>OY720441.1:1554600-2822100 GCA_963082915.1 Dolichopus griseipennis
ATATTATATATATATTAAAAGAAAAACGGAAGAAAGAAACAAGGAGTAAGTATAATATTTTCCTTCTATATCCAAAAATTAGATTTTCATAAAAATTTTGCAATTTCTTTACGACTATAATAAAATTTTTTTAAAATTATTTACTAAATATATTTTAATATATTATATATACATATATAGTTTCATTCTGTAGTAAAATAATATATGTACTAAATAAAATTATTTAAGACAAATAATATAATGGTTTGTTTTTAATTAAAAATTATTTAACATATTCTACTCCCCTTTTTTGTGTTGAAATTCTAATCAATTTCTTAACTATTTTAAAAGCAACTTTAAATAATTCAAACAAATCTTAATTTAAATTTATTAAGCTGGGTCTGTTTTGATAAATTTACATTTGGTTTTATATGAAACTACCAATATACCAAAAAAAAAATAATAAAAAAAAAAAGAATATATAATCAATGCTGACAAAATTTAAAACAAAGAACACTACTAACCACCATCATAATCATCGTCAACATGAGACGTAAAGAAATTGAAATAAAATTAAATTAAAGAAAAACTTTTGTTTTTTTTTTTACTTTTTTTTGTGTTGTTGTTATTTTTGGAGACCTTCATTTACATTTAATTCTGTATTTGAAATTTTCTATCTCTTTTTAAATAGCTATTCAAGTTGCCAAAGATAAATTGATTTCAAAGTAAAAGCCTAGGGTTTTAAATTGTTTCCAATCTACATTTTATTTATACACAAATGATTGTACATCAATATCTATGTAAAAAGTTTCAATATTATCTATTTATATATGTATATATTTTAATATAGACAAAAACTTTACTAGCAAAAATAGTTTTTCCTAATCAAGAAATTTTTTGTTTTGTCTATATAATGTTGGAAGGGTCTGGGACTGGTAAAACGAATACTAGGAACAAAAAAGATTGTCGAAGACAATAATAACAATAATTATTCAGTTGAGGTTTGGTAAAATTTTTAGAGCTCTCTTCTACTAGAATATTATTATTCAATTGTATGTAGGACAAAAACTTTCGATATTTTTCAAAATAGTTTCATTGTAAAAAAAAAATAAAAAATAAAAAATAAAAAAAATAAAAATAAAATCCTTTGGTTATCCTCCGGGAAAACAATGTGTATACATAAGAATATTTTTAGTTTATTTCCATTGCGGGTCGATATGTGAAGTGCACTGTGTATTGCGGTTTATAGCTAAAATAATTTTATACTTTATATACATATAAATACATACATATATATACATAATATTATTATGTTACTAACTATTGTTTTTACTAACAAAACAAATAAAACTATATGCAACTCAAGATGATAAGTTTTCTTTAGATATTTATACATATATATATATATATATATATAATAATGTATATATATATATAAATAATGTATGGGTAGCAAAAAATTTAAATTTCAAAACTATACCATAAAAACAATTTAGAAAAATTTTATATTATTTTTTGGTATAAAATATATACTAAATACATTTTTGGGTAAATAAGGTTACCAAATGCTTGATAATACATAAATCCATGTAATTATCAAGAAGGAGAAGTTTTTTTTTTTATTTTTTTATTTTTTAAATAAATTCATCCATTAAAAAGAAACGATTTTCTTTTCTCGTAATTTTTTTTTGAAAAATTTTCCAAATAAGAAATAATAAAAGTATGCAGCCACTAACTTTATAATAAAATTTATAAAATAAATAAAAATTGTGGAGAATATTGAACTCAAAGAGAGCCAGACAATTTAATTGAAATTTATGTGGAAAACTTTGTATTGATCTAAAATTAAAAGAAAATGATGAGAATAAATTGAATTCAACCACTTAATATAAAAAATAAAATTGTTAAAATACTTAAAAAAATAGAATTATTAATAGTATTTCAATTTTCTTCAAAAGATTTAAAAAGTTTTGCAAAGTTTTAACTAGACTAGTGTTTTAAACTATATTTCGTTGGAATATTTCTCTGGGAAATACATTTTGTTATCAAACCAAATGGTAGCTGAATAGATTGCTAATTCATTTGACCATACGAATGGGATAGAAAATTAAAAGCCCTGATTTGTATTCAACTTTAAAATTCGTATTTTGTTTCTTCAATAACATACTAGGTCAAGAACAATTCTTTCGATATGTTACTTTGCTGACCCAATCATCTTAAATGGGCCATGAAATAATGTACAACGAAATCACCGACCAAAAACGGTGGAAATAAAGCTGAATGGCCCATCTTATGTCTATCCAAAATTAAAATCGAAAAAAAGGGGATAAAATTGAACCGAGTCCTAATTGCAAACATTGTATAAATATTCAGGAAAAGGGGAATACCCTGATTTTATGCACAAATCTTATAATAACTGGATTTCCTGGAAAGTTTTTCCCAGAATATTTATAAATAATTATGTACACTAGATTTTGAGCGAGCATGGATTTTGTATTTGATTATTAAATTAAGATTGCCCCTTTTCTGGAATATTTGCATATTTTTTTGCTAGATTGTTAACAAATAAATATTGAATTCAAAATCATGGATTTAAATAGCCCTTTTTAATTTGAATACATAACTGTAAATGTTTGTGTATAAAAAAAGTATTTGATATTTCGATACTTTTATATCGATAAATATCAAATTGAACTTAATTCGAACGAAATCAAGGGAAGGGTGAAATAAAGTCACACGAAAGCTATTACCAAAAACAATGGAAATAAATTCTAATTAGTAATTATATCTTATTCCAAAAAAAGTATAAAAAACTAAAATAAAAGAAATGAAGTCGATTAGGTTTTATTATCAAATGAAACCTAAAGTGAAATCGAATTCACTTTAGGTTTCTTTCAAAACTGAATAAACAAGAATCGCATCACCAAAAAAAAAAATTGAAACATAAATTTTGTAAATAACGGTAGAATTCTTCTACTGATTCTTTTGAAATGCATTTTTGGATACCGTTCCCAAACTTCTGTTAAATAAATTACTGAAATCCTGATTTTGAATTTAATTTTTACATATTAACAATATTACACATTCAATCACATTAATACTCCTGAAAAGAGGTAACCCAAAGTTAACAATTAAAGAGATATGATCCGTTCGACCTTATTTCGTTTTTTTTGCATTCGACTTTATATTTTGCTAATTTAAATTGGATATAAGAAAAAGATTGGTTAATTCCACTGTTTTTGGTTATTAAGTCGAATTGTCGTTTCATTCAAATGAACTAAAAGCCAATAAAGCGAGGAAGATTATAGTTGCCCTTGCCAACTTTAAGATACCCGTGCATACCCACTATGATGTATTAAATAAAATAAAGTGTTATTTAATTCCTTATGATATTACATATATTGCAAAAAAAATAATTAAAAAAAATTGGACTTGCCCTGCCCTACAGGATAAAAATTATGTCCAACTTTGCCATGTAATTTGCCCTATTACTTTACTTACCCAGTTTTAATTTTAGCCTCGTAGCTATATTAGATTCACAATTATCGAATTGGCAACTTTGTATGGCAGCTCGACGAAAATGGAACTGTAACTTTTTGAAATTTCATGTAGGTGCTTGATCTGTTATATAACTATGTGTATAACCGTGTGTAATTTTCATCCCCTAGTATAATTAGCTTTAAAGAAATTCATGTTGGTGCAAAAAAGTTGTGCCTTAGATTAAGTCATATTCGTATGAAACTAAACGAAAATATCATATGGTATCATACATACAAGCAAACTAAATTGAAAAGAAATAATATAATATAATATAAAACTTTGACAATCAACATAAAAAGATAAACACATAAATTTTTAATAATTAAATGTTTATGTTTGACATTTTTTGCGTATGATTGGTTATGACTATTTTTATATTAAAGGTTATGATTTTAAATAAAATATGTAATCATATCGAATATTTATCGAAAGTTCATATGACTATTAGAGTTAGGGGTATTTTGATGACCACAGATTCCTAAATCGATTTGATTGTCAATTTTGATCCTCAAATACTAATAAAAAAAAATATTAATTACATACGAATACTTTAATTCTTTAACAAATATATCACATGTTATCTAAAGATACATTTTAGTTTTTTAAAATTTAAATCAATGAATTTAAAAAAAAACTTATATATTTGACCGAAAAACTTTAAAGAGATAAAAACTTATAAATACAAAAATCGGTTTTTTTACAATCAAAAATTGTGATTAACAATCAAAAAATTGTTTGAAAAACAACGTAAGAAAGAAACAGAATATAAAAAATGTGTTTTGCTACCAAACAAACATAAAAAATCCATTGTTACATTTCAAAATTTTTATTTAAAATTAAAGCGTGTTTGAGAAACACAAAAGCAAATTTTTGTACAGTGAATACATTTTTGGTTGACATTTTGATTATCCAATTGGGAACGATTTAGACAGCAAAAAAGATATTCTGTCGGATATATGTCAAAAAAAAAAAAATAAATAAAACAAAAAACACGTTAAAAGAAAATAAAATACATACTTTACTTGTCTAATGCTTCTTTCTATAAGGCAAAAACTCCCTAATGTCTCATAAGTATAAAAGAGTATAAATAAATAAAAAAATCTTAAATTTATAGCAAAGACTTATAATATTACAAATAAAATATAATAAAATGCAATTCAAAAAAAATTTGTTATGAAAAAAATAAATAAAATAAAATCAATCTCTGCAGATTCATTTAAATACAATTTCCATTCATAATTAAACAAGGTTAAATAATATTATTAAAGTTTCATATAAAAATACATTATAAAAATTTCATCATCCATTTATATAAATATAATTGTTTTTCCATTAATTAATCACTAAGTTAATTCTTAATGATGAGTATGTAAATATTTTTAATTTCGATAATTTTAATCAATAATTATTGAAAATAATAAATTTATTTTGATTAAAATTTCTATTTTCATGTTTAAAAAAATAAATAAACAAATTGGGTGATCGAATTACGTCACAGCGAGTATTGACCCGATGACAGGTATTTTAATAAATAACAGTTGACCTTTTATATTCCTGATCCTTCAAAAAAACTTGCAAACAAATATTATAAACCTGTATTAACTGTTATCAAAATTTTTTCATCGAAAATCATCAGGACATTTATAAACAAAAACTAGTATTATAAGTATAGATACGCGTGTAATAATATTGTTTTATAATTTTATATAGTTATGTAATTTAAAAATAAATTACAAGGTAGGTATATAATTATTTTTTAACATATTTAAAATTTAAAATGTATGCCTATATAGTTTCACTGTTCGTCTGTCCATTCGTCTGTCCGTGTATTTACAAAATTTTACAATGTTAACGTTTAATTTTTGAAAAATGTACACTGGTGAATAACTTACTAAATTTTTACAAAAAGAAAAGTTATAATTAAGTTAGTCCTAATAGCCCTTCAATGGGGAAGGTTCCCAAAATTTTTACCAAGCAAAATTTAATGATTCTCGAAGACCTGTCCCCAGCTGCCCCTATTCTCTTCCCAATTTTTTTAGGTTCTAGGAATTAAAATGCGAATTCTACCAAAAATTGGAATTTTACTTAAAATTTTATTATCTAAGCAAAAATAGTTAAAACTAACAGACACTTTCTTCAAAGGAACCCCTTTTAAATTGGTAAATTTTAGTACCATATGGCAACCTTATACATTTTTCTTTTAAAAATTTATTAAGCTTATAATAATATAACAGCTATCTTTTACCGTTTTCGAAATAAAAATATACCTCACAGAACTCTTGTTATAACAATTTAAATATAGGGCTTTTTCCGACTTTGGGGAACTGTAGCTACGTAACGGGTGGAAAAATCCTTCCATGAAATTATTTTTTTTGCAAACCTACCCGCAGTTAAAATTTCTTTTCTCTATTTAAAACGGTGTAGAAGTTTTTGTAAAAATGCGGCCAGACGGACGGACAGAGTGAAACTAAAAAGCACATTTTTTCATAATTTCTTGAAAATGAATAGTACAATAGCTGTTTTTATCGGTTTTATAAATATTTATAACTCCTTTAATTCCGTACTTTAATTTACGGTTATGCGAATCTCAATTTTAGCAAAGTACTTGACTCTTTATATCTTCTAAATGTTTTGAGTTTGGAACTTAAAATTAAAAGGAATTCGACCTTTAAAAATAAGTATAAACCATTTAAAAAATTTTTTTTAGAGTTGGCTTTCCATTTTTTAGCTGTTTGGGGTCAACAAATAAAAATTTTGATTTTGAAACACCTGTAACTTGAATACCTGTCCAAATTTGTAATACACAAACATTAAAAGTCAAACATTAAAATTATATATTAGTGTGTGCTAATATTTTTTCTCATTATAAAGGGTTATCTAAAAACTCAAGAAGAAGACTCTTGATATTTTACAAATTTTTCGTAAAAGTTTCTAATAAAAGTTTTAAAAAATTATTTTCAATTATTTTTCAATACCCATACTTTTTCCCCAAAATTTGTTATGGACGATTGTTTAATTTTAAAAATGTGCCTGTTTCAAAACCCTTCGGTTTTTCAACAATTATTTTTTAATAAAAAATATCAAACAAATCAGTAACAAGTTTAAATACTTATCTGTTTTTAATTATTTACAAAATATTCAATAGTAATTAATTAGTAAATATTTATTTCATTTAATTGAGAGATTGGATTTTTTTTTTAAATTGTTATAAATTCTCTATTTTGACATTAAGCGATAAAATGAATAATGATGCGATAACTCACACATACACTGACATTTACCTCAATTTTACATTAACATTTACAAATAACAGAAGAATATTAAATTTAAAATCAGCATATTTTTTAGTTCATTCCACTTTATAACGGTTTTGAAAATTGTTCTCTTTTATTAAAGCTATTTTTAGTCTACAATTACATATGCATGCATATTAGATGCATGAAGTTTTTTGTTTTTATTTACTGGTTTAGTATCTACCTTTCTTAGATTTGAAAATCAATCATTTGTTATCAATAAAAACAAGTACCTATTAAATAAATACCTATTATTTAAAATCTCAGCTTGGTAACATTTTCCTAAAACAGCAAAGATAAAGAAAACAACTTCAGAATAACAGCTGATTTTAAAAAAAAAACAAATTCGAAGTTGTTTTGCAAAATATTTATGTATTAAAAAAATTAATTTAATTTATACAGACAGGTATATTTAATTTTATAAACTATTGAAAATTGAGGATCACATAGTGTTGAATCCCATAACTTAATTTTTTAGATTCTGAAATAATAGTACTTATCTTCTTAAAAAATTTTTAAAGTATTTAGAAAATTTTTTGTATCTTAATTTGTTAGCAACTTTTTATTTAAGAATTGGTTTTTCAATTGTGAATTAAAGTTCACCCTCCCAAAACAATTATTGTAACGCCAGTGTTTTGTTAAAATAAAAAATGATCCTATCAAGTTACATGCTACCACCCCTGATTTTGAAACTTTTATTATTGTATTATGTTTTATACCACACATAATTTTCCCGTTAGAAAACAACTTTTGCAAATTTCAATTTAATTATAAGTATGTATATATTTATAGAATGAATCTAAAGAGTGTCTCTTCAATATAGTCTCTCTTTTAGTAACTCTCACTTAAATAAATTAAATACGAACTACGAGTCTATAAAATATATATCAATTCAACAAAATAAAATTTTGATTAGTTGATGTTGACAGTTTAAATAGAATTGTTCTATTTTTTTTTATTATTATTTATTGCATTATTTTAAATTATATTGTAAGCCTTAAATTAATTTAATTTATTTTTTTTTATTTAAAGTGAACAAAATAAAATAATTTTAAATTTATTAAAAATGAAAAGTTATTATTATTAAGTATTTTTATTTTTAATTAAAGTGTTCATAAATTGTTTAATTCAATTCAATTAATTTTGATTTATTTATTTTTAATAAAAAACGCGACAAATTTTCGATATCAATTATAATAAATAATTTAATTAAGATCCAATAAGAGCTCCCTTATCTCTATAAAATTGATTACATTTATAATTGAAAAACCTTATCATTTCAAGTTTAGTTCAAAGTTGTACCACAAAGATTGAATTTAAAAATTTGAATTTAATTTTATTGCAGATTAGAGATTATTTATTATTTTAATATTTTGATTATTTAATCATAAATTTTTTTAGGAGCAGTTTTATTTAAGCGTGCTAAAATTTTTAATCATATGTTTTAAGTTTAATTTTATTTTCCAAAATTATTTATATCATTTAAGACTTATCTTTTTCGAAAAAAATTTTGAAAAAATAATTTTATTTACATTTCATTATTGATAAGTGTTACAACATAATTGCCAAACACAATGTATTCATCTTTAAATGGATCTAAAACTTTACATGCCCATAATGGCTGTAAAAATTCATCTATTCCTCTGATTGATGAAAAGAGTATTACAATGGGAAAAAATGACATGAATGGAAATGATCATCCACTTCATTGCATTGTAGATTTAAGATCTGATACTATCAGTAAACCTACATTGAGCATGAGATTGGCTATGGCGAATGCTGTTGTAGGTGATGATGTTTATGGTGAGGATCCCACAGTTTGTGAATTAGAAAGAATGGCAGCAGATATTTTCCAAAAGGAGGCCGGACTATTTGTTCCGAGTGGAACCATGGCGAATTTATTAGCAGGTAAGTCTTAATATTTAATTATTTATACATTAATACAGCCTACAGGGCATTTCACTGCGATGGTTGTAAAGAATGTTGGTTAAGACAGAGGTTGAAGAAAGCAAAAGGAAAAGATTAATTGATAATTAAAGAAATTAATTCGAAAATTGTTAGTTTTTGTAGCGTGTGCTATAAAAAAATGCTTGTCTGTACCTTTTATAACACAAGAATTTTCTCCTGGATCTGAAATATATTAAACACTTTTTATTTTTGTTTCGATTATCCGTTTAAGGACAAAAACTTCTCAAGAGCTAAAAGGTTCCACAGAGTATCTTCGAACTCCATGTAAAAAGAATTTGCAGTCAGTGCTGTATGATTTTCAGTACCAGTAATACTTTAGTACAAGAGTTGTTACTAAAAATTCAATTTTAGTAAAGAACGAGGAAGAGTGTAGTAGAGTAGACTGTGTCAACTCTGGGATACCCGTATGACCGTAACATATACATTATATCATCCGGTTAATTACTTTTGGCAAAATTTCAAACATTCAGCTTTAGTTTGCAGTAACCTTGGCCATTACACTAAACTATTTTTGGCAAAATTTCAGACACCCAGCTTCATTTGGTGTAGTGTAATCCTCATATAAAAGAAGGAGTTGTATGGCAGCTACTCGAACCCTCAGCAGTAGACCAACTAAATTTTGCAGTAACTTTGGTCATTACACTAAACTATTGTAAGCAAAATTTCAGACACTCAGCTTCATCAGGTGTAGTGTAAAGCTCATATAAAAGAAGGAGTTGTATGGCAGCTACTCGAACCCTTTGCAGTAGACCAACCAAATTTTGCAGAAACTTTGGCCATAAAACTAAACTACTTTTGCCAAAATTTCAGACACGTTGCTGTAATAGGTACAGAGAAATACTCATATAAAAAAAGAAGTTGTATGGCAGCCACTCGAACCCGTGGACCAAAATGGCTGAATTTAAAACTCGATTCCGTTTTTTGCATAAAAACGAATTTGTGAAAATTTCATAATCCTAGCTCCTTTACTTTTTGAGTTATCGTGATGACGGACGGACGGACATACATAGCTAAATCGATTTATTTTTCGATTCTGATCCGATCCATACACTTGAGTCTATATCTACCCCCCTCCTTCTCTGCGTCACAAACGTAATGGCAAATTTATTATACCCTTGGACTATATAGTCATACGGGTATAAATATAGTATTAGCTGACCACCAGTAATTTTTCTGCTTTTTATTATTTTACTACTTTTTTGGTATTTTATATTAAACAACTAGTTTTATTAATGTTTTTAATAACTATTTTTTAGTAACTAATTTTTTAGTATAAAAACTTAAGATAAGTATGACAAAAACATGTTTTTTGATATTTTTATATAAACATTTATATTTTTAATATATACTTAGGTATTATAACAAAAAAATAATTTAATACATGATTCGTTATAAAAAAAAGTCAGGTGCATGTGTTTACGAGTGTTGCTACCTGAACATAATCCCTTGAAATTCATTAAATGTTATTTATTAATTTATATATTTTATAAATACTTTGACATAAAAATAAATATTTTTTTATCTAAAATTTCATTTCCCAATAAATATTGCAACAATATTATTGGTTTTTATTATCAGTCCTGGTACTGGTTCTCTTTTATAAATTTAAAATACTTAAGTGTTAACTGTTATACACCTCAAGAAAATGATGTTGAATTAGTTAATTCGTTTCAAAAGTTTTATTAATTTAATCATTTCTTCTTTTATTTAAGTGTTAACTGTTCAACTGTTAGGCTAATAAGTCTGTCTATATCATAGATACAGGGGGTTGTGTTATTTTCGTGTTATTAGAATTGATTTTAAAAATTCCACATACAATTTAATCATGAGTTGTATTAAGCCTTAAAAAAAGTAGAAACGTCTTAGATTTTCAATTAATACAATTATATTTTGTTTATATTTATATCTGTGAGTTATATTATTCAATTAAGGCATTAATTTGAACCCAATGTCGAAAATCAGATAAAAGGGTGATTGCGATTAGCTTTTAGAAAAGAATTATTTCTCTTACAACATTTGAAGAATTTGTCGTTTAGCTCAAAATAAAAAAAAATGTCGACACAGAATTATGAACCTAAAATTAATATTATTTATTTATGTACAGTTCCCTATCAGATACACTGTGATAAGTAAGTGAATCTGTCTTTCCTTTTCCGCTTTTCAGGTGTTGCAAATTATGATATAAACTATTAATATAAATAACAAATTATATTTTTTTTATTAGTTCTTATCTGACCAGAGTTTGAACATAAGACTTTTCGATTGAAAAGCCGCCACTCTAGCCACTGAGCTATCGATCAAAATTAATAATATCAATAAATTTCTAATTATTCTTCAAGTAACTATTATTATTTTTTAAAACCGACGTTACACGTAATAATTGCTTCTTTTGATCTACTTTATTATTTTTATTCATTATTTCACACGCGAGACACCTAATTTAATTATTTTCCTAATAATTTTTATAATGAATTGTATTTATTTCTTATAGTAATGGTGCATTGCACTCGCCGAGGATCAGAAGTAATTGCTGGAGATTTGTCACATATGTTTCTTTATGAACAAGGTAAATAAATAAAAATAGTTAATGATGAACTTTAGTGCTTTAGAAAACTTATATTCAGTTTTCAAATATTTTAGAATTAATTAATAATAAACATTATATAAAGTCAATATTCAATTGAAGCATGCAAGTTTGGAACAAATTTAATTAATTAATGATATTTCTTTTAAAGGTAACTGTTCCCAAATTGCTGGCGTTCAATTAGCAACAATAAAAAATGAAACAAATGGAACTTATTCACTAACAGAATTTAAAAATAAAATTAGAAGTAAAGATTATCATGAACCTATAACAGCTTTAGCAATTGTCGAAAATACTCACAATATTTGTGGTGGGAAAGTAGTTCCAATCGAATGGATTAAACAACTTGCAACTATATGCAAAGAAAATGATATTAAAATGCACATGGATGGTGCTAGAGTATTTAATGCTGTAGAAGCATTAAAAGTGCCTCCCTCAGAAATAGCCAAATATTTTTCATCACTTTGTTTTTGTTTAAGTAAAGGTTTATCAGCTCCAGTGGGTTCAGTGTTAGTTGGATCATCAAAATTCATAGAAGAGTAAATAATAATAGAAAAAATTTTATAATACTTAATTGATAATTGAATTTTAATTTTTTTTAAGAGCTCGCCGTTTACGAAAGGCTTTGGGTGGGGGAATGCGTCAATCAGGCATTTTAGCAGCAGCAGGTCTTGTTGCTTTGAAAGAAACTGTTCCAAAATTATGTGACGATCATAGGAGAACATATGAAATTGCAAAAGGTAAAAATTATAGACATTTATTTTTGTAAATTACTCTATGTGAATTATATAATAGTTAATTAATTTAATTGTGAGGGAACCCATTTAACATGTTAAAGAATTCTCTTGGTTATTGAGAAAAATTAAGTTCTACAGTTGTTTTAATTCGATTTTTCCGATAAAATTCATAAACAATTTTCTTATTAGAAAATGTTTATTAAAATTTAAACTAAAAAAGAGTTATTTTAAATAAAAATTATAAAGAAGACACAAAAAGCAAATAGAAATAAAGATTGGGCTTTTTTGTATTCCGTGACCAACAAAAATAACACTAATTCAGAAATTATTTGATATTTCCATGTCTGATACAATTAGGTATTTTTTATATATTGTTTTAGTTCAACTTACAGTGTGGTGTCTTTACATCATCAATGGTTCGATTTAAATTATTTTTAAACTATTAACAAAAATATAATCTAACAGCTAAAAGTAGAATTTATTCAATAAAATTTGGAAATATAAATTTAAACAAAATTGCGAAATAAAACTCAATACAAAAAAATATGTTTCTATATACACAATCAGTACATCCTTATTTAAGGACAATCTAATAATATAAATTACAAATATGTATACTTATATAATATAATATTATATACTTGTACAAATTTTATATTCTTCTATTGTTATCTTACCATTTTTGTGGTATTCAGATATATATGATATATATTCGAAATTTTATACGAAATTTTAAAAATTAAATTAAAATTATTATTTAAAATATTTTATTATACCTAATTCTTTATATATTATCGGCCACACATTCAGTTACGATATCAAACTCTATACATTTATTTTATTATCTTGTACATATGTGGGGAGCCGCATAAAGTCAACGTGCATAATGTCAATTTGATTTTTTCAGAAAACGCATAATGTCAATTTTGAAATTATTATAATGTTTTTTAATCCATGGCGCCCGTTAAACCTTCAACTTCTGATTAAACTCATTAGACTTACAAATTTTGTCCAATACACGCCTACCCTTAGGTCGTTGGGTGCGGTCACAATGGTCGTACCTTGTGCCGAAAAGAGGTAAACATTTATTTTAGAACCTACTCGTGAACCGGTATAAAAATGAGAAATAAAAAAAAAATCATGAATAAGATCACAAATAAAACATATTCGGATGAATATTTATATATAGTCAATTGACACTGTGCACGTTGACATTATGCAAGCAAACCCTCCGGCACATATATTATACTATACCCCTACACAATAAACTTACACAATTATTACACAATAAACTTAACTAACCAACATATTTTACTTTTTGTTACAGCAATCGATAAATTAAAAAGTCCGAATATTCAAGTGGATTTAGCAACTGTACAGACTAATATTTTACTTATTCATATAAAAAATAACAAGATAAACACTAAAGATTTTGCAGCTCGTTTAGCAGAAGTGACTAAAAATGAAAGATCAGATGGTATATGTGACGATGCAGGTCGTGGAATTATTGTTAAAGTAAGCACAAGAGATTGGGAGTTTGCGAGAGCAGTCTTTTATCAACAAGTTTCAGATAAAGATGTGGAAATGGCCATAAGAAAATTAAATTATGTTATAAGAGAATATGACGCATTGTTTTCGAAACAAAATTAAAAATTTAAGTAAAATAAATTATGAAAATGTTAGCAAAAAAGAAACAATAAATTTAATATTTACTTTTTGAAATAGATCTTAAAATATTTCAGGGACATTATTGACGTCGCCTTAATGTTCGTGATTGAAAATTAATAAAGCCATCTCTTGCTAAAACTTTTAGATAGTATAAGGGCTCAATAAATCAAAATACAAATTTAACAGCTAATTTAAAATATCTCGCAAAATCTCTTCTAAAAAAATTTTTATTTGTAAACTTTAAACTACTATATAGGTTCAATATTTTAAATAATTTTGAACATTTAAAAAGTCTCAAATAACGGGAAAAAATTGAAGCGAAATATAAAAAACCGTTCTTATGCGTCATTTATAGCTTTCATTAAAATACCTCAGATAGCAAGCAATTTCATAAAAAAAGTGTTTTTTTAATTCCATAACAGTGCGAGCAATATGGTGCTCAGTGCGTTTGTAAAGCATTGATCTATGATAAATGATAAAAATGAACTCAAGTGTATGCATCGGATCAGTGTCGGTAAGGTAAACAGATTTAACTATGTTAATTAGTTCGTCCGTTCATGCGTCCTGAAGCATATTTAAGTCTAATTGTCATAGGGATTTGTCCAGTACATCTACCTTTAAAACTTACATGAATATAGTTGCAAAATTAAATCGATAACTAATATAGGCCATATAGGAATTTTAGAAACATATGCTTTTATATAAAGTTTTAATATAATTGCAGCATATTTTTGGCTGGCTGCCATATAGAATTTTTGCACCCTAATATCTTAGGAATTAATTAGGTTACGAGAATGAAAACACAATTGGTAAGTAAGTTATTCTTTATCCGTCAAGGACACAATCGTTTTTTGAAAGTTTGAGTTCTTTGATATTCGAATTATTTCGAATTCTAAAATAAAAGTATTTTATAGCAATTTCTTTAAGCAAAATTGAAGTGAAATCTTAAAAATTATTGCGGCAACGCCGACTCATTACTGGCAATTTGAGACTAATAGAAATCAATTTTTTAAAATATTGTACCATATTGACTGCAAAGGTTGAAACATTCATATCCTAACATTGACTCCTGGAAATCTTAATATAACTCATTAATCTTAATCTAATCTCTTAATATAATTCAAATTACTTTATAAGTACCATTGATGAACACCAAAAACTGTAAAAGTCAAAATGAAGCGATTGCTTTAGATACAAGTACAAGATGATGAATCAGAAAACTCAAAACTTGGTTTAAGAGCAAAATGGAATTCCAAATTACAACTGAATGCCAATTTTACCATTATTACAAGAGGTGGAAATTCAATTTACAGAAGTTGCCTTTGAAATTGCAAAAGAAACGCTAATTTGTATTTTTTTCAATTTTTAATAGAAAATAGACAAAGAAATTTGTTTAACCTTTTTTTGAAAAATTTTTTTGATTCTTTTCAATTAAGCTTACAAAATATTAATTAACTAAATGGAGCGGTCATTCCTTTCTATTTTAGCCGCAAAAGAAATAAAACAAAGTTCACTAGTAATAAACATTAAAAAAATTGTAAAGCAGAATCTTAAAAACGCAAATTTATTGATTTTTATATAAAAACGCAATATAATATAAAAAAATAAATAAAAAAAAAATTATATAATAATAAATTAGTTTGCTAAAAATATTCATTTGCAATAATAGAGAGTAGAAAAATTGGAAACGAAAATCTATAATAACGATTAGAACACTTTTCATTTCTTTATTTTTTTAGCATGATATTGTTTAATTATGTAAATGTGATTGCTTATATACAAAAAACCAGGATTGCGTGTTTCAAAATTTAGAGTTATTTCCAAATATTTTAATAACTTTCCGAATCAAAAAGGGCATAAGGGAAGGTAAATGAAAGAAAATGTTAATAAAATTTGATAAGGCTATTCCTTTTCGGACCTTTTATTCATAGTGGAGATCATAAATATTCATACAGTAATTTTATCGAATTTTTAAATTCTAACGATGTTTTCTTTTACGAAAGCTTATAATTAACATAAAAACTTCTTCGAAATGTTCATTTAAGAACTAATTATTAGGAAGTAACTACTTTTTAAATTGTTATATACGCAATAGTTTTAATTTACTGGTCGGTTTTCCTATTTGTTTTTTTAATAATCCTCCACTTCTTTAATGAGTATAAGACATTAGCCAAATCATTTACACTATTGACTTCTGTTTCTTTAATCGTTATATTTAATAGGCAGTCAATTATTCGGCTGTAGCTCTTGTAGAAGATTATGAATTCAAAAATGTAAAGAAGAAGAGTTACACATAATCTTATTTTATATTATGAATTGCGTAATAATTTTACGATTTTAAGATATTTTTTTTATTGGGTATCATTTGACTAGGGTTAGAACTCGAAGCTTTCCACTAGATGAAAGTTTGGTTTAGAGCAAACAAAACAGTTCTAATAAAATTTACTAATAGTCCTATCATCAGAAAAAAATTAGTTCTTCTAAAACCCTTTTACAAAAATATATTTTTAATCTAGTACATATACTTATGCAGCTCACAATTTATTAATAAAACTATATATTGCTCCATACTATTATTTATTTGTTAATTAACTAAAAAATGTTTATTTATTAGGCAAATTGAGCGGTTAGTAGTATTCCGCTTCAAAAATATATAAGATGATTAATGATAGGTTGTTTGATACAGGATAACATAATAGTAGTAGAAGTCTCAATTATAACTTCAAAGATTGGAAATACATATAAATTACGTATTATACAGTATATGTATATACTTCCTATATATATTTATGAATTTTATTAATATGATGAATACATAGTTAAAAGAAAAATAATAAAAAAACGGGGTTTGTTTTTAATTACTTTTACAGAAAGTTAAAATATTATATTTCTAAATAAAAGGAGTAAACATTTTTATTGTAGAGTATAATTTAAAAATTCAACTTTAGGTTAAATTTATTTAGTTAATATGTATGAAAAATCGAATCATTCTGAGCTATCGTTTTAGGTAATACGAATAGTTATGAATCTGATGAAAGATAATATTAGAAAATATATTAATCTAAATATTATAAATGTTTTTGTAAGGAAGGAATTTATATCCAAACTGGGGAAAATATACCTTAAGACTTTCTATAAATCCTAACTGCCTTATTTAATTCGAACCCACTCTAAGCATTTTTAAATAATAAAAAATAAAAAAATAAAATAATTTCCGAATAATTTCAAGTTTTACCAATGCACTCGATTTCTTTCTTCACTTTCCCATTTTTTATTTTAAGTTCGTATTGTGGTAATTTCTAAAGATATGGAAAGACCGACGAATTAATCCATAAACACATTGGTTGAGTTTGCAACTATGTATTTTTGCTGGCTAAATTTTTCCTTATATTTTTAATTTAAGTTCATCTGAAGTCAAGAAATAATTTGTAGAAAGTAAAAGGTCATATGAACTTAATCTGCATAGAAAAGTATCATATATTTAAATCAAACTTTATTTAATGCTAATTATTTAATTCTAAATAATATACATTTATATATATTTTTAATACTTCAAATGATTATACATACACCAGCTTTTGACTGACTTCCTTGAAATAAAAAAAAATAAACCTTTCACTTAAAGACAATATAATTAAAAAAACCTAGAATACGCAAAATTTCAGAGTGAGATTAAAGAGAATATTAAACTCCTTATATTTTATAGATTTATTAAATTTTTATCTATTTTAATCCTTTTTAAAAATTCATGATTCTGGAACTACAAAGTGCGTAAAATTAAAAGAAAAATAGAACTATTAAACAAATTTAAGTAAAAACGAGGAAGAGTGTAGTAGAGTAGACTGTGTCAACTCTGGGATGATATAATTATATCATCCGGTTAATTACTTTTGACAAAATTTCAAACACAGCTTTATTAGGTGTAGTGTAAAGCTCATATAAAAGAAGAAGTTGTATGGCAGCTACTCGAACCCTCTGCAGTAAACAAACCAAATTTTGCAGTAACTTTGGCCATTACACTAAACTATTTTTGGCAAAATTTCAGACACCCAGCTTCAACAGGTATAGAGAAATGCTCAAATAAAATAAGAAGTTGTATGGCAGCTACTCGAACCCACTGCAGTAGACCAACCAAATTTTGCAGAAACTTTGGCCATAAAACTAAACTACTTTTGGCAAAATTTCAGACACGCAGCTGTAATAGGTACAGAGTAATACTCATATAAAAAAAGAAGTTGTATGGCAGCTACCCGAACCTATGGACCAAAGTGGCTGGATTTAAATAGCGATGACGGCTATTGCAAAAAAACGAATTTGCGAAAATTTCAAGATCCTAGCTCCTTTAGTTTTTGAGTTATCGTGCGGACGGACGGACAAACGTACAGACAGACGGACGGACATACATAGCTAAATCGATTTATTTTTCGATTCTGATCCGATCCATACACTTGAGTCTATCTCTACCCCCCCTCCTTCTCTGCGTCACAAACGTAATGGCAAATTTATTATACCCTTTGACTATATAGTCGTACGGGTATTAAAATGTAATTGAAAGCCAGCATTGACTCACAAATTGCTTAATTTAAATAACAATTTCTCGTCAATGAGAAAGACTTCAAATTTTAGAAAACAACCCTATTTGAATCTGTAACAACCAATTACAAAAATAATAAAGTATGTAACATTTGAATCTCTAAAATCTTTTACTGAAGTACAATTAAAACAAAATTACCAATAAATGAATATTCCATAGTTATAAATTATAATGAATAAAATCTATTTTAGTTTTCTGATAAAACAATTTTTCAAATATGTATATTTTGTATTTAATCTATACAGAATTTTTTTTGTACTTTAATCTAATAATTATTTTTGTATATCTACTTAGTATAATTTAAATTTAATTTTATTTTTGTTTTTCTTTAAATGTTGTGCTTTTATAATGAATAAATATTTTATAATCAATTGTAAATAAGTTTATTTGTAATTTTACTATAGGTTTTTTTCTATCAGTGAAAAAACGTTCTTATTTTAGTTCTTAGCACATTTTGAAAATTTTTTGTAAAAAAATGTGCCTCTATTTATTTTTAATCTGTCCCATTATTATAAAACTTTTACAATGTTTCAAATAAAGAAAATAAATTTTAACTGCGGATAACCAAAAATTAATTAATTCCAAAAAATCTATTTCATCGGGGAACTTTTTCACCCATTACGGAACCACAGCCCATAAAATATGGAAAAGCCCTATATTTAAATTTTTATAACAAGAGCTGTTATTTTTGAAACAAGAGGGAATATTTTAAAACCTGGAACGTCAAGTGATTGCTTTTAATAAGATTTATAAACATATATAACACAAATGTAAAGAGTTTTATACGGTATTTTAAGTTATCGGAACGCGAAACTCAGTTTAAGCAAATTTATTTACTCCTTATATCTTTCAGACGGTTTTAGTTAGGAATATAATATTTGGAAAGGAGTTAGATCTTAAAAAATAGATTTTAAAAAATGTCTCTTTTAGTGGGGGTATTCGTTTAGAAGCTCTAAGAGGTCAAAAACAGAAAATTTGAAATTTTTACACATAAATGTAACTTGTTTACCTGTCAACATTTTTTTGAAACAATATGCAGAATAGAGCTTCAATTTTTCTTAATTATAAAGGCTTTCCTTTTTAAAATTAAAGAAACTGTCTGCTGATTTTTTACATTTTTTGTTTTACAAATAGAACAAACTAGATAATACCCGGTGCGCGTTGCTGCGCCTCTCAAAGGAGGTTTAATTTAAGTTGATGTTACTACACAAAACTACAAAACACAAAAACTACACATGGTAAAAATGTTAAATTTAAAATTTATTAAAGCAATTTTTTTAAAACGATTTTTCTAGGATTATTGTAATTTTTTACACTTTCTGTAATTCAAAGAAGTACTAACTACTTTCCAAAATTGAACGTAATTTACTTCCAAAAATTTTTTTTGACCAATCGTAGGACTAACATGTGTTACCAAACACAAGCCTTTTAACAGACTCAACTCCATTTTCAAAGGGTTTCACGCATACAAAATTTGGAGTCATCCGGTTAAACCATTTCCTATTTAGAGTAAAGTAATTTGCTTCCAAAATTTTTTTGGGACAATCGCCGGACCGGCATGGGTCAACAAATTCAAAATCTTTAAATAGAGTTAGCTCCATTCACAAAACGGAATACGTATACAAAATTTGAAGAAAATCTGTCAAACCCTTTCTAATTTAGAGTTAAGTAATGAAAAACATATAAAAAGCTGTTGGGCCGTTAACGTTAATGAGTTAACGGAACTCATAAATACCCAAATACCCAAATTTTTATACGGAACATTTTTAATTTTGGAATTGTACTTTTTTAAAAAACCTTGAGTTTTTTCGTTACTAGTTTTATTGACGCTTAAAATTTACTTTTTTTTTTTAAATTTCCGTGTTGAATATATTCAAATTAACGTATATCATATATTTAAACTTTTATCCAGCAACGAATTTCTGCACCTAACACGATCCAGTGTTTCACTCTATATTAAAAAATGAAAATAACCACTATGAATAGCAAAAATAAATATAGTGTCTCTCACATTTAAACAACATCTCTATACAATAAAACAAATGACAAACAAAAACTAAGTTTGGGCGTCAAAAATGTCATAAAACTACACCTTGGTAATAAAAGTAGAAGTTAATTTAATGAGATTAAAAAAATAAAAACAACAATATTGTATCGTAAACTTCTTGGACAGAGCGTGTAAAATTTTCAAAATAACCTAATTTGTATCTTTAGTTATAAATCTTTTACATTTTAAGAGAGTATTAAAATTTTTTTTTAATTTAGAACTTTTTAATAGAATTTAATGTCAGCTTAGTTTTTTTTTATTTTAATTGTTTTAATATAATAATGTGTTAATTTAAAGTATGTATATGTATGAACATTTTTTTATTTGCCTTTAATACAATTAATCTTGTCGCATATCTTAAGATTCATATTTGTATCTTTTTGATTGTTGCTAAAACAAGTTTTAAATATTTTTATAAAAGTTAAATTAGCAATTTCAGTGTTAACTGATGGAAATATTTTAATGAATATAATAAAATAGCATCAGGGAATTGCTTCAGAATTTTTTCAATGACAAACTGAAACAATAAGAAATAAAATTGAAACATTTCTGTTTTATTATGAAAATTACTGGGAAAAGTCAGGAAAATAAATAAGAATCAGGAAAATCATAAAATTGATTTTTTTTAAAAATTTAAATTAAAATTTAAAAAAAAAATTCAAACTGAATTTATTCTTAAGAAATCATTTAATCATTAAATCAACACTTGTCAAAGTTTTAGGTTTGTTTATTAAGTTATAGGACAGGGCAGTGCACAATTAAATGTCAAACGCTTTAGGACTAACTAGAACAACCTAGAATATAAAAACTAATGAACGCTTTTTGTATTTTTCTGTTCTACATTTTCAGTATTCAAAATTGACAAATAATTGTTTATCTATTTTATTTAATATCCAGCTTTTAATTTATTTTTTTTTTTTGTATTTATTTTTGGAAAAACAGGTAATGTTTTCAAATTTTTACCTGAAAAACAAATAAAAACTTATAAACGATTGTCAAAATAAAAAAAAACAACAACAAAAAAAAAGTTATCCAAAATAGATCTGAAAAACAAATTGTAGATCAGAAAAGTACAAGTTAGAACAGTTTTGAAAAACTAATGAACACAAAAGTAGAACTATTTCGGACAGAAAAATATGTACTTTTCTATTCCAGGTTGTTCTAGGGTGCTCTAGAATTTACTAACTAACAGACCTGTTATATGTCCTTTTATATATTTAACTACATCTCATTTTAAAAAAATATATACATATGAAAGGTCCTTTTATAAAAATCTTCAGAGAATTGCTATGACAACTGACGCCTAAGTGTTGTAATCGCTTAGACGTCAGTTATATTGCTGAAATGCACAAACAAAAATTTCAAATTTTTGGCTACTACCATACAAAATTTAATAAAAGGGTTGATTTTATGGTTGGTATGGAAATTAGTCCAGTAAGGGATGTCATATTTTCTCGTTTCTGTTTGTCACTAAAAAAATTGTGAAGCAATTCTTGAATTTCAAAAAAAAAATATATCTTGTTAGTGAAATGAAATTGGTTAAAACATTTAATTATTTACTTGACGCTATCGTACTTATTTTGTTTGTTAAATATTAGAAACTGTTTAAAGCAAAGGATTGATCAAGATAGAGATGCTTTTGTTGCTAAGAAATATTAAAAAGAGAATTGCTTTAGAACACTTTTTTTGGCACAAAATTTCTTATTTTACAAAAAAAATTCAAACATTAACTTAATTAAAACATTTAGATATATATTAACAATGATATAACCATTCTATTAAATGTAGTATGTGTTTATGTAAATAAAAGTTTTAAAAAGTTGTCTTACTATATATATATATATAAAAGATATTACAAACCATTCTTTGACCCTATTTAACTACTTAAGCACAGTAGATTTATTTACTTTATATATAGTTTATAACATTAGATTATATGGAGTGGAAATGTTAATTATTCAATTCTATATAAGTGTAAGATACAGGAAAAAAAAACGTAATTTTAAAAAATATTTTGACAAGTTTGGTTGATCTTCTCTATTTATCATATATGTATGCTTTGTATATCGTATATTGCTTTCAAAGTTATCTAAGTAATTAATTAAAAAAGTTTTCATTTAGTCGAATGAATTAAGGAAATTTTTGGAAAATACGAATAAAAAAAAACAAAACTAAAATAAACTTTTTTAATCTAATTTTAACGGGATTAAAACAATTTTTAAGGCAAAATATACTAAAAAACATCATTAGAGTCTTCAGTGCTGGATTTTATCACTTTATAAACATAATTATAGTGTTTTGTGACTTTTATTATAGAATTCGGAGATTTTTTTAATACTTAATTTGATTGTAAAGCTTTTAACTGATAACGATTGTCTTCTCATTTGTCAAATAATGTGATTTTAAAACAGGTATACATATTCGTTACCAATATAAATGATAATTCAGTTTCCATATTAACACCAATACGAATTGCACCCACTCCAATAAAAATATGGAATTTAATGTTGAATGAAAATTCGATTTAAAATAAATTATTTTTATACATCCCTATCATTTTAAATATAGCAAGATCTATTAATAGAATTAAATCCAACTGTACTCCCAAATCACCCAACAACCCTGAACAAATCAAATCAATGTTACAAAATGGATAAGTTCAATTGAAAAACGGTAAATAAATGGTCGGTAGCATCTGTTAGGAAAAATATGTTTTTTTAAAATGAATTTTCATGGAAGATGTTTATTTCTGCATAAAGATTTGAACTGCTAGATTCATTATTGCGGTGTTACAGCTATTATTTTTACTTTACTTGACAGTTATACTTTTTACTTTTAATATTACTCTAAGGAGGATAGGACATTAAGATTTTTTTACCGAGGATTGTGGAATTTGGGGATTTTGTGCCGATTCTCTTTTTAGATAGGTATAGGATATTGAAGTTTATTTAAGATTTATAACACAGAACTGAATAATTTAGGACGAATTTTTGTTTGCTTATAGAAGGCTTGTAAGTGTTGCTAAAGCGACCACTTTAAAGAAAGAGACAGACTAACCATTGTACTAAATTTCAAGTTTCTGTATTATTTTGAAGATTATACAAGCATTTTAATATCTTGAAAGATTTGCGGAAGGTACCTGAACTACAACTCCAATTCATTCAAAAATTAAAATTTGTTATAAAGGGAAAGGGAATTAAATTTTAAGATTCTATCTTAATTGTTGGTTTTCGTAATTCTTGTTTGTTTGCAACTCGTGACTCGTTCGGAAACTTTCAGAATCCGAACCCATGTTGCGATTTAACAAGTTTTCATTCCACGTCAACATTATAAGTATCATCAAAATAGCGTAATTATTTTTTAAGTTATTGTGCGAACGTACGGACTGTGATTACTAAATCAACGCAGAAGTCAGCAGATGACGCTATTCAAAATATATTATACACTTTTATACACACGTAACTTGTTTTTTTCATAGATTACAAACACTGTACCAAATTAATATACCTATACCTATATTTAAGGTGTAGGGTATAAAGTTAGTCATTTGTTAGTATTAAAATCTTTTAATAAAAAAGTATTAAATTTTTCCTATTATTTTTCATGACATATGATTTTGGCTGATTAATATTTTGTTTACTTAATCATTCATATGCAAATTTCATCTAAAAATTAAATTATATTTAGGAAAATCACAAAATAATAAACGTTGCTTACTTTTAAAAATTAAAACCAATTTGAATCCAATTTTATTAAACACTAAAATACATTTAAAAAAAAAATAATTAATTTAAGTCAAAGATTATAGTTTCAACTCTTTATACTTCTAATAAATATCAAATTTTTATATTTATTTAATAGTTTCCCCTTTACTACAAAATAACATGAAACATTTTAATATTCAGACCTAAATTAAAAAGTATTAAAACAATTTTTCACCTAAAACACAGTACTCAACATGATTAAAAACTTAATAAAATCAATGGCCTTTAAAACCTCAGAAAAACATAAAATCTAAACTGATGACAACGTTAAATGTTGAATTGAAAAATAATTTCATTTAATATTCTGTGAAGCTTTTACCAGAATTAATAATTTTTTTATGTATTCACATAAAGTATCAATCGAAACCAATATACATACATACATACCTACTTAAACAAAGGAAGAGTAAAACGAAATGAAAAGGAAGAGAACTAACTGCTGCCGCAACGCATTTTATTTTCTTTTTCAAATTTTATTTTGGTGACTTATTTTCTAACAAACAACCGAAGCTTTGCCTGTTTTTGACACGAATGCGAATGTTTAAAAAAAAAAACATAACAAAAAAAATAAAAAAAAATTTTGTCCTAGAATATTCATCAGTAGTAATTTTGTGATTTAACAGATATTATAATAAATTCTTTTATAACTTTGAAATTTGATCATCATTAAATAATAATTTCAGTATTGGGTTCTACCTGAAACATAAATAAAATCACTTTTACTCACGAAATCCATAAAAACTCAAGAAACACCCGAAAAAATTCATTAAAAGAAAATATCGTTCAATCGATGTAAAAAGGGATGTGGATATGTATATAAATATATATTTATATGAATGTAGTTTTCCCATTAAAAAAAAAATATACCCTGAAAACAAAGCAACCAAACAGCACACAATACACGTAAAGGTTCAGCAGAGCGAAATGGAAAAAAATAATATCAAAACAAAACGATTCCAATGAATGATATATTACTAAGATATTAAATACCAAGGTATGTCATAAAAAACGACCTTTTGAGAAAATTTGATAGGTGGAAAATATTTCTTCCTTGTCTGTAAGATTTTTTTTCTCTTTCTTTCTTTAAGATAAACGGAACATCTTATGAAACATAAAATGTGAAAATGAAGAAATGATAAATAAAAATAAACTTTTTTGTTTAATTTAGAAAATTAAAGTTAAAAAAAATTGTACACTTTTTCAATATTTATATGATGTTATATTTTAAGCCATAAAAAAGCGTTACAATTTAAAATGAGTATCTACATACATATATATAAATATATATAATAAAACTATTACATTTATTTAAAGCAAATAGATACTAAACAAAACTATCTTAAAGTACTGCGAGCCACATTTTCAAAAATCATCAACACCTTCAAAATATTGATATTGTCTTAAAAGCTTCCAGTACAGGAATTGAACCAATTTGAATCGTTTTACCATCATAATTAAACTAATTAAGAAACCTAAACATGAGTTAAAAGATCTTTTAGTGACGTCATCATTTATTTTTAAAGGAAATTTTTATATTAAGATAAATATAGACTCTAGAGTCTAGATCGATATTTCCCAAAAATGGACTCACGCTCCACATGTGAGGAATTTGATTGATGTTTAAGGAGAACAAGAATCAAAAAATAAGTACAAGTCGATCATTTAAAAATTTGATCGGATGATTTTAAAAGAAAGATTAACCAAGTTCACATAGTATCACTGGTTCCCTTCTAAAGTTTGGTTCAAAAAAGGTGTGGTTTTAGTGTGTTAAAATCACACACTACCCAAAGAAACACCGCATAGTTTCAATGGCTGGCTTTCGAGCTTTCCATTCCCTCGTAAAAAAAAAACAAGTTGGAGTCTAACATAAAATCTCTTTGCAACAACCATCAAGCGGAAGGATCTAATTAAATTTAAAATGAATAAATAATTATTAAAAATTAAAATAATACATGAAAATCTTTTAATTATTTCTTTCTTAAATTTCAGTACTCTATCATATTTTTTAAAAATTTTACCAACTGTGTATTTTTTTGGAATTTCTGAATAATTTCTCTCTTTAATTAAGTATTAGGAATTTCATTAAGTCTCTTCGGTGTACAATTCCATTTTTCAATATTAAAAATTCTGTATATAATTTTTATAGGAATTTTAAGAATGATTTATGTGTAGCATGATACAAAAAAGGTTGGGAAACACTGCTCCATATTGTAGCATTGTAAAAAGATTTTAATTATAAAGTATAGTAATATAGCAAAGTATTTAAAGCTTAGTATCTTCCGAGTATTCATTCAGATTTATTTTTAAACAATTGCTACTATTAGACCATATTAAATTGTACGAAACTCATTTACCTGATGTTCAAATAATAGGTATGAATGAAAACATTAGTTCCATATAAACCAACTACTATTATTTCCCACAATTAATTTGTATTATCTTTCAAAACTTTATAAAAAAAAAACATATAATAGTTTTTAAAATATCTTGTTTTGTTATAATTTTCATATTATATTAAATTACTTTTATTTAATAAAATATATTATATATATAACTCTTAAATGTTAATATATAAAAGCGAAATGGATAAAAATAAAAAAAAAATTATATATATATATAAATTTTTATTATTTTTATAATAAAATGTAATTGCATTTTTCTTAAAATGGACATAGTAAACGTTAATAAATCTTCAATTTTTCCTTTTTCTTATATTTCTTCCAAGGATTTCGTTTTAATGTATAAGAGCCAAAAAATATTATTATTATTATTATAAAAAATATATATTCTAAGATACAATCATAGCAATTTACTAGTCATTGACAAAAATATTAAAGCGAAAAAAAAAATAAAAAATTATTTTGAGTGCCGTTAGTAAAGGTACTCCATATACAAAATCATTCTTATTGAATCACAGTACAGTGCTTTTTAAAATATTCCACAACATTAAATATATCTTTACCTATATATATATATATATATAAATATATATATATAGCTTCAAAATGGAACAATATAAATTAAACAATAAAAACAAATTATTTACGACCGGGAATTATAGGAAACTTGTCCAACAAATTAGTTCTAACAACTTTAAGGAAATCTATAAGTACAAAAAAATCAAAATTCAAATTAAAATACAAAAATTTGTAAATACAAAATTTATTCAAAATTTTAAAACATAAAATAAAACAACATTTTAAAATAACAACAATTTATAAAAAAAAGAATATCATTAGAAAGTCCCCAACAATGTTTTCAAATACGAGCTGTAATATAATTGAATAAAATCAACAACTTTATAAACTGAGAAATAAATATTGCATACCCTAGGTAAAAAAGTATCTTATATTTCAAAATAAAATACTAAAATAAAAAATAATCACATAATGAAAAATAAAAGTAACGAGAAAAGCTCTTCGACAATAGCAAATGAAAATATTACTTCCATTATCAAAGAAAACGTTTTCATTTGGATTTTGAAAGATTTAATGTTTTTTTTTTTCTATGGAAACTAATGGCTATTTGGACAAAAAAAAAAACAAAAAAAAGAGTCTTCTTGTCCACAATTTTCTCTGATATCTCACAAATGTTGTTGGTTAAACCAATAAAATTTTTATACTTTTTTTTTTTCCAAAATGTTGATGATTTTTATTCGCGATGGATAATTTTTTTTTTTTTTTTTCAAATCAATGTTTATAAGGTTGAAAGTCAAAATAAATTAAATTTTTTTTATATCTTTAATTTTTGGTTACATTTCAAATCAAAATATTTAATCAATTTTTATCATTTTCCAGAAGGTAAAAATCTCTAATTTAAAAAAAATATTATTAATTTTATTAAAAATTATTTCGAAATGAAAAAAAAAAAACCTTTTACTTGAAATTTTAATTGACATAAACGTCTTATATTAATAATAATTTTACTTAAACTGCTATAAAGTATAATTTTGTCATAAAATTTCACGATTTTTTTTTGGAAATTTGAAAGAAATATTTAATTAAAAATTAAAGGAATTTTATCAAAAAATAGATTGCTGGAGAATAAAGTGAGTAATCAAAAAAAATGGTAGAATATGACTTTGTAAATAGCCTTTCAAGGACATATATTGAAAGCAGGTGAAATAACAAAAATTTTAACGAAATTCACAAAAAACCGAGATTTGTAATAAATTTTTTTTTAATCGCTAACTGTTCAACTGACTATAGCTCAAGCACTAATAAGCCTGACAATACCTTAGGTACATGTTGTTATATTCGTGTTATTACAATTTATCTTAAAAACTCGGCCTTATAACATATAGAAACATCTTGTACCCTATTCACACTACGGGTCTATAACTTGTTATCAGTGTTAACTTGTTATAAAGTTGTTATAATTTCCTATAACTAGAAATATTGTATAAAAAAAAGCTGTCAAGTAGAATATGATAATAACTAGCTTTTTAGTATAACATGTTTTTTTCAAGGTTGAGTACTTAAATGTTTTGATATAATCGATTTTTTTTCGATTTATTAAAGTTTTTTTTTGGATCTTCACATCCCTTAAAGGACTTGTCATTGTTTTGAATGATTTTTTTATCATTTTCTTTAAATAACAAATATTTTGTTTTTTATTTGTTTTAGAATCCATTATAATTTGTAAATAAAATTTTTTTTGCAAACAAACAAAAACGTTAAGCAAAAATTTTTTTAATAAATCAAAACCATACGTCAAATTTTCGTATGGTGAATACAAATTTTTATAACATGTTATAGATCCGTAGTGCGGATAGGGTATTAGATTTTCAATAGATACAATTCTATTTTGTTTTATATTATAATATTTTTTATTTGATTTATATGGTATTCTATATCTGTGAGTTATATCATTCAATCAAATTATTAATTTGAACACAAATGAGTAGCTGAGTCGAGTGGAAAACTAGAAAAATTTTTTTACTATTACTAAGATTCGAAACCGGACCTTTCGCATGAAAGTTTGGCACTCTCACCATTATGCCACCCGGCCGTTTATGGTTATAATGATTCTATGAAATCTGTTAAACAATTTCAAATAAAAAAATATGTTAACAACGATTATGAAACGGTTCCTTCGATCTTTTAAGCAATTGGAGGCCAATATTTTATTAAGATAACGTACAGACAAAATATTTTATTATTAAATCATACTACATTGCTCAAAAAATATTTTAAATTTAAGACATTGTATTATATTATAAATTCACCACTCTTTAATAACATTGTATGGAACAAAGTCCTTCATTTACAATTTAAATTCTTTTTTTTTATATTTATTCCGATTTAACAAACTTTCAATAAAAGCTTCTAATTAATAACATATTTCTTAGGAATATAAACACTTACATTGCTTAGTATATAAATAAAAATAAACCTACATACACGCAAAATACATATACCCAAGTAACGCAATTTATAAATACAAAATAACAATCTAGATATAATAAAAAATCATGAAAATCTATAAAAATTTTATGTAAGGAATCTCTTTAAGTAGAAACGGAATAAAAATAGACATTAACTTCATAATGTATGTGTGAAAACAAAAAACAAATCCCAGTTATGTTTACCGTTATATGGGAATATTAGATATGGTTGAGTGTTTAAATATTTTTTATACCCATATGACTATAAGTCCAAAAGGTATACTAAATTTCCAAATTTGTTTGTGACGCAGAGATGGAGAGGGGGTAAATATAGACTCAAGGGTATGGATCTGATTAGAATCGAAAAGTAAATCGATTTAGCTATGTATGTCTGTCCGTCCGTCCGTCCGCCTGTCCGTCCCCACGATAACTCAAAAAATAAAGAAGCTACGATTTTGAAATTTTCACAAATTCGTTTTTATGCAATAGCCGTCTTCGCTATTGAAATCCAGCCATTTTGTTCCATGAGTTCGAGTATCTGCGATACATTTCTTTTTTTATATGAATATTACTCTATACCTATTGAAGCTGGTTGCCTGAAATTTAGCCAAAAGTAGTTTAGTTTTATGGCCACAGTTTCTGCTAAAATTTGTTGGTCTATTGCAGTGGGTTCGAGTAGCTGCCCTACAACTCCAATTCTTTTATATGAGCATTGCTCTACACCTAATGAAACTGGGTTTTGAAAGTTTTGCTAAAAGTAATTAGCCGGATGAGATAATGTTTATATTACGGTCAGACGGGTATCCCAAAGTTAACACAGTCTACTCTACTACACTCTTCCTCGTTTTTTCTTATTATATTTAAAATTGTCATTTTAACATGTAGTAATATCTTAACTTATTTATTAACTTAATATTGTTTTTTATAATTCTTTTCCTTATTTTATTCTTTTTCCATTCCATGGTGTATAGTTCCGTTATAATTCAAATTTATTCAAATTAGACTAAGTTAGAGTTTTTTTCTAACCTTTTTGGCTATGGCGGATTATGAAACAGATTCTAATACTTTTATTCTCTAATAACCTAAAAAAACTTAAAGGAGGTGCGACTTTTCAAATGAAATGCCAGATATGTTATCACTCCATGATCGTCATTGGTCAAATAACAACTTAAGTCTCAAAAAATTGGGTTTGAACTCCAGTTACGTCTTATTTAAAAGTAATAGGGTTATATTACAATATGTTATAGATGCCTCATGGATTGGATACTTTTAGCAAATGATAATAACAATAATAGTAATAATAATAATTACAACATTTGGAGTCAGTGATGTGGATTTGCCCCATAAGTATTAGAAACATTTTGAAAGCTGAAGTAGGTAACAAATGGAAATATAAAAATTAAAAAAAAATTTTTGGGAGAGATATACTTCCTCTTTTTTAAAGTAAAAGGGTAAATTTTAAATTGCAAAAAAAAAAAACATATTTTTTAAAGACAAAAATTTTTTTTACGGAAATAGTTATTTACCCATCAAAAAATTATCAACAAATTTTATGGTTGAAAAATCAGGAATATCTGACATCTGTTCGATTTTACATATCATACAGTATTGGAAAAAAAAATTTCAAAGCAAAAAACAATTTAAAATGATTTAAGTAGGTTTATATTCATACATACATTTTGAAACATTTTTATTTAAGAGCAGTGTGGGGAAAACCCGTTATTAACCCAATAACCATAGAAATACAAAAAAAAAACAGTAAGAGAAACATTTATCATTGCCATTAACTGTAATTTTCTGAGAAAAAGGATACACAAAATAATACTTGCTTATTAATGTATAATACATGTACCCCAGATCCGCTTTGACTCAAAAACAATAAAGATTTTTCTTTGCTAAATTTCATCTTCTCGATCAAATCCCAATTTTGATAGAAAGGCCTCGAGTACTTTTCCATTTGTTACTATACGGTTAGGACTTGTAGCTAATGACAAAATTGATTATTTATGAAATAAAAGCCCAAAAATTTAAAAGATTATATCTATTACTGATAGCTGAAAAAAACAGGTAACTAAAAATATTAAATTTATATTCGAAATTTAATATTACCTTAATTTTTTACTCGAATTAAACGAAAACTGTTTGGATTTATATGTATATTTAATTTCCCGCCTATTTCCTTTAATCCTTTAAATTTTATTTTTAATGTGTGTTAATATGTGTTACCGTCCTTATATTGCAATACACAAAAAAATAATTAAAATATTGTTCAATTGTTGCTATTATATTCAAAAAAAAATCATTTCATATATTCTTTTAAATATTTAAAAACTTTACTATCTCATTATGATGTTACTATTGATTTTAAATTTAATTTAATTTTTTCTTAAATCGTTAAAACAAAAACCAATGAATTAATTGCATTGTAAATAAATGACACTTTAAACACAAGTAAAAAATATTCCAAAATATACATATATATATATAATGAAAATTACTACCCTTCTTATACAAACAAAACCCAAAAACAATATGCAATAAATAAAGCATGACATATTTATATATAAATATAATACACGTCCATGTTATATTATAGCTATTATATAAAACCTTACATTAACCTACTATATAAAGTGTCATTATATATGTAGATGTATAAAAATTAAAAAAATTAAATATTTTTCTTTAAAATCACATCAATTACTATTTGTCTGCAATTCAAATAGCAATTGATGTCATTAATACGGTGTCACTTAAAAAAAACAATAATTTAAACGTTAACTTATCAAATACCGAAATCGAATAAAATTGCCCTTGCTAACTACCTTTTTGTTAGGAAAATAGTTGAAATCCTTTACAATCAGCGTAACTTTCTAAAAGTTACGCTTTTACGCAAAACATTTCAATGGCATTTTATGGTCTTTTTCTCTTTCGACTACTCATTTTTAAAAACTGTTTTCGAGTATTAGATATTGTTAAATCTAATTTTAAAGTAGATTTAACATTATGCATACATTAAATGACTAAATCTTGGGTGTCAACGACTCAGGCTTTCCGACCACTGTTATTTATTATTCGATCACCTCGATCTCAAGTTTCAGTATTTAATTTACTAAAAATGAAGAATCGTGTTTGGATCTGAGCAGCTATTGTCTTTAGATGACTTACGATGATTCCATATTCTGATCAGACCTCGAAAAATTGCGGACACAAACAGCCTCGTTGTCGAAACAGCTTCGTACTTGAGCTTTAGTAGGCGGGCGCTTCTTACGCGGTTGACATAACCGTCTACAGATGTTTATATCAAAAAACAATTCAATTTTTTATTAGAAATAATAAAATTAATCAAAATAATAAATAATTCAAAGCTGCCTCACGTCGATTCAGCTTTATTTCCTGGTGCATTATTACCGGTCACCAAATAAACCTATAAAGCGCGATATAATTAGCAATATCTTATTAGATTAAAATAGTTTTTATCTATTAAAAAAATTATAATTGTAATAGGCATTTATGTTATATATTCAATATTAAAACAATTCACTCCACATTTTGCATCCTTAACTAATTAAGTAAACGCTAAAACAATGTTTGTATTCAATTTATTTACATATATAAAAGTACTTAATACAAAATTTTAAAGAATAATATATTACACCTATATATATATATATATATATTAAAAATTTATATATTTATAAGAATTATAAAAGAAAGACACAAGCGCACACTAACTTTCTTTGTTGCATGTCGATATTTTAATATTCTATAAAATTTATTTTCTCTGTCGGAAGTCAACGCTTTTGATGAGCAAATTTGTTATTCGTCTGACCTATAAACTTATCACATAAGTATAACTCATTTGCTATTCACAGGGAATAAAACCAATTCATCTAAAAAAATAATATTTAAAAAAATAAATATATACATAAAATTTCAATGTTTTTGCTTCTAAAAAATAGCGTGATTGCGTGCTTATCGTTCGAACACTTTCTTAATTGCTATATGGCATTAAATGGTGTTTGTTTGTTACCCAAAAGGTGGGTTCAATTAATAACCCCTCTTTTAGATTTTTGCGACCAAATGTTAAGTAATAAATACGCATTGCAAATAATTTGAAACCTTTAAGAATATATTGTTAAAAATGGAAATTATTCAAAAATTACCATTCTTTTCTTATTTTTGTTGATTAAATTATGTTAGACCTTTATAAAATGAGAATGAGGAACTTTAATTTTGTTTTAAGTTAACAGTTCAAATGTTTTAATAAACCATTTAAAAGCTTTTAAAAAATGTTTTCAATAAACTTTTATTCATCAATAAAATCAATAAAATAAAAATAAAAAAAAGGAAGAAGCTTATACTTATCCTAAATGAGTAAATAAGTTAATTGTAGCTAATTTAATAAGCATGAGTTTGAAGTGCATTTATACCAACTATCATGGTTGCAAATACAAATTTTGAATACTTCATTCAAAATAATTGACTTTTAAGTAATGAAAATGGAAATGGATTATGGATTCCATTATTATTAAATAATGAATAATAATGGAATCCATAATTGAAATATAAGCCCAATTCAACCAAAAAAACTTGCTAACATATGTCAACATGTGCTGTTGGAGCTTCAATGTTAATATTTAACCTTGGAATATATACACAGGTGTCTTTGTTACTCATTTCAAAAAATAGGAAACTTTTAAGTTTTAATTGACCTTGAATGGTGTAGGTTCGAAATTTTTTCTGAGGCACATTGAGTTTCACATAAATTTAAATATACCGTATGCCAACCCTGTATATAATTACTTTACATATCCTTAAACAGCTTGTACTTAAAAGCGCTTTCCTGTCCAGATTGAAAATATACCTTAGGTAAGTCTACAGAAAATAGATCTTCCATACAAAAACTACCAATAGTTAAAATTTCATTTTTTTATTTGTAACGGTGTAAAATTTTTTTACACAAACAGACGGACAGAGTGGAAAAAGTAATTTTTCAAAAATATGCATTTTAGTCATTGTTATTTCATTGATTTGCCCGTTATACTTTCAAATAGAAAATTTCATTTAATTTTTAAAAAGAAGTTTGAAATGTTTTTTTGAAATTATATTAATAATGAATTATATAAGATGTACAATATATTGAGTAAAATTTAATTCGAAGTTTTTTAACAGTCAGCTACATAACTACAAAAAAACTCGTTGGTTCAAGCCTAATTGGAAATGCAATATATCATTTTCAACCAGAGTACTTCAAATTATATTTAGAATTGAATTGAAAATTCAAAAGTAACAAATATAGTTGAAAACGAGGAAGAGTGTAGTAGAGTAGACTGTGTCAACTCTGGGATACCCGTATGATCGTAACATAGACATTATATCATCCGATGAATTACTTTTGGCAAAATTTCAGACACCCAGCTTCAATAGGTGTAGTGTAATGCTCATAAAAAAAGGAGTTGTATGGCAGCTACTCGAACCCTCTGCAGTAGAACACCCAAATTTTGCAGAAACTTTGGCCATTAAACTAAACTATTTTTAGCAAAATTTCAGACACCCAGCTTCAATAGGTATAGAGTAATGCTCATATAAATCAAGAAGTTGTATGGCAGCTACTCGAACCCATGGACCAAAATGGCTGGATTTAAATAGCAATGACGGCTATTGCAAAAAAAAACTAATTTGCGAAAATTTCAAGATCCTAGCTCCTTTAGTTTTTGAGTTATCATGCGGACGGACATAAATAGCTAAATCGATTTATTTTTCGATTCTGATCCGATCCATACACTTGACTCTATATCTACCCCGCCTTCTTCTTCTCGTAATGGCAAATTTATTATACCCTTTGACTATATAGTCATACGGGTATAAATCGCAACAACTTAAAAAAGATATTTTAACATAACAAAGAACTTAATAACACAATTACACAATTACACACTTTTAAGAAATCTAGGGTTATTAAAATCATAAAATTTCCTGAAACAACTGCAGATCATACGATTTTGTAATAACTATTATAGTCTTTAAAATAATATATACAGAAATATAATCTAAAACACTCAACATAGAATATTGCAATATTCACTCAAAATACTTAAATTCAAGCTCACAATTACTCAAAATACTTATTTGAAGATAATTTTAAATTCGAAGTGAAGAGTTGCCTTAATCTGAGAATTTTACGATTACATTTTAAATCAAAAAAAAACATCAATTCTTTTTTGTCACCATTTTACCATGTTATGGTTAAATTTTTCTCTTCATTTTTAATTTTTAATAATTTGTTTTTTGTTTTTGTTGAATTTTTATTTTTCTTACATAATATTCCTTAAAATTGACAGGACAAGACAGAATGGAAAACGTATTAAAAGAAAAGTTTAGAAAAAGTTTTTATTAAAAATCAAAATTTCCATTCAAATGAAATATTTGTATATAATATTAAAAAACAAATTTACTATACTTACATATGTGTCCCACTCTAGTAGTCACTACAGAAGTTCATATCCAATTCTTTTTTAAACCAATTTTTCAAAAGTTCAAAAGTTAAAATAGAAATTTATATAATTTTGTGTAGAAAAAAATAGTTTAGTCAATTATTAAAAATAGTTTGATCAAATTTTGTAACAAAGGTCGACATATTATTTCAATTCAATATTCAGATTTTTAGTTTTATAAAGTTTTAAAAGAAAATTCAAAGTAGCAACGTAAAATATTTTACCTTAACGCTAAATATTTCTTACAAGTTTACAAGATTACTTATCTATACTATTGATAAATGTATTTGTATATATACACAAAACATAGGCAACTTAATAAACTATTCAAGTGTAAAATAATTTCTCCTAGCGCATACAAATTTACAAAACTCATACAGATTGTCTTGAATATTTGTGAATATTTATGAAAATTTGTCATTGTGAATAGCAATTAAAATAAAAAAAATTTTGGTATTATTAATTACTATGAAAATACTTTTAAAATTCGAAGGATGCACGCAATAATTAAATGATGCTGAAATAGCCTGCCATAGTAATTGTTTAAATTAAAAAGTTTAAAATAATTATATGACTTCTTCCATCCTTTGGCTTTTTTTTTATTATGAGATCACTTTTGCACCATCTGTATTTTTGGGCCTTTTAATCACAAGTAGTCAATCTTTTTTTAAGGAAAAATGTGAATCATAAAGTTAAAGAGCACTTGGAACTCTAATAAACCAAATAATTAATTAAAAAAATTGTTATCACTTAATCTTTAAAGTAAAAAAGTTGTAACAAATTCAATAAAAAGTAATATTAGTAAGTGAAGTGTAACAAACGCATTAAATTAAGTACAAATGTTTTGTTAAATGTGTTCCATTCTAGAAAATAAAATATCATAAATTATAATAAGCCAGTCAAAATAAATCTTATTTAAGTACATAAGTACATAATTAATGTTTTTTTTTTATTTTATTTCATGAATTCGAATTAGTTCATTTCAGTTCTTAAAACTCACAGAATATTTTATCAAAATTTTATATAAGTATTAAAAAATTTTTTTATTAAATATTAAGACTATAATTGACAAGATCATTTCTGTAGTAAATCTTCATTAGTTTCAGTGAAAATCTGAATTAAAGGTGAAAGCGCAAAGTACGCTGTCTTGCTTCGCTTATTTTGCTTTGAAAAGCAAAAACACTAACCAAAGTAATGAAAGTAATTTCAAATCGCTATATACGCTGTTAAATTGCTTGGCATTTGAAATATTATTTTAAATTTCAAAGTAAAAAGCGTCTTGAAAATTTGTCAATTTTGAAATTTTTTTACTTTGTTTCGCTTTGATTACTTTGTCATTGGGTGTTGGTACGTAAGGTTGATTGTTACTTATTTCAACTATGCTACTTGCATTTCTTTAATTTTTTGTAATAAATATGTATAGAAGCAAAGTGATTTTTATTAAATATAGCTTGGTGAATGATTTTCAAATAAACAGAAATTTAATGGAAATAATGAAATTTAATTTAAATGAAATTTTTTAAAAATATTTAATAAAATAACCCATCTTCTGTCATTCTAAAAGGGGCCAACAGCTAGTTACATACATTTAAAATCAGAACAATAATCAATCGTGAATCTTGCAACATATTCGCAATAAAAATATATTTCAATATACTTTAGGTATACATTTCATTTAATAATTTTCGGTATTTCACCTATATTTTTTTTTAAATTAAGATGTCAAAGACAATATTGTGAATAATGAAAAGCATATACCCATCACAATATGAGACATTTATCTACCTGTAGATAAAAATAATTACATCATTTTTTACAAAAAATTCTTGATCCATCTATTTTAGAACACGTATAAGAACCAATCTTCACATCTACTTCATATATAAACTGATACAATATATATACATATAAAATTTTGTATAAGGCTTTGTAAAAAGCGAAAAAATAAAAACAAAAAAAAAAAATAAATATGTATGATTTTTGGAACATTTGATATGTAAATCATGATACAATTGAAAACAAAAGCATGAATTTATGCATGAGATTTAACAAATTATCATACCTACAAGCATAATACTTAAATTCATACTATACGAGTATAAAGTAAACTCTTTATACAATATAATTTTTGAAAGATCGAGATACGTTATGTTTAAAGATTTTTAAAAACATTGAAAAGTATAAGTAAAGTATTTATTTTAGATATATGCATGTATTAATTTCATATAATACAATATATTATATGTATATACAATAATATAACTGGAATTATATATATAAAAATATGTAATTTCACTCAACATGTCCTTGATAAAGGAAATGGATTTTATATTGTCAAAAATGTTTGATGTTTTGATGAAATCAATATCTTAAGCCTTAACGTTCTGCCTGTACACTGATATAATTACAACATACATATATACATATATATTTAAGGAAAAGATTTTCTATATTTTGCTAAAAAAAAATTTAAAAGTGCCATATATAATTTTTTGATGATAAATCCTGTTATTCCTTCTTTTTTTATTGAAAAGCTTTAGAGATGTTGAAATAAAACTGGAGTTAAAAGTTTCAGTAAAACAAATTGGGAAACAATTTAGGAAAAAATTCAATTATTTGTTAAAGATAGATTTTGGGTAGGAACGATTTGGTATTTCACTTCCATTAACAAATTGAAATTTCACACTTGCAATTCCTGATATCAATTCGGATAACCTACGACTGATAATAAAGTGGGCTTGAGATTTGTGAAGACCTACACTTACAATTCCTAATGTCACTTCGCTTCACCTTCTTTTTATATACTAGTTCACTTTATATCTAGACCTTTTCTTCTTTTACCTTAGTCAAAATAAATTTAATAAAGAGTTTAAAAAAAAATGAAACATAAGGACTGCATTTAATTTTACAATTTTTAAAAAGTATTTTAACAATCCTAAAAAAAATCAATTTTTGAGATTCTTAGAATTTAATAAAATTTAAAATATCTAAGACTTAGTAAAAGTATAACTCCAAAATATATAATATTTCCCCAGCATATTTCTCAATTAGATACCTAATAATATATGTCAACATTATTTTCCGAATGCCTTTAGAATATTTTATGAGAAATAAAGGATTGATTATAGACACGATTGTCTTTTTAAAAGGATAAGAAAATTTTTTAAACTTATTATTTATTTTTCAATTATAGAAATTTATTCTAGATTTATTTATTATCTTAATGAAATTATGTAAATTTATGTTTTGAGTTTGTTAACCAAAAAAACAAACTCGTTTAATATTTATTTAAGCAAGTATTAATAAAATCTTCTGCTCGATTATAATTACTTCTATAACTTTAAACTAAAACAAAGTTTTATTCAAATATTGTCTAATTAAAGATATTTATAGAGTAAAATAATAAAAAAATATTTGACTTACCCTACCCCATAATTTTTGCTTAAAAATAAAAACAATTGGCGCACCCTTGAAGTTGGTCCGAGTAATGTCCAACTTTTCCAAGTAACTTGCCCTATTACTTTACCTGCCCAGTTTTAATTTAAACCTCGTAGTTTCATTAGATTCAGATTTATCGAATTGACAACTTTGTTTGTCAGCTCCCCGAAAATGAAGTCGTAACATTTAGAAACTTTATATAGGTGCTTGTTCTATCATATAACCAACCTTTTGTAACTTGCATCCTCCCGGCGTTATTAGTTTTGAAGAAATTCATATTGGTGGAAAAATTTATTATAACTAAAAACAATAGGGAACCTAGAAATTGTCTAAAACTGACTTTGTATGAATTTTAAAACTAAAGCCCTTTTAATTTTTGAGTTGTCGTGCTGACACACGAATGGATGTACGAACAGACAGAAACACAAAGCCAGAGAAATTTCCTTTTCGATGCTGATCCGTGACATACCTTTGACAATATATCTAGGTCTTCTAGATCGACGTGTTACAAACGGAGAAGCAATTTTAATATACCCGTTGCCTTATTTGTATGCACGGGTATAAAAATCAATATTAGCTATAAGTAACAAACTAATTTAGATTTTCCTCATTACTCGAGTTTTTAATTTGTTAATTTGAGTCGCAATGTGTGAATCTCATTTAGTGACATTATATTTCGAACTATAATTTGACAATTTTTTTTACACTAAAGTAATAAAATCGAGGCCTAGAATTACATTTAATATCAACAGACTTCACTTAAACAGAAATTGTATTCATTATATTTGTACGCTGTATCTAAAACATGTCCCCCTGAAAACAAACTTTGCAATACAATACTTAAATAATTAAATTAAAATTCCAAAAATAAATTGAGTTTTGGAAAACTTCCTTTGGAATATTAAATTTTTGCTTTAACCAAGGAATTATTTAGTTCGATTTATTAAACAAGATCATAGAACCCAATTAAATTAGTGACTTACCTATTAAATTAGTTTTAAAGACATGTATACGCTTTCGAATAACTCGAATATTATTTAATGAATTTGAACAATCAATCCGTCACCATTATTCATTATCCTAAATGCTAAAAATTTAGAATTAAAGCGGGCTGGAAAAAACATCTAAAGAACATCCAATATAAGTTTTACTTAAAATTATATAAATCAAAAATAATATTTTATCAGAAAGAATATCGTATAAAAAGCACAACATTTGAAGCCCGTTAAGTTAGGCCCCATATCTATGTTTCATAGAGATAAAACAAGAATTGAAAAAATCCGTAGGTCCGAAAAGTTTTAAAAAGAACACGATTCAAATTTGACAGGGTCTTAAAGTGAAGCATTCTTTTCCCGAAATGAATGTATGCACCGTGATATGATATAGTGCTCAAAGTACTTAACAGACTTACTGAAATATAGACTATGTTCATTAATAATTAGTTTTAACTTCAAATTGTATACAAATTTTCCTATGGATAAATGAAATTGAAATTCCATTAATTTGAAGTCTTGAATAATTGGCAAAAAATTTCTCGTGAATAAATTATTTTATTTTTAAACAATTAATCGATTGAATCTTTTTCTGAAAGTTGATTGAATAGCACTTAACTGCAATTATAATTAAAATTTTCCTTCACATAAAATTGTACGTACATTCTTATGTAGGTACGAGTATATGATGATGAATATTCTTAAATAACTTAAATAAATAGCTAAATTGTAAGTAACAATTATTTTATATTAACTTTTATCGCTTTTTTTAACCTTTAACCACTTGAAAACTTGACTAATAAATATGTATATAAGTATATAACTTTTAGTTTTTATTTACAACTACCCTTATTTTTGCAGAAAAAAAAATGGTGCACGCATAGCCCAATGAACTAGCGAAAATATTTTTTAAAGAGTCAGCATTATTTCAACTATTGTATATAATTTGTAAATGAATAGCAAGATTTTTACCGTTAATAAGGTTGTAGTAGATGACATATATTTTAATACTCGCATTTTTCCCTTAAAACCAATTGATATAAAAGAAAAAATTATTTCTTAATAGGTACTTCAAAAACATCTTCAGACGACCAATTATAACCTTAGTCTAAGTAATGAAGATTTTAGGGTAAAACAGATTGAATACTATAAAACTAGGACACCTAACTAAAAAAATCTCAAAACGAATGTAATAAAAGACGTTTATCTAATAATTACAAATTAGGGGTTCTGACTTGAAGATGGTTAGGGATTTTATCTTAAAAACTTGTAAGTATAGAAAAGTTCTGTACAAGTTTTCCTATTCTAGAAGCATTAGAATAGAAAATAATAAAATGTTAAAACGTCAAACAAACAATGGTATCTTACATAAAATAAATTCAGATTTTGTAAATAACAAAAAACAATTTAAAATAATTTATAACTGGAAAAATAAAAATTAAATCAAGATAAATACATAGGAGTTAAAGAAATTCACTAAGTTCTTATTGAAACTGTTTCCGGGAAAATTTGAATATAATTTATAATTAAAATAAAGTTTTTTTTTCATTTTATAATTTTCACATTACTAACTATTGTGCAAAAGCAATCAAAAGAAGAGTGCTTTCCTTTACTATGAACTTAACACTTTTTTTAGAAGACTAGAAAATTAAATAAATATTGTACAAAGTAAATATAAACTTGTAATTTTAATTGGTGCTTAAAAGTCACAGATTATATTTTAAAAATAAAAAAAGTTCAACTAACTTCTATTGATTTTTAAATTAATTTAGATCTAGAGTCAAAATGTTGAAAATATTAAAAATATTAATGATGAAGATAATGCAGCTGCAGGTATTTTTTTAATACTGTATCGGGGACTTGGTTTCGTATATCACGCTAAACTTCCCAATTTCCAAAATACGAACAATTCTTTTTAATAGTTTTTAATAAAAGTTGAACTCGAAATTGTTGAGAAAAAACAAATCTTTAATTTTAATGCAAATTTGGTTCAATCTGGTGTTGTTTGCTCTACTCGTAGAATACACCAACAATTATCTTAAAATCAAATAGGCAGAAAATTCTTCATATCTCAGGTCAGAACTTTTTCTATAATAATTTAAAATGAAGCTCTTTTGATAAAATTTGGCCTCAAGGAACATTAAAAAAGAATTAAAAAAAATTAGAATAATAAATAGAAAAACAAAAGTTCGAAAATACCATCCCCATCAAATTTTAAGGGTGTGAAAAAAAATCATTCTTAAATTCTTAGAAAAACAAAAGTTCGAAAATACCATTCCCATCAAATATTAAGGGTGTGAAAAAAAATCTTTTTGAATTAAAACATAATTAAATTAATTAAAAAATGCGAAAGTTTTAGTTTCAGGTCACCAGAAACATTTTTTTTTTTAAAACTAACTAGTTTTAGTATCAATTAATATATTCGTATATATTTAAACTCCCTTAATTAATAATTACAAAAAACTTTAATTTGAAATGTTAATTATAAAATTTCCAATCAAAAAAATTGTAAACGTAACTATCGCATTTATTTTTAAAACATATATATATATATATATATACGTTTCGATTAACTTTAAAGTTTCAATATTTTTTTTTATTTAGTTTTAATGATGTCAGCATTTTAATAGATGGTAATAAGAACAACAACAAAAAAAAAAACAAATAAATAAAATGAAATCAACCAATATATTTAAATTCTGTTACTTGTTATTAAAAGGTTTTGGACTTTAATTACTTTTTTTTTTAGCTTTTAATACCTTAAGGCGAGTTAATTTTAGGTTAATATCAAGAGCACGCAATCTGAACAACGTAATATTTTAATTCACGGCATTTCTTTTTAACCACCTTATTTATATATACATATATATACATAAATACTACATACCATAGGTACATTTATTTTTGAATTTCATTAACAGTTATTAGTGACTTAGTAATGTAATATTAAAAAAGTGACAAACATTATGTAGTTTTTCAAAGTTTTTTATTAAAAATAAAAATTTTTAAATTTTTTTATTAAAATTCTTACTGCAATATTTTAATTTCCAAAATTTAAGTAATATTCTCTTTAAAAAAATCGTCTATCTAATTTTTAGACAGTCACAGTTGGAATGTAATAAATGTTAAAACAAAGATAATTCCAAAACAAATGTATTAAACCTTAAGGTTAGGCAACACTAAGTTTAAAAAAAAAAAAAAAAATTCAAATGATATTATAAAAACTTCAAAGCTCCTTTTAGGTTAGATTTCACTATTAGAAGGGGTAAAAACTAAAATTTACATTTCTTTATTTGTTTCTTTACATCTTATATATATACGTATTTCATATTGTCATGCCACTGTTATTAAAGTGATGAATTTGGTGATTTTACAAAAGCTTTATAACAATCATGTAAAAAATTTTTTTTTTTTTATATTTTAAAAGTATATATACAAACATACACATATACATAAAACCAACCCAGCGATTTTACCGCAAAATAATAAATAACGTACTTTACGGTTTCTTTATAATCAAGTGTGTTTATTTAAATATATTTATATATATACATAAATATTTATATTTTTTTAAGATATGTAGGTATATAAATATATAATATACTATATAATTTAAAAGTATGGATGATTAAAGAAAAGGTTAGCGAAATCAAAAGGTCAAACTGATGAAAAATTATTGCAAAATTATTAAAAACAAAGTGTTTACTGCTCAATTTATATCTAGAACTTAGAAATTTTGAGAAAGATATTTAAATGGATAAAACTTTAAAAAAAGGAAATGTAGAGATAGGAAATCGTTAAAAACTGACATTTGTCCTTCCAAAAGGTGCCCTGTTATATTTTGTTTTGCAATTCAAAGACATCATGTTCAATTAACTCCTTTATTATTAATTTTCTGAGTTCGTATTGCATTGTTGTGGATTAAGAATAAAATACGGTGTACATTGTTTTCGTTTAAGAAAAAGAATTTTTCCTTTAAGTGCAAGTTTTTTGTTAAACATTAAGATTTTGTTTTAAAAAACAATATTTTTCATATGTGTTAGAATTTTATTTAAAAAAATTTGTATTAACTACTTGTTGTTGTTGTAGTTTTTTTAATGGGGGATAGCATATATGCTCTCCTTAAATCTAGGCTTGAGACTCGTTCTTTGAAGTATTTTATGAACTGCAATGGAGGATCATTCCCTTGGTTAATAAGCCGAATGCTTACCTACTACACCACTCTGTCAGCTTCATATCAATACCCAAATTAACTTAATGGGTAGTCCATAATGAAATTATTTTATAAAAAATATTTTAAAAACCAACCTACATTAATAATAAAAAAACCATAAGTTGAATTTTCCATATCAATTTTTATTTATGATATTAACATAAGGCATTTTTAAACAATTTTAATTATGTTGAATTATTTTTTTTTTTGTTTTGTTTAAATTAAAAATTGTCCTCTTAGTTATTGTTTATTTATACATTATATTTTTATGTAAGTCTATATTAATATTAATTTAATACTATTAAACTAAAGATTAGTTTCTTAGCATCGTACATAATTGTTATTTTCAAAACAAGAAATCCGTTTCGTAATCCAGACTATTTTTTTTTTTTAATAAGTTGATTTTCTAAATCTTACATCATATTTAATTGTAATATTAAATGCATTTTTCTTTGTTTTGTTGATATTATTTTTATTATTTAGGCGTTGTTTTAATTTTAAATAAACATTTAATTTTTTTTTTTTTTTTTTGAGTGGGTGCTTTATAAAAAATTTAATTTAAACCTTGAAATTATCTACAATATAAATTATTTAAATTTTAATTAACAAAACAAATAAAACAATTAAAAAAAGAAAAATGCTCCTGAAGCTTACATAAAAAAGCTTCAAATGAATTGGTTCGATTTTTCATACATAAGGATATCGATTAATTAGGACCTTATGGGACAAGACTGTGAAAGAATACTTATATGATTATAAGTTTTTATATACTTTTTTATTTTTTACATTAAAGACGTATAATGCAAGGCGAAAAAAAAAGAAACTTTTTAATTGAGAAATTAAAATTAGAAATTATTAATTATTATCATAAAACCTAGATTTTGAGAAATTGAGATGATCTCGAAAATTGAGTTAATTTTCTGCTTTTTAGAAAATCAGCTCGCTTTCGTCCATGAATTTTTGATTTTTGTTGGTAATTAAAAAAAGTTTTTAAAACCTTTGTTTAGTTTTTGTATTAGTCAATTCTAATATTAAATTAATTCTTTTTCTATTTTTCATTAAAGATGGCTGAAAATATAAAAAAATTTATATATACAAAAAAAAAAAATTTAAAAATAAAATTAGCCATATAATTTTCAAAAAACTTAGAAATATGTCAAATCCTTACATACTTGATTTTCAAAAAAGGTTTACGAACACTTGACATTACAACTGATGTACTGGATAATCATCTCAATTTTTAAGTTTATGAACGAGCTATAAAGCATTTTCCACCCCGAAATTTTTTTTTATTAAGCCATTTAATGGTTTTTTGAAAATATATATGTATTCCAATTTCTAAAACTATAACTCATGTTATTATGTGTTCTAGGCACAAGTTATCAAGTCATAGTTTAAATACTTGTTTTATTAAAATTTTTATTAATAAACATATTTTTGACTTTCTACTTGAAGTCTGATTTTCAAAATCGTCAAATAAAACTGGCAACACTAGTCAGAAGTTCAAATTTATTTGGTATAACACTTGTAATGTATAGATCTTACATTCTTTTTACTTTTAATACAAATAATTATTGCGATATTAAAAGTATGTCATAATGTATATAATTACAATAAAAATAATCTTTCACTTATTTATCGTTCCTCGTTCCCATCAATTGATATTTAAAAAGATCACTAATTGTCGACTGTATATAAAAATATTGCAAACAAAATTAAGTATCATATTACTTATGAACTATTTTGGAAGTCTGATAAACTTTAAATAATAATTTCATATTAAATAATAATACTACTGTAATTAAATTTTTTTCAATTTTTCATTTTTGTTTTTAGGGTCTAAGCATAGAAAATAAATTTAAGCACATTTTTACACATATCTTAACTACAATATTTTAAACTAAATATAAAAATTTAACATAATTATTATTATAAAAAAATTTATTTCCTGGACTGTAACTTATACACAGGTTTTCAAACTCTCATCTCTATAGATTATAATTTATATATACAATTTAATTTCTTCTTTTCTACACAAAATGTGGTACAAACAAATAATATTCACTTTTATTAAAAGCATAAATTAAATTTTTATATTTTTTTTACAAATTATTTTTTAATTTCTACATTTTATGTATTTTCTAAATATTTTCTTCTATTTTATTCATATATCTATTTATTATAAATCGGTAAATTAGTTTAAAGTTTTTATTCCAATAATTAATTGGTTTTACAGTTTTTTTTTTTAATTATATCTTACCACAATTGCTTATTCTTTTTTAAGTATTTCATTTATAAATTAATATTTACTACATTTATAATATAAAATGCAAAATAAAATTAAAACTGAATTAAATTTCAAAATAAAAATTAATTTAATTTGGATAATGGCTATTGAAAAAAATCCATTTAACAAAGTGCAGTAAATATTTTAATTCAATAAAATAAAAAAAAAAAGAATTATATCTAATAAAATATGAAAAATAAAAGTTAAGTATCTTACTAATATTTTGAATTATCAAATTGCAGATAAATTTTCTTTTAAATAATAAAATAATTTAAAATTATTATAATATTTTACACTGAAATTTAATTAAACCCAACAATTCGAAATTATATCAATCTTTTCTAATTAATTTAAAATTTATGTTTCCATTCTTTCCTTCTTTTTTTTTTATTTTAATTTTGAATATTTAATTTCATTTTTATTATTAATATATAAATTATGGCCTACAGTAAGTTTATATTTACAAAGAATTCGTTTTTAATTATATTGTAATAAATAGTGCTAAGTTTTTATTTTATAAGAAGAAAATTAATAAATAACTAAAATTATCAATGTTTCTTACCTAAATTTTACATTTATTAATTGACAAAAAACTATTAATATATTTAAACCTAGCAATAATGCGTTAATCGTCGCATTTGATGAAGAGCTCAATACTGGAAATATTTAAAAGAATAAAAATACAAAAATTAAAATATAGAAACAATTTGGAAAAAAAATATTTAAAATATACATATATACTTTTTTCACACTCAATATTAAAAGCTTTAAATTGAAAACATACCTAAAAGCATTGCTTCTCGGTTGTCAATTACACCAGGTCTTCTTTGCAATACACTTTCACGTCCACCTTTCCAAAGAACCGGTGATATACTTGCTAAACATTTAACTTTCATAGCTCCATCTTGAAAATGTCTGGCATCTACAGTCAACTGTAGACCCAGAGTAGAAGTAATAAGTCCATGCTTATGAATTGTATCGTTATACCTAATTAATGAGTCTGAATGAGCGAGCTGAAAAGAAATAAAAATATATTTTTTTATTTAAAAATAAAATCTAAGGAATTTTTAAATAATGTGACTTTTTCAGATTCCACTGTGTATTTCAGATAAATTGGAACTTTCTGAATGTAGTAAAGTTTATGTACCTACTGATATTTTTTCTTTAGTTCTTTTAATATTTGATAATATAGCAAAAGAGTTTAAGTATAACGACTTAATGTACATACTTTGCTTTCGTGGTCTCGTTTACCTTTTCAAAGTATTTAAGGAAAGCAGCAAAATTATCAAAGAAAGTACTGACTCAAATATGCTTTTAAAAGATGTTTTAAAATTTCTTACAACTCATGTTTGCAAAAATAAATTTTAAATGTTGCAATACTAATCACTAAGCAACTTTTATATAAAACCCTGTATCTTTGTAGCAATCTCTCGTACCAGCCTAAATTAATAAACCAATCTTCAATATTGCAAAAGAAACTAATTTTAAATTTAATTTAAGAAAAAATAAGAAAAGCTCTAAAGATAAGGTCTTAGTTTTTGGAAATTCTTTTTTTGAGGCAGACTTTAAAGTCAATTTTATTGCTAATTTTACTATTAAATTAAGGAATATCTATTTTAGTTTGGCAGCGACATGGCTGCGTCTATTGTAGACACTTGCATATAATTTAATACATTTAACTTAGTTTGACAGATAGCTACGTGTAGAGAGTGAAACGAGAGCGTTCATTTTAGATAGGCTATTAAAAATCCAGTTCTTGCACTGAATTGACAAAATTTGCAAATGTGGATTAAAAAAAGTATCGAAATTAAAATTCGTAAAAACGGTTTCCTTTTTTCGGTTACTTTAAATACCTTGTTAATTTAAGTTCCTAAAAAATAATATAGTTCATTTTAGCTTTCAAAGTTCTCAAGCAAAGCAGAGCAAGTAAATTAAGCATTAGGCCATCACCTGCAGCTTCAAAACGAAATATTAATTTCAACTAACTTGAAAATAAATTCAATAAATTAAAAGTTTATTTAAGACGCATTTGTTTTAATATAAAAGTTGATATATTATTCGATATATATACATTTTTAATAAGTTTAGATATAAGCAATATAATGTTGAATATAGATAGACATGAATTTTATGAAGCTTTTTAACTAAGTGACCTTTTCTGGATATTTATCTACAATGTAATTCATTTTCTTAAGTTACATATTCATATAAAATAAAAAAAAAAAAACGATTCAACAATCTATCATTCGAAAAATCCAAAAAAAAAAATATAATAGAAGTATTATCTAAATATACTGAGAAGGTTAAAATTTTTTTTTTGAATCTGTTGAAGTCGTGCGGAAATTCAATCACATGAATTCAGAATTTAAAATAATATGAAAATTTTCAATTCTGTTTGCGTATTTCATGTGTAGATTTATATTATTATTTAATATAAAGTTTTTTTTTTCTTCCTACATTCTAAAGTTATCATTTATTTTAAACTTACACATGAACAATAATATCAAAATACTGAGTTGAATATATTTTTGAATATTACTTGCGCATGACGTGACAAAAGTTTTATCTTAAATTAAAATTGTATCTAAAATATTTGACTTTTACTTTTTTTTTTATTTATTTATTATAAAATTTTAAGATTTATTAAAAAATAATTTTGAATAAAATTGAATTTAAACTTTAAATAAGAACAAATAGATTTTTAAATAATTATTTTTTAACAATATTACAATTATATAATTAGAAATTGCTCTAATTTGAAATTCAGCTATTATAATTAAACAATCTATATTTTGTGCAGACTTTGGTCAGTATACTTAACTGCTCTTGAAAATTTTTTAAATAATCAGTTTCAAAACTTAGTTATATTCTAGCACGAATTCAGTACTATCGGACCAATATCGTCAAATTGTGTAATTATAATAGTTTATATCGAAATATGAAATACATATATAATAATAATGTAAGATAATAGATGATGCACAAAAATAAAATTTGTGTATTCATAATCTTATACAATAGCTACAGCCGAGTAATATAACGAATAAAGAAACTGAAGCCTAGCCTAAATAGACTTAGTGGTTGCTTTGCACAACTTGAAGAAGTGCGAAACGAAAAAAAATATTCAATACTAGATATTTAATAGTCGTAGGGTCACTACTCGAAAACGTTGAGTGAATAGGCTCAGTTCCAAAAACAAAGGTCTTTCTTGTATGAATTTGTAAAAGTTTTGGAATTCCAGCTCCTTTAGTTGTTAAGTTTTCCTATTTATACACTTGAGACTGCATCTTTTATTTTGCTTTACAGCATCACAAACAGAATGGCAAATTTATAATACCCTTTGAACTATATTCACGCGTGTATAAAGTATACAAAAAATAGTTAAATACTTCATATTTTTAAGTCAATTTGTGTTGGTTAGTTGTTTTATTGTAGGATGACGAAGGTAGGTAGATGCTATAAATACTATACTGCAAAATACATGTTCTCAGAATCAACCTCCACTTCTAAAATTCTTCCATAATTTTTTTTAAAAGCTGTAATTAACGGGAATAAAATTGAATGATTTTTTGTTCACACCCGTGCGGATATCCCTAAGTTAATATAGTATCTACTCTCTTTATTACTTCTTAAATTCCACACACGTTTCATATAAATTTTGCTAATAATAATGATATTAATATAAATTATATCCGATTGATTTATTTTTATTACTTTTTGTGGTTTCTGAAACCTTTTTTTTAAACGTTAGCTTAAAAACTTAACTACTTTTAGCTAAAATTTTAGACAACTTTTAAAGTATCACCTATAAAGTATTAAACATACTTATACAATTAAGAAATCATGAACATTTCATTTTTGTGGCACCTTTAAATACAAAGCTAAGGCGGCTCAGTTTTCGATTGAAGACCCAAACCTCATTTTTGAGTCAATGTCTATTATATGTCTATCTTGTCTCCTTTGCAGAATTACGATACTAGCAAATTAAGAATACCCTGAGATGTCCATTCATGCACATATAATAAAATTATTTTATTATTCCAAATTTTGGAGTAAAAAATTGATTTGTTTTGTCATTTTTTAAAAAATTATTTTAACATAACCCAAAAAGTAAAAAGGCTAGAGCACCCGCTAAAGGCATGTTGAAAAAAATCGTGTTGGGTTTCGGAAAATTTTCCCAGAGGAGTTTAGTTTTCTAGTCAAACTTTTTGCAAAATTTGGTTGATCTAGTGTAGCGGGTTTGAGTAGCTGCTATGCAACTTCTTTATTAATTAGACAATAACTTAATACATGCATAATGAAATTGAGTACCTGACATTTAGTGGAAAGTAGTAAAATTTTAAGGGCCTTAATTAAACTATTTTCACCCCCTCTTCGCTCCTTTTATGCAGTGTTACAAATGAGAAATATAGTATACCCTTTGATACCATACGCTACATAATTATAATTCTCTCAAATAAAAATATGTTTAGGTCAGGTGCGTGTTTATTTTAACATCGTTTTTCGATTTACGATACGAAATTTCTTCACTTCTTGTAGAAAACTTTGCATCAAAAAAAAAAAAAAATTAAACCAAAAAATCAAATAAAGTTTAAAAGTTTTTTTTAATTTTAATATTCAAATCGCCCTGATTATATTTCATCACACTTAATTTATTACAACATGTTTTAAAAAACAATCCACAAAATAAATTTAAAAGTCAAAAAATTTTCCAAAACTTTTTTGAAGAAGATTTTCATCGGTTAAATTTAAAAAAAAAAAAAAAACAAAAAATAAAAAAAAGTCTTGAAATTAAAAATATTTTTTAATAGAAACTCGAAAGTAAAATTATTTTTGATACACTTGTACACTTTTGTAGGAATAATTTTGAACATTTAAATATGCGAATAAAGCTTGAAATTATATATACAATATACATATATATATATATATATAATAAATTTAATAAAAAAAATTTCCCTAGCTCAAAAATAAAATTTTACATTAGTTATTTAAAATATTTTTTATAAAATTTGAATTTTTCAATATTTATTGGATCAAAGAAATAAACTCTTAAAAATATTTAATAAAATTTTCTAAAATAAACTTTAACTTCAAACGTTTGTTTTTCATTTATTCTATAAAATTTATAAATATACTCAACAGGCAATGCTATTAAAATGTTTATTGAATTTTAAAATTAAATCAAAACTTCAAATAATATTGTACTTCTAAACGTTTGTTTGACAGTTTTAGAAAAAACACTTTTATCTTTTACTACTGATCTATCTCTATTCAAAACATTGATCACTTCAGAACTCTATTTAAGTAGCTATTTTTAAAGTAGCCAAGGATTTCAAGAAAAATCTGAAGTGACTCCCAGTTTGAAAGTATGAGCTGCTGTACAGATATAGTTTTGGGAAAATGCTTAAAAATTTGTCTGTTAGTCTGTGGGTCGGAAGTTGAAATTTTGTAAGACACTGTTTTTGAACTAAAAAAGTTCAACTGCTATATAATGAAAAATAATAATAATTTTGGGCGCCCTGTAGCTTCTTATAATTGGTTGCAACAGTATGGAGCAACAGTACATATGGCCCACTCCACAATTACTCTTCTAAGTGAAATTTTTGTTGACCAAATCATGTCAAGAAATTTAGGATTCAATTTTAACTGCGCAACATTATTTCCTATGAGGTTATCTCAAACAACGAGTATATGTGAACAAGCCTCAAACTATAGACCAGCTAAAGCACAATATTAACACTGTGAATAGGGCAATAGAACGTGATACTATGCGTTCTGTTATGGAAAACGCCCATTGAAGAACCCAATATTAATTTTAAAAATATTTTAAAATAGAAAACAATGCAGACTGAAAAAAGCTACTATGTAACCAAAAAATATACTCAATTTTTACACACAGGCGTTACTGTTGGCCCACCCAGTATTTCTTATGCAGTTATTATTTGTGCAATTATTCCCGATTAGACACAGTCTACTCTGCTCTCTTCTTCGTTTAAATACTAGTATAAAAATTTAATTCACTATATAGCAATTTTACTATGTGAATATTAACTGAAATAGAAGGGGTTTCTAATAAAGAAACGTTATATATAGTATACATAACCTATCCCAGCCACATGGTTAATAAAAGGCAGGGCTTTACTGCCTTATCGCAAGCTTGTGAGAGGGGGACTTTGTTAAAGTATATAAATAAATTCAGCTATTCAGATTGTCAAGATTTTCCAAACAGCACAAAAATTATTGTCATAGAATTATAATATTAATAACACTAAAAAATATAACAAATTAATGTTTTACTATTCTTTAGTTAGGTATTAGGTATTTTATTACTAATATTAATTATATTTTTTTAGACTTACTAATTTATCATTAATAAACCACTGAAGCTGTGACGCTGGATGTGACTTTCCAGAGGTACAATTTAAATTTAATGTATCGCCTATTTGATATTGATCTTCCTTTCCTTTTATATGTGGACCATCACGAGGTAAAACTATTAAAATAATATAAAAATATTTATTAATTTTAATTAAATAATTTTAAAATGTAAAATTAAATATATATAAATAAATAACACTAAAAACACACAAAAACAACTTTCCTAAGTTCTCAATTACATTTGAAAAAAATGTGTCCATATAGTTTCATTCAATTCGTCAGTCTGTCAAGTGTTTAGCAAACTTCCTTACAATTTGAAAAACATCATTACATAGAATATGCTTTTCTTGTAGCAAAGTTGTTACGAAGGTATACGACAAAGTTCGAAAAAACTATATATTTTAATTGTTAAAGTTATATGACAATCATATTGAACAATTTATATGGAAAATTGTTTAATATTGGAAATTTAAATTTTAAAAAATATTTCAAAAAAATTAACTCATAATTTTCTATGTAAAGGAAATAGGTCCAGTTTAAAAGTTATTTTATATAAATATAAGTTAGTGATAGATCGATAAAGGGTTACGATAAATTTATGCACCAATCGTAATCTACACGACAAATTTTATATTAGTTTCATAAAATATCTTCTTCAGTAAACTGCGGCAAATGCTTTAGATTCTCGAAAATATGCAAAATGTATAAAAAATCTGCGAAAGAATGGATTCGTTCTATTATTATCTAAATTCGCTCAAAATTCTAGCGACAAAAAACGAATTAATATCCTATTAATTACAATAACTATTAAACTTAATTTACCGAAACAAAAAAAAAACTTATTTTTTTTCGCACTTACAAACAATGTCCATCCGACCTTCACCCTGTACAGATGAAAAATTCGGAGCTTCTGCCGACACTTCACAACGATATAAACCGGTTGAATTGAGTGAAAGACCTCTTAACAAAACTCTTGAACTATCAGAATGTTCTTCCTATAAAAATATTGAAATGCCATTAATTTTCGAAATCTTATAAAACTTATAAAAATTGTACTCACAATGACCCGTATACCATCAACTCTGTAGCTTTGTTTTTGAGGATTAGCCTTTGGTACAAAACGATAAAATTCTTCATTATCCTTATACCACTTAACAGCATACAATTGTTCACCTGGATCATCACTATTTTCAACACTACTGTCATATTTATTTGACATGTGCTCTCTAACTTTAATTTCATCATAAATTTTATAAGTTTGCGTTTGCAATTGTTGTTGGTAGTTTGGTTGAGGAAGTTTTAATTGTCTATAATATCGTTTTTGTTTTAATTGTTGCTGTCGCTCGTTTAATTGTTGCGATTGCGCTTGATGTTGTTTATGATAGAATTCATGTATCTCTTGTTGGGATTGTTGCTGTTGGAAAGAAATTTGATTTTTATTCTTAGATCGATGGTAACCCACCCCACTTATTGTACTGTCTATTGTGCTTCTTCTAATAACTTCTTCATTTGGCTTGTTTAATTCATATTGGCATTCAAGAAATACTGATTCACCTCGCAATTTATAAGCGGGTATAACAACTTTTGTCAGTCGAAGTCCCGAAATATCTGTAAAAGAGAAAAAAATTAAGATAAAAACCGTTCTTTAATTTTGATTTTGCATTTTTTACACATACGACTTTTATTCAAACTGTGTTTTTATATATTATCAATAAAAATACTGCTTTAAAGGTTGGAGTATTTGGAATATATAGAAAGGTTTGAAAATTATGTTTAAAATAACGAAAAAAATTTAAACAATTAAAAATGTGGTGATAAATTTTAATTTATTATCTCTGTTAAATCCTTGAATTCTTGAAATATTATATGTATATAATTATAAGAAATCAACAGCGTCATTACGTTCATGGCACTAACATTAACCTTTTTAGTAGTGCGAAAGTAACATCCAAGTGAATTAAAATAGAAAAAAAAACAAATACATTATATAAGTATGATGTGATTCAAGGAATTTACAATAATTACAAAAATACCTAATAAGTTCTAAGTAGTATAGCAGCTACTCGAAGCTGGGAATACAGACAAACTAATTTTTATAGAAGTTTTTGCCATATAATTTAATCATAATTTTTTAAAATTTAGAGATTACTTCGTCGGCAAAATTATAAATTGGATTAAAAGTGATGGAAAGTAGTTTTTTATGAAGATGAAATTATATTATTAAATAAAGATTTTTAAAAGTTATGAAATATATAATTAATATAAAAAAACGACAAGGACACGAATGCAATTACTCAAAGAAAAGAATAAGCAAGCTACAAGATTCTCTTTGATCATTGGCTTCAAATGACAGTTTGACACGTCACTTTTCTCACCTTTTTAAGAAATCGGAGAAAAATGTTTAAGCTTCCAGCCAATGGACATTTCCCGGAAACGATGTTGAAAAAAGATTGATTCTCGACCTGATAATTTGCAAACCTTTAGATTTTTCAGAACCTTAACTAGAGCTATAGTACAAGAGCTAGATTTTTTAAACTTTTTCTTTTTGGTATGTTAAGAAAAACTTTAACTTTGGAAAGAAAAAGAAATACAGGAGATTGCACTCTAGGAAGTAGAATGGAGTTTGGTGTAAGTTTTGTAAACAAATTTGCTTTATCAACCGAAATTGATATATTTAAGTTACTTGTATCAATCAATGGTGTGAAAAACGGTCCTTTGGTTGTAAAGAGAAAATTGCTGATTGATAATCATCTTGCAATCATTTATAGCCACTTCAAAGTCTGGAAGCGACAATGTTTGTATTTTACAAATGTATGTTTTATCGTTATATATTGTATTTATAGTAAAATTTTTAATATGCATAAACTCTAATTTAAATTATGAACATTAATTTTCCATGGAAAATGGTATCCATCTGTACTGGATTGCAAATGGTATAGATATTGTTTAATAAATTAATTTCGCCTTAATTCTCTTCAATCTTCATTTGTTAGTATCAAAAACTGAGTTATGACAATATTTTAGTAAAAATCATTCTTAAAATCTTATTTTAAATTGCTGATATGTAGTTTTTTATAACTTAAGGAAATTATACTCCAATTGATCCTAAAAAGATGACTTTTCTTATATAAAATATATAAAGTAATCAAATCCGAAAATTTGGAGCAATATATAGGTGTTTTTCATAATAAAACTTCTATAAATTATAATTTTCGGGTTTATTCTTATTTTTTTTTTTTTTTTTTTAAGCGCTAACTGTTGAACTGTTAGGCTAATAAGCCTGTCTATACCATAGGTACATGTTGGAACAGGGGGTCATATTATATTCGTGTTATTAGAATTGGTCTTATTGAATTCCACATACAATTTAAACATGAGATAGTACTAGGCCTTATAACATGTAGAAACGTCTTAGATTTTCAATATTTACAATTCTATTTTTTGTTTATATTGTAATATTTTATATTTTACTTATATGGTATTCTATATCTGCGAGTTATATTATTTAATTAAATTATTTGTTTATATTTTGCATTTGTTTATATTTTTATATTAAAGTATTTTTTATTAAAGATTTATAATTATTAATTATTGATTATGCCACTAATTTGAACCCAATGGCGAATGGTAGCTGAGTCGGGAAGAAAACCAGAAAAGTTTTTTCACTTTCACTAGAATTCGAACCCGGGCCCTTCCGCATGAAAGGTCGGCACTCAACCACTGTGCCACCCAAACGTTAATTGGCATTATAAAGGCTTTCTTACTAATGTTTCATTATTTCTAAGACTTATTCATAGACCTTTTCAATTTTATAACTCAATATCTTAAAATCTTTTTAATTAATTACAACACTACAATATGTACAAACTAAGTGGGTGTGTACCTGAGTTTAAATATATTTTATATAATTATAATTTCAGAGGAGTAAAAAAAGTCAACGAGTTCTAATTCTTAAGCTAAGGTGAATAAAGTCAAAATTGAACTGTAAACTCTTATATTCAAAATTGATAATAAAATTCAATTTTATGTAAAATTAACAATTTGTGTGGGCTTTCATCTATACGTTACAAATAAGCACATTTTCAAATTTTGAAAAAAAAAACCTTTTTAGTTTCACTGTGCCAATCTGTTCGCCTGTGCGTATATTTAGAAAACTTTTACACCGTTTCAAATAAAGAGAGGAAATTTTAACCGCGGATTGCAGAACATTTCACATAAGAAGTTTTTTCTGTATCCCTTTTCCATAAGTGTAGCTGCAATCGCCAAAGTATGAAAGAGGTGTATCTTTGAAATGTTATATAATAAAAGTTCTATGAGGTATATTTGCAATAGAAACACCAGCAGATAGTTGTTTTTTTAAGCTTTATAATCATATGAATAAGGTTGCGGTACGATTCCCTAAACTTTCGCCGTGCAAAGCTTTATATCTTCTAAATTATTTAAGCTAGAGATATGAAAATTTGGGGAAAATTAGATCCTTGAAAAAAATATGTGTAGAAGAGGTCAAAACTGAAAATTTTCAATTTTAAAACACCTGTAACTTAACTACCTCTAAACAATTTTTTTAAGTCATTTATAAAAATTAAAGCTCCCCCATCATATTTAAAGGTGTAGCTAATAGCTTTTTTTTTTAATGGTACTTAAAGATTTTTCTTAAAATTAAAGAAAGTTTCTCTTGATCTTTTACAATTTTTCCTTATATAATAAATTGCCACTAAACGTTCTAAAAAATTATGATGAACTGTTTTTTAATACGCTATCATCCAAAACTTTTTACGGTACTTTCTGTAATTTTGAAAATATCCTTTCTTTGATATTTTGTACATATTATTTGATTCCTTAACAAATCCACTCCTTGACCAAATATCCAAATATAGAATGTAAATATATGATACGAATACATAATGTATAAAATTTAAAACATAATTAAAATTATAAATACATAAAAAGGACATAATTTATATATAAAATAATAGTAATGATTAATTTTATTATGTAATTAAAATGTAAAATGAAACATATAGACCGGTTAGCTTATAAAAACTATTATCCCCTATTCACTCATAGTTAGTTATTTTAAAGGAAAGTCACTTGGGTAAGTTACTTTATGGTTTATTTGCGATTGTTTTATTTAGATCGTCAATTTTTTCAGTACTTTCTTTCGCAAAAAAACAAACCAAAGTACTTAAATAAAACCACCACCTGTTTTCTGAATGATATGGTGTAGCTATGCAACCACAACATCACATAGCGAGTCTTTATAGTCTTACCATACCGATTACAAAAAAAATTATTATGTGCGCAAGCGTCATCTAACGGGCATATTATTAAAACAAAACAAATTTTGACAATTGCAACAGGAACGGAGCCAAAATTCTTAAAGAAATTTATTATTTTAAGTCTGTAAATATAAACAATACGTAAAATAATATTAATATAGTTAAGAAAGATGATCCTCCGGTGGTTTTATTTGATTTCCTCCGTTAAAAGAATAAGTTTATTTTCCTTTCCTATACTTCTTTATACTGCTCTAACCTGAATGACGGTGTATAATCGAATAAAACTCCCAGAGTGTTTCAAGTATATACTCTATAAATACTGTTATACTCTTACAAACAATACGAGTATATAACTATAATTAATTTAATATATTAAGGTACTTTAGAACTGTAAGTTTATAATTTTTGTAAAAAAAAACAAATAGAAAAAATGTTACAAAACAAACTTACAAAATATAATCTATTATTATTTAATGTATATAGTTTAAGTAAGTAATTTAAAAAATATGACTTAAAAAAAGGTAACCATACCAAAAATTACACTTATTTCTTTTTAAACATAAAGCCATTACTATATTAATATTATTTTTCTTCAACTAAAAAATCATATAGACATTTTGTATTTAAAATAAATAAATAAAATCGAGGTGAAAATGCTAATCAATCTGCTTTAGGAAAAAATAAATATTATTGTAACTGCATTTTGGAAAGGTGTTTTACTTTCATATATATATAGTACTTCGAAAAATGAAGCGTTCGTGCAAAGTCTTCATAGATTATATTAAATAAATATGAAAATTTCCATAGGGAAACTGTTATAAAGAGTGCAAAAAGATATTATTCAAAAATTTATTATTGGCGTTGTAAAAAAAAAAAAACTCTTCCCTTATAGCTTTTTCTAGAAACCACCATTCCACCACTATACCAACTTTTACCATGTTAAAATTTTATAAATACAAATTTTCTATCGTAAAAGTTTTATTATAGCAAAAACATGCAAAATTTTATGATATTCGGAAATAAATTTATTTTGAATTCACAATCCCCAACATCAATAATTCACCATGACTAAAGGACTCCATACAATAACAAAGGGAAGAACTATTTGCTCGTCGTTGTGGTTTTATTTGATTTAATTTTTTTTTTAACTTGAAAAACAATGTTTTTGTTACCGTTATGTTAACTTTAGAACAAACTTAGTGTTTTTTTCACCACCATAAAATATAAAACTTTATTATATCTAAAATATTAGAATAAAAATTTCCTTTAAGACTTTGTTTTAAGCTTTATACTGACATTTTATATAAAACTGTAGTTTTGCAAATGTAAATATTTTTTCAGAGAGGTTATGCTTTTTCATAATCCAATTTAATATGAAAATCAATTAATGTATAATTTAAATCAATTAATTAAAAAAATATAAAGAAAAGAATATTAATATAAAATAAATTATAAATTGAAACGCAGCATTTAAATATTTTGTATCATACATTAAAATTTAATTATCCAAATATAATTTTGTTACATAAATAAAATTGGTTTAAAACAAAAAATTGGTTAAAACGCTTGCAATAGTATTTATAATAGATTAGATAACTTGTAAGCCTAAGTATAACCAAAGATGGTGTTTTATTTTTCGTTATAAGGAATCTAGTGGTCAAAAGCATAAAAGATATTTCTAAACAATTTGCATTAATAAAGCACAAAGGAGGTCTCTAAAAATCACTTAAACTTGTACAATGTGGATAATGCTACACCGAACATCAATCGGCATTCTTCTCAAGCCAAAATACTCTGTACATTTTACTTTTATACTATATATGAAACTCTTCTATAAACTGCCGTAAACGAAATGCGTAAATTATGGATTATCTCAGAACTAACGCAATCTACATCCAAACTAAGGTTTAAATCAATTACACCTTACTTCTTCTATACCATATCATATCGGATGCTTTTCTATTATTAACGAAACATGAAATGCAAAAAATATCGATTGTGCTGCCTTAAGTGAGAAAGTAAAAGTTTCAAATCTCTATCCTCCTTAAAAATTATTAGAATTAGGCAAAGCTTATACGCAATCCGGTTTGGGACAGATGATTATGATAGTTAATTCGTTCAGCTCGTCTTCTCTTACAATCTTGATATTAATCTAGCCCCGCCTGGTGATTATTGCAGCGCTATTCAACCTAAAGTAACTGCTATAAAGGACGAAGTTAATCTTTTTAAAAAGTAATCTGCGCTAAACGATTTTATGTAGAATTCAGCAGTTGTTAGTAAGCGTTTATCATTTTGAATGAAATAATTAGTAAAGTTTTAATGATATTGTTATCTCGGTTCCTAAACATAGTAATAATTAACAAAACTTAAGCGTCCAAATGCTTGCAAGAAGAAGAATAAATTTCTGACTTCTCCATGATAAAACTGAAAAATTGTAAATTTTGTTTTTAATATCAAACCAATGCACCAATCGTTAGTAAATTTTTTAAGCCCTTCTAGTGCAGTAAAAACAATCCTTTTATACTTAAATTGGAATATTATCAATATAAAAAGTTCAAACTTACTGGCACATGCGGTCAATTAGATTAGGTAATGTCAGTAGGCTAGTACGGCTCTCAAATATGAAGTATATAGAAAAAGACTGCTTAGCGATTTCTTCTTCAATAATTCGCTCTTTTAATCTTAGAATGTAGCATCGGTTGTAGCTGATGTAGCTTTGTTGTTATTATAATAATTATATATCATAAAACTTTGAGATAGTTGGTGATCAAAAAGAATCGAACTTCTTAAAAAATTTAATGTATAACAATATAACTTGTTTATTTTGATAGTTTACTTAACGCGTCCGAGTAAATGCCATTCAACTTATGTTTTTAAAATTCATGAAGGTATCTGAAATTTTGACAAAAATAATGTGCTTTATGACACTTGTTTATTGTTTTAAGGAACTCTCAACTCCCAACTTCCATAAAACTTCTTTAATATGACTAAAACTTTATAACCTATCTAATGAAGCTAAGGATCTGAAAGTTCATTAAATGTAATCAAGATTACTGGCCACAAAATAAAGTTGGTCAAGTACAAAAGATTCGAATAGCTACCATACAATTTATATTTTATTATTTAACTAAGTCTAATAAATTATGTATTTAAAATTTTTTCTAAATAGTTTTAGTAAATTAGTTAATTAGATGATTTTCATTTTAAAAAAGTTGTTGTATATAAGCTACACCAACGCGTTTATCAAACTGAATTGATTTCAATAGCGATGACGGCTATTGCATAAAAACGAACTTGTAAAAATCCTAGTTCCTTTATTTTTTGAGTTATCGTGTAGACGGAGTTACGATCGGACGGATAAATCAAAATACATAGCTATTTTGATTTATTTTTTCTTCTCTGAACCAATTAATACCTTTTAATTTATATCTACCCCTCTCCTTCTTTGCGTGAAAAAATTAATAGCATATTTAATTTTGTCCTATATTCATATGGGTGTAAAAACCAGTCTACTATTAAAGGAGTAGGTCTTTCAAACATCGTAAAAAAATATTGTTCTCCACGAATTATCCAAATTTTTTTGAAAAATAATTTTGATAAAACAGTGGACCCTCAAAAAATTAAAAATTTTATCAACCATTACATTCTTCAAGTTATTATACTTAAAAAACCTTGATTGGACAACTGTCGAGTCTCATTTAAAATTTGTTGAAAAAATCTTCACCTGATTATATGAATGGAACACTGTAGGTTTATATGATAAAAATAAGTTTAATCTATATGGACCACCTGATTTAAAGTCAGGTTGATATAATGATTGTAGAAAAAACAAAAAATTCGCATACATTTGAATGTGATGGAAGGTAAGTTAGTGCATACAAAGCTTTTTCGACTTATTGAAACAGTCAAATTTACTATTTCTCTATGAGAGTATAATCGGAATGATATGAGGATCACATCAAAAATACATCAAGATGCTAGCGTAAAGGAAATACAATTTGGTCGCTTTAAATAATCAGGATGGATTTAAGCTTCAGATGAAGCGAATTGCTATACGAGAATTAAAAATATTTTGGCATTTGTATATGTTTTTACTTTGATATGCAATAGGATCTTAATTCCCAGGGATATCACTAACTGTTCAATAGTATTCTAAATTTATAACTATTTATAACCTCTTTAAGAAACATCTGTTAGGTAACAGAGAGTTCTGTGACGGTTTGTCTTTAAAGACTCACAATATTCTGTGAATGAGACATAAGTTATGGCATTAATTGGATTAATATGGACAGTGGAGTTAGATTAGAGTTATAACACAAATAATGGGTAAACATATAGATATAAACTAGGGTTAACCTTAAGTGCATTTGTGAAAGCATAGTTGAACCAACACATAAATCGGATTAGTTATCAATGTCTATTCAAAATAAGTAAATAAAGATGATAGAGCAACAAGAAAAGCAAATAGTAGAATCGATAAAATATATTGAGGAAGAATCTATAGAGCACATTTTAAACACGCTATAAGACTGATACCAATTAAAAATGGTCTACTTATATGACAAAAGTTAATGTCAATCAAATCAGCGTAATGTGCCTAGAGGTAAAATATAAATTAAGAAACAAAACTTTACTAAAAACATAAGAAGTGTACAATCTGAATGCAAATGGATATTTTCTTGTGAAAGAATGGAATAAATCAAGTGAACTTTGTTTCAAAAGAATGCAGCATAATCTTCTATCTATATACATATAAAGCGAATGCTTGTTATTTTTTTTGTGTGGAGCGTATAGACTCCTAAACTGCTCAGGCAATAATCATGAAAATTTGTATGTTTTTGGGTACAGGAAGTGTTTCTGGATTAACAATTTTGCTCTGACGGGCCGCCACGTTGTATACGTATTTTTGTTTGCCAGTAAAGTTGACTCTATTAACAGACTTTGAATATGTTAACCCATATCAGCACGATGACTAGTCAAAAAAATTTTGGAAGCTAATTATATCAATAATACTTCTTTAAAACGGAAAGTTTAAAAAAATGTTGGCTGATGGAGTTGAAGATGGAGGGTCTCTGACCATTCTTGAATTAACATTTACACAATTTAAATTTTTTCAATAACAGCAACGTAAATAAAATCCCAATTGAGAGGCGCAATAAAGTTAAAACTAACAGGAAATATGTGGTTTTAGTGAAATGAAGAGCCAAAATCTACAGCAAGCATTAATTACGAAAGAATTACAGGATACCTTGAAACCGGTGGCAGAAGAAAACAGTATTTTAACTATTTAAATTTATTAATTATTACTATTACTACTTTACATTTTTTAAATTATTTAGATTATTACAGAGTCATTTTTATTATAATTATTATAATCATTTGCAATTAATACTAATATCTTTGTTATTACAATTTTAATTATTATTTTTATTGTAATTATTAAGTACTAATATAAGTGTTCTTCCTAAGTTTGTGTTTTTACTATTTGAGACTTTAGATTTTGTAAACAGTTGTTGGAACTGAATAGACATTAAAATTTAAGTACCCTTTTTAATCTTGTTCATTACATTTCAATTAGATTTGCAAATCTTTAGCAGTTTAAATTCATTGATTTTACGTTTAAGTTAGGAGGCGGAGGAAAAGTGTTGAAGTTTGGAAGCAGTTAAGTTAATTAAATTAATTATACAAAAATTTTTTATTTTCTAATTTAAGATTTAAAAAAATATTGTTATTTACGCGTTTAAGTAAAATTAGAAAATATACGTCCAACCATGAAATTTTCGCTTTACTAAAGTTAATTAGCTTCAGATAAATTCAGTTTTGTGTAACATGTAAATATAATTTTAAATTTTGAATGCTATAAGTTTCACTCTGTTAGATCCGGCAACGTTCAAGTGTTTAATGAATTTTTTCAACCTTTTGAAATAAAGTGATTAAATCAGAATTTTAGAACCTACAGTCTTACATATTAAGAAGTTCTACAAAAAACCCTTATATAAATCGTTGCCACACCAATATTTATACAGTTTTATTAACATATTTTAACTTTATTTATTGTTATTTTTTTTTAAAAAAAAAGTTGAAGAAAAAACCATATCCAAATTGTTAAGGTTAATGAGATATTATTTATTTATTTATTTACATGTCAAAATGAACAAAAACTTGAAGTTTTGCTGAAGAATCGAAAAAAAACTTTACAAACAGTTATCATCATTCCGGCTTTTTCTTAGAATGAAATCTGACGTACACTTAAACTTTTAGACTTTTAGTTTCAAGTAGCTAACACTTCTTCGAAATCTCTTATATAGCTTTCTTTGAAAGTTACAAGTTTTATAAAATAATTTCAATTCTTAAGTAAATTTCTTATTATTTTCATATTCATTTTAATAATTTTGTTTGCTAGATACAATTGTTATGGTTTTAAAGTTAAATACAAAAAAAATATATCAAATCGTTTTTAGTTGGATAAAAATTTTTTTGAAACTTTGTTTTGAGTCAAAGTAGTTCTATACAAAATTAAATTGAAATTTGTTAACGCATTCCCAACTTATTGTTACAGTTAGTTGTTAGTTGCGTTATCCAAATTGCAGGTGTTTAAAAAATGTAAAATTTAAATTTTTGATCCCTTACAGCACCTAAAAGGATAATCAAACTTAAAGGTCTTTTAAGATCTTCTTAACTCTTCTATAGAATATAATATAGAATAAATATGTAAATAAGAAGTCAAATATTTTGCACAAATTGAGTTTCGTATAACAGTAAATTACAGTGCCATATTGTAAATTAGAGTACCCTTAAAGTTATGTTACATATATATCTAAAGCTTCTAAAAACATTTCCCCATTTACAGATTGAAAATATTACTTATAGAACTTTTGTTATAACAATTTAAATATAGGTCCTTTTCTGGACTCTCTGAAAGGCTGGAACAGGGGGAGACTACGAAAAAAAAAAGTTATTCTATAAAATGATACCTAACCATATTTAAAATTTATATTCTTTACTTATCACATTTTTTCAGCCGGAATGGTTAAGGGAGCCAACAATTTTGTTCACACTGCAAGTTTCTTTTATTCAGCATATGAAAACGTTACATGCAATTGTGAAATATTTTGATGGAAGAATTGTTAAATCAAAAAGTTTCTGTGCCGAAACTAGTTAACAGACATAAAAATATTAAGAGTAAGTTGCTCGGTTGGAACCCTCGATGTGTTAGTGCGTAAGCATTTGCCTAGCTAACCGAGAGGTGCGGGTTCGATTCCCGTACAAGTAATGAAATTTTTAATTGAAAAAATAAATATTGAAAAATAATTTTTTATTACAAATCACCTTGGTGACCAAATATAATATAAATATACAAATATATAACATAAACAAAATAAATAATATTACTTAAAAATTAATAGAAATTATTAGAAGTGGAATGCACAACGGGGTTCAAGGTGTACGTGTTAGAATGGCACATGCTATTCCCTTTAAGGAACAACAACAAAAAATTGCCCGGTTCAAGAAGAAAATTTTTTTCGAATTTAATGTTAATCGGATGTACGATGTTATTATTAATAAATAATAAATAATAGTTATGATTTAGTTTTGTTCATGTTTTTTAATTGGTTCTTAATATTGTTGGTATTCATACATGAAATTGAATTAAATCCGAATTAGTAAAATTCTATTTAGTAAAAAATTATTATAATAAACGATTTTTCCTTTTTAAGATTATTGATAAGAAATTAAGTTAAAATAAGTTATCAAAGATAAAACAAAAATACGCGCATACGTACTAATGATACTCTTACTAATTTCAGTATCAAAAGATATAAACATATTGTTTACAAAATTGACTTAAATGTTTCTAAATTTTTGTTTACAATGGAAAAAGAAACATAATGAATATTATTGCGGACCGTCAAATAGATTCCTGATTCTGCTAAATAAATTCTTAATATTTAGATTCCTATGAAAAAATATACAATACATTTATAAAGTAAAAATAAAATTTAAAAGTAATTTTGAATATGTGTCATCAATCTTACCTTGAAATAAGTTATTAATGAATAAAAATAGTAAAATATCGGAAGGTAAATTCATTGTAAGAACATAATAATTTTTATCCCTTTTATTTGTACACATGAAAATTTTTAATTATATTTTTTTTGTTTTTTAGTTGCTTGTATTTTGTTTTAATTTCGTTGGGTTTTTAATGAATTAAATTTACGACTTTGATTTTAGTTATTTTATTTTTAATTTATTTAATTTATTATTAGGTATATATACTTATGAATAAATTTTATTATAAGCTATAAAAATTATTATCTAAACATTTACAAATTATTCACAAAAAAGTAGCACTCTTCTTAGACAACTTTTAAATTATATTTTATAAATATTTTTTAAAAACATTTTTTAATTTTAAAAATAAAAAAAAACGGAAATTTTTTAATTAAAATACCACACTTCACATTTTTATATTATTTGATTAAATTAGCTAATTGTATTTTATACAATATATATATATATATTATTATTAACTTTTTTAAACAAATAATTTTAATATTTTTTAAATTGTAAAATAAATAATTTCATAAATAGCATACAGTTATTCTAAGAAAGTTATATACACTTTAGTTGTATATTTATTCATTTCTATATCAATGTTAATTTTAAATTTCTTTAAGGAAAAATTCCTTTTCTTTTTATTTTCTTATTTACAGTTAATATTTCACATTTACCTGTCATTTATTTTTTATGGTTTTCATAACATAACATCACGTTTAAAAAGAAAAAAACTACATAATATTTTTTTGCATATATTGAATTTTTTATATATTTTATATTCTAAAGTTTATCCTTAATGTGTACTAAACGACAACAAGACGACAAGACAAAGATGTTTCTTTTATGTAATCCTTTTTTAGTCCTTACATTAAAAAACAAAACATTTAAAATCCTTTAAGGATTATGTCTCAGTTTATTTCCATATTTTTTATATATATATATATATATATGTACTTGTTTTGAGATGATTATATTTTCTATTCAAAGAAAAGCCTGAAACAAAAAGAAAAAAAATGAAGCAGGTGGTTAGTTATGATCAAGAAAAGAAAAGATTTAAAAATAAAAAAATAATAATTAATTATATTATTATACAATTTTTTAGTCTTTGTATTTAATTTAAACATATAGTTTGCTCTTTTCTGGTAAATTTAAATTGTATATGTATACTTATGTTAAGTTAATGGTAATATTCATTTATAATAAATTAAATTAAAACAAGCAATCCATTATTTTATTAAATACTCTAAAAATGAATAGAAAATAAGCTAACAATTGAATATTATTCAATTTTTTTTTTAATAAATTAATAGATCATTTTTAATTACTTCCTAACTATAATCTGAACACTTCAATAAATTTTCTTCGATTAAAATAACCAAAAATTAGCAAAATAGTTGCAATGAAATCAAAAATGTATTTATGAAAATAGATTCCAAATTGATTCATAAATATTGCTTTCTAGTATTCTAGTATTAAGTATCGAGTCCTAGTGTTCTAGTGTCCTAGAGTTTTTAGTATTACATTAAAAATGTAAATTCAATTGGATGTTTATAATATAAATATTTCAAATTAAATAATAAATAATAATAAAAAATTAATAAGAAATTTATGAAAAATTTAGCACTTAATATAAACTGTCTTAATTTCAAAATCCAAAAGTGTTTTTGTTTTTATTATCTATAAATAATAATTCTTCAATATTATACTAAAGACTAAATAGAATATAACAATTACTATATAGTCTTCGATTATATACTTGAATATAAAATCTATAACATTCTATAGCAAAAAATAAATTGTGCTATTAAAAGATTTTCAAATAATAAAATGGCTAAAATATCGAAGTTTTTCATAAATGAAATAATAAACATAAATTAAACATAAATAAATATACATAAAAGTTATATACCCATAATAAATCATAAAAAGTATTTAAAAATTTATTAGAGAAATAAAACAAAAAAAAATTTATTGAGATTTTAATGTTTAACATATAATTCAGCAGTGTGCACTCGTTCATTAAAACTAATCAACTTATTAAATTTTTATATATACACCTCTGTAGGTACATACATATATATATTTATTAAATATTTATTAAATTAAAAAAAAACAAAAAAAAAAAAAAGTCTTAATATCGCACAAAATATAAAATCAAAGTTTTTAATTAAAAAATAACACGAGGTTAATACCTTATTTGTTTCTTTATTTATTTTATAATAAAAAGGTTTAAAATAATGAAACATCCAATCCTTAGCTGCTGCTTTGAAACTTTAAAATTTATGTATTTTATGTCATTTTTTTTTATTTTTAATTTATGTATCAATGGTTATATTATACATATTATATATTATACTTATTGTATGTGTATAGTTTTATAAATGCAAATTTTTATTTGAATTTAAATATATTAAAAATTTTATGTATATATATATGTACATATATGTGTACAATGTACATTAATATTATTTAATATACATATATATTTGATTTTTTAAACATTTTTTATATTATATATTTTTCCACATACAAATACAATTATCATTTTAATCACACAAAGTTGCACATTTGGCTATTATATTATTTACATCTTTTTTTTAGTTTTTTTTTTCACTATTTTTCTAATTTTATTACAAAAAAAAAAAAAAAAAAATTTATTCGCGCGTTACTGTCTACTAGACCGTCAATATGAAAAACGCGTGAAAAAGGTGCACTGAATGAAGCGTGAAAATAGGCAGGATACCGGTCCAACCATCATTCAAAGTAAGTAACATAGAACTGAAATTAATTTTTCTGAACATTTAAAAAAAAAAAAAACAAATTTTTGTTGTTCTAAATCTCAAATCTCATCCTTTTTCAAAACTAAAAAAGTTCAAACACTTTCTTTTTTCTCTATCTTTCTCTTTTACATTTTTTTTTATTTTCTACATACATATAATATACAAAAAAAAAAATATTTGCCAACTTCTACAGGAGTGTATTCCGAAAGCTTTTACGATATCACAATAAATTTTTTTAACATTTTATTTTAGTTTAAAGAATTTTTTTTTTTTTTTATGCAATGCTGTAGATTTCTAATTGAAATTATAAATATTATATAAATAAAATCAATTATTGATACATATATACGTCATAGTATACATACATTATATTAATAATATATTGTGGATATAATATAAATTTTATATTATTCGGAGATATTGTATGTTACAAACAAAATTAAAACATTTTTACGACATATACGGACAAACTTATACTGCTCAGGAGCAGGACTCAGGACAGGAGTCAGCAGAAATGAATAAGGACAAACAATATATAAATAGAGAGAAAAAAAAACACGAACTTATACGAAGTATTTAACATTTGATACTATTTCTAAATTCTTGTCTCTTAATTTTCGAATAAAATTTATTTTACGTAAAAGTTTACTCTCCCGTAGCAAAGAGATACCCAAATACATTTTTTTTTTTAAAATGTGCCAAGTGCCAAGCATTTATAAGTATCTATCTGTACTAAAAATTAAAATTCAAACTTATATTAAATTTCAAATTACAAAATTTTTGTACAATTATTCCATATTTTATTTAGCTTTTAAATGCAAAAAATTAACAAACTTTTTTCCTTACCCAAAACTACATCACTTTTTTTCGAAGGTATTAAAACAAATAAGTAGGTACATATATACAAATATCTATAAGGTACTAAAAATGAATGAATACATATAAACCTATAGTATAATAAATTAATTATAACAATATTAAAATTACAAATGAAATGTTTATATTATAGGTACCATTAAAAAGAAATAATGTAATTAATAATTACTTTTATTGTAATAAGTTTAGGAAATGTGAAATATGAGATGTCCAAAGGTGAGAGAGAGAAAAGGAATATTTTCTATAACATCTCAATAATTTTAAAATTCTTTTTGGAAGCTTAAAAAACTTATAATTACAAATTATTGTATAATTAATAGTATTATAATAATAATTTTTTCTCTAAAAAATTAATAATTATAATAAATAGTATCTTAGGAAGTATATATACACTATATACCAAAAAAATGAAATTTTTTTTTTTAAATAAACTTAATAAAGTTAAAAAAAAAAATTTTTGCTGTAAATTTTTTACTTTCATTTTTTTACTTCGTTATGCATGACATACATACTTATAAACATATATAAAGCCGAAAATTTAATATAATATTAATATATAAAGCTTTTACGATAAAACTAAAGCTTTACATAAACGATTTCATTTTAAAGGACTTGCGCTCTTATTCACCATAATATACCAATATCCTCGATTTTATATCCTTTCATAATATTTTTAAAATTAGACAATTCGTTTTATAAATTACAATTAATTTATTCATTTATTAAAATATAATTTTAAATTTGTTTTTAAGTTTTGTTTGTTTCCTCCATTCCCAGAAATTAATTCCAAGATTCTTCTGTCATATGTTATGTGGCAGGAATATTTTCCTATATAAATAAATACGTACCAAAATTTCTAGTTTATTTAATATTAAGATAATAATATTAAGTTTACTTTAAAAAACGTCATAATGTAACCCTTGATTCTTTAAATGGTATATTTGAAGAATAAAAAAATTATTTTGGTCAAATACTTAAATTCAACAAATATTTATTGGAAATATCCAACACACTCGCAGATTAATTAAAAATAAAAATTATTTAATTATTGTTTTAATAGCTTTGAAATAGAAAACTAAATGCAATAATTGGATGATTAAATTTCTAAGTTTCACAATATCAAATTTTATAAATATTTTATAAATAAAGCACAGATATATATTTCAAAGTTTAATTTTTTTAATCATTTCCCAAAAAATTTTGAGAAAATGTACCTACATAGTTTCACTCTGTCCGACCCTCCATTAAATGTTAACAAAATTTTTACACAGTTTAAAATTTAAACAAAAAATCTTTAACTACAAGTAGGTATGTATTAGAAAAAAATTAGTTTAATGGAACAACTTTTTTCTGTAGCCCCAGCCGTCATGGAGCTACAGCCCCCACAAATTTTGGAAAAATATTATATTTAAATTGTTATAGAAAAGTTCTAAAGGTATATTGTCAATCTGAAATTACAAATTTGTACAACACAAATGTATAGACTTGCCATGCAGTACTGTAAGATTCCGTTTTTTTTTTTTTGAGCGCTAACTGGTCAACTAATAAGCCTGTCTATACCATAAGTACATGTTGGAACAGGATGTCATATTACATTCGTGTTATTTGAATTGATCTTAATGAATTTCACATACAATTTAAACATGAGATAGTACTAGGCCTTATAACATATAGAAACGTCTTAGATTTTCAATAAATACAATTCTATTTTTGTTTATATTGTTATATTAATGTATTTTTTATTAAAGATATTTAATTATTAATTATTGATTAAACCATTAATTTAAACCTAATGACGACCCAGTCCTTAGCCGTTATACGAAACTCAAATCATAATATTTCCAAAACGATTTAAACAAAAGCTTATATTTGTAAAGAAAAATTTGGGATGTGGCTCTCTGTTTAAAAACTGTAAGGGGTCAAAAACTCAAAATTTACAAGTTTTAAACACCAATAACTTGAATACCTGTCCCAATTTTTTTTTTAGTAATATAAAAAATAGAGCTCCAATATTGTTTTAACGTGTGTTAACAGTTTTTCTTAGTAAGAAAGGTTTTCTTAAAGGCATGTGGAAATGATTCTAATAGGCCTTATTGAGAGATTCATGATTTAGATTTCGTTTCAAATTGCAATTTATTTTTCCATTAAAAACATTCTAAAGTAAAAGCTTAAAAGAGAAACGATGAGAGAGACTTTCAGAAAGTAACTGTTATTTTTTGCAATTTTTCTTATGCAAAAAAATTTAAGAAAAGTTTTACAAAATATTATGAACTATTTCTTAATATAATCTTTTGCACAAAACTTATTTAAAACATTGTTTAATTTAGAAAATGTGCCTTTTTAAAAACGTTAGGTTTTTTTAATTACTATTCTTTTTTTTGTTTTTAATTGAAATTTAAAACTATTTTTTTTTTAAATTTTAATTAATTTATAATTTAATAAGTTTAAAATATTCTAACAGTAAATGTCTCTAATATTAGAGCTAATTAAAAAGTTATGATCCTAAAAGATAGGTCAATAAACAGTCTTTAAGGCGATAGATCCATATGATTAGTGTGTAAATTAAAAAAATAAAAATTTTATTTATTTTTTGAAAAATTTTATACAATTATTCAATCACTTTTTTTTCATTTTCAATTCATAGTACAGTTGGTAGGACGATAAAAAAAATTAATATATCATGTGAAAATTAAAAATTACTAATATATATAAATAATTTCTAGAAATTGAGTATGAATTTCGTTTTTCCCAAAATTGTTAAATAACACTACTGTGTTAATAAAGACTAAGACAGTGTTAAGCTTTTCTGCTGGGGAGGGGTGAAATAAACTTGAACGAAATATTGTGGAATGGACCTTATTTCCAAAAACAATGAAAATATAGTCGAGTTAGTCGAGTTAGATTTTCAAAAAATAAATTCGGATAAAAGCAATAAATATAAACAGAATGGTCAATCGATTCTATTTCCATTATTTTTGGTAATAAAGTTAATTCGATTTTATTTCATTTATACTACTTTTGATCGTAAAGTGCAGCTCATCTTTTAAGTACCAAAACAGATGAAAACATTCTTGTTGTTTCAACTTCAACTTTTTTTGTATTATACTTAGATTAAGAAATGCATGAAACGGTTTTTTTTAATTGCAACAAGCTCTAAATGACGAAATCAAACGTATACTGACCATTTTAAACTCCGTTACGTGATAAAGTGATAATGTAAATCTACATCCCTTGAATGTGCAAAGTATTCGTCTTATATTTATTACTTTGTAAAAGGCGTAGCATAATTTTGATTAGTAGAACTTAGATAATTTTTTTAAATAAAAGGTTATGTTTTTTAAAATCTAAGAGATACATACGTAAATACACATGAACGATACTTACACAATGTAATAAATTTTAACCATATAGAAATTTTAATCTTAATAAACTTTCGTCTTGAATTTGAATAATTATTTTTTAAAACAACCATAACTTAAATATGTGAAAATATTTAAATGAATTATGAAATAAGGAATCTTTCTAAATAAACGATGGCACTTTCTCAAAAAAGTGATGGTATATCTAGTTTAAATCAGCCATGAATCAATCGTATTAAAAATTAATAAAATATTTGAACCAAAATCATATTTTTGCATATTAGTAAATATTAAATACACAAATATTACAAAATAAAAATCGAATAATTGATTAGTTCCTTAAGTATAGATTTTTAATTCGATTTTCATTATATTGAATATCTAAAGTAGAATTTTCTTTGCTATTTCAAAATTATTGTAATTTTCACATAATTTAGATTCATTTATTCATTATTGAAAAGGTTTTAATTTGATAAATAAAAATCGAAACACCTTCTGTTTTATAAAATATATATAACTCAAATATTTTAAAAATTATTATAATTTTTGTTTTGTGACAAAATATAAATACGAGTTTGTACATCTGTTGATAGCTATTTATAATTTTTTTATTTGATTCTAAGAATAAACAAAGCATAGCTACAAGTATCACACCTCATATATCATTTGTACCTTTATATATTTTTGAATATTCTTGTTGAAAATAAAAAAAATAACTCTGTAAATTTATTATTTCATTAAAAAATAATGAAGGTAGCATGTTCTGCAGACATATGTAATAATAACCTTTTAGATTATAACATAACTGAATGAAACTTAATAATAAAAAATTATTACATAAATTTTTTATAATAGCAGTTAAATACACCTTCGATATCGTTTCTTAAATATAGAATTAAACTATTCGAAAATCAGTGTCAACAATATTGATATGCCTAACTTATTGATAATTTATATCAAAAATATGTATATATACATTTATATATATATATATGTTAAATCATTAATATCCTATATGAAAAAAAAATTCATATTGGTTAAAAATAGTTAAAAACTGGTTAAAAATATTTAAAAATTATATTGAAAAGCTGATAAAATCAATCAGAATAAATCATGAAATACAAATCGTTGAAAATTGACATTATATTGATTTATGTATATATTGGCTGATAAAAACAAATAATAATAAATTTAACAAACATTTTATTTGCAAACAAAAGTATTTTAGTAATTTTTTTCAATGCAATATTTGATTAATATAAAATTAAGTTTTTAGATTATAGTTTTGCATGACACATCGTTTTACACCTCATTTCTCAAGGAAGAAAAAAAAGTTTTTCAAAATATGTAACTTTTAATCTACGTCATGGAATAAAGCAGGTATTCTAGATTAGATTGAACTCCACTTCTGTATGGTGAATATAAATTCATATGAATTTAAGGGATATTTCTCAGGATATAAGAGAAATAATTGCTATCAAACTTTATCACTTGATACTTCTAGTTCTGATAGCGATTATTTTACGAAGTCTATTAATATTATTGGCTTCATAATTGGGTTTCTTAAGTACAACGAGGTTTTTTTTTGTGGGGATTTCATTCTTCTTTATATTAAATTCTTTCTTATTCTTTTGGAATTATTAAATAACACAGAATATCTTTTAATTAATATATTTAATTCATTGAATTTACAGCATATATTATCAATTCGTATAATTATCAAGATAATCAATTAGATCTTTTATTCACAACTAATTGGAAAAATATTTGCTGTTTTTAATTATGCTTTGGAAGCTTAAACTTGTAAAAATTAAAATTTTCCTCGTACCCCTTTTTTTTACCCCCAGATTATTTTATAAATATATTAAGTACCTATAGTTTTACATTTTAAATACTGTTGATATAAACATATTGGTAAATATTTTTTATTCAACATATCAAATTGTACCGTTAGTTCTTGATAATAAATAGCCTTTAGGTCTCTAAAAACATTAAAATGTTAAAAAAAATATATTCATAACTGACACTGGTGTAAATTTATTAAGACTAATGATAGTATGAGTATGACTTTATGTTTAGTATTTAATGAACATAAACTATTTTCCGATAACCTTTATTCAAATTATATAGGTACAGAGCATGTCGCCAAATATTAAATTTAACTAAAAACTGTTTTGAAATTTTGTGAACTTTAAAAAGAAATGTGATCAATATCCCACTTTTAAGAATAAAAATTAAGTCAATATCTAGACCCGTTAATTATACAGGAACTTTTTTTAACTACGTTCATAAGATATAAAAATTTTATTAAAGCATGTTTTGCCAAAACCGTTTTGTGAATTGTGCACCAAATAATGTTGACTCAGTAAAGTTATTTGGTACAGTACAATTCTGCAAATTGTCAATTAATGAAACCGTGGAGGCAGGGCAGCTCTTTATTTATGATTTTTCAAATAAAAATTTTATGTAACTTCCTGTTTTATAAATAACTTTTAAAACTGCCTACTGAAAATTAGTGCCAAATGCAAATTCTTAAATTTTAGTATATGTATTACATAATTGCTCCAATAGCGAATATACTTTCAAAATTTTTATTTAAAGTGAAATTAACTCTATTTAATATATGAAGATAAAATGGTCAATTAAAAAATAATTCATATTAAAACTTTGATATACAACATCTTTAATTTATCAAATAAGACCTTAGCGGACTTTAAAAATAAAAATTTACTTTTAAATATTATAAATAAATGTCTTTAAATTCTCACTTTAAAATATAAAAATATATCATATAAATAAAATGTTTTTGGTTTATTAATTGTGGGACCCTGAAAGAAAAAAATATTTTAATTGTAGTTATCATATAAATGTATAAATGAACATTAACAAATTAAAAGTATAGGAAGCTTTAGTGGTAACGAATTAAAACTTTAGACTTATACCATATGTAATACCATATGAAAGATTAACATAAACATATTTTTGTATACAGCGTGATTTAGCAAATCGTCGAACTTTTAAAAAAAAACACTTTGAAAAATTTTAAATAAAAATAGGTAAACAATGATTCTAAAAATTTTTAAATCTTGAAGTAAAGCAGATCTTCGAAAGCAGATTACAACTTTTTGATTTTATTTAGAATATTTACAAGAACTAAACCAATTTTTAACTAATTATAAACGAATTTTTTTAGAAATAAACATTATAATATTTTTATATATTATTAAATTTCTGAACTTTTCTCCAATTTCGGCAGAAACGTAATGGACTTACACATTTTTTTCAATGATTTTAAGAGATCACCTTGTTTTATATTTTAAATCTTTAAAATAATTATTTTACACACCCAAAGCTAAAGAAAATTTAGATTATAAAAAATTAAAAAAAAAAAATTATCAAAATGTAAATTTTATACCTAATAACATTAGAAACAAGCTCAAAGAAATATAGTTTAGATAAATTTATATTAATATTATATAAATATAAAATTTATATATATATATTATGTATATACTATATACTAATATGGCAAAAGGTTAAACATAACATAACCCTTTCCATAAATTATAAACTAAAAACTTTGGTAACATTTTTCTGTTATATAGAAAACTTGAACCATTTTGCGACATACCACAAAATATATACATACATACTTGTATTATATTTTACATTTTTATTTTTAAAGTTAAACATTAAAAAAAAAGAACAAAATTATTCTTTTTTACACTATTTGAAAACAACTAACATTTACGATTAAAGAATTCCACTGAGAATCACAATATAAAAAAAATTTTAAAATGTTTCTAAATAAATATTCTTAAATATATTTTATTTTATAAACAACGTTTAACACATAAAATATTCAAAAAATACAAAAATTAATTTCAATTTTCTTATATTAATGAAGAGGTATACTTAAAAAATGAAAGATCTCAAAACGTTTTGATTAACTATAAAGGTTTCTGTCCTCCACTTTCTCAAATATTGGAAGGAAAAACCATTATTATTTTAGAAAATTAGATTTTATCAATATACATGGTGTTTCCTAATTAAGTGCACTGCTGCATACCACAGCATAGATATTTATGAATAGATACATTTTGTGTATGGCAGTTAAGCTAGGCCTCTTCCAGTTTTTAAGATATGGAGACTTAAATGAAATTTAAATAATTTTTTTAGTTTTTATAATTTTACTCTTAACTCTGTTTCTAGACTGCTTATGAAAATTTTTTAAAATGTATTTGAAAGCTAAAAATCATCTTTAATTTTTTATTTTCTATCATTTTTTATCTTTTACAGTTTTAAAACTGCGACTTATAAGTATGTATACAGTGGCACATAGCAGTGCACTTAACTAAGAAACATACTGCTTATAAAATAAAAAAATGCAAGCTACAACTTATGCATAGTTTTGTCCACTATAGATAGTTTATACCAATTTTGCAGAAATATTCATGAAACCCTGCAACATAGGTCGATCGACATCACATTCTTTTTGATTAGAGATTAAATTTGTGAGACTTTAGATGAAAATTTTCCGAGAATTTTTTGAATCCTGAACCTGATTATGTGTTTAAGAAAAGTTTTTAAAATTTTTTTTCGATACTGGAGTTGACTAGAATTTTGTTAAACCGCTTATACAAGATTTTTGGTAGACCACTTTTTTATATTTTATAAATGTTTCGTAAATAACAAGTTTATATGAATTATATAATTTTAGTTTAAAACAATTAAATGTAGTCTCAGGTAATGTGCTTTTGTTATATTAAAAAGAACAGAGACCGGTCACACTTCTGATTCCTAAAATGCGGGGATATATTTCGACCTTAAATAAATGTTGTATATACAAAAATATACATTGAAAAACTTGCACTTGAATAACAAATACTTGCAAGTCGAAAAAATTCAAAATTAAAGTGGAAATCTTTTTTAAGTTAAAAAAGGTATATTATATATATATATATAAATCTCAACTTCAAATTAATTTCCATTTATTGAATTTTAATTATATCTCATTGACATAATTATATATTTAATATTATTATTATATATCTAATATTTATATAGGTCAGAAAACTTTTAATATTTCTCCGACAGTAAAGTTTTTTATCAATTATATATTACATATAATTAAAACATTCTCTATTATTCTTTAGTTCACAAAACTATTTTAAAGTTTATAACATTGAATTAACTGCTCTGGTTCTTTTAAGTAATTTTAAAATCATCATTACATAATAAAAGAAAATATAAACATTTTGGTATGAGCCACAATTCAATTTTTTGATCATGAATGTAATTGTGTTGGGGCGGGGTTAGATTCTTGAGAATCAATTTAATTTTATTTTACTGTATATTAATCATGTATATTGTTTAAAACTATATGTTTTTTATTAAAAAAAAACAATACTAATGAACAGGAGTCTTCCCTATTTAAGTTTTAACAGTTTGGTTGGCAGAGTCGTTAAAAGTGTACGTCTTTCATTCGAAAAACTCGGAATCGAAACCCACTTTTATCTAGTTTTTTTTCGCTAGCTATTCGCCATTGTGGAAAAATTAATAACATAACAAATGATTTATTATTCTTTATCTTTCATAAAAAAAAATTAATATACAAATAAAATAATCGAATAATATAACCCTCAAACACAGAAATACCTTATAATTCAAATATGAAATTATTACAATATTTATAACAAATTCAATTGTATCTATTAAAAATTTAAGACGCTTCTACATGTTATAAGTCCTAGTACTATGTGATGTTTAAATTGTAAGTGGAATTCATTAAGTTCAATTCTAATAATTAGAACATAATAGGTATGTCCGGCCCCACACCTTTTTAACATGTACCAATGGTATAGACAAGTGTATTAGCTTAACAGATTAGTTAGCACTTTTGACAACAGACTTTTTCGCTTTAATTACATTTTATATTTTGATAGTTTCTAAAAATTTTTTGGGTAACTAAAATTTTAAAAAATTTTTCCAAATTATATGGTTAAATACAAATTAAACCATATAATTTGGAAAAATTATCGAGAAAAACTTTAGTTGGCTTTATCAACTTTTAGATACCTGTGCCAGCCCACTATGCTGTTTAAAATCAAATAAAACATCAATTTCGTGATAAAAAAAGTTACAAAAATAACAATAACAAAACATTTGTCCCACCATATCCCGGAAATTTTTTTTAGAAATCCAAAACCAAAAAAAAAAGTTTCGGGTCGACCATAAAAATTGGTCCGATTAATTTAAAATTTTCCCCACGCACTCACTATATTTTACAGGAATTTGATGTAAAAGTTTGTATGGCAGGTCACAAAACTCGGGTCCAAAAATTACAAAATTTCACAAAGTTGCTAGCCATATTATTTTACTTGCCTTCTTATAATTTCAACTTCGCAGTGTAATTATTTCTCATAATATGTAGGCGGGTTTCAAAACTTTGTACGGCAATGATACCACAAAATTAAGGCTTAACATTCTAAAACTCCATAGAAATGCTTACCCTATTTATTTTATAATTTACCCTGTATAATTTTCATTTTCTCAGTTTTATTTAGTTTTTCATTTGTATGGCAGCCAACGGATCGGAAGTGTTGGTCCGATTTGATCAAAAAACAATAGGAAAAAAAATGTTTAAAATCACTTTTTATGAATATCAAAACTCTAGCTATCGTGGTATTTGAGCTAGATCGATTTACTTTATTTGAATAATTCATAAATTTAGTTTTGAAAATCATTAGTAACATTAGACATTAGCTAATGATAACAATATTTTGAATTATGCTACTACTTCTTAAAATTTATAACAAAACAATGTTCATTGTTCACGTACATCATTATGATATTTATAATATTATTTCTTATTAAATTTTTTATTAATTTTTAATTTGTTTTTTGTAGGGTGTTTAAATGTTAAAGAACCTAAACTTTTTTTTTACTCCTTCTTTAAGTGTTAAGCAATTTTACTTTATTTATAAAAGTTATCTTAAAGAATAACAATTATTTATTTGTGCCGGTTACAAGAATTTTGTGGCATGTCCTACTGCTGTGCTATATATGTACTATATTATATTATATAGATTTTAATCCATTTACATATTATATTACGAGAAGTATTTGTGTGTATATTATTTTCTTATTTCATATATCAAAAAGAGAATTAAATGTACTGCAACTCAACTATATTTTTAATAACGTGTTTTTATATATAGCAAAGCAAACATAATTATTTAAAACTTAAATAACAATTTTTTGTTTCATAACAATTCTACTGACTTTTAGAAAACAATTACTTTTAAAAATATGTTTTAAGTAATAATTTATTAGTTTATATTAAAAAGAAAACTCATTATTTTAACTATTTGTAAATAATGCAAAAGTTGAATGTCATTAAAATGATATCTCTAAAGAGGTAGAAATTGTTTCACTTTTTTAAACAATTCATTAATTTTTATACATACACTGAATCTTTAACAATAAACAGAAAATGTAATGTGCATTTATTTACATGCATGCATCATTCATATTTAAGATTTTATTAGTATTCACTATGGAGGAGTAGGTATTTTCTTATTTTTTAATTAATTTCTTAAATTCAAATACTAAAATAGAAAGACATTCTTATAAATTTTAATACTAAAATAGAAGGAATTACCTATTAAATATTTGAAAATAAAAGCAATATTTTATTAGTCATATATTTTATCTTTAAAATTTAATATTACAAAAACAGAAAAAGCGAATAAATATGTTAAATATTATTAAACACATAGTATATAAGTATATTTTAAGTGAGAATAAAAATCTATTTTGAAATAGATGTTATATGTAAATATAAATTAAATGGTAATACAAAATAAAAATCTCTTATTACCTACAAAATAATTTTTCCATATGAATAAAAAATTACAAAAATTTTCCGCTATTAAAAAATCAGCTGACCAAACATTCTCCGATCCGACAATATTGTCTAAAAAGGAAAAACTAAACTCTTCTAAACTCGAAATTCGAATGAAAGAATATCTATTTATTACAATAAGTTCGACCCCCTATTACGTGACCAAAAAATTTTCCTATCCAACTACATACTACATCCGAGCATTAATTAAAAAAATTTTTAAAAGTAGTTGTCTAAAATTTGATTAAGATAAAAAATAAAATTTTCCTCCTTTTTTGGTCAATTTTTAGTTTTTAATAAATCTTCATGTCCATGTATGATACATATTCATATTAAAATTTAAAAATAAAAAGTACCTACATATCTATATTAAAATATATTATTTACTTACCGTGAACTATCTTGCGGAAACATGGGCGGTTCTAGACCTATCTGATGGGAGGGGTAATTGTGGAAAAATAATGTTAGTTGCATTCCCGTCCCGTCTCACTGTTCACTGACACATTTAAAGTTTTTTGTTTTTTTTTTTGTGGCAAAAAAATAAATTTGAAAATAAATTTTTGACAACAAACAACTAGAAAGTTGGTAACCATGATGGATATAAAATTTAACAGTAATATTTTGTAGTAAAATTGATATTTTATGATATTTTAGAATAAAATTAGGAATGGACATTGATACATTATTAAGAGTTGGTGCATTATATTTTATTTATGTAATTTGTTAAATTAAATTATTTACCCTGTTATCACCCCCTTGTATCTGCGCTTGTGCGGAAATCTAAAAAACTTTACTTTCTTATTTTATCGTTCTTCTTTTAAAGTGCAAATAATAAACCCTAAATAATGTTTACCAATACTTTACACTTATTTTATTTTCATTGGTTTCGGAATTATGCTTGTTTGGCCTAAATTCGATCAAAAAGTTCTAGGATCCGAACCCATGGTCCGATCTCGACCGTACGCAGTCCTCACACAATCTACATGCTATCCTTCACTTTTTTGTTCTCATTCATTTTGAAATAAAATTAAAACGTACTAATCTAAATGTAGCAAAATAGTGTTATACATCGTCACAATTCACAGCCATAGAATTGAATTACTAGACAAGAATGGAAAAAGAATGGTCCCGATCAGTGCTTCTTTCTACTACAGTTGAAGCAGGTCTATCAAATCTGCTGCACTATTACATTATAAAGTCCTCTTATATAATATCTACTACATTTTTGTTCTACTAGATTCCTAACATTTTAAACAAATTTACAAAATACTTAATAGTTACTTAAAAAAAGCAGTAGCCAAATATTATAGTACTTAAAATGTTGTAATTTATTATTCAACTCAAAATTTTTCAAAAACCAAAATGAAATTATAGTGCCAACCCTGCTCTTTTGTATGATTTTTTAATTCTTCTGTGTTAACAAGTGACATTTCACAATTTGAGTTGAGATTTTATTTATTATACCTTTTTTTTTAAAAAAACCTTCACAAAATCCAATCCTTGAAAATTTATTTAAGTTTGTTGCTAAGCATTTTGAAAAATTTTAACATAAACCGCTTCCTTTCAAGCAAAAATATAGTAGAATCTACTATTTAAATATTTAATTTAGCGGAAGCACTGTTCCCGATTCTCTTCTTCTAATACCCCTGTCATATGATATCATATGATTTTGTACGATTTTATGACATTTCGTATAATAAACTATAATAGTCATAACAATCATTCTTTATCATTAAGAAATCATTCGGCACGATATAGGCATACGAAACGAAAATTAAGTTTTCTAGATGCAAACTTTTCAATCAAGAGTTAAATAACACTTAATATAAACGTTGTAAAATGTAGATATGTAATATGTACCTAAATTATTTATTTAACTTATATAATAACTAAAATTAATTATCTATTATATATGCAATTAGTGGCACTAGCAACTGGGGGCCTTCAGTCATATGTACCTAAATATTTATTAAACCATTATTGTGTACATTTATATCTTGTGTACATCTCTAAATTAATTTTTTAAAGATTTTGAATTGCCCCAATTAATTAACTTATTTAAATTAATAAACTTAAAGTTTATCTATACATGAAATTTAAAATTTAAAAGAAAACAATTTGCATATGATAGTCATATGATAACCTATTATAGTTAGAGGTAACAGTCTTATAATGTCATATAACTTTCGATAAATATTCGATATGATTACATATAATTTACAAAATCATAATCCTAACTATAATTGTCATGACATTACCAATCATACGCATAAAATGTCAAACATAAACATTTAATTATTAAAAATTTATGTGTTAACCATTTTATGTTTGATTGTGAAATATTTTAATTCTTTTTAATTTTAGTTTAGTTACTTATAATTTCTTTTCAATTTAGTTTACTTGCATGTATGATATCACTTGATACGTACGCTTCGTTTCGCATGACTATGACTTAACGAATGATAGCTTAATGATAACGAATTATGATCGTCATTATAGTTAGTTATATGAAGTGTCATACAATCGTACAAAATCATATAATATCATATGACTATTATAGTTAGGGAATTACATTAGATATTTAAGATACAAAAGGCACACGGCTTACGCTATGGGTAATTCTTCTATCATTATTTAAAGTTGAATAAATAAGACGGTTTACTAAACAGTTTTTCATAGATTTTTTTGTCTACATTTTTACATTGACTTGTCATTTGGTTTGTTGAGTTTGTATGTTGTAAGTTAATTTGTATAAAAATATAAACTTTTTGATTTAATTTACTTTTAATTTGGCGCAGCCAACAACGTTGAAATTCTCCTTCAAAAATTAAACATATGGAAAACAATACCAATGCACACAAGGAAAGTAACAACAATGTTTCAACGCAGCCTTAGCGCAAAAGTTAATAATCTTTTAACTTCTGCGCTACTTTGATAGCTAATTGTTTATGTTTTGTCAGCCATTTATATATATTATTACTTTTTAGTTTGAAATTGCAGAATATTGATAAAAATCAAAAATTAAATTTATTTATTACATAAATAATAAAATTAAAAAAATTAAAATAAAACAAATTGTTTACTTAACTTTCAATTTACTTTAAAATGATTGAAAAATAATTACGCTTATTTACTTAATTTGTTTACATTAAATGTTACTTTAACGCATTGCATTGCGCTTATAATTTTGATAGCTACGTTTTTTGCCATTTGGTAACTTCGTTGCTGCGTCATTGACGATCATTGTGGACAAGGAATAAATATATATTATTAAAATTTATACAAATGAGCTGAATAATCCAATCTTTTATATGAGCCACCACTTGCAAATAACTCGTATGACCTGAGTCAGTCGTTTATTGTCTTGTCTCAGGTTTGATCTGGGAATGAATTTTTGAAAAACATTTGAATTTTGATACAAATTTGAAAGAACAAGCACGCACACTAATTACTATCGAAGTGATCTGTCATTTATTATTTTTATATACGTATATTCTATATTTTGTAATTTTGAAGTCATTTCATAACTAAAAAATTTTTAAGCACATAGCTTATTATAAACATAACTCAAATAGGAAATAAAATTGTAAAAATTTGTAAAAGTTTATTATACAAGCGTAAAACATTTTTTCAACAATAAACCTTATATTATTTACCAAAAATATTACTTAAGTGATAAAGGCAAAATGGCAAGTGAGGAAGTAGGATTGTCGAATATATCAAAAGAAACTCAAAATAACAATTTTCCTGTAGCAACGTCACATATATCTGATCTCGAAATTTCATCACCTCTACAAGATGACTCAAAAAATAAACCTTTAGAAGAAGAACGGTCTTGTTGGATATGTTTTGCAACTGATGCGGACAACATGTTAGCAGCCTGGGTCCAGCCTTGTAAATGCAGAGGAACTACAAAATGGGTTCATCAAAGCTGTTTGTATCGCTGGGTAAAATTATGAAATTTTTAATAAAATTGATATATATTCCACATTTTTAGGTAGATGAAAAACAACGAGGAAACGCTTTGAAAAGTGTTAGTTGTCAACAATGTCAAACAGAATATATAATAGTATTTCCGCAAATGGGAAAACTTGCGAATGTATTAGAAGGTTTTGACAATATGGTAAAAAGATTAAGTCCATTTTTGGCTGCAGGAATTATTGTAGGTTCGTTATACTGGACAGCTGTTACATACGGAGCTGTTACCGTCTTGCAGGTAAGTTATAACAAATCTCTAACTCATTAATGACATATTATGTTTATAAAAGAAATTAAAAAAACTACTGTTCTCCTAAATCTTAGATTGTTGGACATAAAAAAGGAATGGCTTTAATGGAAAATGGAGACCCTTTAATTTTACTAATCGGGCTACCAGCTATTCCTGTTGGTCTTGTTTTGGGTAGAATGATTCGCTGGGAAGATGCTGTTATACGTCTAATTAGGAACAGAAGAAATGTAGCACGAAAATTTCCTTTAATGAGTTTAATTATTCCTTATCCGTAAGTTAATTAAAAAAAATATTTTTATTTCAACTTATTTTTTTCCATTTTTTTAGTGATGAAACTGATGAAAATCAAGATAACTCTCAAAATCCAGCAACACCTTCGCTGTCAGATCCATTATCAGCAACACGAATATTTTGTGAGGCTCTTCTCTTGCCGACCATTTCCTCTTTAGTTGGTCGATTATTATTTGATTCTGTAGATAATACATTACATAGAACACTATTAGGTGGTTTAACTTTTATAACTGTGAAAGGAATTTTAAAAATTTATTTAAAACAACAGCAATATTATCGGAAAAAAGAAAGAAAAATCGTAGACTATACGGAAGAAAATATTCGCGAGTTTAACATTAATAGAGGTGAACCAAGAAATTTTGTCCAAAATTTAAATCCTAGAGAAAACTTAGTTTAAATATAAAATTTTCTAAATTAATATTCAAAGTTGTTAAACATTGAACTCTCGTTTATTTTAAAAACTAAATTATGAGAAACATTTAAATAAATATTTTAAATGATTCTTTTTTTTTTTAATCTATTGAATACCTTTATATACTATTAATTTTATAAATTAAAAAGAAAAAAATTTAATTTTTTTATTTTAAATTAGGTAGATGAAATGTTTTGAATAAAAATAAACATTTTTCAATATAAATAGTGTGTCTATGAAAAAAAAATCAGGTACTTTCTTGTCAACATTATATGTAATAAATCTATAAATAAAATATATAGCATGCAAATTGTTTTCTTTTACAACTTTAAATTTCTTGTATAGAAAAACTTTAAGCTTATTGATTTAAATAAGTTAATTGGTGGGGGAATTACAAAATTTTTATAAATTAATTTACAGATGTAGACAAGATATAACAATAATAGTTTTATAAAATTTTACAAAATCTTTACAAATTAATTTAAAGATGTACTCAAGATATGAATGTACATAATAGTTTTATAAAAATTAGGTACATTTTACATCTATTTTATAACTTTAATATTAATTATTATTTTTAACTCTTGAGTGAAAAGTTTGCAACTGGAAAACTAATTTTGAATAAAATTATTATAAAAATTTATCACTCCAGCCTAATTTTTAAATCAAGTAAAACAAATCGGATTAAGCAAGTTTTGTTTTTTACAACAACAATTTAGAATATTATCAAACTTTTTTATGTTTCAAAGCAAATACTTCAAATAAATACCACAGATGTCTCTGTATTACAAGTGTCAAAATGTGTCATTTAATACAATTTTTTTCGTATTCAGATTTCGTAGTTGTTTTTCTTTTATAAATTGCAAATTTGCGACAGATACAATTACAGAATAATTAAATTAAATATAAAACAAAAAATTTCAATGTACTTTTCAAGCAGTTATTTTTAAAATAAGATTGTTAATAGTTTGTATGCCGTGCAATGGCTGTTCAATTAGATCCTAATGTCAAAGATGATTTGAAAACTCAATTTGTTACTCGAGAGGGTACTTATCGATTGATGACTTTGTCTGAATATTCTCGTCCAAATCGTGTTGGGTACACGAATAGTCAAAGCTCGCCCCAAGTAAGAGTTTCAATTGTCACATTACCTTCATCAAATCAAACGGAGGGAATGAACAATGTATCAATAAACAATGCTGCAGGTATTCAACAGAACCTAATTGGGTGTATATCTTCGGAAAACACAATCAACAATGCAAATTCTAATGGTAGCAGGCAAATTTTAATATCTACAGGAGGAACAGCTACAACATCATTAGACTCTCGATTAAATAGTTTACCTATATATAATTCTGGAACTAGCGACCAAAATGGGACTGTCAATGGAACTTCATTTTGTGGTGGCGATAGAATTTGTTTTAATTTTGGGAAAGAACTCTATGTTTACGCCTTTCGTGGCGTTAAAAAGGTAAAGAAAATTACTTTTTTAAATTACAATGTAACCTTAAATTGTATGTATGATTAAATAAAAACGAAAATTTATTTCAGGGAACTGAATTAAGTAAACCGATTGATAAGAAATTGTACAAAGGAACGAATCCTAGTTGTCATGACTTTAACTCAAAAACTGCATGCAATGAAGGAGCTCCCCTTTTAGTCGGATTTACAACGGGTCAGATTCAACTTGTTCATCCTGGAAAGCGTGAACCAGGAAAATTATATAACGAAGAAGTACATATAAAAATAAATAATTTCTGATAAAATATAAAAGTACTAAAGAATTATATTTTCAGAGACTAATTGATAAAACAAAAGTTACCTGTTTGAAATGGTTACCAAATTCTCCCAATTTATTCCTAGCTTCGCATGCTTCAGGTAATTTATATGTATATAACGAAGAATTACCTTGCAGTCCCACCACACCAAATTATCAACCCTTCAAACTTGGAGATGGATATACAATACTTACATGCAAATCTAAGTCAACTCGAAATCCTTTATATAAATGGGTTTTTAGTACAGAAAATTGCAGCATAAATGAGTTTTGTTTTTCACCTTGTGGCGCTAATTTGGCAATAGTTTCACAGGATGGTTTTTTAAGAGTATTTCATTATGATACGATGGAATTACTTGGTATTGCCAGATCTTATTTCGGCGGTTTTTTGTGTGTATGCTGGTCTCCAGATGGTAAATATATTGTTGTAGGCGGAGAAGATGATTTAGTAACCGTATGGTCCTTAAATGAGCGTCGTGTCGTTGCAAGAGGACAAGGACACCGTTCTTGGGTTTCAGTTGTGGCTTTTGATCCATATACAACTTCGTACAATAGCTGGGAAGGAGGAGATTTCTCCGATGATGAAAATCCTATGAACGATATTAGCAGTAGATATTGCTCCTCGAATGATGGTTTTGAAAACAGTGAAAAAAATTCTAACATAGCAAGAAGACCAAATTCTTCAACAATTCGTGATAGTTTTAGCCAACAGCAAGACAAAATAGCAATCTGTTACCGTTTAGGATCAGTAAGTCAAGATACTCAATTGTGCCTGTGGGACATTACAGAAGATGTTTTACGACATTCTCTTCCTTTACGGCAACGTAATTCCAATGTTAACAGTAATGTTAGTAATAACCTTAACAATTTTGGGAGCATATCATCATCGAATATAAATGACAACTACCAAATGGCTAATGGAGAATTACCTAATGACAGTGTTAAAATTCTTAAGCCGGTCAATGTAATCAACACAACTGGTAACTGTTTTAACGCGAAATCCATTGACGAGTCTGGTAATAATGGTAGTTCAAAAAATAGTAGTAACTCCAGCAGATTTTCAACAGCAAATTGTTTAACATCAGATTCTGCAAGTTGTAGTTCAACAGGTATAAACAACGGTACTGAAAATACTTCTACATTGACAAATAAACATAACTCTAAAAATAGCAGCAATTTAATAAAATTAACCAACTGCATTAATGCAACAAAATCACCTTCAGATACTTTAGATAGCAATAGTGGTTATACATTAACTCGAAATACGATTAGTGGTAATAATCTTAAATCCCCAGAATGTTCTGGTGGAAGCAGTAATGGAACCAGTTTATCTGCTTTTAATAGTATAACACAACGTTTAACAAATTTTAGTTTTAGTAGCGATAAACATCATCATAATCATCTTAATAGTTTAAATTCAACAAATCGTAGTTATAATCGTAAAGCATTTAGTTTATCAAAAAGCAGCGGTAGCTATCATACATCAAATTTATTGCAAAATAGTTTAAATAATCAAAATTCAGATAATTCAAATACATTATTAACGAATAAACATTCAAAATTAATCACGTCTTCAAACGCTGCAAATTCATCAAATTTTGTAAGTTCATGCTCAACTGGTGCTGGGTCGTCTTCATCTAGTTCAAGTGCAATAACATCATATGACCCAATGAAGTTAATAGGTACACCAGCTTGTCCTCGGTTTGATGAATGTCCAATTTTGGAACCTCTAATTTGCAAAAAAATTGCACATGAACGTTTAACAGCGTTAATTTTTCGCGAAGATTGTTTTTTAACTGCATGTCAAGATGGCTTTATATATACCTGGGCAAGGCCTGGTTATTCGGTAAAAATTTTATTTCAGAGTTAGGTTTTTTAAATTTCTTAATATTTTTTTTTTATTTAGAATGTTCCCCAACACATGTCACCGAATCCGAACACTCCTGGAGGAACAGTTGTTTAGATCATAAATTATTTTCATCCCCAGAAAATGTATATGAAGAAAGTTAAAAATTATAGTATAAACCATAAACTGTTAGAATTTTTGATATATTAATTGAATTTGGTATATACATTTATTTATAAATAAAAAAATAATTAACTTGGAAAGTGGAATAGAAACTTTACAAAACTAAAACTAATAAATTTAGAAATAGTTTTTAAGTATATCAAAGTAAGCAAAAACATCTAATATTTTACAATAACCTTTAGTTATTGTTGTATTTTTATTTAATTTTTGTTCATAATAAATTTGTTGTTGTAATTGTTTTTAGAAAAATTTATAAAAATTGATTTCTTTAAGTTAAATAAATTTTTAAAAAGAAAAAACAAGTTAAATTATTTTGTTTTGATTGAACTATAACATATGTTATACAATTTTTTCAAATAAAATCATTTTATGAAATTCAGTTAACATTACGCATTTATTTATTGTTATTAGACTAATTTTTTATATTCATAAATAAAAAGGGTAGACCAAAAATATTTCTCATTACTGTTAATAGCAAAAGCCTTAAATGAATATCATTATATAAATTTAAAGATTATAAACAAAAGAATTGATAAGTTAACGCAATTAATGTATATGTAATTAATGCAATGCAATGTTGAAAACAAGATAGAGTTTTTGGGAATAATCTTTTCAAACAAGTTAATTATCTCCACGTTATTTATACTTCACAAAAACTTTTATTACGATAAAGTTAATATTTTTTATTTCATATTTTATAAAAAGTATTTATGCTTCCTTTACTTTAGTTCCAGAAGATAACGATCCATTTAGAACTAAATGATTTGACAGCCAAAATGTTAAAAATGTTTGAATCCCAATGATTAAAAATAAAAAATACAATTTCCTTTTTCTTCCAATTGAATAGTCGAATTGATTAACTGGTTGAGGAGTTCCATATGGATCATAATTCAAGCCTCCAGCAGGAGCTGTTTGAACGTTTGCGTCATTTAAAATTTTTGTTCTTAAAGTTCGGAGCTAAAAAAAATTATAAAGTTTTGTAGAAAGTTATTTTTTGTTCTTAAATCAACAAAAGCTAATATCAAAAATAAGGCAAATTTTAAAAGCAAAAAACTTACCAAAAAAAATCCTAATGATAAGCAAGTGTAAACAAGAGTTATATAATATCCAGATTTATAAAAAATAATGCTACTACTAACACATGCAACCATTATAACGAATTTATATCCAGAAAACGCTAAGAGATCCAAAGTTTTTAAATTTGTAGGTATGTTTGCGACATATAAAGTTATTGTATAAATCATCATTTCAAATATGCTATAAGCTAAGGCACTAGAAGCTTGTATTCCTAATTGTTCAGGGCTGAATCTATTTTGCATTCCCAACATTAAGCCAGCTAAAACCACGTAAGTTATATAAGCCATCGTTGGAATGTATAAGTCAAGAGCATTTATGTCATAACGTGGTTGAACTGGATTTTCTTGGTCGAATTTCAAAGACCAATCCTAAAATAATAATTGTTATATTTAATTATATATTACAACAAAAATTTTACTTTATGTGTAAAAGGAAAAAATAAAAGACGAATTTTATTAATAACATATTTGTTATCGACTGCAAAGTAATATTTCAATCTGGTTACAGGAACCCATTTTTCGAACTGGTTTTCCATTATTTGTTTTCCTTGATCAGCTAACTTTTGTCCATACTGCATAGCCATATCTTGAACAACTGGTTGTTCAAACATGGTCATTTTTGTCGGAAATGAAGACGTATTCTGCTGTTGTTGTTGTTGAGCATTAGCTGTCTGTGGTAAATTTTGTTGCGGATAAATTCCATATTGTGGTTGTAAGGCATTAACTCCTTCGCCTGATTGTGGCTGTGATAGGTAGCGATAATCCGGGTTTACTTGCATATTGCTGTAATTTTCTGAATTATCGGCTGGTATTGCAGAAATATTTTTAAATGCTTCTGGGTCACTTAAGAATGATTCTTGGTTAAGATTGGTTAATAAATATTGATTATTTGGAATTGGTGCAGAACCTAAAGCGTTGATATCAGTTACACGCTTAACTTTTCGATTTGCTCCTTGCTCTGTAAATTTAGCTTAAGTTTAAATTTTTTCTAAATGATAAGAACTTATTTAAATAACTTACGATTACGATTTGTATTGGAGTTTAAATTCATTTCTTCGTCGAATATTCAAGTAAATATTTATAAAGTGCAAATAAACTTTCTACCATAAATACAAAATATAATATGTACACATCAGACAGAACATCTTTTTATTTCATATTTTCGTAATATTTTTTTACAAAATACTAATTGTTGCCAGATCTATAATCAATATAAAAGAAAATACATTGTCTTGTCACCCTATATTTGACATTAAATCACACAATTATTTTAGTGGACAAAAAATTCAAACAAATTTCAAAAACATATGTCCATACCATATTTCCGTACCGTTTGCATGTAGTCTTGTAGTAATGATTAAATTCTTAACGGAACATATTTTGAATGTGTACATATATAATTTAAAAGAACATTTTAAATAAGTAAACGTATTTAAAATTGAAAAAATAAAAAAATATTGTCTTAGAAAATTAATTAAATATAACCATATATAACCTACAAAATATTTTAAAAATAAATTTTTCCATTTTAAATTTGTATCTTATATAAAAACATTTCACATACTACACTATATTTTTATGAACAAGTGACATTTGGATTTTGTAAACAAACAAAATAATTTTTTTTATTGGACTTTGATTTTAGTTTTATTAAGAAATTTGTAATTAAAATTGCTTGTTATTGACGTATATTTTATAATTTTTTTAAAGTTTTTAATAAAAATCAAACTTTGAATTTAAAAATCTTCAACCGAGGGTTGTCCCAGACTCCAGAGTTACTCGGTCTAACAAAGAAAACCCATGAGAATGTTTCGATGAATTATTTGGCGATGTTTTGCAAAATTAAGGCCGAGTTTTTGCGTCGATTTATAACTATGGATGAAACCTGGGTTCATAATTTCAATCCTAAAATATAAGAGCAGTCGAAACAATGAACCGAAAGGGAAGAATTGGGTCCCAAAAACAACTTTATTGGCTGGAAAAGTTATGGTGTCCGTGTTTTGGGATGCGCGTGGGATAATTTTCATCGATTATCTTCAAAATGGAAAAACCATTAACAACGAGTAGTATGCAAACTTATTGAGTGAAGAAATCAAGGAAAAACGTCGGCATTTGACGAAGAAGAAAGTGTTGTTTCATCAAGACAAAGCACCATTTCACACATCTGTTACTGCCATGGGTTAAATAAATGAATTAAAGTTTGAATTGCTTTCTCATGCACCCTATTCACCAGATTTAGCCCCCTCAGATTATTTTCCATTTCAAAACTTGAAGAAATAGCTTGGTGATAAAAGTTTCTCTATAATGTCTTCGGTTGATGGCTATTTTGCGGAGTTCAATGGTTCTGACTATAAACAAGGTATCGAAGCAATTGAACATCGCTGGGGAAGGGCATCGAGCTGAAAGGGTTGAGAAATAAAAATAAAATTTTTCAAAACTTTTGCCTTTTTTTTTGTTAGGCCGGGTAATTCTGGGACAGCCCTTGTATATGTAAAGTATTGACAAGTTTCTCCGCGAATTATTGGTTTTCAAAGTGAAATATATAAGAAATTTTTAAGTACACACTGCAAAGTTAAAACTTAACGAGAACAAAATGTTATCTAAATATCAAAATATTTATCTATGGCTAGAATAGGAAGTCCTTATTAAAAATGTTTCTCACTCTTTCCTATTAAGAATGTTGAACACTTTGACTGTGATTTTATTATTCAATAGTTAAATATATTCAGCCTAAAATCATTTAAAATCGCACATTCAAAAAATTTTGAATAGTTCTCCTCTAATTTCTATATATGTATACATAGATATATTATACTTTCGGTTTCAGTATTTTTTCCTAAGATTAATTTTACGACTTGTTAAAAATTTTTAAAAAATAAACAATTTAGAAACCTATTTGGTATTTTTTTTAATTTTTTTCACAATTAATGGTGGAATACTGTAAAGTAATACTGCATAGAGTAATTCCACCGACTGTTAATTTTTTGACAATTTTGTGTTACACAAATATTATTTTTGTATCTAGGACTCTAACATTATTGTCGGTTTATCGAAGTAGTGAAAGTTAGCCTTTCTAGAGATCGATAAAAAGACACGGGGATTCAGAACCGTCTAATCCTGTATTTTATTATGCATATCAAGCTTAACTAAAAGTTCATGTTTTTCATAAGGGCATTGCATGTTAATTTATATTTTCGGGTAGTATTTAAATAGTAAGTAATAATTGTGCATATATGTTGTCCTGTTTTTATTTTTATAAAATATTAAATAAAAGTTTGAATTTATAATTGATATTTAATTCCGAACATTGAATACAGCTTTTTCAAAACATTGTCATAGTGATTTGATTGAAGCGATTAGTGGTAAATAAATTTTATTTTTAAATACATAATATAAGCAATGCTTTTTATATTCTGTTTGTATTTCTGAGTTTCTAAAATTTTAAATCATGTTCTTTTTAGAATTGAGAAACCAAATAAGTAAAAGTAAATGCATTTTTTCAGAAATAAAAAAATGCACATTTTTTAAACCGTCAAATAATTCAAAAAATGAAGCGTTTTGTACAATTTGTAAAGCTGTAGTTTCAGGATCTTCTTTTCTTATTATTCTTGTTTTTTTTTTGTTAAATGTATGAAAATATACCCATTTGAAGACTAAATTTTTAATTAAAACAAATCAAATATCATGTTTAATTATAATTAATAATTTAAAAGTTATCTTTTTAATAATTTTAAGTTAATAATTTATTACATATTACACTAGTTATAAAAGAAATTAGGGACAGCTTGTAATTTAATCGAATCATCTAATGTGGTTATTTTCTTGTAAATCTCTATATTATCTGCATATATTCTAAAATCATAATGTTGAATTACAGAAGAAACAAAAGCGGAGCAAGATGATTACCTTGAGTCACGCCTGTAGGAGCATTAGATTCAGAAGAATTTGAAGATGGAAACAAAGGTAAGGTAAGAATAAACTAAGTTAATAAAGCTAAAACAAAATCTCAGTTTTTGCAGTTTTAAAATAATATGGTTATGGGGAAGAAAATCAAATGCTTTACTAAAATCAGTATAAATTAGATCTGTTTGAAATCCTTAATTACATCTGCACTCGACGAGATTAGTAACTGTAGATTTACACTTTACAAAGCCATATTGATGCCTATAAAAACTAATACAACGATTATAATTAAGCAATCGGGCGATAATTAATGTCTTTATTTTTAAGGTTTTTTAAGAGCCGTTTTCCAGAATGATGAAAAGACTCCTGAGGTTAAAGAGAGATTAAATATAAAAGAAAGTGTTCCTGCTGAAATGGTAGAACCTTTTATTAAGAATAAGTTGGGGATTCCATTTTAAGAATAAGTTGGGATATGAGGACTTTAATTATCATCAAGTTTATTTAAATAACTAACGATAAAATTTGCATCAATATTAATATTGGTAAGAATTTTTTTATGAAAATTATTTAAGTTTGAAAATAGTTCTAAATCAAGAACAAAACCGGGTGAGGAATAGCCTGCTGAAAAAAAACTGCAAAACTATTTAGAAATGATTGTGGAATCACAGTTGTTATAATTTTTATAATTCGTAAAAGTGGGGAATTGATCACTCTTTCTTTTAGAATTCACAAATTTCTAAAAGGATATAGGATTGGATTTAATATTTAAAGACATGTTCTGCACATATTTTAATTAAAGGTTGTGAGACAACAGTTTAAATTCATTAAATAAAATTACAAAATTTGTTAAAATCTCAACTATTATTGCTTTTTATAAATTTAGCCAGACTTTATATTTTTTAGTTTCTTAAGATTTTTAGTGAACTAGAGAGGACTAGAATTATTGCTATTTTCAACAATTAAGTGTACAAATTGAGTAATATTAGAAAAAATATTGAATAAAAGCTATTCATTAAAATCTATTGGTATTTGTCCATCATAATTAAGTTTAAAAAAAATATTACAATCTTTTTCCCAAATTATCTAATCTTGTCTTTAAAATTTGACTGTATATTTGTTATTATGGTCTTATCTTAAATTTGATTTTAAAATGTGGTTGTTTTAGTTTGTTTAAGTTTAACACTACCTGAAGGAATCTCCGGCAAATACTCATGTTGACTTTCGACGTTTTAACGAGTTTAAACATTTTTATTTTGAATTAAATTTAACAAACAATAATTAAATTTATTTTGTTTTATTATTACGCATATTTTATTAGAAATACTGGAAACCAATTGTTATCAAAAAACCAAAACTGATTTTTGATCATATAAATATTATGTAGATACATATATTTTTAATTATATAAACAATTATATATAATATTAGTGTTTTAGAAGTTTTAATCAACTTCCGCTTTGAAACAATGGTTCATCTAAAAGATCATTTAAGGCTTCATTGTCATTTACGCTCTGAACATTTGTAAAAGAATCATTACTGCTTCTGTGAAAGATAAAATATTCTAAGTTATTATATGTAATCAAAAAAATATTTGTTTTTAATGCAATTTCAAATAAATATATACGCATATATACAAAATTAAACAGTTCATTCTGATTAATTTAATCAAAGAAAGTAATATTGCAGCCTCAATAGATAGGATAGCCCTAAATTACAGAGCTTAAAAAATTATAAAAAGTAAGTAAAGTAAAAAGTTCTCAACTATCTACTTTTTAAAAATAATTTTCCTTTGAAGTTATTTGTTGTAAATTACAGTAGTTTAATTTATTTTTCCTAAATTTTATAATTTTAAGTAGAGTTTTCTTTAAAAACTAAGAACTCGCACATAGTTTATTGAATTTTAACTTAAGGAAAAAAAGACGGCTGCCAATAATATCCTAAATTTCTATTTGGGAAATTTATGTTTTTCAAAAAAAAACTTTGTTTAAATGTCAATATTAACGGTTTTAAAGTTTTAAAAAAAATCTGCTTTGATTCAAAGTTAATTTAATTTTTTAAGCTTTAAGAATTTAAGCTTTTTTTTTTTTTTTTAATATTGAAAAATATTTTAATTGCCACAAATTTACATTAATCTTGAATGTTGTCATTCGAAAAAACGAAATATACATAGTGGTAACATATTAACAACTATATCAGGAGGCCAAGGTTCGACAACGGACTGTAGCGCCATAGAAGAAGAAGAAGAACATATTAACAATTTAAGCTGAAAAATGTGTTGCCGATATAAAAAAAACAAGCCCGATTTTTAAAACTATAGTTCATTAAAGTATGATAAATTAAAATGTCCCCAATTTCTAAAAATCGGCTGTACAATTTCCCGATAAATGATGCTTTCTGTTCTTCTCATACTCATTAAATTCTCATAAAAATTAAAGTCATTTCATACTTTCTTCCTCAATTAGAAATGTAATCCCATCTTTAAAGAAACCCACCTTTAAAACCACCTTTAACCCACCAGTTTAAACCCACCTTGAACCGTCCTCTATAAAGTGATATTAATTAAAGATTAATATTATATCAACTGATTTTCATCTTTCAAAGTACCTTTAAAATTAAAAGGTCTTTAAAAACAACCTAAACTCAGGGGTTTTTGTTTTTAAAATTTTGTTAGTAATTTTTTGTATAAATAATTTAAGGGATATTTGCATTATTGTAGGTATACCTATTTTTTTTAGACGAAGAATAGTTATGTAAAAATTGTGTAAATACATAGTACATAAAATTTCAGGGAGGATAAATTATTTACCTAGCAACTGCTTCCTTGGAAAGATAATTCAAATAAATTGTGATATTAATAGTTTTGTTAGCATCGGAACCATAGGTATAAATAAAGTTTATAGATCAGTAGCTTCTCTTTCTCTCTAATGTATTTCCTATGAAATCATAGGAAAAAGTGAATGAAAACCACAAAAAATATGCTCTGATATCACGTAAGGCCGGCATCAATGTCATACGTCTATTTGGATCAACAAGTTTTACTTTTCATGCAAACGATTAACGAAACATTAAAAGAAATACATATATACATATATTGATGTATATATACATTAAGGATATGAAATCGACGTTTTAAAATTTTTAATTAGGAAATTATTTATGAAAATATTTATTATTTTTGAAAAGATTTTCGAGTACAAGCACCAATTCTGGAAAAAATACTGAATAAAATTCAAATACGTAGTACCTACTCGTACTGGAAAAAGAATAAGTACCACTACCATTTCTTATTAATTAACTGCAATGGTCAACATAACATTCATTCGTCATAAGAAAACCTTAATCATCACTCATGTCATTACTCATCATAAGTAATTTGAAAAAAAAAATATTATTTGAAAAATCAAACAAAAAAAGGCAAATTAAACAAAAGAATTAAGATATTGCCTATGATATTGGATAGATATTGGCTATAATTAATAATGATTGGCTATGGCTCATAGATATAATATAATATGTTAATTTGACGTATTTGTAGACATAGGTCGCAACACTAAAACCTAAATTTTATGAGAGTTGAATGTGATACATTTCCTTTATTTTGAATTTTTATATTTGGATTTCTTCTAAAAGCGTTTTTCTTATAAGTTAGTGAGGTGAAGTAAAAATGGTAGATAATAATATATTATATTTTATTTGTTTGCATAGTTACTTCAAAAAAATTTAGACAGATGAAAATTTTAAAATTATGATCCTTTATAGCTCCCAAACGGATGGCCATACTAACTTTTAAAAGACTCATACTTATGTTTTAAAATTTTAAGAAAAGTTTCTCAAATATCAAAATCTTAACTCAAAATGTTTGGATGATATAAGGGATCAAGCGTAGCGGTAGATTAAAGTACCCAATGGTAAGCATATACTTTTGTGTTACATATCATAAAGGTCATATGATAAGGACTTTTGCAATACCTACCCGTAGTTAAGATTTCTTTTCTTTTTTGCAAATGATTCTTATGGTCGTAAATGTTAATTTGCTGTCAATATGCATATTTTGAATTTACGACCAAAAATTATGTAAAAAATCATTGCTAACTGAACCTGGTCGTAAATGTGAAATATGTGTAAAGTAAACGTCAACTATGCAAACTAAATTTTTTATTTACAATCAGTTTACCAAGTAGTAAGGTACAGTTTTTTGAGCGTTCAGCGTTGTTTTATTTTTATGATTAATAATGTAAGTAAGAAAATATTATGTCTTTTTTTTGTAAATTAATTTAAATTTAAGTTAACAGGAGTGAAACTGAAAGTGAATCACAAAGTTTGTTGTGGGACACATCCACCTTAAAACTACTAATTTGTACAAGATTAGCGATGGAAACTCATTTCAAAAGTGGAAAACATAAACAATCTGTTGATTTTATATCCATTGCAAAACAAAAAAATTTACTTTTACGACCACAAAAATTTATTTGTAAATTGAATGTCTACTGATTGCAAATTGTTTGGTCTTAAAATCATAATAAATGTCAAATGGCATATTTTACGTCAAAAAGTTTACATTTACGACCACACCTGATGTTAAAGGTTTTTAAATGTACAGACGTACAGAGTAAAACTCCATAGGCTAATTTTTATAAAAATTTTTAATAAAATATGCTAAAAAGATGTTGCGTTTTGGAAAAGTCAAATTTTTAAGACGACATTTGTCAATGTTAAACAAGTTAAACACACTCAAAAAAAATTGGCTAAACTAACCTCATTTTGATTAAAAAAGTAACGTTAGAACATTCTGCTGTTAAAAGCTATAAACATGTTTAAACATTGTTTTTTATAATTAATTGTAAGGTGAATATATTCGAATACTGAAAACTCTAAAACTTTACAAATATATTTTCCGGAATAAAAGTAGAAAAGATTAAAACTTATTTTTCCTTTTTCCTCATTTTTGAATAATTAGTTTTTATTTCTATGAATTATTCTAGAAAAAGTATACAAATCACATTATGTTTATTAAAAAAATTTTAATTAAAACTAAAAAGTGCCTGAAAAATCAAAAAATAAATACATTTATGTACATAACATATGTACTAAATATGCTTCAAATAAAGAGCAACATAATAATTACATGCTTTAAAAAAAAAAAAATTAAAATAAAAGGAAAGAAATAAAAAAGTCAATGTAGTACTGCTAATTAATAAAAAAAGTCTACCATTTAAGTGAAATACGCCACATACTTACTCATTTTATATCCAGCAGATTGAATAATAAATAGACCTATGTAATTTTTATATATTTTAATTTGATTAAATGTTGTATATGTTTGATAAATAAATGTAATTGTTGTTGTTGTGTAAATGAATGTAAATATTTGATAAAACTTCTTGCGATAATATAAAATATAATAAAATCACATAAATAAATAATTATTATTTAAATATTTAAAAGGTAATTCTGGGAAAAAACTCATGTTCCATATTCTCTGAGTCTCTGATACGAAAGACTTTCATACTAAAGCTAAAGCGATTTTCTGTCGCGTTAATATTCTTATAATTTACTATAAGCCTCACTTCTGAGTCATTTAGTTAAAATTTAAATAAAGTGTTAATAAATATTATTAAAAATAAATTTGTATTAATCCCGATTAATACTTTTACAATATTTAAATACCTACTTTTTTTTTAATTTTATGATAAAACTTAGTTGTTATTGGTATGTTATGTTTTTTTAAAATTATTTTTTAAATTATTTATTACTTTAATGTTTTTGTGACGTTTTCAACAAAATTTTATTTATAAAAATACGGTACTCAAAATTTAATTTACTACCAAAATAACAATATTCTTCATTGCCTAATCGATATGTGACACAAAGCCAACTTTAGGATGACTCCAGTTGTATTGTGCAATTTTCTGAATTCAAAATATTGCACAATATTTAATTGTTCAATACAAAAGAATTCAACAAATGAAAATATACATAATCTAAAGTTGCCTTATCAATAAACCCAATATATTTTTTTTTGTAAATTTTTATTTTGAGTTTTTACATAAGAACTTTTTTTAAAAAATCTTTTTTATCACCTTTTTTTTAAAATTAAGATTAATTCAATAAAAATATTGTGTTAAGAATAACTTAACTTAAAAATTAAATTAAGAAAAAATACAAAACAAACTTTATTTTTTATGTAACATTATCCTTAATATAGGAAGTACCCGAAACTTCTTTTGATTCAGCCTTTTCTTTTCTGAAAAAAATTTATAAATGATTCTCCTTAATAAAAAATATATCACGCAATATTGAAATATTGGAGCAAGGTAACTTTTTTTGATTTCTTTTAAAGAAGAACGACTTTGACAAATTTTACATATTTAAAATATTGTGAAAAAAAACTTTTCTTTCTTTAGTTAAAAAAAATTATTTTTATCTAACCCAACTAACGCGATTTTTGTCACCTTATATTTAAGTTTACTCATTATACTAAAACCGTTATTATACTATTACTTTATTTTTGTTTATGAACTTACTCTTTACTTTTCTTATTTTCACTTCAGACTTTCCCAAATATCTTGTATATATGTACATATATAGATAAATATTATGCATAATATTTACAATATAATTGTATCCAAACACATTTGTTTGTGTTCGATTACAAATATATTCAAGCATAAATTTTAAAACTTACTGCATTATTATGCAAATCTATTTTAGAAAATTTTTGAAAAATAAAATTTAAGATTTATATACTAACCTATAAAAAACGTAATGTTGTAATATAAATAAAATATCAAAGCAAACTGAAAATAAGCCTAATCCAAATTTTGTAGGATCGCCAAAAATTGAAATCCAATCATCTGTAAGAAAAATTATCTTCGTTAAATATATTTAAAAATTTTTTTATTTATAAAATTAACCATGATTATAAGCATTTAATATCATTTGAAGAATACTTAAAATGCCTCCTGTAAAATCTAGTAATACATTTCCAATACTCCATCCAACAGTTGATTTTCTTCTATAATTCATTACGGCCTAAAATATTAATTTATTTTAATTCAAAACCTATCCTATAGGTAATTAAAAAGTATGTATTACCTGTGGTATATATTTTATTAGCGTGATTGCTAATTTAATATAACTGCATATGTAAAGAAAATCTAACCAATGCAAAACTTGTGTACCAGATAATATAGCACTTATTATTATAACAAGTATAAATACGAGTAACAAACTTTTGCCAAACCATGAAACTTTTTGATCTCCTCTCTAAAAGTAAATAGATTTTTATAAATTCAACATTTAAAGTACCTAATTTATTTTAATAAAATGGAATCTATTATATATAATATAAGTCTCTAGAATATACCTCATAAATAAAGCACTGACTAATTGTAATACATGTTGCGAAAAATGCGTGTATTGAAAAGAACACATCATTTGCTAAAACTGGATTGAGACCTCTAGGATGTCGAGTAAAATACTCTGACTTTATTTCTGGTATCCAAAACAAACCTACGTTAAAAATGCTGTACAACAAAAATCCAACCAAATTTAGCGAAAGAAAATCAAAATTTAATCCGATTACACTTTTTCTACGAAAATTAATTATCATTTGTGGATAAAAGGATATTGACCATGCTACGAAATACATCCAACCACATACTACAGATACAAGAATAATAGTATGGGAATATCCAATGGTTATTCTCAGGAAAATTTCATGACCTCTAAAAAAATTTTTATTTTTTACTTTCAACTAAAATGTGATAATGTATATTTTGTTTAACAATTAACTCACATCCAACTATCATTAGGAATAGTATTACTAGTAACTTCCGTGTAGCCAGGACTAAGAGCTTTTATACTAAAATTTGCAATACTTTCATCATATTTTAATGATTTGTTAATAAAAACTGATTCGGGATAAATGTAAAGTAAGTTTTCATTTTGCTTAATAAGTGTCACATTTACGTCTCGATCCAATAGACCTCTTTAAATATAGAAAATTTAAATTAAATTAATAAAAAAAATATTGTTATTTATAAAAAATATTATTTAGCTTTATGTTTTTATTTGTTTTATTTTTTTATTTCTTCATTAGTCATAAGTCATTACCCATTACATTTCTAAGAATTCATTACTTAGGTACTTAAACTTATGATAAAAATTATTTAACATAACACTTTTCACGGAAATATATAATAATAGTAATGCATCAATATTTTTGATTACTGTGAAATATTAATTTCTATAATACCTACATACTTTACGTTTTACTGTAATAATAACATTGCATAATTCTGTAACGGTTGATATGAAATAATTTAAATTTTAATACTAATTAAAATTATTTAATACAAATCAACTGTTATATGATTGGTATTTTTTTAAACCAATTTCTAAATATATTCTAGATAATTTATTAATAAAAAAAATATTTTGATATGACATATGACTGCAGTAAAAAAACTTGAATTACCTCAATAATTAAAATATGGTTAGACTTTTTAACAATAAGTATTGAAGCAAAATAAATAACTCTTAGATATTTTAATTTTTATTAAACTCAAAGAAAATTACGAAAAATTTAATTCATTTTGTTTTTTTGTAAATTATAAAGTACAAAAAAGTAGATATATACGTATACTAAAATTTAGATTTAGTATTATTAATTATTTTCTTACCTTAATTTTAAATCCACTGACTTTGTTTCATTCACTAGAAGTGACAAATCGTGTTCCTTGAAAAATAAATTAAATTGATAATCTTGTGAATTCACTGGATAAAAGGCTGCCAATTTTTAAATTTTAAAATATTAATTAAATTTTTTTTATTCTATATAGTTAAAATGTATTAGTAAAATAAAAACAATTTAAGACTTACCTGAATATATGATTAAATTTATTGTTAAAAATGATGTTATTTTTAATTTAAAAAAAATTGATGTAAAGCTTAACATGATGATAAAAAATTAACACGATCTCTTTAAATAGAAAACAATTAAGTAAAGGCATAAAAATTAGCAAAAAAATATTATAATTGCTTTTTGAAAACCGTTAAAAAATTATTTATTGGAATTTTAAAAGTCTAGGGTATTAAATAATAAAAAAAAAATAAAAAATATAAGTTAGCAAAAATATTTTGGATGTAATAAAATTTAATATAACCAACTTACGATTTTTATTTATACTTTAATGCATATATACTATATTCCTTAGATTTATTTTATTATTTGTCTACTTATGTTAATATATTTATAATATTATTAAATTTTACAACAGATGATCCACAATCCACATCCGAAAAAAAACAAGGATCAAAATACTGGACAGAACGAACTGAAAATATTTGTAAATTAATAAATAGATATTAGTATATTTAATAAACATAAAGAAGGCCATCAATGTTTTCCTATAAGTTTGTGATTTACGTACATGTAAAAATCTTTAAATTTAAATACAAAAATATTTTGAAAAAATCATATTTAAAATGGTCTCAATTAAATAAATCAGCTTATATAAATTAAAATTTACTTTAGTACGAACCTATTAGTTTTATCTACATATAAGTATTAGTTTTTAATTAGTTGTTTTAAAATTTAAATGCTATCATAAACCAATATTATTAATTTATAATATACATTCAATTTTACTTTTGCTCTATTATATTTTTTTACGCAATTGAAGTTCAAAGTAAAAATCTTAACTAAATAATTCCATATTTTTTTTCTAATCGATTTTTTTTTTAATTATATGTATACTTTTTTAAAAAAAACACATTAAATTAATACTTAAAATTTTAATTAATATATAAAATTTAATTTTTTACAATTTATCTTAAAAAATTATGACAAAATTGGTAATTATGAGTGTTTCAAACAAATAAGCATTAAAAATTAATATTAGCAAAACCAATTTATTCCAACAACAAAAACAATCAAATTCAAGTTCAAAAATAATTGTTTTTACCGCTAATTATTTTATATCAGTAGATATTTGAATCATAAAGATTTAATTAAACATTTTTACACAAAAAAGAAAACAACAAATGGGTGTAAATACCTACAAAGATAAAAATTATTTAAATTAATTTAAATTATATGTCCATATAAATAGTATTATTAACTTTATAGCAATTAAAATTTACAGCGGATTAAATAAAAATATTTAAAAGTTTTGTAATAAACTTCGAATTTTGTTAATAAAAAAAATTAAAATTCAAGATAACGTTATAAAAAAAGGTTAAATTATTTTAATATATTTATATTTTGGCGTGTTAAATTGTTTCAATACCATCCGTAAACTAACATTTATATCACACTGAATTTTGAATAAGAATACATATTAATAAAGCTATCGCTCAAAATAAACTTTTGGAAACACAAACTTCTTTTGCTTTCTGTTTTAATAATAATATACATAAGTATTGCCAGATCAGTAATTTAAATTTTGTAACGGTATATATTTGAGTATGAAAGTTTACTCAGTTAGCAATATTACATAACAAGTTTTGTTTTAAATTTTACTTGATAATATTGGCAATATTATTAAACTTACTAAAGCTTATTAGGATATTTTATTAAAATTAAAAATTTGATAAAAAGAATAAACAAATCTCAAATATCTAAAGTTTGATCTATCCCCTCATTTTATGATTAAAATTTTTAAACTATTTATAATTCTATTAGATTCACAGCGAAAGCCAGGGTCGTATGCAAACAAATAATTTATACATATATAAATTGTAAATCTTTTGTAAAATTTATTATTAAGATTTTGAAATAAAGAAAAGTATTATTTATAAAATATGTGCCTACAAAGTTTCAGAAATTGGAACATAATAATTTTTAGCAAAATATATAAAAGTAATGCTCAGAAATAATACATTTGTTCTATTTTTTTTGGCAATGTTAATATGCCTACATTTAATGTTTCTATTAAAGAGATCCATATCTTATATATCCAACAAAGGATAAACGACTAGGTAGCACAGCACACGGTTAGGGTATTAACTTTCATTCAAAAGGCCCAAGTTCTATTCATATTAAAAGTTACCGGTGGATTAAAAATAAAGATATAACCAATAATTAGTAATTATATATCTTTAATAAAAAATACATAAACAAATACATACAAAAATTATTACAATATAAATAAAATTTATTTATTGAAAATCTATGACATTTTTCCAGAAATTTATAAGGCATAGTACTTAAAAATCGAACACTTAGCACAAAAAAAGGAAAATACAAATTAAATTTCTTTATTTAATAAATTTAGTTGTTTATGAACTATGTATATGTTTATTTTTTTGAGATTAAATTAGCTTATTAGTATAAAAATAAATAGCATGTACCATACTAAGTTAATGTACAGTAACCAGTTTTTAAATTATTAGGTATTATTTTTTATAGGATTAGGGATTAATATAGATTATGAAAAAACTATAGGTTGTGGTTAAACATTAAAAAGAAATTAATAAATTTGTTCATCATTTTTAACTTTTAAATTTATTTATGAAATAACTATTTCATTTATTCATGGACCATTTTATTTATTCTAAATCTATCTAATTAGTATTTTATTCACAGAATCACATTTTTAATATGAACTGATAATTTATTGGTAGCTAGTTAATATTTTTGATAAGTGGATTACATTTACATTCATATGGTAATACCACCCCAAAGCACCTTAAACAGGTATGTATATTTTGATATTGACATCAATTCTGAAAAGTTGCTTTTATAATAACAGATCTTAGACATTAATTATACAACAACTGACAATACTTATTTATGTAGGTACTGCTATGTATTTCATAAATTTTAAAAATATTTTTTTTTTTATATCTATAAGCAAAAATTTTGAAAATTTTCTTAAAAATATTATTTAAATAACTAAAAGTTTAACTCAAAAACTTTGGGTTTTTTCTTAGTATACATTATAATAACATAAATATAAAAATTAATTTGCAATGATTAATAGTAAATATCATTCAATTAATCTACAATTAATTTATTGTAGGTTAGTTAATTTTAATTTCTGTCCAAAAACAACGTCACCAATAATTCATTTATAAAAACAAAAAATTAGCAATAAATGTGCTGTGTCTGAATTTTTTTTTAATAAATATGATATAAAAGTTATTATTTTTTATTGTGTGATAAGAACTGTAATAATTTGAGGTACCTATAAAATGATAAAACTTTATCATAGTATGTATTTTAAAAGTAAATATGTACACATAATTATTTCGAATTAAAATTCTTTGTAATCGTAAACAAATAATTTATTGTAATAATTTTTAACGTACTAAACTTTGAAGTTGCATTTAAGTGTATTAAACAAACAAAATAATACATAATTCATTAACCTTAATTAAAGTCAATACTCGTCAATATCATAAAATGTAATAGGTACCTATGTGTGAATATAAATTTATTAACCGGGATATATATACATACATATTTAGATACTTTATCAGGAACATATAATTATATTTTTATTTAATTATGAGTTACCTATAGGTACTTAAAATTTTTATTAAATATTTAAATTCTTATTAAAATAATTGTAATAATATAATAATTATGATAAATGAACTTAAGCAATAAAGATTAAACATATACAATATCAGATAATAATACTACATATTTATTTTTACTGAATCACAATGACATCCAGTTTAAAGCCAGTTTGAAGAAATCTATAAAAAAAAAACAAAATAACCGATAAAAACAATTCATTAAATTTAAAATCAAATAGAAAGGGAGGGGGGAGGGGCTATCGTCCCGTCAACAGCGTTATACATTTAAAAAAAAGTCTTTTTGAAAGCTTGCAAAAAATACCCTCGATAAATAAACAAAACAATCAAATAAAACAAGAAACAATAAATAATTATTTAATATCAAATTTCTTTTAAACACAGGGTTACCAATTTTGGTTCGGAGAAAACTCAACCTGATGAAAAATTATTATGGGGAAAATAAAAACAAATTAAAAGAAAATAAAAATAAAATTCTAAATAAATCTTTTATTAAAAAAAAATAACATAAAATTAAAAAAGTAAGAAAACAACTTAAAACTACATTTAATTAAAATTAGAATAAATAATTATCTTTTAAAATTATATTGAATTTATAGGTACCTACACAAGATACCAAAGTTTTTTGGTCATTTTATTTAATCCAATATAAAATTTATTTGCAAGTCATATCTTTTATTGTTAGTTCAAATTTAACTATGTTTTTCTCATTTTATTTCCGTTATACGAGTAGGCTCATGTTTCCAACTATTGAAAAAAAATTCGGTCTATAAAAGTATTGCTAACTGGAATATTCAATACTTGAAACAATTTGGTATATTTCAGTTAAGCTTTCTGTTTAATGAAAAAGATACGACCTTGTAAAGTTTTTAGATTTTCTGTCTATTGGAGACTTCTTAAATTTTTAAAACACTGAAGAATTTTTCAAAACACCTGGAAACTAGAGATGTGAAAAACTGAAATATCCAGATGAAAACACCACTAACACGTTTGATATTTAATTGAAATTCTGAATTTTAAGTTACGACATTTTGTCTTTACTGGATTTTCAACAAACTAAACTTTGTAATGCTCCTCAAAAATTACAATTTATTATATACAGTATCATTTTTGACACCTGCATTAATAAAAAAAAATTACAGGTAATAAAACAAACAAATAATAATAAATAATATTATTTATTTTTGGATTATCATTTTAACAACAATACGGAAATTGGAATTACCTAAAATACCTCTAAACATTCAATTATTTAGAAATATATTAATATGAGTAATGAAAGAATTAGGGGTTATTAAAAAATCACATTTTAAAAAATAAACAATGTTTCATAGTAAGTTTTTAATAAAGATTATATTAAATAATAGTTTATAATAATTTTTTAGAATTTTTGTTGGAAATCCATTATGTAATATAAATTTTTAAACGTCGAGATAAATTTTATTCATTTTTAAGCAACCACTTTGAACTACGGATAGGTATTTTAAAACAATTAATTTTTTAGAAGAATATTGTTCTACTGCCTTACCCCTTCCAAAGTCCGAACTACCTTTATATTTAAATTGTTATAAACTAATATAATTTATTTAATCAAAACTAAATTTTTTCTATACTATATTCACTTTAATATGGCAATTTTAATGTGAACTGATGATTTATAGGTTGCTAGTTAATATATCTGATAAATAAGTGAATTGGACTTACATTCATATGGTAATACCACCTCAAAGCACCTTAAACAGGTATATGTTGATATTGACATCAATTCTAAAAAGCTGTTTTTATGACGGATCTTACACAATAATTTATACAATACGTATGCATTACGGTTATTTCAAAATATTTTAAAAATATTTTTTTTTTAATGAATAAGAAAAAATATTTAATTTGTTTAAATACATATTCCTCGCATAATAACATCGCGTCGCATAATAGAAATTATTCATTATTGGACAATATTATTAAGGTAACCTACAATTAATTTTTGTAACTTCTGTTCAATACAACCCCACCAATATTCAATTCTAAATTTAATACAATTAAAATTTTTTGAATAAAAAAAAAACAAAAATTAATATTTTTAAATCCAGTATATACATACCATATATGTATGTTCAATTTTTATTTTTACATTCCAACATAAACACAAGTAATGAGTTCCTTTATATTAATATATTAAAAGGCTATATTAAAATGAAAGCAAAATACCGTGTTAAAGGGAAATTATGAGGAAAGTTGAAAATTTTAAACAAAGGTAGCTCGTAAATGTTTGTAGAATGTAGAGATGACCTCTTTAGATGGAAGGATGTTTCAAATCTTAGTGCTTACAACTAAAGAGTTTCCATAATCAGTTTTGAACCATGCCTGAATTTCCACAATGTATAGAAATGAGCACTTAGAAGCTCTTAATGGCACGTTGAAATTATTTTAGAGCAGTCACAATTGACTCAACTTCGCAGAACTATCTCAAATTGATTTAATTTTCAGGATAACAGACAGCTTTGAAATTTCGAATTTTTGATTTCAACAAAATCTAATAAAGAAAAAGTCTAATACAACTTTAGACATGAGCACAAGGACACGTATAAACGACAATTTAAACGAAAATCTTAATCTTAGATTCATCTAGAACAGAGGATACTTATTTTTAGCTTTTTACTTAAGAATGTTAGATATTGTCCTATTGATATTTGTCTTCTAAAATAGCATTGCCAATAACTTAGAATACTCCAATCTTCCTTATTAGATATACAAATTAAAAACAAGGTAAGACTATTTTAATAAAAAGATAAATTGTTAAAAAAATTCTTTGATAATGAGATTATACATAAGCAAAGTGCATTACTACCACTTACCAGTAGAAGAAAGATATAAAATTTCATAAACAAAGTAAAATAATAAAATTACTTCCTTTAAAATCTGAATTCAACAGTTACGACCAGAGACAAACTAAACAGTGCTGACGAACTACTTACTACTGAAAGAGTGCTGAAAGGAAGTAGAAAAACTTTCAATATATTAGTGCAAAACTGATGAATATTTTCCAACCATTCATATTAGTAATATACATTACATATATTGTATACTTATTATATGTAGTTTTTTTTACTATATTTTCTATGAAATTTAAACATTATATTTTGAATGCGTTTAAATAGGTTTATGTTTATTTCAATTCAATTAAAGCTTAATGAATTACATACTACCATTGTGAAAAAATTGACTAAAATTTTTTATTGCACGTGAAATGTGAATAGATACGGTATAAAATGAATATTCAATAGTTTCTCTATGTAAGGAAACCTTAATTAAGTTACCGTTTGTTTTCAAAATTTAATTAAAAATGTCACAATTATTGAAGCTTTGTAATTAAATAAAATTTCATAAAAATATAGTTTTTTTTTTAAATAATGAAAATAGTTATATAAATTTTGGAACATATTTATGATGTATTGGATGACGGCTACTATGTTGGTGCATTAATTTTCTTATTTTTTTTTTTATTTACTGTTATAACAATTATATTATAGACTAGGAAAACCCCTGTGCAATTACACAAAGAGTCTTTGTAGAGCCGTATATTTTTTATACGGTTTTTGTATTACAAAAACTATAATAATAAATACGCATAATTATTGTTTCATAGTACTGACCCATAAAGTTATCTGGAAGTGTAATTAATTCCACCTAATAAAAAAAATATATAAAACTAAATGTACCTATATACTATATACTAAATTATATATTAAGCGTGTAGCGTTTTGATAACACGATAGAATTATAGTAAATAAAACAAAAAATATGTATAATGTATTGAAAATATAATGATTATTTATTAACATTGAATGAATATTGATTGAAATTTTTGTTTATTAATTTTAAAAATCTATAAAGCTTTGATTTGATTGCTTTTATTTTGAATACTTATTCAATATATTGTTTAAAAAATATTTTAAATACTGGTTTTTTCGGGTTACTTACTTATTTCTGGAACTTCAATAATTGAACTAAACTTTCATGTGCATTCTTGCCGCTTGTACTTTAAGTAATTTGGTCCTGTTTTTAGCACATTTTCAAATCAATTTTGCAATTTCTTCACTCTGTCCGTCCGTCCGTATGTTTACAAAAACTTTTACATCGTTTGAAATAGAGCAAAGAAATTTTAACCACGGGTAATAATTGTAAAAAAATGAGTTTCGCCGAATAATTTTTTTTTTTAGCCCCATCCATTATGGAGCTGCAATCCCCCAAAGTTGGTAAAAGCCCTATATTTAAATTGTTATAACAACAGTTCTATTAGGTGTATTTTCAATCTGTAAATGGCAAATGATAGCTGGTTTTATAAATTTTATAATAGGCAAATATTTCGGGTTGCCATACGATACTAAAATTTACCATTATGCAAAACTCAATTTTTACAAAATTTTTGGCTCTACATATCTTCTAAACGATTCAAGCTAGGGTCTTGAAATTTTAGGATTAGTAGGAGTCGGTTAATAAAATTTTTTTGCTACGTCCTCTGTTTCGGAGCTATCAGGGCTCGAAAATTGATATTTTGCTATTTTTAAACTCCTGTAACTTGAATAACTGTTCAAATTTTTTTAAACAGGTATTCAAGTTACTAACATATGTTTAAAGATTTTTCTTAAATTTAAAAGCGGTTCTTTAAATTGAGGAAATTGTCTCTTAGTTTTAACCATTTTTGTTTAGATAATAAAATTCTAGGTAAAATTCCAAATTTTGGTGGAGTTCACAATTGATTTCCTAGAACCTTAAAAAATTGCAAGGGTGGGGACAAGAAGGGGACGGCCAGATCTTCAAGAATCAACAAAAGTTTGCTTAGCAAAAATTTGGGAACCTTCCCCATTGAAGGGCTATTAGGACCTAAAAATTAAAACTTTTTTTTATAAAACAGTAACTTATTCCCCAGTGTATGTTTTTCCAAAATTAAACGTTAAAATTTAAGCTCTAACATTATATTTCGCACTTGTTAACAAGTTTTCTTAAGTGCATTGGGATTATTTTCTAAGAATTGATTTCACTATTATTCATAAATAATAAATTGATGAAATAACTAAATTATATTTTTAAATAATAAATTTTTATATATATTTTTGTAAAAATAAATGATAAAATACTCAGTAAGAAACACTATATACGGAGAGAAATTAAATAGCACAAATCATTCATTTTTTAGGAATAAAACCAACTATTTTAACTAGAGTTAAATTTATTCTTACAATGAATATTGATTTCTTAATTCTAACATAACACATTCCTATTAAGAATAAAAGTACATCTCAAAATATTAAGTTAAAAAATAAATTATCAATTATTCTTTTAAAGAATAAACTAAATTATTCTAGCTTTCTTTTTATCAACTAAAACCAAAATGTATAAAGAATAAAATATTCCTTTTAAGAATAACTTCGCCCTGTAAAAGTTAAAGTTTGATTTTGTTAAGAATTCGTTATTCATATTAGGAATAATTTTTTAACATCAAGTGCGCGGCAAAAAGATGATTTTTTACTGTTAGAAAGCATTCCTATTAAGAATAATTTATGGTCGCTTATGAATGTACTCTTCTCTCTCAAGTTAAGAATAAAAAACATTTGCTGTATTGGAATTTTGTTTACAATGAATTTTATTCTAGTACAGTCAATAGTCACTTTAAGATTTATTTTTAAACAGTACGGTTATAACTTTTTTTGTGTATATTTAAAATATTTTCTAAATAGTTAAAAAATAAAAAGCCTAAGTTTCTATATAAAAAAATAAAAATATTTTTATATGGCACCAATTAAAACAAAAAAAAAAAATTAAAAAGTTTAATAAGTAAGTATGACATAATTATTGTTTTTAAAATATTAACATTTTCTTTTACTAGAATTTTTTTGATATTTTAACAAATCATGATATGGATAGTTATTTTATATTTCTGAAAGGTAAAATATAATAATTTTATAATTGTTATTATTGAAGATTTATGTATCTATTATATTTTTCACAGAGAGTGGAGTAACATTAAATAATATAAAATTTTTATTATTGACAGAAAATTATGACTTGTTCAAACATGATATAGAATGGTTATTACACCATACTAGTCTTTGGAATACAGTCGAATGTAAATGGAAAAATACTTTTACAGCAAGGAAGGCAGAAGTTGATAAAAAGTTCAGTTCAGTAGACGAAATTGTGGAAAGATGGATGATTTTTAATTTATAATAATTTATTTATAATAAAAAAATAGATTAAAAAAATATTAAATCTTTTTATTTTATAGAGCCATATGTAAGAATCAAATTTATTATTTGTACCGATAAATTATTTCCAAAAAAGCATAAAAAATACTCTTTTCTATGAATAATACATTCATTAATTAAATCATTTACCGTACAAATAATTCCCTTTGAAAGCAGGAAATATTCTTTTAAATGAAAAATGTATTCCTTGTGAAGAGCGCTTTATTCCTTAAAACTGTAAGAATCATTCTCTTATGAGAATAAGAAAGCATGTCCATTTATAAAATATGTTTTTATTATTCTTTTTCAAGAGCGCTTTATTCCATAAAACTGTAGGAATCATTCTTTTATGAGAATAAGATATGCATTTCCATGCATAAACTAGGTTTCTATTATTCTTTTGCAAGAATAAAATTAAAGTAACAAAGAAAAAATAAGAAAATGTTATTCCGAAGTAGGAATAATATTCGCAGTTTTCAATCGCGAATATATTATTCTCATCGAAGGCTATATTATTCTTTAGCTAAGTTGGGCACAATTTTGAACTTGATTTTGGAATAATATATTCCTTATGCGAAAAATATATTCTTGAATTTCTCTCCGTGTATAATTTTGAAAATGTGCTTTTTAAAAACCCTTGGTTTTTCTCATCACTTGTTTTATTTCCCGCTTTAATCTCCGATAATACGTATATGATAAATAATATGGTTTTGAAATTTTGTTTTACTTTTTTAAATCTGTATTGTACTCTGAATTATTTTAAATTACAGATGCCGTTTAACAACCATATATATTTTAAGAGTAACAAAAGCAATTATTGATATACAATGAGTGTGATTTGTATGCAAAATATGAACTTAAAACTTGACTTCTGTGTGCTTGAATATGATTCCGTGAAGCATTGCTTCCATTTTGATTGCTCCCATCAACTATTTCATATTCATCAAATTTCTCAAATATCTTATTATCCTAATATGTAATTCTGTTTTAGAACATCATACGGGATATTTTACCAATTCCTAGTAAACTTGCTTCCCTAATTTTTTTTGTTCTTTTCGGTGCTTTTTTTTAGCACTCGCCCAAGGAATCCATTGAATGCTTCAACGGCGGACTTGGTTCTTTTTTCTCCTTTAAAAACAATAATTTTTTCAACCCAAAGTTATTTTCAATTATGCTTGTTATAAAAAAACAGTGTTGCTATTTTCTTCCAATGATTTGCAAAATTATTCCACATGGATTGCTTTTGGAAGACCTATAATACTTCTAGCCGCGTTGTTGGAGCATTTGACACATTTTTACCCACTAATTTCTGTATGTTTCTTTTCTTTTTGTTAAAAAAGAAATTTTTCGCTCCGATTTCATTACTGCAAAATTTAATACGAAATTATCATATCTTAGTGAGGAAAGACACAAGTTCACACACAAAACATACAATATAAAAAAATAAAAAAAAGTATTTAGCAAGTGCGTTCTCGAACTCGAACACTCTTCTTGCACCACTTACTGCATTTACATCGTTTATTAAATTGGCTGAAATGTAGCAATAATTTTTGATAAAGTTTTTTATTTTTAATTTTTCAAACAGTTCTTCTTGTGTATTATGATTACGCTCTTTAAATCCAATTTTTTTAAATTTTTGTTTCAAAAACAAAACCATTTTAGCTTTACAAGTTTTGACATAAAATGTGTAATAGTTACACCACTTTCGCGTGATTTATTTGTCATTAAAACCTGCCCTTCATTTAACACATAAATTAATTCAATATTTTTTCCTTTCCCGTTAATTTTCACAAATTCTGAGCTCATTTTCAATTCAAGAAAGATTATTTTAGAAAATTCAAAATTATTAATTAGTATTTTTTTAGAAAAATTATTTAAAAAAAAATTAAAATTTTTTTGTTTATTAACCCAGAATCAATTAGATCATATTTTATGATTTCATAAACTATAATAATGCAATTGTGTAATAATAAAAAAAAAATAATTTAAAATAAAACAAAAATAAATGGGTTGAGTGTAAAATTTCGAGTTTAGAAATATCGCATTTTTAAAATCTCGAAATAACTTTGTAAAAAATTTATGGCGTTTTAAAATTTCAGGATGGCTCCAGCTCAGCTCGAATATGGATAATAATTAATGTAGATGTTATATTTGATCTTTAAAGTTGTTTACCAAGGCAAAGTTTTACGCTTTTTTCAAAATATATATCACCAACTTTTATTAGTATAGGTACTATTATATAGTATTAAATAAATATATAAATAAAATATATTTGTTCCCTTTAAATATTTAAATAATACGTATAAATACATACATATAAGTATGTTAATAATACTCGTATATGTGTTATACAAAAAAAGTTTTTTTTTTAATTAAATTAAAATTTAATATTCATAAATATTTTGAGAGATGAAATTTTGTATCGCTCCCAACATCTACCTAATTACAAAAATTAATTATAATTCAAAATTATTGAATGTTTTCTAACTTATTTCATTTTATATTAATTCGTTCTGACTAAAAAAAAAAAAAAAATTCGGACTTTTTGGAATTCAGAATAAGTTAGAAAAATTAAAAATAAGTTCGAAAAAAAAACGGAAATTTATTTAATTTTTTCGTTTCTAACTTAATTCATAGCGCCTAATAAAGCTACATACATAGAAGTAAACCAAATCAAATTTTTTGTCATTTACTATTTAAATATTTTAAGCAAAATTAACTTTACTGCTTTAAATTACTTTATTATACTTTATAACTTTAACTTTAAATTACTGTTAGTAAATAAATTAAAAATCGCAAAAAATCGACCGCATGACCGAAGCCTTCTTAGGGTTGTTATACATAATTTAGAAAAGTTGTCAGGAAATTAAAGATAGCGTTATTCGCGGGTTACATTCTGTTATATGTGGGTAGAAAAGATGTAGAAGAATGTGTTATAATATAAACCTTGATTTGAAACTTATTATTGAATGGTTTAGGATAGTCGAAATGAAGTTTAATAGTAATTAAAGCAAGGCAATTAATGGAAAAATTGATAATATAGCGATAGATAATATTCAACGTGAAATTGCTAAAAATATCAAGTATCTGGGGGTAATAATAGCTAAAAAACTAAAATTTACGATTGGAAAAGATTATCTTTATGAATTCAATAAGAATATTTACTCGTAAGTATATAACGTAATAAAATAAACCTCATTTCGAATAGTGTTAATAGTAAGTATTTAAATTAAAAATAATTTTATCCGAAATATTTAACAGAAATACTAATGTATTATAAAAATGAAGTACATAATTATTGTAATTTTAGGAACAGTTACGTTTTTTGATTAAATTTTTGTAGGATTACAATAATCTATAAAAACTAAAAATTGTATAATGATTTACCAAATTCAGTAAAATTAATGATACGAAATATACTCGTAATAAACGGTCGGTATTGTTTTCGCACCAAAAATTGCACTCTGAGATTCTGTATAAATGCATTACTCCTATACACAGAACCCGTTTAACATGTTTTTTTTTATAATGTCCGTCTGTGTGTCTCTCTGTCTAAATTTTCAAATTTCATATATAAGATTTGGTGTTAATAAAAATTGCATAAAAGTTGGTAATAAAATAACAACTTTGCGATAGAAAGTTTTTTAATCCAACGAACTTTCGTGTTCCTTTAATTAAATTTAAAAAAAATTTTGTGGATTTTTTTTTCAAATCCAAATACGAATATTTTGTAAACCAAAGATAGTACAAAAAAAATTATTGCATAAAAGTTGTTACGCAAAATAAGATTACTTTGCCAAAGAAAGTCTTAAATTTAAAAAAAAATTTTGTGGATCTTTTTCAAATCCGAATTATGTTCGTATTTTTATATTATTTCCATGAATAAATATTTTACTCTGATGTTATTGATTTACTCTGAATATGACGCATTGAAAAATCCAAACTAGAAAAAAATTACATTGGAAAAATATATTGGAATCATTTAAAAATCTTTTTAGAAATTATTAACACAATAAAGAGTTTTTTTACCTTAAATAAATAAATAGCGTTAAATAAAGTTATGTATGATAAAAAAAAATTGGGTTGGTGAGTAAATCCACAAAAAACAAAATCCATAATGACTTTTGTCACAAAAAAAAATTCACAAAAAATATTATTTATGTAAATTAATTATGTAATATATTTACCTAATATTTATGTAAATTATGTATACGTGAAATTCTGAATTAGGATGGATTTTAGAGTTGGATTCAAAATCAGGATTGCCGCTTTTTCCAGAATATTTATATTTATATAAATGTGAGATTATGAATTAGGAGGGATTATTTTTTGTATGAAATAGGTATGCCGAATTCTTATACCATTCTATTGATTCTAGTGTTGGATGCGAAATCTAGCTTCAATAATTTTAATATCGGGGGCTGAAAATATAAAATCCCTCCTAATTCATAATCTCAAATTTATATAAATATAAATATTCTGGAAAAAGCGGCAATCCTGATTTTGAATCCAAATCTTAAATCCATCCTAATTCAGAATTTCACGTATACATAATTTACATAAATATCACGTAAATATATTACATAATTAATTTACATAAATAATATTTTTTGTGAATTTTTTTTTGTCGATTTTGGCTTTTGGATTTTTTTTTGTGGATTTTTTTTTTGTGGATTTTGGCTTTTGAATTTTTTTTTGTGGATTTTGGTTTGTGGATTTACTCACCAACCCAAAAAAATTTATAATTATTAAATGTTAATTGCTTTGATAAAAATTATTATATGTATGCAATAGAAAACATCTTCGAAAGATGTTTCACATTATGATTTTCCTGTAAGAGATGTTGGTTTTGTGAAGAACACATATTTTTTTTATGCCACTAATCACTTCTTTTGATGTATAAAGGAACGGATTGCTTTATATATAACTTTGGGAATAGATATGAAGGCTTAGCCATGGGGTTAAGGAATTAGAAGGAAAATAGATAGAAGAGAGTTGGGTGGTAGGTTAGAAACGAACTTATATAGGTTCAAATTCTTTGCAAATTGTATAATTGTATCAGTGTCCATATTGTAGCAGTTCTTACAATAAATATCAACAATTTATTATTTATTAATATTTACTTTTATATTCCAATGTTTTTCAATTTAAACTTTGTTTTTATAGATAAAATAAATAAAAATAAATTATAAAATTATAATCAATTTTAAACATAAATTCGTTTATAAAAAAAACCCAACACACAATATATTTACATACATAATTTTTTTTTCTTTTAAATTTTTTGGTTTGTTACAAAATTCAATTATCATCTATCCATAAAAATATGTATATCGTATGAAAATTTTCACATCAGAAAAAATTCAGAGGATATCTTTTATACAATCTTTATGGTTACTATTCTTAAAAACTATGCTCTAAAATTTTCGCCGATATCGAAGTAATTAAAACAAGCCTAAGACAATATAGCAAATATAGTAAAGTTAGAAATTTACCAAACAAAATGAAATAATAATAGTTATTTTATTTTATAGTTTTAATAGATTTTAGCATAATTTTACTAACACGCTAACCCTAGTAAATGATACTTTCAGTTTATTGTGATGGTTCACTAAGTTTGCATTTTGCAACATTTACTAATGCTTGATTTAAGCAATTGTCTGATACAAAAAAAAATTAATTACATATTACAATTTACAAACTAAATTAAATTTGTACATCAAAAATTTTGTAGTAGGTAGTATGATCATTCAATAAAATTTTAATAACAAAAAAAAAACAATTACATATTGGGGAAGCAACAACTGCGAAAACGTGTATTTTCAATTTTTTTATTAAATAATAATTTTAAGTACACTTATCAAATACCTTATAAATACATAGCTCAATTATAAAATCATTGCGGATCGAACCTTTTGGATAGGTTCAAAAACGAAAATGCAAAAGAATAAAACTATCATTATCTAGAGATTACCTATCTAGAGATTTTTTGTATTAATTTAACCAAAAATTGTTTTTAAGTTGAACCATATCATGTATGCATTTTTTACTCTTAACACGTTTTTACGACTTTTTCATAAAAGTTTAAATTTTTTTTAAAGCTAAAGGCATTTGTTAATATACCTATATAAGATTATTGGTTATAGTCGTAATTTTCAATGTAGAAAATCTGCTTAGCTTGATGAGACTTTCGTTAGTTGTGACTTAGATTAGAGTTCATCAAAGAAATACGAGTGTAAAGTTTACACATTGACAATCTTCCTAAAAAAATATAGCTGCCAGAACTGCTTATAAGACAAAAATAATATATATGTAAAATGTATGCTATATACATATGTATATATATATATAAGTTTATATAAAAACAGTAACTTTATTTAATAAATAAATACTACTTATGTATTAAATATATGATCGAAGTATTTTCGCTTTATATATAGCCCAATTATTGAAGTGACAGGAAAAACACTAAAACGCAAACTTTTCTAATATCTAACTTCACATTTTTTTTTAATTAAAATAGTTTACAAAATATTAATAAAAAAAATTATATAGTCACTTATAATAACATTTGCTGATTTAATTTTACGTATACTATATTATATGTCATTTGCATACATATATATATATGTATGTAAATACATTGTTTACAAGAGGTTTTCATATTTATTAAGATAAAAAGAATGATTTAAAATATTTGGCCTTATTTTTTTATCTTCAACTACAATATACATACATACATATATTATTTTAAATAACTGTTATCTTAAATTTGCATAATTATTCACATCTCACAACTTTTGAAAAACTTGTCTAAAAATTAAACCATTTATGTTTCAAACTCTAGATTTATTTCAATATGTTCTTTACTAAATCATTGCAATAATGAATTAATGTACACAGTACATTAATATTATTTATTAAGTATCTGTTCATTCAAAACAATCAAAACCGAGATTTATATTAGCCAAGCTTCTGTAAATGTAAAATAAAGTAAAACTGTTATTAAAATATCTTTGACAACTCAAAATTAGAATGCGCTGATACCGCTGATCAGGGTTGCCAGATAAGACTGAGAAATAATCGCCAAAGTCCCTGTAAAAAAACGCAAAAAAGTGCCAAGAGAGCTGAAATCCATATACCATTAAATTCAAAAATGGTCAAAATAAAAAAAAATAAGTCAAAAACCTTAATTTTATTGTTAATTATATTGATTAGTTAAATACATAATTTATAATAATAAATTAGATTACATACTTTAGTAGAAATTACAATACAAGAACATTGTAAGAAAATAAAAACTTTAAGATAATTAATGTACATAGGTATTTGAAATATAACATTAAAGAAATAGGATAGAAAATTACTAAAATATCTAGATATAGTTTGAATTAAATATGAAACTATTAAATGAAATGTTAAAAAATTAATTGTTTACAATATGAGGTATTTGAAATATTAAAAAACACAGAAAATTATTAGGCAAGTATAATTGAAATTTAAAGTAAAAAAACTGAATATTTAAAAGTTCTTCATCAAAAATTTCTAAAGTGCTATTTTCTTCATACATTTTACTTGAATTAAAACATTTGATCATTTTAATAGTAGGGACAAATTCTTTGCAACATATATTATGAACGTAAGAATAAAAACGAATACGCAAAACGGAAATTGTCATTTCTAAAATCAACCGCTGATAACAAAAAATATATATTCCTTGGATATGCCAATATATCCATGCGTTTAGACGGGGCAGCAGTGTTGTCAACATAATCTTCTTTCTCTTTCCCACTTACTCATTTCTTCTACAAAAAAGCTTTAACACGAAAAAAAACGACGAAAACACGCTTAACACCCGAAAATCTTGTATACATTTTTGTACATTTTTGTTAACCAAAATTTAGGTGCCTTACGTGTTGACAGTCACCAATACATCTAAAAAAGCAATAAAAAATTTTTCAGGTCACAAATTTTTTTATGATATACTACACATCATTCTTATATTAAACATTAAAGAGTGATATACTATTGGAAAAAAATCTGATAATATTAACTCACACATATAAAGTTGCGGCAGCAATCTATGTATACATGACATCAACGTGTAAACGGAAAGAGCTTTTAAGCAGATATAACAACAAGATGTGAATACTACAACGTTGACACCGTCTAAATTAGCTCTATCAGTAACAATAGTGTAATAGATCGGCGGGTTATTTTTCACTATAATGATTTTTTTTAAATAATGTTGTTCAATTGACGCTAGAAAATTTTGAGGTATAGTTTCTAGTTTCTCTTTAAAATGTGATGAAAAATTCGTTGCAGAAAAATCATTTAAAAAAAAAATATTTATTAAAATATTTTAAACTATGTTATTAAGTAATAAAAAAAAGTCTCAAATATCAACATTTTTCTAATATGAACAAAATATAATAATATAATTCATTTGTTCATATTAAAATAATTTTCTAATATAAACAAATGAAATTTCAAAATCAGCTGTTTCCCAAACTAATATAACTCAATTAATTTTTTTGACAAAAACATCCAATTTTAATTGAATTAAGTTTAATTATTTGTTCGTGAAGAGACCTATTGATTTTTTAACGTAAATATAGCAAAAAAAATTTCAGAATTAAACCCGCCCTAAAAAAAAGTCTCAAAAATTATGATGTCACTTTTTGGGACTTTTCTTAATTTCCCCCCTTTTTAGTGTATCTCTGGTGTTTTTGCTAAGAGAGACGGAATTTTATTTCAACTTTAAATTGAAATTGTTCCGAAAAGATTTTTATTTTGTCAATTTGAATTCGTTCTTTTCAATTTTTTGTGCTGCGTTTCGTTCCGGACCCGTGGTTCGTGGGATTAATAATTAAAATAAATTTGTTAATTATTTACTAACTGATGTTTATTTATTCATTTTTATATTTTTATTTCCGATTATGTTACAGTTTTATGGTTAAATCGTTTCTCGAAAAAATAAACAATATACTTGGTCTTCGTGCTACACTGGACTGCCATTTTATTCTGTTTTATTCATAAATATTTGTAAATAAAAAACAAACATTAAACCGCATGAACGAAAATGTACAAACGTCGACATGTCTTTGTATTTAATTTTACTTAACCGTTCTCAAAATATTTGAACCATAGAATTCTCTGATTTGAACTGAGCAAATAGGACATCCTTTGAGCGAGCCTTGATTTAAAAAAAAGAGCGCTCAGAGTTAAAAAAAGAAACAAACGAAATTTTTTTTGACAGTTCATGCTTTGCTCAGACTTAAAGAACGTCTTGAATATAACATTTTCTGCCCTTAAATTTTGGACGATGCCAAAAATATTACCTTGACAATTCAGGTAACATAATATACATAATTTAAAAAATTAACAATTGTCAATCATTGTTCATTCAAATATGTTTACCTTATCCTGTTACAAAGAATGAATTTTTTCTAATCTTTCGTTTGTAAAAAAAAAAGAGACAGTACAATTTGAAGGCAAAATTCAAAAACTTTGGAATTTTTTTCGGACGAACTTTTCTATTTTTTTTACTAACTTGTTAGTATTTAGGTGGCTTTGAACTACTCTATGAGAAAGGACTGACAGAACACAAATAAACTTCAAACACTTTAGGATTATCTAGAAAAAGTTTTCGAAATTGACAAATGATTGTTTATCTTTGTTATTAAAATTCTAGATTTTTATTTAAATTTTTAATTTTTGTAAAAATGTTTTAAAACTTTTAGCTGAAAAGCAAATAAAAATTTATAAACAATTGTCAAAATGAAAAAAACAACAACAAAAGAAAAATAGTCATAAACGGATCTAAAAAAAATTAAGAACAGAAAAGTACGAATCCACCATTAGTTGCTGTTTTTAAATCGAAATATGTCATGAACCATAGTACTTTTCTTGTCAAAAAATGAAAATTATGACAACCAAGTCCGTCGTGTATGGGCAGCATCACTTTTCAGTATTGCAATTTATTGAATAATGAATATGACTTATGATTGACATTAAGATTAAATATATTAATTATTTCCAAAATAGAAAAAAGAATATAAATAGGCAATATAAAATAAAAAATGGTGATTTAATTCATCTAAAGGATAGAAAATAGGTAAAATAAAATTATACTTTTCTTAATATTTAGTGTTTAATAAAATTTTTATTAAGTAGTAGATTTTATAATTTCTCAATTGTGCGCAAAATGTATTTTCATGTCCTCGTTAATTGTTCAAATTTTTTGTATGATGTAATATGATATAACTATTTCATTACACTGTAAATGTGACATTTTTTATTAATATCATTTTATACCCGAAAAATATACAAGTTTTGATAATTTTAAGTTTTCATTTTTCATTATACTATGTTTCAAATATGCCTTGTAATTTTTCTGTCACCATATTTAAATATGTCACTGTCAATAGTTATCGTATCAATTAACAAGCTTTTTGTTTTAGAAAACAAAAATGCTGGAAATTGTTATTATTGGAGCTGGTGCTGCTGGAATTGCTGCTGCCACAAAACTTACTAAAAGCGGAATTAAAGTTAGAGTATTAGAAGCTGAAAATCGAATTGGTGGTCGAATAAATACCATTCCATTCGCCAAAGGGGTTGTTGATGTAGGAGCACAATGGTGTCATGGTGAACAAAATAATGTCGTTTATGAAATTTGTTCCAAAATTCCGGAAACGTTTGGAAGTACCGGAGATGTTTATGCATCTTTTATTTTAATTAGATCTAATAAAGAAATAGTTTCTAGTGAGATAACAACACGCTTAACAGCTTTGGTTTCCGATATTCTAGAGGCGGCAAAATATGATTTAATTGATTCAGATTATTCATTTGGGACATATTTGAATCAAGAATTTGATAAGTTTTTGGAAAAGCCTGAATATAATGATATTAATAAAAAAATTGCTTATGAATTTTTTGAATTTTATAAAAAATTTGAGTGTTCCGTTGATGCTTCTGATTGTTTAGAAGATATTTCTGGAAAAGGATATAATGAATATTGGGAATGTAAAGGAGATCCAGTCCTGAATTGGAAAAATAAAGGTTATGTGTCCTTTTTGCGAATTTTAATGAATTCAACACCAAAAGAAAAATTAGGAATTTTAAAAGATAAAATTTCTTTTCAGAAAAAAGTGTCTGCTATTCTTTGGTCAAGAAAAAAAGGCCAAAAAGTAAAAATTATTTGTACAGATTCAGAAGAAATCTATGCCGACCATGTGTTATGGACAGGATCCTTAGGTGTTTTAAAACAAAATTGTGATAAAATTTTTCAACCAAATCTACCAAAAGAGAAGATAAATGCTATTAAAGGTTTAGGTTTCGGAACAGTCAATAAAATTTACTTAGAATTTGAAGAAAAATTTTGGCCCAATAATTGGCCTGGATTTTCAATTTTGTGGGACAAAAGCGAAGTTGAAAATATAATGGAAAGAAAAGATTGTTGGATAATAGACTTATTCGGATTTTATACTGATTATCAGGAAAATGTTCTTTGTGGATGGATATCTGGAAAAAAAGCACGGGAGATGGAGAATTTTTCTGACGATGATATTCTTGAAAGCTGTCTCTTCCTTTTACGGAAATTTTTAAACTGGGAAATTCCAAAAATTCTAAATATGAAGAGATCTAACTGGTATAATAATGAAAATTTTCGTGGATCATATTCTTTTCAATCAGTGTTAGCCGAAAGTTTAAATGCTCAACCAAAAGATTTAGCAAGACCAATATTTAATGATGATGGTATTCCAATTGTACTTTTTGCAGGTGAAGCTACACATGATCATTATTTTTCAACCGTTCACGGAGCTGTTGAAAGTGGATGGCGGGAAGCTGAACGTTTGATAAAACATTATTCAGAAGATAATTTTTCAGATGTCCTGATTTTAGGATGTGGATTATCTGGACTCGGTGCTGCTTACGCTCTTCAAAATCGTAATTTAAAGATTTCAATAATGGAAGCTCAAAATTACGTTGGGGGCCGAGTTTTGACTACAAATTTAAATAAATTAAACAATAAGAACTCAATGGAACGTATTGATGCTGGTGCTCAATGGCTTCATGGTGAACACAATTTATTATATAAGTTAGGCGTAAAATATAACTTGATTGATCCACGACAATCGGAAGAAGGTTTGGGCGAATTTTATGAAGAAAATGGGAACATAATTGAAAATGAATTTGTACAAAAAATTAACTCCATCGTCAAAAATATTTTAGAAAATTGCGAAAGCTTTACAGATTCTGAAGACTATCCTAAATCTGTTGAAAATTTTCTACAAAAAGAATTCCATAAAATGTTTGAAAAAGAAATAAACGATCCGAAAAAATATGAACAAGCCTTAAAACTTTTAAATTGGCACCGAAATTTTCAAATTATCGATAATAGTTCAATTGATTTAAACAAGGTTTCAGCAAAAGCTTGGGGCTTATATTCCCTAAATGGAGAAGATTGCCAAGCTCATATTAATATAAAAAATGGCTTTTCATCATTACTCAAAGTTATCTTAAAAGAAATAAAACCTTTTACCAATATCTATTTAAATAAAGTAGCTAGGCGTATTATTTGGAAGTATAAATATGGCAATGAAGATATAATTAGAGTTGAAACAACAGAAAATGAAGTATTTTATACAAAAAATGTTATTGTAACATTTTCGGTTGGCGTTCTTCAAAGTGAACTTCAGCTTTTCAAACCAGAACTCCCCTCTGTATATCGGAAAGCTATCAGTGATATTGGATTTGAAACTATAAATAAAATTTTTATACAATTTGAATATCCTTGGTGGGAAGAAAGCAAAGGTATTCAATTTATATGGAACGATTTAAATAATGATGCAAATAAAAAAAAATTACATTGGACGAGATACCTAACCGGATTTGATGTTCTTAATCCTGGACCAAAAAATACTTTGGTTGGTTGGATTGGAAGTTATGGAGCAAAAGAAATGGAAAAATTAACAGATAAAGAAATCATAGAGCGTTGTGTCAAAGTTCTTAAAGAGTTCACTAAGAAAGAAGTGCCAAATCCGATAAGTTATCTATGCACCCGTTGGGGAAGTAATCCATTTATAAAAGGTGGTTACAGTTTCATTAGTACAAATTATGATGGTAACAGGGAAAGTAGAGGTTATTTAAGAAAACCTATCAATATAGGAAATTCATGTAGCATGATTTTTGCTGGTGAAGCTTGCCATGACAATTATTTTTCAACAGCACATGGAGCTTTTCTTTCAGGTCTAAAACAGGCTAAATTAATAAATACTTGCTGCTGTCGAAGAAATAGTCTTTAGTTATATACTCAAGAATTATAATTAAAATAGACAAATATTAGTAAAATTTAAAATTTATTTTTAAAGTATAAAACAATGCACAAACATTAGAACATTTTTTGTGTTCATTTTATTATTTTCTATCATACTTACATATTTAATTATAAATCATTAACTATTTTGTGGTTCATAGTTTTTATTTTGATATCCTTATTCTACTTGGTTCTTTTTATATATATAGCTATATTTTTTTTATTAAACTTTGGTAACATTTGCATCACATACATTTGAATTTACGCTTTTAGTAATATAACTTTAATTTTTTTATTAAATTTAAAAAAAAAAGTAGATGATAGTTTTTTAATTTATATTTCAACTAATCCCTACATATAAAAATATTAAACTGTTTCCTATTATTTTATTTTAATTTAAAATTTTCTAAATTCTTTTAAAATTTATTTTTTGAATTGCCACTTTAAAAGTTTAATATAATGTATTTTAATTTTATTAAAATTATTTTTTAGTACTTGCATATTTGTTGTTATTAATATCTAATAAGTTAATAGATGTTTCAAAATTGCACAAGAACTCCTCTTTGGTCTTTAGTTTATAAGATTGATCAGTAAATAAATGTTTATAAAATTTAACTGTTTATTTTGTTTTCAATTTTAATTTTGTAAACAAAACAGCATGTTTACATTTTTAAGTTTTTTTTAATTATTAGAATACATTAATTTTTTAAATAATGTACATACATAAATATAAAATTGAAAAACATAAATTAGAAATATTTGTGGATATGTTATAAATTTTAATTTATATCTAATTTGAATTATCAAGTTTATTACTTGTTTAAAAATATAAGTTATACGTTACCTTTATAAAATTTATAATGAGAACTCTACTAACAAAAAGTTAAAAAAAGAAATTTTTCCATGAAAAAAAATTTAATACAACAAAACAAAACTGATATGTTTAAAATATTTTCTTACCACATTTTCAATTTTAAACGCTTTTCTTTAATTACAAAATAAAAGAAAGAAAACAATAAAGGTTAAAATTAATTTAATATTTTTTATTAACACGTAATATGTACACAAAAGACGATATTTGAACAAATTGTAGCACAAAAATATATAAAAAAATCTTATATTAAAAATTTTCTTTAAAGTTTTTTAATAAAAACCCAATATAAACTTTAACATTGTTTTTTGTCTTTATTTCTTTTTTAGAACAGATATTTTAATTAAGTAAAAATTGGATCCAAATTTTCTCCGTTAAACAATAATGTATAATTACATCATATAAATAAAATACAGATATTTACTAGCTATAAACTCAAGAATTTTACTCAGAGACTAAAAATTTAATTTTAGTTCAGTTCAGTATCAACAATCATTCACAGTAATAAGCTGACGTTATCGTAAACAGATATTAACAAATTTTATTTTATACATTACTTTAAACATCTTAATATGACAATCAAAAGTAAAAGTTGTGAAAATAATTATAAATTGCAAGTTATTATAAATTTTTCCTTTATTTTTTATTAACTTACGTGCAAAGCCATTTGTTTGAGAAATTAAAAAAAAAAAAAACCAATTAATACCACATATAATATATATATTTGTATATACGTATATAAATATATATAAATTCAAATATTTAAAAAAAAATATTAAATTAATACTTAATTACTTAATAAAAAACAATAAATGAAGGAGCAACTTGAGTATAACTGAAAAATAATTCACTAATACAGTTTAGTTACGACCTTACTCAGAGCTAATTAAATGGATTCTATTTGAAAATTATTTTAGTATAGATTATTGTTAATATCAAATAATTTTAATTAGAAAAAGGTTTAATTTAAAAAGCATCCAATAATTTAAAATGGATTTACGAAGAATATTTGACGATAATTTGGAACTCAATTTACAAGGTAAACCAAAAGATCTCAATACGATTGAAAGTGAAAAAATTGATGACAATAAAGATATTGCCTGTTGGATATTTGCTTATGGATCGTTATGTTGGAATCCAGGTTTTTTATATAATAAATGTATAACTGGTTATATACGAGGCTTTGTGCGAAGGTTTTGGCAAGGAAGTATTTCACATCGAGGGACTCCAAATAAGGTGAAAATATTTTTTTCAATACAAATTGTAAAATTTAAATAATATTTTTATACATTTTTATATTTATGTATTAATTGAATTATATATATATAAATATGTGAACAGACAGGTAATATAAATTTTATTATACATCTTTTAAGAATATGTAGTATATGTATGTACACATAGATGATATATTATGTGTATAAAATATTAAATAAACGAAGAAAAAAACGTAGTCTACTGTCTACTAACTGAAAACGTCGCAATAAAAGCTTATATTGTATGAACGAAATAAATGTTTTTTGGCTAACTATTTTTTTTCTGTTATAAACACATTTATAAATGTGTAATTAATTTAATTTAAAAACAAAAATCATATTTTTGTTTTATAACAGCTTTTTCTAAATTTAGAGATTTTTTTTAAATGTGAGTTTTTATATTTTTTATTTGTTTTAATATTTAAATTTTTTTTTCTACAAAATAAAATAATTTTTATTTTTAAAATGAACTTTGGACTTAAAAAAAAGTATTTAAGAAAAAAATGTATAAAATAAAGCAAAAATTAGTACATTATCCACTTATTTCATCTTAATTTTAAAAAAGGATCTATTTTTTCTAAATACATACATATACATATATATGTAGATACTTCCATGTTTAAAATAAAATATATAAGTAGATATATATGTATGCAATATGCATAAGGCTCAAATCTCAGATAAATATTGTGTGAAAACATTATTAAATATCTGCAATGAAAATTACAAAATTTTTATTTGTATTTTAGTTTTATTTTTAAATAATATATAATTTTTTTTTCATGTTGCAGCCTGGAAGGGTGGCTACATTAGTTGCTGAAAAAGAGGTAGGTACATATGTATATTGATAAAGTTTTGAATGGTTTTGAACCTAAGTAGAATAGAAATAGTAGTTTTATTTAATATACTTGTATATACCTAGTGACTTTAAGTTTATTTTCAATTTAACACGGATTTTGGTTATATTAAATCTTTGCTTTAACCAAAAATAACAAGAATTATTGAACATATTTTTCAGAAAAATTAATGAAATCAAGTGACATGCATAAACAATTCAATAAAAGTTTTTGTATTTGTGCATTTCAAATTTTGTTGCAGAGCTGCATAAAAAGAAAAATTTTCAAACCAAAAAAATAACAAGGTTTGCAACAATGTAAATAGTTTTCATTTAGTATACATAGTTTATATATATGTACATGTTTATTGCCTTCTCTTTATACAAAGTTTTTTTATTCTTTTTAATGTAAATTAACTTTTGTATTAACTTTGATTATTAATTTCTGTCACGTAGGGTTTATGAGAAGTTTAATTTTTGTTATCTCTGCAAAGCTTTTTAAGAATATGTACTAGTTTTAAAGAAATTTTCCAATTAATTTTAGGGAATAACATGGGGATGTGCCTACAAAGTGACTGGAAAAACTGCTCTTGAATACCTCAATCAACGTGAATGTACTTTAGGTGATTCTTAACCAACATATAAATAGTTATCAAAATAGTTTTTAATTTTTCTGTTATTTTAGGAGGATATGTAACTACAGATTCTAAATTTTTTCCAAGAGTAGCAACCTGTGATACAGAGTTTTGTGGTGATGCTTTCCCTGTTTTAATTTATATTGCTACGAATAAAAACGAATTGTGGCTAGGAGACTCACCGATTGAAAATATTGCCCAAGAAGTTTGCGAAAGTGAAGGAATTAGTGGGCATAACGTTGAATATGTATTACGATTAGCTGAATTTATGCGAGAAGAAATTCCAAATGAACATGATAAACATTTGTTTGATTTAGAATACAACATAATACAAATTTTAAATAGAAATAACACTTCAATATATTCGCTTATGGGTATTACTCCAGCAAAAATAAGAAGAGATTCACACGCAGGTAGACAGCATCAAACGACATTTGAATTTGCTTCAAGAGTACCTGATAAAAAATTGCGGTGTCTCAATATATAGTATAGCACATTTTTGTTTTTTTATTTTTTAATTTAAAATAATTGTTAAAAATATATTGTTTAATATTTTAAGAGTCAAAAATAAATCTCAATAAAAATTTAAATGAAATACCTATGTATTATTAGGAAAATTATATCTAAAAAAGGAATTTATGTATTTAAAAACAAATAAGTGGCCGGTTTTTCAGAATAATAACTAGTTTTTGTTCATTTTTCATTTATATTAAAATATTAAAAATTCATACGCTAAATTAAGTTAAAAGACTTAGTTTATAAGAATTTCTCCTGCTCTGTGTTCCATTAACTGTTCCATGGATGTGATAGACTGCATCCAAATATCTAATGATTTTGCCATATCGGAAACTTGTCTTCTGTCTAAAACTCTTGGTTGAACCTAATATTTAATTAAAATTAAAGGGTTTCTTAAAAATTTATTATAAAATTATTACCCAAGTCATATTAACAACACCAGACACCTGATCAATTTCTCCACGAACTAAGCCTTGTGCAAGAGCTTTCATAATTAATAATTCCACTTCCTTAACTGGCAACTGGGTTTCTTTAGCTATATCTTCAAATGAAATGGAACGATTATTAGCAGATCTCTTAAAAGTCATTTCCATCAAACATAAAAGAGAAATTTTTTGTCTTAACTTTAACTCTTGAGCCTGTAAATCTGGTATTTTACTCCAAACCGGTTTCATTTTTGTAAATCTAAAAGTTATATTGAAAATTTATTGCATATATTAAAAATTAATATTTTACTTGACGATGTCTCCGGAATTAAAAGCTTTAAGCAAATCTACTAGCCATTCATTTTCAGAGCCGTTTAACGAATCCAATATTGGATGAGCTAGAAGTTCACCAATATTGTAAATACCATCTCCTAATAGTGCCGCTAGTCCTAAGAAAAAAGCTTGTTGAGGCCACTGATCTTTCGAAAATTCCTCCATTGAGCATCCTAAAAACTGAAGTCCACATCTGTAATACTCACTATGTTGACCTACCCGTCTGTAATACTGAGAAGCTAACATATAATATTTTCCATGTACTGGAGTCACATTTCCAGCTTCTTCCAGTACTTCACGTAATTCCTCAATTATTTTTTTTGAAGCTTCTAGGTTATTTAAATTTGTTAAATAAATATTTCCTTGAAGGACTTTAATAAACCACAAAGCTTCATCACAAACTTTCACTTTATCTTTCAATTTTTCCAAGAATTTAACTGCTTCTTCTTTATCAGTTATTCGTTCTACAAGCACTTCTAAAATTTCAACCAATCCATACGGATTGATCCTAAAAAGATACAACAAAACAAACTTTAAAATCGCCTAAACATCAATTGTTTAGATACTTACTTTGTCTCGAAAGATGATATAAAGTTATGATACAGTTGTAAGAGAGTGTCTTCATCTTGAAGTTTTTCTTTTCGAACAAATTTTATCAATTTTAACGTAAGTTCATTCCATAATCTGAAGTGCAATTTTATTAAAGAATTAATTTGTTTTAAAAAATATTAACATACTTTTCATTATAAAGATTTTCAATAGTTGTCCATTCATCTGCAAGTTCCTTGTCGTTTGTTTTTTTTTGAGAGATTATATAATTCACGACATTTGGAGAAGTCATTTTACTATTTAATTTTAATTATATCAATACAACTTTTAAATTTTCAATTGATAATACTTTTAAAAGTTGCAATTTTTGATGATACACAAATTTTAGGTTACGTACGTTACGTTATAATAATGTTATTTCATTAAATATGACATGAAATATGACACTTTATATACAAAGAATTTATTTTAAAAATGACAGCGAATTGGTAGCTGGGTAACTGGGACACATTAGGTGTGTTTATTAGTAAGTTCTTGAATTACCTAGAACAATTAAAATCAAAAAGTACATGTTATTGCGTTTATAATGCTTTCCATACATGATGGACCAGGTTTCCAACTTGTCACGCGTACTTGCGAAGTTGAATCGTGTATGGGCAAGTTGAAGGACCATTTTTACCGATGTAAAGTGGGCGGAGTCTTTCGTTTTCATTTTGAGTTGTATCGCGTATGGGTAAATGATCAATCTAAATTTTTTAATTTATTGACACGAAAGAACGTTGAGATATTTTAAAACTATAATGCATAAAATAACAAAGAATTAAGTAAATTATATAAAATAATTATAGAAAAGTCCTAAAATATTAAATATCATAATTTTAGAAGAAACAAGTTAAATTGGCAGAACTATATATTTAAATAACAACTGTTAAAAATTCAAATTCAAAATTGTCTAATACTTTTGACATGTAACTTATTAATCAAAACAAAACAATCGAAATTTAATGTGGGTTCGAACATAGGTTGAATAATTGTGTGGTATGGTTTGCAAACATCTCCGTGTACCAAGTTGAAAACTTGTTCCATCGTCTATGAGTTGCATTATTATTTTTAAGAGCAATTATTTTTCTGTCCGAAAGTATTCTACTTTTTTGTTTATTAGTTTTTGAAAACAGTTCTAAGTTATACTTTTTGTCAGGTCAGGTTTTGGTCAAGTTTTTTGTTGTTGTTTTTTGAGATTTTGAAAATTTGGTTTGAAAAAATTTGATTTCCCAAGAGCCCATGCAGTAGTAATTTCCCATATATTTTCCAAAAATTTATCACCATAAAACGTCTTTTTCTATTTATTTTTTATGTAGTATTGTGAATAGTAGGCGTAGCTGTATATAATAAATGTCATTTACTCATTTTCTGAAATTCAAAAGTATAACTACTATATGGGTTAAAATAAAAGCTTTTCAATAAACGTTTTGAACTGCCAATTGTTGTAGTTGTTTTGAAGCTGGGTCTCCCTCACACCTGGGGCTGGCGGCTGTTGTGCACCCCTGCTCTCAGAGTCGCTCGTATTTACTACAGCGCCTCGTTGAGTTATTATATAACCCTCATGAAACTTATCAATGTTTCCTGGTCTAACTCCCTTACAGTACTGAAGTTTTCCCAGTTTCTTCCTCCTAAGATTCTAAGTCTTAAGTCGTCTAGAGTTTCGCATTGGCATAGGACATGGAAAACCGTTTCGTCCTCCCTTACACAGCCTCTGCACGTTCCCTTAGTTGCCCTACCTATTTTTGCTGCATGGGCTCTGAGCATTAAGAGGCCCGTGCTTATCCCTGTCATAAGTCTGAGATCCCCCGTTTTTAGTTTTAGGATCTTTTTCGTTTTTCTACAACTTGTTTCTCACCAGAAATTTTTTTTGTGGGTTGATCCGGTGGAGTGTAGCCATTGTTCCTTAGCTTGGGTTTTAGCCCAGACTTTTGTGAACCGTTTCACCTCTGAGTGTAAGAGTCCAATCGACCTTGTTTCCACACTCCATTCTCTTATGGCACTCTTTGCCATTTCGTCTGCTCTTTCATTGCCGGGAATCCTGAATGTGCCGGTATCCAGTGCAGTTTTACTGATTGGCTTCTCCCAGTTCATTCAGAGCTTTCCAGCAATTCAGTGTTGATTTTGATTTACGCAGACTACCCTCCGTTATATTTATTATGGGTTTATAATATATAATAATACAAAATATTAATCATTCTGCCTCGAATCTCTTTTCGTTGTAATTCTTGCACTGTTTTCTCTATAGCAGTTGTTTCCAGTTGACGTACTGTTGCATGGCTTGCTAGTGATCTAGCAATCCTTACAACTGGTTCGTCACATACTATCTCTATTACCTATACCGCAACGGTTATCTTTCTTATTTGCATATCCGTTTCGAATTTACTGTCTAGTCTGAGTTCCCCTGCCATGTCATCACTGGTTGCTACAGATTCGTTGCCAAATTCATTATTCCGCCTAAGTTTTTAGCTTGGGTCATGATTTCTTTGTGTCCGTATTGACTTTCTTTGTTTAGCCAGTTGCCTGTCATATAAAGTAAACTGCTATAGAGAAAACAGTGTCCATCGCTCTTCTCTTTACCTCTATTTCAATTGATCCTATATCTAATATAGGTTTCCATGGCCTTGGTTGATGTGGTTCTGATAGAACCAGTTATCCCCAAGCAGCCGTGGCGTTGGATTTGTGTTAATGTTTTATTTCTTCTTTTTGATAGCCGTCCACCAAACTAGCGCTTGGTATGTTATCATAGGTCTTATAACACACGTATATATCCACATCATTATTTTTGGCGATAGACCCCAGGTTTTGCCGACTGCATTTCTGCAGTCCCATAGGGCTCTTAAAACTTTTTTTCTTTTCGCTCAAATGTTTGCCCCATCTGAGCTTCTCATCTAGCCTCTAGGTATATACCCAAAGTATTTGATGTTGTCAGAAAATGCCAACACGTCATTACCTATTCTAGGTGCTTGCTAGTAGACCACATCTCTTTTATTATTATATATTTCTGTCTTGCTTGCGTTAAGTTTCAAGCCATTCTCGACTGCCATTATCGTTGTTTTGTCGTTCGCAGTCTGTTCAACTGCCAATTGGTATATGTTATTTGTAATTGTATTAATAAATAATTTTAACTAACACTGGTTTTAAAGGACATTTAACAAACACTCGACATGGAAAAATAACTGGGTTTTAAGTAAAACATGAAATTAAAGAAATAACGCTATTTTTATATATTTTTAAGTGAAGAGGATTATGAAAACAATAATACGTAATTTATAATAACTACATACATAAGAACATAAACACATAATTCAATTTTTTTTATTGTATTTTTTTTTTATTTATTTGTTTTACAGGCTATTCAAGCTTTGAAAACAAAAGTGTTGTTTTCTTTTATTTTATTGAATATTAAAGGTTTTTACATTTTAACTTAGTTGAATAGGTAAGTATTAGCAAAGATAATGAATACAACTGTTGTATTCATTATCTTTGGTATTAGCATGGAGTAAAGATAAATGAAAGAGGGACAATGAATTCATTTAAACTTTTTTAGTATCAAATATTTTTGGGAAAATAAAAGATGTTTCAGGTATTAGTAGATTTGTAGATATAATTAAAATAAAAATTATAAAAAGTTTTTAAAAAAGGATAAAATTCAGAATTTAAGGACGAGTAATAAAAATATAGGAACTATCCTGTATCATATGGTTAAAGGCAACTATTTTGTGTTGATAACTGTGCTTGATGTAGTTACTTGGACCCTAGGGGTGACTTTTTTTGCTGATTTTCTGTTAATCTCGAATTCCCAATCCTTTTGGAGCTGGCTGATGAGAATGTATAAAAATGACAATTCTTGATTTTGTTATACCAAATATTATTTATTATTGTTAAGGACAAAGTACAAAACAGCCTCTCATCAACTCGGCCCACTAAGTTTAGGTAATTCTAGTGTTTGACGTTTAATTGTGTTCTGTCCTGTCCTGATAAACAAACCTATTATGTTCGTAATACATATTTATTTTATTTTATAATATAAATAAAAAGAAATTAGGTAACTAGTTCTTTATTTTATTGTAAAAAAAATTTAAATTATTTACATTGGAAAAAAATAAAATTTCTTTATAAAAATTCTTAAAAATTGAAAATTAAATGAATCATAAATAATTAGGCACGAATAATAATGTTAATAAAATTATGTCTTTAAATAATTGACTACGCTCAATTCCATTAAATATTTTTTTTTTCAAATTTAAATCTTCGAATTAATTTTATTTCGTTTCCTACCCTTTTCAGAAACTTTTACAACATTTTGCAGAAATTGTAAACCATGATTTTCACTATTTTCTTCTTCATCTAAAATCCCCATCATCGGAGTTTCTTCCATTGATGAATAATCATTTTTATCTGGATTACTCTCATTTAAAATTAGCGGATTATCTATTTCTGCAAAATTACTTTTAGAAAAATGAGCCTTTTTTGAAGATAACGCTCCTGATTGTGATTTTTTTCTCTTTCTTTTCGTTTTTATTTCAATATTTATTTCCTCTTTGTTTTTTTCTAAGTTTTCATCACAAGATTCTTGTTCATCAGTTTTTGATTGCTCAAAATTAAGTTCTTCATTATTTATATCGCTAAGATTTTCCACCTGAATTTGGCTATCATGCACTAAACTATCGTCGATAGCTTTTTTTAAACTTTTAGTTTGAATCCTAAAATCCCTCACTGTACCAATATGCAAAAAGTGAGTTAAATCTTTTCCAGTTTTCTTACTTAAAAAAATTACAAATTTATTAAAATTTTCAATTCGCAATATTAATTTTGGTAAATATTTTGTTTCTTTTAAAACCTTTGCTCGATCAGCCTCTGGATTTTTCCTTTTGCTTTTATTTAAACTACATACAATTTTTTCGTCAATATTTAATATTAATGCATAAATTTTTGATGCTAAAGGCTTTCCTGCTAAACGAACTAATTGATCAAATTTTATACTTGAAAAGCATACCGGAATCTGTGGGTGTCTTAACATTAAATGTTTCGTTAAGTTGTTAATTGATATATAAAATTGAGTAAGCAAACGTAATAAACTATCCATATTTTCATCCAAAGGTAAATTTACATTAGTAATTTGTATAAGAGAATTTGCAATATGAGTAAATTGAGTACAAATAGAACGTTCCATCGTTTTTAAGTTTATTTTATAAACGTCCTGATCACTTTCAAAAAAAAATTTAATATTATAGAGCGAAGATTTTACCTTCGAGATAAAAAAATCTGTGAATTCTAACTGTTGTCGCAAGGAATCGATTAAAAAAAAATAACATGGAATAGACGATGATGGAGATATAGCTTTAAAATCGAAATCAGGAACTGAAGGTTCTGCATCTGAAATAACTCCAATATTTTTTCCTAAATGCATAGCAATGGTTTCAAAGAACGACCCTGACCTAGTTTTTAAGCGCATTGCAAAAAGTATTTTGTATATTAAAGATGTTCCTGCATAAATTTCATATCTTTGACAAATATCATACAACCAATCAAAACTCTTAAGTGCTAAAGATGTTCCAGCTAATATGAAGTTGTATAAAACGTCTAAACAACATAATAAAATTTCAGGGATTTTTTTATGGCAAGTTTCTTTGTCTTTTAGAGCTTCTTCAAATCCATTTTGAAGAACTTGATAAATTTCCTTTCCTTCTGATAATATTAACGGATCGATTTCTTTCAAATAAAGTTCAAATTTTTTATCATAAAATTTTTGAATCGTTAAAAAACTTTGCTTCAAACATTCGACTGAAAAATAAGCAGATGTTGGATCGAAATTTTGCCATAATTTTGGTAAATTTTTAATACAATGATTATAAATAGGGCAAATAAAAATATGCATTAGCATGTTTTTTTCCTTATGTCTTATTGATAAATGAACAAGATAGAAGTTCGTTTCAACAAAAATTATGAATTTTAAGCTAGTTTTGTTAGGGCATATTTTTGCATATTTCACTTGTTATAGCATATTTTGCATATTTCAACTTTTAAGAGCATATTTTGCATATTTTAACTTTTAAGAGCATATTTTGGTTTATTTTGACAATTTTCGTTCAAAAGATCATAATTTTTTTAATTTTCTTGCATTTAAAATATTTTTGTTAGAGCATATTTTGCATATTTTAATTTTTAAGAGCATTTTTTTGGTATATTTTGACAATTTTCGTTCGAAAGATCATAATTTTTTTATTTTTCTTGCATTTAAAATATTTTTCATAAAAAAACATTAATTTCACTATTTAGATATTTATTTATTTAAAATATCATTCTTTTAAAATAAACATGTAGGTATTAGGTATTTAAAGAAATCTCTATGTATGTATGTAAATATACATATTTATTTTATTATTCCTTTCAACTTGATTCAGAAACTTTCAACTTGATTAAAAACTATATCTGCAGCTTTGACTGGTGAAGCGATACACAATGCTACAATGCATTACACTATAAACGAAACTATTACATTTAAATTCGCACCAATCAACTCAGTTAATGTAGAAAGGAGCTTTTAATTGTACAAAAGCGTCCTGCGATCGAACCGGAATAAGTTCTTATTTGAAAATTTAAGTGAAATGGTTGTGATATATTGCAACTAAAATTTCAGTTAAACTTAGTTTTTAATTTTACTAGATGCAAGATTTTCGTTATTTGGATTAATTTTTATTTTAATTTATGTTTACTTAATTTATGTTTATTTATTTTTTTTAATTTTAACTTATTCTACTCTCTAATTTATCTTGTTTTAATTTTTTAATTTCATGAATTAATTTTTTTTTACTTTATTAAATTTAACTTTAAAATAAAAAATTATAATAAAAATAATATATAAAAAAGTAAAAATCTATCTGCTTTTAATTCTTAAATTTAAACAACTTTTGAAGATGGTGTCACTAGCCCACCCTATTAATATTCATTTTATTTCAAGCTTTCTAAGAAATGGATCTTTTTTTATGTATTTGATATCCTTTTCATAGAGCATATTTTAAATGCTTAAAATAGATTTTTTAGAGCATATTTTAAGCGCTTAAAACGGATTTTTTAGAGCATATTTTTATTTGCCTTAATTATAAATAACTTTCGTTATAGTACATATTTGTTTAAATAATCTTGTACTGAGTTTTATTTGTTTATAATTAGGTTGAAATTGTAAGTCTTCCAAATACTCGGCAGTTGTTTTCAAAATGTATCTTACAAAATTTATATTATTTCTCAAATTAGTTGCGGAAGTTAAATTTGCGAAAGATATAATATCATCAAACAACAATTTTAAAAATCTTTCTAACGTAGGAAGATCCCAAATATTTTTATATATTTTAGCATTTTTCAGCATTTTTTTAGTACTTGAAATTTTTTGTATGGGTGTTTCGTTTTTGTCACAAAACCCTTTTACATTATTTTTTGATTTTTTTTCACAGTCATTAATATTATCTTTAATTTTTTGATGTTCTTCAAACAATAACGAAATTTTAACAATGTTATCATTTGTTTTCCTCGAAGTCCATAATAAATAATAAATCAAAGCTTCTAAAAGATTTATTTGTTGTATTAATATGTAATATTCTATTGCTGAAGTAAAATTTGCAGTAGTAATTAATTTAAAATCTTTAGAATTTATACGATCAATTAAAGTATTAATAATAGTTTTTATGATAACGCTATTGTGAGTTATTTCATTTTTTTCGCAAACTAGAATAATTGACGATACCAAAACAGTGAGTTGACCAATATTGTCGGAAATTATTATGGTGTTTGTATCATCTTCTTTATAAACAATTTTATTAAAATAAATAATTGTTTCACTTTCGTCAATTCTAAAATATCCACGAAAATAATTTTCAATGAATTCAAGAAAGTGAGGCGCTAGTTTGGAATTTAGAAAAACTGATCTGCATAAATTTTCATATAAAGTTTCTTTAATTTCTAAAGACGCAGTAAAGCATTTTCTTAAACATCCTATAATTTCTAATACTAATATATCAAAATGTCTCTGAGAGTTCACTCGATTACTTAAATTTGATTGAGTCATTAAAGAGTAGCCAGATATACATTGTTGTGTAGCCATAAAAGGTGTTCCCATAATGTTTGATCGTTGCGCATTATTATTGTTTAATTGTTTGAGTAAAGAAATGAAGCCATAAACACCCATATGACATGTTTCATTATCTCTAGAATTTATTGCTTTTTTCATTATGTCAATGAAAGCATCACGAATAGGTTGTGAAATTTTTATAATGGGTAAAATGAAAGACATCATTCTCATAGCATTTTTTCCAGGAATCCACAAGAAAAAGTCTAAAATATTTTTGATACTTTTAAATGATTCCGAAATTGTAAAAGAATCTGTATGAGCTAATATTGTGAGACAGTCAGAATATTGTTCCAAATCTTGTTCTGTTATCATCCAATCAGTTAAATTTTTAACAATTCCATAACTAAACACAAATCTTTTTTTTATAAATTGAGCCAGAAATGTTGTGCCAAGTAAATTTAGTCTTTTACAATTTTTTGCTTTAAGTAACACAAAAGATAAATTAACTAAACCTGGAGTAATGATATCTTTGCCTTCTTTATTTTTGTCAATAAGTAAAGAAAAAATTTGTTGCATATTTTGTACTCGTGTTTGAGATGTGTTTTCAATCCAAATAGAATACTTCAATAAATCCAATTGTTCTTCATTTTTCTTTATAGTACTTTTTAAAAGAGTTAAAAGTGGCGAAGATAGTATAAAACAGTTCGAATCACGGTTTGCCTGGCTCATTGAAATAATTGCGCTCAAAATAAATGGTTTTAAAATAATTTCTGGTGAAAATACTATATTCCGAAATGCGGCCTGCACTTGTTCCTCGCTAATTCTAAATCTCGTACAAAAGCTCAAATGATGTAATATTGTTTCTTCTGCTTCACATATTTCTTTTTCTGAGAATGAATCAATACTATCAAGGCAACTTGAATCACTATCCAAATCCAAAAATAATTTTTTATAATAAAAGTGGTTAAAATATTTTTCTAAACTTAAAATGGGTATTATTAGTTGTGATGCAGTCTGACATATATAGAAAAGTTGATATGCTAGTGGAGGAAGTTCAGTCGGACTTAATTTCGGTAAATATTTGCAGAACTTTTTCAACGCAAAAACTAAATCACTTTCTTCCAATTTAAGATCAACAAACATATTAGCGAGAGGAGTCAGTGTTGACAAACTAAACTCTAGTGAAAGAGTAGATTTAATCATTTGATTTTTATATTCTAGTCCACTCATTTTCACACCAGCTACGTTTAAATCCAAGTAATCTGAAAGTAAAGCCAATAGCTCAGGAAAAATATCTTTCCACCAAATTGAATTTTTGTCACCAAACTTTATACAATTGAAACAAATATCTACCATTGTTAGCAGTTGCTGACTTTGAAAAAGTGATAATTCACTGCACAATCTGGTGATTAAGTCATATGCTTTTCTGTATGGCAAGTCGGTTTTACTTAGCTGATTTAAAAGCATTTCAGCACATTGGAATCTTCTTTGATTGCAACCTTCAATATTTGAACATAATGCAAACCCACTCAGCAAATAGTTCCAAAAGTTTATTGCATTATCAGTTTTTATACTATACTTTACAGTTTCCAAAATAACATTTTGTGCAGTATTAGTAATCAATTTTTTCATTTCTGCATAATTTTGCTTTTCGCCATTTTTTACAATATGATAAATAAATTGTTCGTCCATTTTTTCAAATATTTTCAAATTTCAAAACTAACAAACTTATGTTATGATAATTGACAAGTATTAAGTAGTCAAAATAAAAAGTAGCCAAACTTGAGCTGAGTAATTAATTACATATGTAATGTTTGCCATACACAATGGATCGAGTTTTCAACTTGGTACGTGTATATGCGAAGTTGAATCGTGTATAGTAAAGTTGGAAGACCATTTTAAAAGTTGAAAAGGTGGTTAGAAGAAAATCAAAAATATTTTGATTTTTTGTGGTCGGATTTTTTAGTTTGCATTTTAGTTGTATCGTGTATGGGAAGTTGAACAACTTAAATGTCATTTTGTTTTCTTTTTTTCATTTTTTGACACGAAAGAATGTTGAGATATTCCGATTTGAAAAAATATGTGTAAAATAACAAATAATTAAGTAAATAATTTGAAAAATGAACAGCCTGAACATCATATTTAAATAAAAACTGTTAAAAATTCAAAATTGTCAGATACACTTCATATTTAACAAATTTTTCAAAACAAAAAAAAAAAAAATTGAACGAGGGTTCGATGGTGGGTTGGATAATGTATGGTAAGGTTTAATAACATGTGTAAGTTGAAAACCTGGTCCATCCATGTATGTGCTACATAATATATTATACAAGTATTACCATAGATTTATATAAATCATAGGTATGTTTATTACCGAGTTCTTAAACTTGGGCTAGCGAGTTCCTAGAGACCTACAACAGAAATTCCTAGACTATCTAGGACTCCCTAGAATAGAAAAATTTTGGCATTTATTAGTTTTAGAACACTGTTTTTTGTCCGAAAGTGTTCTACATTGGTATTCATTAGTTGTTCTAGTCTAACCTGTTCGAAGTTATACTTTTCTGTTCTACTTTTTTCAGATCAGTTTTGGACACATTTTATTTTGTTGTGACATTTGTTTATGAATTTTTATATGTTTTTCTGGTAAAATGACGATAAAAAATTTTAAGAAAAGTGGAAAATGAATAACTTTAAAAACAACACATTAAACATTTTACAAAAATATTAAAAAAAAAATTAAAACAAAAACAAATCTGGAAATTTTAAAGTGTTCATTAGTTTTTGTGTTCTAGGTTGTTCTAGGTAGTCGTAAATTGTTTGACATTTAATTGTTTCCTGTCATGTTCTGTTCTATCCTGCTCTGAAAACAAATAAACAAACCTAATATTACTGCTTGATTACTAAAAATCAAATCTAAGAATAACTCAGGCCATGTGTGCCAAAAAACGAAAAGTTTTATAAGCTATAACTAAGAAAAATATGACCCGTTTTCTAATAGAAGTTTTCGTGAATGTTTTAACGTCAACGTCCTTAGATGGACATTCATACTAACAATTTTTATTAACACACAATTTTATCAACGATTTTGGAAAAAAAATATTACAAATTTCGCGCTAAAATAAAAAAAATTATCTTTATTTAAAATTTGCGTTAGTTTGTTACGGAAAGGCTATACGTCATTTCTTATCTAGAAATCATATTTTAAACATGTATCTCGTATTCGATGTTTGTTTTGTAATCAAATAATTTTAAAAATATTGGAGAGGACAATGTATTCCAAAATTTGCAAATTCGTTAAGTTCCAAAAGTCTTCTCCTATTTTTCAAGTTTTTAATTAATTTACTTATCAAAAATACTATTTACTTTTCAAGGTTGAAGCTCAATGCTATGCTTTTAATACTCCTTGTGCTAAATATATTTTTTAAAATTTTGTCTTAAATATTCCATAATTCGAATTCACAAATCACGCTGCGTTTTAAAAACTCTAGAGGATATAAAAAATAAAAAATTTTTATGTTACTTAAAGATTCATAGATTTATTTTTAAATGCTCTGAATCCTTTAAAAAAAAACATAGTTCTTATTTTTTTGTTCCACTTTTCATAACCATGCATAGCAATACAATAAATAATTGGGGCTGGCAGCCCTAATTGTGATTTGTGACTTGTGACACTATGTTGTCAATAAATAGTAAATATTTCCATATGTTTATAAATGGGATTCTAGATTTTTATAAACTTCAAAATGGAAAAAGAGGAAGAGAAGGATAAAATAGTTTTTACCCTTAAAAAATATTTTGGGCACACCAAATTTAAAAGCAAACTACAAGAAGAAATTATCAGAACATTTTCGAAAGGTATATATAAAATATTTGCAAACAAAAAATCTTAATATTGATAATAACGAATGATAAATAAATAGGTAATCAAGATGTTTTTGTTTCGATGCCTACTGGATCGGGCAAATCTCTTTGCTTCCAATTACCTGGTTTACTAGAAGATAATAAAATAACAATTGTAATTTCACCATTACTAGCTTTAATTAAAGACCAACTTGATTATTTAAATGGATTGAAAATAGATGCAGATACAATTAACTCTAAAATTAGTGCTAAAGAGCGTGAAAGAGTAATTAAAGATTTGAAGAGTATAAGATCAGAAATACGATTCCTGTACATAACACCAGAACAGGCTGCTTCTAAAACGTTCCAAGAGATAATGGTACACCTTGTTAAATTTAATAAAATTTTGGCTATAGCAGTTGACGAAGCACATTGTGTTAGTCAATGGGGTCATGATTTTCGTCCAGATTATTTAAAACTGGGTTATTTGCGAGAAAAATTCTTTAATATACCTTGGATAGCTTTGACAGCAACCGCTTCCAAGGTAGTCTCAAATGATGTTATAACATCTTTAAAATTAAAACCGCCAATTGCCAAATTTAAAGTACCAAGTTTTAGAAAAAATTTGTTTTACGATGTAGTATTTAAAAATTCAATATCAGATGATTTTATCCATTTGAAAAATTTCATAACTTTTGCCTTGGATGAAGAATTACATGAGCTTAAATCACATAAAAGACCGTGTGGAATAATTTATTGTAGAACCAGAGAAATTGTAGAAAGAGTGGCTGCTTCCTTGACTAAATTAGGTATTAAAACCTTACCTTATCATGCAGGACTAAAAGACCGCGAAAGATTCCGAGTGCAAGAAGATTGGATGGCAGGGAGATGTGATGTTATATCTGCTACAATTAGTTTTGGTATGGGCGTTGATAAAGCAACAGTTCGTTTTGTGATTCATTGGGACATTCCTCAAAGTGTTGCAAGTTATTATCAAGAATCAGGAAGAGCAGGACGTGATGGTCTTCAGTCGTACTGTCGAATATACTACTGCCGCGAGGATGTTAGATCTATAAATTTTCTTCTTCAACAGCAGGTAAAAAAATCGAAAAATAACTTAACTCTACAACAAGCAGAATTAGCGTTTAAAGAATTTCAAATAATGATTAACTACTGTGAAAGTGCTTTTTGCCGACATACGTTGTTTTCTAATTATTTTGGGGACTCGAAACCTAAATGCGAAAAACAATGTGATTTTTGTAAAAACCCAAATAAAGTACTTAAAGCAATAGAATTTTTTCAAAAGCTTACTGTCAGTGGTGGACTTGAAACAGATATTTGTTTAGAAGATTCGTCCAACTTATATGAAGGTACATATTATAGTTCTAAATAACAACATTGTTTTTTTTAAGGAACTCTTGAAGATAATCAATAAATATATTTTAGGTGGACGAAAACAAACAAAAGATTTGGAAAGTGAATATTATAACGAAACTAGTGATAGTGAAGAAAAAGATCATATTTTTAAAAAAAAAGAGGAAGAACTTTTTATAAAAAAACAATTTGAGCTGCGTAAGCAATTCAAAGCTGCTGAAGACTTAGATATGCAATTGTCAACCCGAATATCTAGGGTAAAATTTCCACAATCGACAACTATAAAGGTAACAGGACTTACAATTTCTTTAAGGGAATCGTATTTAACGTCAATAGCGGACCTTTTAAAAGCCAATGTTACAAATTCATCTGAAAGTGTTTTAATTAGTAACAAATTTAAATATGTAGATTTTGAGGATATGGCTAAAGATATTGAATATGATTCGTTTACGAATAATAAAGCTTTAAGCATGTATCGAAGAAATATTGCGCAAAAGGTATGTAAAAGGTTTATTTTTTAATTAGATTCATTTGTACCTTTGCTTAATTACAGATGGTTCATATTAAAAAACTAACAAGTCAATCAAAACTTTTTCCGTTAATTAATGAATTTGTTCCAAAAGTTCGAAATTTACAAGGTGGGGATAGTGATTATCATAGTAAAAAGTTAAATTCACACATAAAAAAGAAAGATATTTTTCAAAACAGTGATTCAAAGAGTAAATTTAAAAAAGAATTGATAACTCAAACTAAGATTGACAAATATTTTGGTAAAAGGCCTTATAATTCTGATGAAGAGTTTGCTGAAATCTCAGCGAAACATTTTAAAGGACATGAAAAGGCAATGTCATCAAGCTCTGAGTTTTCTAATTCCGAATGTATTGAATATGTAACAGAATCCAGTGATGATTCTAGCTCTGAAAAAATGCTTACAAAAAAACGGTATTTTAAGGAAAGTTTTAATAGTGATGATAGTAAGACCAGTTTTCAAAACAAAGAGATTAATTGTAAAGATGTTTACATTAACTGGGAAAATAATTCCACTGATGATTGCAAATTAAGTAAATGTAGTAATAATAAAAAAGAGTTCGAAAGAGAAACTGTTGACATTTTTTTAGAAAAACAATTTGACGGAGAGAGAAGTTGTAAAAAAGATTTAAAGCAGTTTGATGTAAGAGATAACAAAACCGAAATTATGGCCATAAAAGAATATAATAGTTCTGAAATCGTAAAAGATATGAGAAGTACAACGATAAAAAATGAATTTGATAACTCTTTTGAAAAAAAAATAAAGAATCCCGAATCTCCTGTCGTGAATTATGAAAGTAAATCGAATGAAAAGGCAATATATGAAAATGTTAATTATAAATATCTTTCAAAAGATAAACAATTTAAAAATTCAAACTGTAATATAGCAGGCATGAATTCTGATAAGCATGAGATTAAAACCGAATTAAATATGTCAGGTTCATTACCAAAAAAATATGCTGATTTATTAGAAATTGGTGAGAAGTCTCAGATAAATGAAAAGCTTAAAATAACTGAAAATGCTAATAGTAAAAAAACGATTGAACGTCCTACAAGTATTAACATTAAAAATCATAAAAGCTTAGTGTTAGGTGTACCTTTAAATGAAGCTAAAAAAATTAAGGAAAAACTTTCTAATATTGTTATTCAGTGCTTAATGCCTTATTATAAAAACGACAAAATAGTAGGTAAAGACATATTTAAAAAAGTTGCAAGAAAAATAACACATTTTTTTTATAATAAATGTGCTGGTAAGAAAATTTGTATCATAAATTGTAAAATTGTGCTAAATATAAACTTTGTTTTTAGATAAAAACTTAATTCAGGAAAAAATAGAGATTTGTATGAAAAAAATTACAATAATTGCAACCGATAAAGATGTTGATCGATTTTTTGTTGAAATATGAAGTATTGTCAAATTATAATAAAAAATTTAAATGAATATTCGTTATTAGTTTCTTATTTTATGTTTGAAAGTAGTTATAAATCTTTGGTTCAAATATTGTTTAATTTATTTTTTGTACTGAGCTATTTTAATTGAAATTGATCTGATCTTTGGAAAGTAAATCAAATAGTTTCTGCAATTTTACAAACTGTAAATAAAAATATTTTACTTTTGTACTACACAGTATTATAAAAAAGACATAAAAGAAAAATCGCTTATAAAAATATTTTTTGGTCAATTTTTTTTTATTGAATGGATTGAATTATGTATATTGTTGTTGTTATTTGTTGACTTAATACTTAATTAGAATTTGATTTAATTCGCCTTTTTGTTTTGTTTTGAGAATTTGTTTTGTAAGGCTAACTATGTACTTTTGAGCCTTCAAGAATAGACAATCATCATTTTTGTGATACTCATCTTATGTTACGCCTTTAAGAATCGAAATGTATATGATAAGCAAAGTATATCTAGTAATAAGGAGTTAAAATCTTTATTAACGTAAACAATAAAGAAATCATATACATAGATCATTCATCTAGAACAAGAAATTTCAGTCAATTTTGTTGATTAAAAAAAGATGACCGTATTTTTGATATACATAGTAAAATCAAATTGAACTTATTTCTTTGTATGTACAATTGTTTATATTTTCTTATCAAGTTCGACGATTTCTTTTTAAAAAATTTTATTTAATATTTTTATTGACTTCTATATATTTGGTCAGTATTTTTTTAAATAAACGGTCAGTATTTTTTTAAATAAATTGTCAGTATAAAATTATATTTTGGTCAGTATAGATAATTAACGGTCAGTAAAATTTTGTATATTTGGTCAGGATAGTTTTATTTATTGGTAAGTAAATTATTTTTTTTTAATCAGTATAATTAAAAAACAAAGCAGTATTTTTTTTTAATTTAAAAATTTTCTTGCACAAAAAAAGATTATTTAAGTAATATGTACATACATATATAAAAAAAACAACAAAATATTAAATTTTTATTCTTATTCAATTAAAAGAGCACGGGTTGCTAACTTTGGCCTTCCTCTTGCACGTTTCTGCCCTATGGGCTATTGTTTAGCTGCTGGGGGAGGTTTAACATATTTCAGTCTAATAGCTAAACCTATGATATGCTCGCATATAAATTTTTTAAAATATGTTGTATATATTTTATTTTAATATATATATATTTTTTAAAATCCAAACTTTAAATGCTTTAGTTTCCCATTGGTCAAATGTATTCCAACGCATTTCTAATATATTTGATATTTTCTCTTCTGAAGCATTTAATTGCTGATCGGCTGGACAAAAATATCTTTTTGTATGGCTGAAAACTACTGAGGAAATATTCGCGTTGGTTTTTGCCCACTGGTAACCTTTGGTCCATTGAGATAATTCAATTGTTGTTGAAGTGTTGAATACACGACAGTTTGATAAATATTCATTTGACCACTTTTGTACAGATTTGTTAATTAATTCCATAAATCTTGAGAGTGGTATTTGCTCACGGAACGTTTCTTCTTTTTTTATTACCAAATTAAAAGATTCCAATGAGTTATTTGTAGATGGTGTATGATGCGCAGCTCCTTCGTATCAATACTGATGTGATGTAAACCATTGCAGCTTCATATATTCAATGAATTCTGTTTGCTTTTTTTGAAGCCATTTCTTCACAAATAATGGTAAAGCTTTATCAAATATTTCTTTACTTGCAGCCAACTGTAGTGTATCGATGTCACCTAATATTTCTTTTCTCATAGTTTTTTCAACAAATGACTCAACCTTTTTTGCGACATTGCGTCGCATATGAGCCCAACACATGATTAACCGCTTATTTTTGCCAAATACTTGAACAAATGCATTACGAATAGCGTTTGATGCATCAGAAACTAAATAATCAATGTTTTCATTTATTTTTTGAACAGATTCAAAAATAAATTGAAAATATGCAATTTTTAAAAATAAAAAAAACTAAAAATTAAAATAAAAATAAACTAAAATACGATAAACTTGGTTTTTCGAAATAAAAAAACTTGTCTAACTTTTTTGTTCTACGTGAATACTCTATGTATGTTATGATAATATTATCTGAATAAATTAGATGTTCAGTTAAATTTAATTTCTTTATTTTATGACACAGATTAGCTATGTAAGTATAAAATATGATTGCCGATAATGCAATGCCTATTTGGAGGCACCTAAAGTGCTATTTGCATGTACGGTACATTTTCTATTGGAAAGAAAGTTGTGTATAATTTTACTATTTTACTTCCTGCTTTCCACTCGTGAAGTTCCTGAAAAATGGTTTCTGCCTTTTCTAAATTAAAAGCTTTATTGAGGACAAGCGATAACATGTCAATGTATGATTTTTTATAAAAACTGGTTTTAATAAGTGTTCCAGCTCGTTAACAATTGTTAACAATTTTAAAAGAAACTTTTCTATGTGATATAATACAAAATTTTCTATTAAGTTTACGAAATCAAAACATTTGATTTTACGTAAGCCAAAACATATGTTAATTTTTTTACTGAAAATGGTTTAATAGGAAATACATTCGGATAAAAGAGAAGCTGGCGATTTATAAATTATATTATTAATTTATAATTATAAATTTAATTTATATCTATGAGTACTAGTAATTTTTTGCTTATTTCATATGAATTAAAATCTAAAAAAATACACCGGTATGGTAATTGCTGTAGTTTTATTTTATTTATTTATGTACAGTCCCATCAAACATTCAATGTGATAAGTGAGTGAATCTGCCGTTCCTGTAAGTTATATTTATTTTATAATATGGTATAAAACTATAAACTATTACGATATCAATTATAAATTAATATTCTTTTATTAGATATGATCTGACTAGGATTTGAATCCAAGACTTTTCGATTGAAAAGCCGCCACTCTAATCACTTAGCTATCAGTCAGATGATATATCTTTTGAAATTCAGTATTTTTAGAAGGCCAATATATAGAACTAAGAATAAAAAATAAATTTAAAGTTTGGTATACAAACGCAATGTTCTAAATTTGAAAGTTAATTAAAATTGCGCAAGTTGTATTTATAAAACTTTTATTTTTTGTGAACATACTTTATATTATTTTTGAAATATTTATTGATTTAATTTCTGATATTTGATCAAATGTGATGTCTTTTAAAAAAATTGTATTAAAATATATGTTCATTCGTAACCTACACAAATTCAGAAAAGAAAGAATTAATGTAGATTTTCGTTCATTGCTAAATAAATAAATAATACACGTACTTACTAAGTACATATACAAAATTTATCAATTTAAACAAAGGACGAAATTTTTCAAATTGACCTTGCCATATGAAAATTGTATAGTAATATTGTATCATGACATGATGTAACACTATATAGTATATATATAGATAAATATTTGATGATATTAAAGATATATGTACATGTTGAATATTCTTTTTTTGATTAAAGTCATATTGCATTGCAACATCTCCACAATTTTTTTAATTTTTTTTGATAGTAAAACTTACGTTATTAAAGGGAAAACTTAGTATTAGCATATCAGAAAAATCAATATTTTTATTCTTCATAATATGTAAAAGAAATTTATTTACAAGTTATCCAAAACCGATATATTTGCTAATATTGTATCATAAACTAACTTTCTGACATTTTTACCATAAACAAAATCTGCATGATTAAATTTATACTTATCAGGAATAGTATGATTTAAATATACAGTTGACTTAGGTAAAGTTAAAGATAAACGAACACCTCCTCCATACGATAAAAGATCATCATAACGACTATAATAAAGAAAAATTGGTGTAAATACTTTTGACAGATTATATTCAGGCGGCTCAGTTTTTCCATATTTTAAAGAGTTTCTTCTAGTTCCATAATCAAATTTCCGAAACATTTTTGAATTAAACATTTGTAAGTAGTGTGTAACGCATTTAATCGAAGCATTTTCTGGAAATGTTTCTAAAATAGCTGTTAATATTGTCTGCAATTAAAAAAATAAGGTTAATCAATAATGAATCTTAAAAAAAATATTTTGTAATGAACATTATACCTTATCCGCATTAGCAATACCGCTGAATCTGTAAACTGTTGGGTAGCATGCTACATCAGATATAAACTTACAAAGATCTGCTACTATTTCTGACCATGTATGGAATATTCCAAATATCGGTCTTTTACTAAAATTTGTAAGTTTATCACCTGGATTTACAATTGACCTTCCCAGAATTTGTAATAAAGGGTATTTAATATAATCAAAATATACAATAGGTGAAAGAGCATGCATTGATTTAATTTTTTTATTATAGTGGTTTAATTCGCTTGCCATGACAAAAAATGAAGTAGTACCTTGAGAATGTCCAATATAATGTAATTTTTTTCGTTTGCAGTGCCTTAAAATATAATCAATCATAGCTGGTAGATCGTATTTGCCTATTTCACTAAAACTAAAATCCCAATATTGCAAGGAATCTATTGAAACGTGAGTATGGTTTAAAGAATATGAAACTCCACGTGCATTTCCTAACCACACATCATAACCGGCTCTAGCAAGAATTAGAGGTAAAGCTTGGTTTGAAGGTAGAAACATCCAAAACATTGAACAGCCCATTAGACCATGCATTATAAGAACAGGATTTTTTTTTTCGAGTTTTGAAGGAAAGTGTATTCTATGTAGGGTTAAAATATATCCATCTGTTGTCAGTACTTTGTGAGTTTCTAATGAATTTCCACGTTGCCGGGAGATTTCTTCCTGAAATTTGAAATTATGTTGTATCATTGTAATTTACATATATATAAATAATTAACTATTTGGCTTACTATCGCAACCCCGAATTCGATTCCCGTTCAGGTCATGAAATATTTAATTGAAAAAAAAATAATTAAAAAATTGCGATAGGATCAAGTTCCGAACACTTAACGATACTTGCGACTTTAATTAATCATAAATAAGGTGTATTTTGACCAAATAACTAGTTTTCTATATCAATCGAAAGGAAACTTATAATTACCTTTCGAACTAATTAAATTAAATTAAATTATACAAATTATTAATAATTTTATTTAAAAATGATTAAAAAAAGGCAAATTTGCATGTAATGGAACACCAGTTGCCTATTTTCGAAAATATATATTCCTTTGTTCGAACACAAATTTTTTTAAAGAATTAGTATTAAAAATACTATGTTTTCATTTTAAATATTGCTATTTCTTATAAATTCAAACTTTATATGTAAATTCAAAGATTAAACAGCTTTTCTGAATCATAAAACTATTTCCTTATGTTTTCTTCCGTAACTATTACACGCCTTTGTAATAGTTTCCGGATTGCGATGGGATATTTCCTTATGCCTTATCAAAATCACGAGTTTTACAACAAAATATTTTGTTTTTAATAAATTGATTTGGACGAAGGCGAAACTCAAAAAAAAAAAAGTAAATCTACAAAAACATACCAAATAAAGATTTCATAAATAATATTTTAAAAATTAAATTTTTAATTTTTTATTCCTTTTTTTAACTTCTTACTTAATTTTTAAAGAAAAGGGAACAATTCCGTATTTTTGAATTCAACTCTAAAATCGGTTCTAATTCAGAAGCAAGCAAATTAAATAAATATTTTGGAAAAGGGCCACGTCCTGATTTCGTAGTCAACCCTAATGGTTTTTAATGCAGAGTTGTTACCGGAATACGAAAGAGTTTACTGGCATCCCTAACGCTCATAGACTCTTCCCTGATTTTATCGAAAGCAGCCTTCAAAGAATCCTCGCTGATACATTTTCATTTTGTCTAAAAAATTATTGTGTAACAACTTAAAATCTGAAGAAAACATTGTGTTCGAATAAAGGAACCTAATTATTCTATAGTTCATAAATTGCTATTTGATTTAAGGTTTTTGGGTTTTGTACAAAATTTGCGTTAAAAAATTTAAAATTTATTATGTTTTTAACAATATTTAAGATTTAAATTATAATACAAAACTTCTTTTGAATTGCCTAAATTCGAACACTGTGATCGAAATAAAAAATTTGTGTATTTTAGTTTCCTTTGTTCAAACAGGTCAAAAAAATATAAATAAATTTTTAATATTTTACTTTATTAATTTTTAAAAAATTCAATATATATTCCTTTGCATATTCCATTCCATATATAAATTTTTAAACAATTTGCTTACAGATTTAATAAAAAAAACACTATTTCCTTCAACGCTTAAAACTCTTTCTTTATTAGCAATTTCAATGAAAAGCGCCCTGTTTAAAAACCATTTTCAAATTTTAGCGATTTGAGGGAAAATTAACTTATTTTTTGTTTGTTCTGATTTTTTTGTTAAGGGTGGGAGAAACTTCAACAAATAAATAAAAAAAAAATCCACATATTCTTATTTTATTAGTTTTTTTAAAAAACTTTCGATTATAGGAAATGTTTGAAATTAGGCAATACCACCCACTAATCGTCTCGTATGCATTTCAGAATAGGGGATCTAATATAATTTAAAATATAAAAATATATTATAACATAAACAAAATAAATAATATTTTCATAAAATAATAGAAAGTATTAGAAGTGGCATGCAAAACAGTCCGTATACAGCGTCTATGTTAGGCATATACAACAACAAACAATAGGTGTTGTATTTAGCCTTTCCGATTTTCTTAAATATTTTTTATTTATGAAATAAAATGGAATAGGGGTTAAATTTTATTTCAGTAATTAAATTAAAAGTTACTGAAATTAAAGTTTAACTACTCTTTCATTTTATTTGAAAACAATTCAATGAAACACATCATTTTTTTTTTATATTTATGATTCAAATATTTAAAGAAAAGAAGTTTCATTATTTTTTATTTCATTTATAATTTTTTATTTTATTTTTATAAATTTACCATTGTATATTTGGAATAACGTTGGGCCAACTGTCCATTTGCAAAAACATTATTAATTAAGGTTATTGCACAAATTTTTATTATAACGATGAAAATCAACATTCATAAATAAAAACGGGAAACAAACTGATTTCTCGGATAAAAAGTGGGTATCTATATGAAATATTTTAAAAATTATCTACTGAGGTTCAATTAGACATATCATTATATATTTGTAGAGCTATTAAAAAATCATTATAATATAATGTAATTATTACACGTACATTAAAATATTTATTTTATACTCTTTATTTGCTTCTGAAAAAAAAAATACATCATATATCACACATCACACAAAACAAAAGAATTGGCGAGTTCTTTCCACCATGTAATATATATTTCACATCACGAATTATACTTCTTCACACACTTAATAGTGATGGCCTGAAAAATAGAAATAGAATCAGAGAAAATCGAAATTCGAAAATAAGTGGAAATGTGAGTATGACCATAACCTACCTACACTAATTCGGAAATTTTGAAAAAATTAATGTAGGTTCTGGTATGTTTTAAAGAATATGAAACTCTACATGCATTCCGTCAAGCCAGACAATGAGTATGGGGAACTTGCATTGACGTAATCTTCCAACGCAAGTGAATATTACTCAATCCCACACGAGAGTGTTGTCAGTTGTAGTTTTAAGTGTTGTCAGTTCAAGTTGTCACCAATTTATGAACTTATGAATGTATGTGTAAAGTTTAGTTCATTCGAAGATATTTATCGTCGGAGAATGTTTAGTCAACTGATTTTTCAAAAGCGGAAAGTTTTTGTAATTTTTTATTCATATACAAAAAAAAAAGGTTTGTAGCTACCTAAATAAAAAAATGAATTTGTAGATAATATAAGAAATTTAATTTTTTATTTACATTGAGTAAGTAGGTAATTTTATTTTACTTATATCATATCTAGGTCATTTAAAAATGGATTATTATTTTAATTAACATCTGTGGGATTGAGCAAACATTCATAATTATACAATTTTAAAATTAGGTTCTAAATCTGTTCCATAAACTAATTGTCTTTTATATCATTAATTATTTTTTGTTATTATTTATATTAACTAAATTTTATATTTATCATTCAAAATATATTTATATATTTAATATAATACAAATATATTTGTTCATTTTTGTTTTTTTTTAGTATGTAGTTTGAAAAATAAAAAATAACAAATAGAAATAAAACCTAATATGGTAATCTTATATTGATTTTTATCAATTTCCAATACCAGAAATATTTTATATTTTGTCCGGTCTCAAATTTATTTTATTTAAGATGCGCACAGTTCAAAAATTTTTAAATAATGAAATGTGTGATAAATGCCTAAATATTTACGATCTGTTAATTAATATGAACAATAAAAATTTAACAAGCTTGCTTGTCATCAAAGATGACCAAATGCAAGTGCTAAGCAAAGCAATCAAAGTCATTGACAATACCAAGAATGTTTTATTGGACTTGTGTCGTTTTGACGACATAAATTCATTAACTCTATCAACATCAACTAACGATACGGTCTCAGATATAAAGAACGAAGTTTTACTCAACCTAGCAGAAATTAAATCTATCTTCATCGACAAATTAGAGAAAATAAATAGTAGGGACAGGCTAGAAGATGAAATCTCCTCTTTTAAAACGGATGAAAGAAAGCTTTGTGTCATTGGATCTAAAGCGTTAAATTCATCTATAAACAATGTAGGCAAGCTGAAAGGTGAGATCTGTGCATTAAAAACTGATATAGCCAAGCTTCATTTTTTGCCATATTGCTTAATTTAAGTCTTTAAATTGTATAATTTTAATATAAGCAACAATTTTAAGTAACTTTTTTTGTTACGCCCTTGTTTGGTCTATAATAAAATAAAAATAAAATAAAAAATATATTTTTAATGGTTTTAAATTTTTTTTTATTTGCATGTTAAAACAGAAAAATAAAAATTATTAATATAATAAACCTTTTTAAAATTTCCCAGCAGCTACTTCAATGTACATTTTAAGTAATTTTACTTTATTCATAACAACCGGATGAGTAAATGTGTTGAGTAAAGCTTTTGCAACATCAAGTTCACCTTGAAGTACTAATGTCACCACTAAGTTGTACTTTATAACAGCTTGTGCTGCTTCTAAAGAATTCAATTGCCATAAACGTGTTTCAAAATCAAAATAATTAGAATTTTTCACAATTTTAGGCTCAAGATGAACTCTAGCTTCAACCAAACGATTTAACATTACTAATGCTTCAGCACAGTACAAATTTCCAAGCATTCTTTAATAAAAGTAAATAAATCTTATAAAATTTTTATCAATTTCCAATACCAGAAATATTTTATATTTTGTCCGGTCTCAAATTTATTTTATTTAAGATGCGCACAGTTCAAAAATTTTTAAATAATGAAAAAAAAAAGAAAAACAAAAAAATAAAAGAAAAAATAAATCTTTTTTTGTTTGTATTGGTTAGTGCATCGAGTTTTACTAGTAAAATTTGGTTGCAACGAAACCGGTTTTTTGTAAATACAAGAATTACGAAACCGGTTTTGGTGTATACAGAATTTTCAGCGATTACGTCAACATTACGTGAAAACTACCTCAATGCAACAGTTGATACTACCCGTCTAGCTTGCCTGATTTCCTTACACGAATGATGAAAAAATAAAACTATTCGTTTTCATACATATTATAACCATAACATAATCATATTCATATTTACGAATTTTTATTTTTAACAGAGCATTTAAGAAATAGAAGAATATAGAACAAAGTCGAATAGAAATTTCTTTTATTTGTTAATCAAAAATCAAAGTTTGCTTAAATTTTGAAAAAAGTGTACAAATTTATTATCGTAGGTAATTTATTAATTTATTAGTTTAACTCAAACTTTCCAAAATTTTAACAATTAGTTTTATACAACATACAAAAAAATAGCTTATAAATTAAGTTACAATTTCATATTTCTTAAATTAAAATTTAAGTGAACAATAAAAACAACTAAATATATAATAAAAAAAATGATTTTATATTTCTATGTATACAATTTAAGTTTTTTTGTTTGTTTTGAAAGTGAGAAATCGATGTTGTTCTTGTGTTTATTACCCATTATCAACATCCTATGAATTAGTTCATAATTGCCATAAAATGTTCTATGAAAACTTAACGTAAATAAATTAGTATTACGTAAACGATTATTTGAATTAATTTTAATGTTATTTATTGAGTATTTGAGGAGAAGAAATGTTACCTTTTACAACTTCAGTAATAAAAATAACATCAGCAACTTCTCGTCTTAATTTTAAAGTTTTCAAGTGAATTAAATTCAACCTATTTTCATAAGGAGGTAAGATCAGCGGGCTTGGCCATTGAAGATTTCTCAAAGTAAATCTCAAAAAATTTCTTTGCACCGTCTCTATCCTATTAATATGTACCTCATAAAATGGTGACCAAACTTGGCTAGCATATTCTAAATTAGGTCTAACACGACAAGAATATAAAGATTTAAGAACAAAAGGATCATTAAATTCTTTAGGCCAACGTTTTATAAAACCAAGATAGAATTAGCTTTATTTATAATATAACAGAAATTAAGTTTAAGGTTAAGCTTATCATCGAAGTAAACACCTAGGTCTTTAATAGAATTCGTTTTAGGAATGCTAATTCCGTTCAAGCAGTAATTAAAACAAATCGGATTAAGACGACGTGTGAAACACATAAGTGCACATTTATTTACATTTAGAAGAAGATTATTGTTTTTACACCAATTAAAAAAATTATTTAAATCATTTTGTAAGAGTAAAGCATCATTTAGTGACTCAATTTTCTTAAAAATTTTCATGTCATCCGCATATATTTGAAGCTCACTATTAACAATAACTGAAGAAACATCGTTTACCGAGATTATAAAAAAAAGAGGACCTAAGTGACTTGTGGAACTCCGGAATTCGCGTTAAAATTTTTAGAAGTGATGTTTCTAAATAAAACACTGTAGGTCCTATCCTAAATAAATATGAGTCAACCAATTTCACAAAAATATCTGGGAAACCAAGTTTTCTCAGCTTTATCAGTATTATAAAATGTGGTAAAACATCAAATGCTTTACTATAATCTGTAAAGATAACATCTGTTTGAAAACCTTCTTCCATATTTTTTGTAAAAGTTGAAACAGACTCAACAAGATTAGAAACTGTTGATTGTTTATCCATATATCCATGTTGATTATGAACCAAAAAAGATTTACAGTGACTATGAATTGAATCACACATTATTAATTCGTACAGTTTTGGAAGTGAAGAATGTTTTGCAATTGATCGATAATTAATAATTTCATTTTTGGCATTTTTCTTATAAATAGGTTTAACATATGAGTGTTTCCAGATAGAAGGGAAAACTCCTGAATTTAAAGAAGTGTTAAACAGTATTGAAAGGGGAATAGCCAAAGCACTTGAACACTTTTTGAGTATAACTTGCGGAATACCATCAGGTCCGGGAAGATTATTATTCCCAAGTTTATCTAAATACATTTTAATTACACCTTCATTAATATTTATATTAGACCAAGTATAGTTTTCGGAAAAGTATCCAAATGAGAGAAATCATTATAATTTGTTGTAAAAATAGAACTACCACAAAAAGAACAGAAATATACACGAAAGAAATTAGATATTATTTTAGAATCATTACTTGAAACACCATTATACTTCATATGAGAAGGAAACTCGTCACTTTTCCTCTTCGAATTAACAAATTTCCAGAAGCATTTTGGATTTGATATTAATTTTGAAGATGTACTAGAAATAAATTCATTATAGAGTAATTCAATAATTTAAATTCATCAAAAAGAATTTTAAATCTATTCTAGTCATACGAATTCTTCGAGTTAAGATAACAACACCAAGCTTTATTCTTTTTTTTATTTCTGAGTTTTCTCAAATCCGAATTGAACCATGGGGGACTTAATAAAGGGTTTTGATTCTTAGATTTTGGTACAAATTGCCGAAAGCCTTCAAAAATAACTTCATAAAACCTTTTTGTCATTATATTAACATCTGTATTATTAAATACAGAATAAAAATCAAAGGAACTAGTGAATTCATTTAAAGCAGCAAAGTTAGCTTTGTTAAAATTAAAACTATAAGAATTAGAATAATCAGAATTGATTGATGAATTTACACAGAGAGTAAAACTTAATTGTGGATGAAACCTATTAAAGGGAAGGTATTTTCGAAGAAAATTAAATTGTTCCATTCAGAAGTAAACACTAAATCAAGTTGTTTACCCTGAAAGTTACAAATTTCTGAGACTTGTTGCAAATAATTAGTATTTAATATATCAATAAATACATATTCTCATTCGGTCCTAATATGTTTCGGAATCATAAAATGTTCCTCGTCATGCTTTATCCATTTAAGATTGGGTAGATTAAAATTACCACATAAAATCAATTCATCTTTAGGACTAAAGTCATTGCAAATAAAATCTATCGTTTTAACTACAGAAGTATAAATATCAGAATCAGACGAAGGAGAAATATAACAGTTAACAAGATATAAATTTTTAAAAGGAAGTTCAATTTTCACAATAATAAATTCAAGGTCTTCTAATCCAGGGACATTGACTTGATTTGCATTAAAGTTATTTTTTACCGCAATTAAAACTCCACCCCCTTTAGGAATTGTACCATTAGGGTAATCGGATGGATTAGAATATCTATCCTTCTTAAAAACTGTGTAACAGTTATCAAAAAGTTCTAAGTCCAATATGGTTATATTTAACCACGTTTCCGTTAATGCAAATACGTCAAAATTTAAAATAGATGAATTTAAAAAAACATCCCTATGTAGTCTTTGTTCTCAAGCCTCTAACATTTTGATAATAAAAAGACATATTATATTTATTTAAGTTACGGTTGATAGATACCTTTAGAAGATTATTTCACACTGTTACGTGAAGCGGTGAAGACCCTTAATATTTTGCTGACTCTTGTGTGACATTTTTTTTTTTTTGTGTTTCTTCACCTTTACTTTAAAAAAAAAAAAATAATTAAATCCAAAAATAAATATAACCAATAGCAATAATAAAATAATTTTGTATACTTCATAGTAATTGTTTTTTTTTTGTTTGTTTGCTTTTAAGTTTGCAAAATTGGATTTGTTGAAATGCAAAGGCTTCCGTGAAAAAATCTATATGGAACTTGCGTTGGTTTAAAAAGAAACTAGCGTTCGTCTAGACTTTGCAACAATTTCGTGTGTGATAAATGCCTAAATATTTACGATCTGTTAATTAATATGAACAATAAAAATTTAACAAGCTTGCTTGTCATCAAAGATGACCAAATGCAAGTGCTAAGCAAAGCAATCAAAGTCATTGACAATACCAAGAATGTTTTATTGGACTTGTGTCGTTTTGACGACATAAATTCATTAACTCTATCAACATCAACTAACGATACGGTCTCAGATATAAAGAACGAAGTTTTACTCAACCTAGCAGAAATTAAATCTATCTTCATCGACAAATTAGAGAAAATAAATAGTAGGGACAGGCTAGAAGATGAAATCTCCTCTTTTAAAACGGATGAAAGAAAGCTTTGTGTCATTGGATCTAAAGCGTTAAATTCATCTATAAACAATGTAGGCAAGCTGAAAGGTGAGATCTGTGCATTAAAAACTGATATAGCCAAGCTTCATTTTTTGCCATATTGCTTAATTTAAGTCTTTAAATTGTATAATTTTAATATAAGCAACAATTTTAAGTAACTTTTTTTGTTACGCCCTTGTTTGGTCTATAATAAAATAAAAATAAAATAAAAAATATATTTTTAATGGTTTTAAATTTTTTTTTATTTGCATGTTAAAACAGAAAAATAAAAATTATTAATATAATAAACCTTTTTAAAATTTCCCAGCAGCTACTTCAATGTACATTTTAAGTAATTTTACTTTATTCATAACAACCGGATGAGTAAATGTGTTGAGTAAAGCTTTTGCAACATCAAGTTCACCTTGAAGTACTAATGTCACCACTAAGTTGTACTTTATAACAGCTTGTGCTGCTTCTAAAGAATTCAATTGCCATAAACGTGTTTCAAAATCAAAATAATTAGAATTTTTCACAATTTTAGGCTCAAGATGAACTCTAGCTTCAACCAAACGATTTAACATTACTAATGCTTCAGCACAGTACAAATTTCCAAGCATTCTTTAATAAAAGTAAATAAATCCAAAAATAAAAGGTTCAATATAACAATATTTACGTGTATGCATCCGAAAGATTTTCTAATTCTAATAAAGTTTTGGCATATTCCAATGCGATAACAAAATCGCCCAATTTAATTGCAACAAAACTTGAAGCAGCATATATTGCAGCTCGTAAATTATCAAAAGCTTCTTTAGTTACAGGTATCGAAGGAGAACAAAAGTTATTGTCGTCCATTTCATTCCATTTCTTTTCTGTTTGTGAGTTTTCGATATTTTCAGTACTAACAAATCTATTTCTATAACTTTCAACTAAAGTAACAGCATTACGAAGACACAAAGCAGCAAATTCTAAAGTAGGATTCGGAATAGCTGAAGACTGGCCGTCATCTCTATAAAACGTATTTTTATAAAGTGTTTCAAAACATAAACCTTTTCTTACTTACGAAAATTTAATTTTTGGTGATGGTTCTAAAATATATTTTCGATGAATTCCAGCTCCAACAACTGATGATACAATACGGTTTTTATTTTTTTCTATATTTCCCTAAAAAAATAATAATGATAAAATTTCACAGAGCTTATAAATGCTAAAACCTTTTCGTAAAACATAATACACGATTCAGCTACTCGCAACCATAATCTGGGATTTTTGTAATAAATTTTTAAAGGAACTAAGAAGCAATCAAATGCATCCTTTGCACGTTGAAGATGTAACATTGATATTCCCAAATTATACATAATTTCAGGCATTTTAGATGCACCTATACAGTACAACGGCAAACTTTGTGCGCTTTTAACTGTTTTTAAATCAAATTGAACAGCATTTTGAAAAAATCTTGCTGCAATGGCATAATGTCGAACTCTCAAATGTATTACACCCATATTGTTTGATATAACTGTGTCTTGATCTTCTCCATATTTCCTAAATAAAAATCTCATACATATTTAATAAATAGTGCATATTAATCAAGCAACTTACGCGACAGTGCAACAGTTTGTGGTAAATTCTTTAGACAGTTGCTTGGCTGCCATTTGAAAATCTTTTCCAACATAATAATTATGAGCTTTCAAAACAGCAAATTCTGCACTCTGGAAAATGGTAAACTAAAAAATTACAAAATTTTAACTTAAAGTGAAAATTAATTACCCCATCTTCGGGAACATTAACAAAGCTCTTATTTACAATTGACGTCAACAAAGATATTAACTGAAACATTCTATCAGTTCCGTTAACGTTATCCACAGAAGAATAATCATCTCTATTTAAATTTTCTACATTAAGTTTATATTGTTTTTCCAAGACTTTTAAAAAAGCAACCGCTTTTTTTATTTGATTTACTTGTAACAATAAATTTAACATTAACAGACCAATTCTACATCCGATAGATTCATCTAAATCTTCAATTCTATTGGCTATTATGGTCAAAATTTCAATCGCTGCGTAAGGTTTTCTTAGGTGATAATATATAACTGCAACATTATAACAAGCTGTTGCAATGTTAACTTTCCTCTCGTAAGAACTTTCTATACTCTATGTTCATTTTTTATTAGTCTTATTTAATTTTATATGGAAAAAAAACGTAAATCTTACTTTAGATATATTTTCCACTAGATATTCCAAAAAAACTTTATAGTCCTTGCAATCGGACATATAAAATTTAACGACGGATTTATTGTGTTGTATTTTGAATCCCGAATTAGGAGGTTTATTACTTTCAAGTTGATTCAATATTTTTAAACAAGTTTCATAGTGTTTACTATAAAAAGAACAATTAAATATTTACAAAAGTTGTTTACAAATTTTTACTTATTAAATTCCTTTTGAACTTGGGTGAGTAAATTTAATTCTTGTTCACTACAACTTTTTTCCTGTTCCAAGTCAGACATTTTTTTGAATGCGTATTAACTTTTTGAAAAAAATTAACATTTAATTCCTAAAAAAATATTAAAAAAAGTTAGATTTTCATTTGCCATTTCACTGAAAAATAACGAATGAATGACGGATGTCATAATACATGTAACATCATGATACAAAGCCTTTAGGTTTGTTTATAGGCATTTTTTTTTTTTAATCTGAGAAAGCATGAACTGTCAAAAAAAAATCGTGATTATTTTTATTTATAATCGTAATTCATTGCGTTTTTTTTTAAATCAGGGCGCGCTCAGAGCGTGCTCTCTGGAAATATATTGAGCACGGCTGAGCAAAATAAAATACAAAGATATTTTGACGATTGTTTAAGATTTTACTTGTAAAATAACAGTCAAAATGTTTTGTTTATTTTAAGTTATCTTTTTTTAATTTAATTTTTTGCCAATTTAAAACGTGACTAAGATAAAAATGACAGTTTTTCAAATCGTGTTTTTTTTTAAATCTGAACGCTCTGAGTGTACTCTGTTCATACTCTGCTCAGAGCGTGTTCATTTTGTTCAGAGCGTGCTCAGATCTATACTTTGACTTAAAAAAACGCCTTTAGAATGTTAAAGAAAAAACTAGACGTGATACGTATTTCTAGGCAAATTTAGAAGAGATACCAAATTGCTATCACTTCGTATGGCACATCTTAATTAGCCAAACGTAATTTTGTCAACTGACATCAAACTGACAAAATGGCATAAAAATAACTCTTGGGCCTTCAAGAATGACCAAAGATCACTTTTGTGATACTCATCGTATGCTACGTTTTCAAGAATTGGTGTGAACACAACTAAAGATGGTGTCGGCAAAATCAATTCAACTTCGTTGATTTTGACATTTTTCAATTCAACTCAAACATTGCCCGGTGTCGGCTAAGTCAATTGAATTAGTTTCAATTAATTGAATCAAGTTGTTTCAATTTTGATTTTTTGACAACAAAAAATAATTTAAACGAAAAATTTTGTTTAGTGTTCTGACTGTTTTTTTTGTGCTGTAATATATTTATTACTAATAATTTTTGTAATGAGTTTTTTGTGGTTGTTTAATATGAGAAGGCGTTTAAGGGACTTTTCAAATCCTTTGGTTTTGTAAGTTTTTATTTTGAAAAAAAAATGTGTATGTACTTAATATTAAAATTTTTGATTCAAAAGGAACTTTAGATTATCCAGCTAGTTTTTATTAATTTATTAAGCGATATAGAACCAAAATTAAGAGGTTTAAGAACTTCATCTATTCCACCAATAGTTAAATTCGTGTGTTTGCTAAGATTTTGCGCCCAAGGAAGCTACCAATTAAGTATTGCTAATGATTATAATGTAGCGGTTGGTCGGTCTACAGTTTCCGAAATTTTGACGGAACTTCTGAATATATTTGAAAAATAAATTTGCCCAAAACGGGTAAAATTTCTGAAAACTGTTCGGAAAAAGTTATTTACCACTTTTCCTCCGAATCGTTTTTTTTTTAAATTCCTTTGCCAATTAGTGCGTTAGCTTCCATTAAGCTAATTAACTTTTCTAATGGTTTCTTGTTGCTGAAACATTTTTTTCTGAAAATAATAAATAAAAATTTTCATATTTATATAAATTATTTAAATTTTTTATTTACCGTTATAAATTATGACTCATTTTAATTTTCTTTAAATTTTTAAACACAACTAACAACAAACAAAGCCAATAACAGAATAATTCAATAATAAATTACGCAATAAAGTCAAACACAAAAATGTAATTGAATTTCAAAATCGACTCAAACGACTTATATCAACAAAAATTGTTTTCCCCGACACCGATGGTTGATTCATAGCGACTAAAGTTGAAAGTCAAAAAAAATTAATTCTCGCGACACCACCTTAAACTTAATAAATAGGTTGTCTAATTTTGACAGTTTAGAGTGTTTTGGCAACCATCATAGAGAATTACGAAGAAGTTGTTAATGACCTTTTTTTAGGTTGTTTTGTAAATCATATGGTACATTTCTATTTCTCTTGGATAAAACACAAAGAAAGGGATATGATGGAAGTAATGATTTAATAATTTGAATTCATTTCTATAATTTAACTCAAAAATTCAACAGTTAATTTTTTAATAAAAATTTTTTTAGAAACGGGTAAAATACTAAACAAACATTTTCAAGTATGTATGTATTATAAACTTAAACTTACTATGCATATAGTTTGTATGCCTTATATTTGGAATTATGTATATTTCATTCAAATATTTTAAAATAATATAAAATTGTAAACAATATATCCCATATCTTTTGTATATCTTGTTCATTGTTATAATTAAAAAATTTACATGCCAAAACAAAAATTAGGAATATTATGAAGAATGTAAACTAAAATTAATATGCTGTAAAAAATACATCCGAAAGAATTGTTTATTATATCTGAATAATTGACCTTCATATATCTGTTTTTAAACTTAGTTAAAAAATGTTGGTGGCATTAAAACTCTGATAAACACAAAAATAAGAATATCGTATAAATATATATTTATATAAGAAATAATTATTCCATAATCTAACATAAAAAGCTTTATGATCTCGCAGTTTGCATGATTGCATCTGTCCACTCTACAATCCTCTTAATGAAGTTTGTTCTTTTTTTTTGGTTGAACATATTTTTATTATGTTTTACCTAAATTAAATAGTAAATACAATCGTTAAATGAATTTACAATAATTCAAGAGTTTTATATTTAGGTATACATACTTCTTTCATATTAAATTGAAAATAAGTCTTAACGAAATTGCGAATATTGATCTATGTATGTTGTACAAATTGATGTTTTTATTCCAAATATAAATTACACAAGCAGTATTCTACACGCAAAACCAAATAAAGTAACTAAAAACCAAAAACTAACGAACACAAATTGCTTTAAGTATTTATTCATATTAGCAAATCTTCATTCAATAAGTGTTTGTTATTATTTAAAATTTAAATTTGATTTTTGTTTCCACTTCTGCCACTGTAGAGTAAAAATTGTTTTGATATCAATGATTTTCTAGAATCATATCAATATTATTAAATTTTTTTTTATTTTGTCGAGCTACATATTGGCTTATTTAAACTTTTATTTAGTGGCATCTTAAGGGGGAAAATGAAAACTGTCACTATCATCCGTTGGGCGAGGTCAAAAAAATAGAACAAAATATGTCAATAAGAATTCTCTTAATTTTTTCTTAAAACCGTTGCCCCATATGCTATCTCTTTCTCACTAGTGCTTTTTTGCACTATTCATAGAGTTTGCCTTTATAGTTTTTCTAGGTATCAAAAAATATGTGGAATATGTATCAAATATAAAAATAATAAGATTATTAAATTTTAATGATAAAATACAAGCTCATACAGAAAAATTTTAAAAATAACCTCGGTTTTCTTTTATTTTTTATTACTTTTTTCAAATAAAACTTATTTTCTAGTTATAATTTTTTACACCCAATATAGAATTTTGATTTTGTATCAAACCATTTAACCAAGTATCAAACTATTAATATCGTCGTACAATATTTGAGTTAATTTTTTTTTTATGAAGATGTGTATTTAAATGAATGCAATATTGCCATGTCATTTGCATGATTAAAAAATTAATTTTTTATTTAATTTAAGTTTTAAAAACTTCAATATTTAAAAAAAAAATCAATTTTAATTTTTTAGAAATTTAAAACTGATTAGTACAACTGATTATTCATTCGAGTACAAACACTGTAGAAGTCTGCAAGTAGTATACGAAATACGCGTATCAGTTAATTTAAGCTAATTTAGTTACGCTCTAAATCATAAAATAAAATTAAAAAATATATTTTATAAATTTATAACTGATTAGTAGTTTTAAGAATTTTAACAAATAATTTTTTTGTGGTATTAATATTTTATATTTTAAATTATATATTTATATAATATAAGTTATATTATAATATGAATTATAATTAAATTATAATATATTAAAAGTTATATTTTAAATATTTTATATATTCAAAAAATAATTTTCAAATCTTACATATCTTTTAGAAAAACTAATTCTTTAAAGTTTTAATATGTGAGTTTTTAAAATCTTATATGTTGAAAAATCAGGGTAAATTACATTAGTCTTTCAATATGGTAACACCAGAAACTATATAAGCTTTTAATTTACAATATGATCAATAGACGTGTTGATCAAGTCAAGTGTATTGAAATGTATGTTTGTATTCATTTACATCATAGAATTACTAGTACTAGAATGGCAATAGAGAAAAAATTTTCAGACAAATTTCAAAATTTGGTACGTGTACCGTTTGTATGTATTTACTAGTTTCTCCGCGATTCATTTCATTTTGAAAGTGAAATATAAAAGAAACTTTTAAGTACGATTTAAGTAAGATTTCAAAGTTAAAAGTAAATGAAAATAAATTAGAAAATATTATATTCAAAAAATTTGTGTGTTGTTGTGCTTTTTGAAGTTTTTTAAAAAACATTAAATTAAATAAAGGATTATTAAGATGGGAAGAAAGTGTTGCTTAAAGATTTTTTTTTATTTCTTGAGGTTTTACAAATATCGGCCGATTTTTTTAAAATTATTTTAAAGGTATTTTCCCATGGTTTTTGCTTTCCATTTTTCATTATTATTAAGTGACCGTTCTGTAAATTTACCAAAACATAGTATATTTTCGAATAGAATCAATTTGAAAATCATATTGTAATGCTAAATTTTTTAAAAAATAAGTAAATTTTTGATTGAATAAAAGAAGGGTAAGGAAAAAACCTTTTAATTCTTTATTCGGAAACGTTAAGTTATTTGAAACAGAAATCAAAACCCTCCTTACGGTTAACATAAATGTAGATTTCATATTTGCAAAAGGTTCGTTCATATTTAAAAATGGCTAAAAATGTTTATATATTCACAAGATTATAAATACTTTTTGTTTTGTTCAAAAAATTATGATTTGTTTTTGATTTACTTATATTCATTTTCACGGTGAATAAATAAACCTACGATAAACCTTAAGATAAATCAAAATTGATATGTAAGTTAATTAAAATTAACCGAAAAATATACTTGATGGAGATTCCTTTATTTTTAAAAATAATTGATTGCAATTTCTTCTAATATTATTCAAATTTTTTTCTTGATGTTTTGTTCATTTATATATTTAATATTAAAAGTTAATATTTAAAGCAGACCCGTGCAAACTGCGGCGGCCCAAAAGAGATATTGTGCGGCCCATTTAATAATATATTTTTTCATACTATTTCATAATATTTTTTTTTAATTTTTTTCAAAATATAATTTATATAAATTAAATAAACATAAAACCACAATTATGTGCGTTTCGCGGAGTAAAGTTTTCTATTTCTAACATATAACATAAATTGTATAACCTCAGGTGTAAGTATAAAATCTCGGATCAACTTCAAAATCTCTTTGCGTCTCAGATATTTTGTACTTGTTAAAAAATATAAATGTGAAACTTAAAAATTACAATTTTTTTAATTAAACTGCAATTCTTTATTCACAAAAAACACAAAATCAACATTAACTTTTGGTACATTTATATATATTTTTTTATCATTAGGAAAAAATATTTAAAACAGACAAAAAATTTGCAACTTACCAATAGTAACCACAAAAAATATTTGTAACCATACCAACCATATACAAAATTAAGATTTTTGGATATTATTTTCTTGTGGAATTTCATGCTAATGAATAAAATAAAATAATTTTGTATTTAAATTTAAATATACATATTATATATATTTTTCTAAATTCATGTTATTAATCATAGCATTTCATGCGGCCCATTGCTATACCCAAGTTGTAAGAATGGCCCGAATGTCAAAAAAGTTTGCACCGGACTGATTTAAAGTAAAAGTAAATTAAATTAAATAGTTAAAATCTTTATTCGAAATAACTTACAATACAAACTTCCCAATCCAAATGTATTTCTATGTAAAAATGTAAATAAAAAAATTAATGAGAAACTGCCTAATAAACATTCTCATTTACTCAAATTTAAGCAATGACAGATGAAGTAGCCGTACCATTTGTATACGCATACGAAATTGCATATGTATTTTTTTGTCTGAATACCTCAGGATAGGAAATCACATTAGAAGAAAAGAGTCGGGAACATTCTTTTGCCATTCTAGAACTAGTAATTCTATGATTTACATATTTTAATATGATTTTTTGTTAAAACGAGGAAGAATGTAGTAGTGTAGACTCTGTCAACTCTGGGATACCCGTATGACCGTTATATAAACATTATATCATTATTATAAACACTAATTACTTTTGGCAAGATTTCAGACACGCAGCTGTAATAGGTACAGAGAAATGCTCATTTGAAAAAGGAAGTTGTATGGCAGCTACCCGAACCCATGGACCAATATGGCTGGATTTAAATATCGATGACGGCTATTGCAAAAAACCGAATTTGTGAAAATTTTAAGATCCTAGCTTCTTTAGTTTTTGAGTTATCGTGCGGACGGACAGTCGGACATACATTGCTAAATCAATTTATTTTTCGATTCTTAACTGATCCATACACTTGAATCTATATCTACCCCCTCTTCTTCTTTGAGTCTTTGCGTGACAAACGTAATGGCAAATTTATTATACCCTTTGACCTATAGTCATACGGTATAAAAAAACACTGAAAGATGGTGTAGGTAATTTTTCATAGTATTATTTTCAATGGCTGGGCTTTTATATTTTAATCCTTGGTGGCTTGCCGTTTCATTGTGAAATTATCTATTAAATTGCGGTTTCTAGTTTCAAAGGGGTTAAAAAGTTAAAGCAAAAAAGTTATAAAAGAAAAATTCAAATTTGAACGGTAAGTTGTCGTTTTATTTTCATAAATTTTAACTAATAAATTATTAATTTCTCAAAAAATTTTTAGTAGATTAGGTTTTCAATACTTTATACAGAGCCATAATATTAAAATTTTACTCTAATTTATCTTTTTATTCATTTAAAATGTTTAAAATTTTCTAATTTATCATTTTTTTCCACACCCTTCAACTTGCCACCAAAGCATTGAATCTTGAAGTGGAACAGGTGGATCAGCTTTTGTTAAACCATGAAAAATATTAAATAATTTATTTTTTTTAATTTTATTACATATTTAATATGGTTATGTTTTACTAGAATTATAGTTTTACGTTTGTTTTATTCTTATAGTTTTATGCAAGTAGCTACATGTTTATAATTTTTTTTAATTTTATTTTTTAAAGGGTTTTTTATGCCGAATTAAAAGTTATTCATTTTATTTATTATATAACTTCAATTCGGCTTTTTCCCTTTTCTAAAAATATAAAATTAAAATTGAATTTTAAATATTGATTATGTCTTTATTTTTTAATTAAACAAAATTTTTCAGATATTATTTTCCTCTTCCCATCTAATTATTTTATTTCTCAACAAGTATTCAATTTTATATACGATGTACGGAATTTTAATTGTACACACTTAATATCCAATTTTCATCCTGTTTAAATTCCTAGTCTATTCTAAAAAATTCATTTGAAAGCAAAAAACAAATTCGTTTGTCTGCTCTTATTATTTCTATATTATTTCAATACGTTAAGAGGTAAAATGAATATTTAAAACGAAACATTTGATTGAAAATTAGAAAAATAAGAAAAATAAATATTTATACATACATACATAATATAGTGTATTATTTATATTTGATTAAGTTAAGCCAGTAGTTAAATATATGTATGTATATTTACATTGGCATTTGGTTTTATCAGTATTACATTGAAACACACAAACTCATTAAAAAATAAAATGAATGTACCAACTCTAAACTTTTTTTTTACTATTTTTTACTTTTTTTTTTTAAGAAAATAATAATAATATAAAACAATGTGTAGGATGAGAAAGGTATATGTTTTTACAAATGTATAATATCGTTTTTTCTCTTTCGTGGGGCATTGGATTTCAAAAAATATAGTGAGAGATTTTTTGTTCTACTTGCTTTATCTATATATGTATAATTTTTGGCGAGGTGGATGTACACTATTAAAAGCGTTTTTTTTTTTTTTTTAAATCAGGGCATAGATCTGGTCACGCTCTGAACAAAATGAGCACGATCTGAGCAGAGCATGAACTGAGTACGCTCAGAGTGTTCAGATTTAATAAAAAACACGATTTGAAAAACTGTCATTTTTATTTTAGTTACGTTTTAAATTGGCAAAAAATTAAATTAAAAAAAGATAACTAAAAATAAACAAAACATTTTGACTTTTATTTTACAAGTAAAACCTTAAACAATCATCAAAATGTCTTTGTATTTTATTTTGCCAGCCGTGATCGATATATTTGTATTGAGCCCGTAGAGCACGCTCTAAGCGCGCTCTTTTTTTAAATAAAAAAACGTGAATCTCATGTTCTGAGCGCTAAGCTAAAAATAAAAAAAGATTTTTTTTGACATTTCATGGTCTGCTCAGATTTAAAAAAAAAACGCCTTGAATTAAAATTTATTGCAAACAGACAAATCTTTTTCTCTTTCTCTTCCGTTATGTTACTTTGTACGAGTCGTAAATTCTACCACTATTTTGCGGGTAATTCATATCTTAAATCAGATGATTAAGAAAAATTAAAGTTCGCTTATTAAGCAAAGTTAACGGCACGTACAAAGTAAATGAACGAAGGGACATAAAGGTTAATACAAAATATTTTGCTTTGTTTTTCAAATTAATTTATATTTTTTTCGTCTCTTTATCGCACTTCAAGCTAGAAACGAATTACAGCAAGAAAAAGGCGCAACCTATAATAGGTTTTATTTATATGTTTCGGTTATTAACAGGACAGCCAATAATTAAACGTCAAAAACGTTAAGACTACCTAGAACACAAAAGCTAATTAACGCTTTTTGTACTTTTATGTTCCATATTTTCAGTTTTCAAAAATGACAAATAATTTTTATCTATTTTATTAAATTTTGAGGTTTTTGTTTTATTTTTGTTTTAATTTTTGTAAAAATGTTTATTGTTTTAAAATTTATTTTATAAAATTATTCACTTTCCACTATTCTTAAAATTCTTTTTCGCCATTTTATCTCAAAGCCATATAAAAATTTATAATCAAATGTCAAATAAAAAAAAAGAACAACAATAAAAGTTGACCAAAATTGATTTGAAAAAAAAAAAATAGAACATAAAGGTGTAACCTATCTATAACAAGTTAGAACAACTAATGAACACAAAACTAGAAAACTTTCGAACAAAAAAACACTGTTTTAAAACTAATGAACGCGAAAACTACTGTAATTTTCTGTTCTAGGTAATCCTTGAATTCACTAAAAAACGCAAACACACCTATTGTATCTCGTTAGGTTAAGAGAAAAATTAAGATTATTTTTTTCTATATATTTATATAGTTTTGATAGTGCGGTACACACTAAGCGATAAAACTGCCAGATAAATTTTTTCGATATCGTTGTATTTTAATATTGTTTGAGTTCCTTTATCAGCAGAAAACTACTTTTTGCTACTCTCAGTTACTCCTAGGTGCACGACACCAGCTTTTGAAAATGAGTAGATAATTATAAAATTTTTGGCATATGGCTTGTCTTGATTTTCAAAAATAGTTTATGAACACTTGTCATGGGAATGGATTTTGTACTAGGTAATCTACACAATTTTGGGGTTTATGAACGTACTATAATACCCATAACTTCTGATGAAATACGTTATAAATTGTGATTAACACACGCCTGTCACCACGTAACAAACTAACAGCGGCCAATAATTATTGGAATCACAATATCCCTGATCTGATATAAAAAAACAGAAATAAAACAAATCGGATAAATTAATATTGACATATTAAAATGTTACCACTTATACATCCCATACATGATGGACCTGGTTTTCAACTTTGTACGCGAACTTGTTTACAAACCTTACCATACACTATTCAGCCTACCATCGAACCATCGTAAAATTTTTTGTTTTGTAAAATATGTTAAACCTGCCCATACACGATACAACTCAAATGCACACCAAAGACTCCTCCCACAAAAATCAAAATTTTTTGATTTTCTTCCAATCGACTTTTCAACCTTCAAAATGGTCTTTCAATTTGCCCATACACGATTAAACTTCGCAAGTCCGCGAACCAAGTTAAAAACCCGGTCCATCGTGTATGGGAAGCATTACAATATCAATTAACATTATGCGTTTTTTTTTTTTTAAAAGTGCATATATCTTCTTCGTCTTTTGTTGCCTATCCATAATTGGATGTCAGCGGTCATATGATATTAGCAACGATGCCCTGAAAGATGTTTCGATCTGTTGCTGAATGGATTAAATCTCCAATTTTTCTGATGCCTGTCCAGTTTCTAATGTTACGCAACCATGATAATTGCTTCCTTCCTATATCTCTTTTTCCTTCAATTTTCCCTTGAACTATTAACTGAAGTAGCTCGTATTTGTTTCCACGCATAATATGGCCAAAGTATGAGATTTTTTGTTTCTTCAATATATCAATTGTTATGAATTTACTTTTTGAAAGCAGTGCGTGTCGCCCGTTAAAGAATGTTTAATTTTTATTATTAATAAATTATCATTTGGATTTTGTTTAATTTTTAGTTGGTTATAAATATTACTTCATTTTTTAATAGCTTTTAAATTTATATTTTGCAACTTGTTTGAATTAAGCATGAACTAAATAAATAAATACATATTAACTTCAAACTCATAAAATGTTATCAGCTATAACTTGATAAGTGATATGATAAATATAGGTTGTACGTTATTTAATTCAATCTAATACCAAAAATGATTAGAGATGTTAAATTTAAAATTGCCTTCAAAACAACCTAAAATATTAAGCTGTGTTAATGAGCTATAAATTCATAGCTCTGTATTAGTGGTAAAACAACATAATCTAAGTACATAAATATGTATATATTCATTCATATACCTGTATAATTGTAGGATGTGCGATTATTTAAAACTTAATTTATGAAAATGAAGAATTTTACCAAATATTGTAACCATAGATTTTTATAGTTATTATAAATCCTTGATTTTTTAAGCTATTTTAAGAAAGTTAGTCGCCTCAGTATAGTAGTATCAGTTAATACTATAACTAGGTGAGGTATACATAACTTTTGATATTATTAAATTTGCATTTTCCTATATAAATCTGTACTAAAAAGTATTTATAAAAGTTAATATAACAGTAAACAAAGAAACTGAAATTAAAAAAAACAATCTTTGTAGCTAACTCTTTTTTTTAAACTAAATAGGTAGGTATTTAGTATTTTAAATTAATAATCTGACGAGCTGATAAGTTAAATATGCATGACACAATTTCTGTATACATACATACATATGTGTATAAAAAATTGTTGTTGTACTTTTTTGTGTATTAACGTAACTTTTATTATATATCGCAATTCGCAATTCAATTTTCAACTAACTTCAATTCAACATATTACTGTTTTATCAGTTTGATTGTGTTTCTTGAAGGTTGTGAAAGTATTACGGCCAACGGGGTGCGTGTAAACAGAATTTATTTTTTTTTGTAGCAGAATTAGTCAATAGAAAAGTGATTGCAGTTGTATAATATAATTAAATTTTTGACATAATTCAATATGAATTGGATAGAGTATACTGAATCAAAATGGAAAGATTTCGATATGACATTACTAAAAGTAGATGAGTCTTACGTGCAAATTATAAAACACATTCCTAATAAATTATCAATATATTACCTTTATGAAGATTGTTTTAAGTGCCTATATAAAAAACTTCATTTGGAAAATGATAAATTTAAAATGGACGGATCTAGAACCGTTTCATTTAAAATCTTTAAAAATGACCATGCAAAATACAATACCTTTGATAATGAAACTAATTTGTTATGTACTCTAAACTCAAATTTGGGTGAATTTGGAGTATATAATTTAACAATTACATCTGAAATGGAATGTTCAATGGTTGCTGACAAAGAACCAGTTAATATTTATATACCGATTTTTACATTATTGTTGATTGGTATATGTATCATACTTTGTTATAAATTCATTAATTTTGCGTGGGAGTGGTATAAATCGAGAAATCAAAGTGAAAATAATGTCTCTGTACAAAATGCTGATATAAAAAAGAAAAAACGTTTAAAAAGTTTAGATATTTTTCGGGGTCTTGTTATAACGTTGATGATTTTTGTTAACAGTGGTGGAGGTCATTACTTTTGGATTGAACATGCTCCTTGGAATGGACTCCATATTGCTGATTTAGTTTTTCCTTCATTTTTATGGATAATGGGAGTAGCAATACCGTTTTCTATTAATATTCAACTAAGTCGTGCTGTTACTAAAAAAAAATTGTTCAAGGACATAGCAGTTCGATCAATCAAATTATTCCTAATTGGAATATGTTTGAACTCTTTGTTTGGACCTGATTTAAAAGATTTGCGAATTATGGGTGTACTGCAACGTTTTGGTATTGCGTATCTTGTTTGTGCTTCGTTTTATGTGATATTTGCTAAAAGTATTATAAATTTTCCAGAAACAAATTTAAGAATTTATTTTTACGATATAATACTGATGCGGGAACAATTAATTTTTTGTTTAATCTTGATTATAGTTCATCTTAGTATTGTATTTGGATTAAAGATACCCAATTGTCCTCAAGGATATATTGGACCGGGTGGTATACATGATTATGGACAATATCCAAATTGTACTGGAGGTGCAATTGGTTACATAGATGAATTAATTTTAGGGAAAAACCATATTTACCAACATTCAAGTGCAAAATCACTCTATGATTCAAAAAACTTTGATCCAGAAGGGGCTTTTGGCAGTCTTTTAACTATAGTACAAGTTTTCTTTGGTGTCCAATGCGGCGTCATATTACAGACTTACACCAGTTGGAAAGGAAGATGCATAAGATTGTTTATTTGGACTGTATTTTTAGGACTTTTTGGCGGAAGTTTATGCTTTTTTAGTAAAGAAAATGGAATAATACCAATTAATAAGAATTTATGGTCGCTTTCATTTGTACTAGTTACTTCAGCAATAGCATATTTTATTCTACTTATTTTTTATATTGTTGTGGATTTAAAAGAGCGGTGGAGTGGGTATCCATTTTTACAAGCTGGAATGAATCCAATAATTTTATATGTTGGTCATTCAGTACTGCATAAAATGTTACCTTGGCATTGGCATGTTGGTTTAATGAACACACATTTTATGTTATTGCTAGAAGCATTGTGGAACACAACATTATGGGTGATAATCTCAATCAACCTTTTTAATAAAAATATTTTTTATAATATTTAATAAAAATTTGTAAGTTAAGTGTTAAACAATATTTTTCCCCCAAAACAATTATTCTACTCAATTTTTTTCAATGATTAACATTTAACAGCTAAAATGTGATGAAAAATACCCAGTTTTTAAATAAATTTCTCAATTTTTTTTTAATGTTTACCAAAACCAAATATGTACATACCATCAAATATAAAAACAATATATCCCATATTTTTTGTATATCTTGTTCATTGTTATAATTAAAAAATTTACATGCCAAAACAAAAATTAGGAATATTATGAAGATGTTAAACTAAAATTAATATGCTGTAAAAAATACATACGAAAGAATTGTTTATTATATCTGAATAATTGACCTTCATATATCTGTTTTTAAACTTAGTTAAAAAATGTTGGTGGCATTAAAACTCTGATAAACACAAAAATAAGAATATCGTATAAATATATATTTATATAAGAAATAATTATTCCATAATCTAACATAAAAAGCTTTATGATCTCGAAGGTTGCATGATTGCATCTGTCCACTCTACAATCCTCTTAATGAAGTTTGTTCTTTTTTTTTGGTTGAACATATTTTTATTATGTTTTACCTAAATTAAATAGTAAATACAATCGTTAAATGAATTTGCAATAATTCAAGAGTTATATATTTAGGTATACATACTTCTTTCATATTAAATTGAAAATAAGTCTTAACGAAATTGCGAATATGGATCTATGTATGTTGTACAAATTGATATTTTTATTCCAAATATAAATTACACAAGCAGTATTCTACACGCAAAACCAAATAAAGTAACTAAAAACCAAAAACTAACGAACACAAATTGCTTTAAGTATTTATTCATATTAGCAAATCTTCATTCAATTAAATTTTGATATTTATATAAGTGTTTGTTATTATTTTAATTTGATTTTTGTTTCCACTTCTGCCACTCTAGAGTAAAATTTGTTTTGATATCAATGATTTTCTAGAATCATATCAATATTATTAAATTTTTTTTTATTTTGTCGAGCTACATATTGGCTTATTTAAACTTTTATTTAGTGACATCTTAAGGGGGAAAATGAAAACTGTCACTATCATCCGTTGGGCGAGGTCAAAAATTATACATACAAAATGATATTGTGGAGCTAATTGAATCACACAATACTGAATTAACAAATGAAGAACTAATTGAGTTGGACAATAATATGGAGGATAGAGAAGATGATGATACAGATGGAGCTGAAGCTAAAAATTTTAAAATTGGTGAGCTTAAGGACGCATTAACATATTTAGAGAAAGCTAAAGATATATTCGATCCAATATTAGAACGATGCTCTAAAGTAAACAGAGAAATTGATAGTGCTGTATGGTGTTATAGAGAATTGTACGATGAGAAAAAGAAGGCTTCAGTACAGGTTACATTGCATCAGTATTTCACTGCAGCGCCAAGTACTAGTGCACCGAAAACTACCAGTAGGTCATCACAAATAACTATTTCTAGTTATTTATCCGAATCGTCTGATGAGAGCATGTAATCATAATAAATTTGTTTTTTATGCTTTTAATTTAATGAATTTAATAATTTTGTATAGTTTTTGAATGTTTTTTAATACATATTTTGTATTTACATAATTTAAAAGTTTTAAATTTTGAATTTAATATTTTTGTTTAGTCTTTAAATGTATATAATATTTTGAAATTAATTATTTTATTATATATTATTCTAATAAAGAATTAAAGTCTAATTTTCGTATTATCATAATTCTCTTAATCTTTTTATTCTATTTAAAATTTTTTGCAAACAGACAAATCTTTTTCTCTTTCTCTTCCGTTATGTTACTTTGTACGAGTCGTAAATTCTACCACTATTTTACGGGTAATTCATATCTTAAATCAGATGATTAAGAAAAATTAAAGTTCGCTTATTAATCAAAATTAACGACACGTACAAAGTAAATGAACGAAGGGACGTAAAGGTTAATACAAAATATTTTGCTTTGTTTTTCAAATTAATTTATATTTTTTTCGTCTCTTTATCGCACTTCAAGCTAGAAACGAATTACAGCAAGAAAAAGGCGCAACCTATAATAGGTTTTATTTATATGTTTCGGTTATTAACAGGACAGCCAATAATTAAACGTCAAAAACGTTAAGACTACCTAGAACACAAAAGCTAATTAACGCTTTTTGTACTTTTATGTTCCATATTTTCAGTTTTCAAAAATGACAAATAATTTTTATCTATTTTATTAAATTTTGAGGTTTTTGTTTTATTTTTGTTTTAATTTTTGTAAAAATGTTTATTGTTTTAAAATTTATTTTATAAAATTATTCACTTTCCACTATTCTTAAAATTCTTTTTCGCCATTTTATCTCAAAGCCATATAAAAATTTATAATCAAATGTCAAATAAAAAAAAAGAACAACAATAAAAGTTGACCAAAATTGATTTGAAAAAAAAAAATAGAACATAAAGGTGTAACCTATCTATAACAAGTTAGAACAACTAATGAACACAAAACTAGAAAACTTTCGAACAAAAAAACACTGTTTTAAAACTAATGAACGCGAAAACTACTGTAATTTTCTGTTCTAGGTAATCCTTGAATTCACTAAAAAACGCAAACACACCTATTGTATCTCGTTAGGTTAAGAGAAAAATTAAGATTATTTTTTTCTATATATTTATATAGTTTTGATAGTGCGGTACACACTAAGCGATAAAACTGCCAGATAAATTTTTTCGATATCGTTGTATTTTAATATTGTTTGAGTTCCTTTATCAGCAGAAAACTACTTTTTGCTACTCTCAGTTACTCCTAGGTGCACGACACCAGCTTTTGAAAATGAGTAGATAATTATAAAATTTTTGGCATATGGCTTGTCTTGATTTTCAAAAATAGTTTATGAACACTTGTCATGGGAATGGATTTTGTACTAGGTAATCTACACAATTTTGGGGTTTATGAACGTACTATAATACCCATAACTTCTGATGAAATACGTTATAAATTGTGATTAACACACGCCTGTCACCACGTAACAAACTAACAGCGGCCAATAATTATTGGAATCACAATATCCCTGATCTGATATAAAAAAACAGAAATAAAACAAATCGGATAAATTAATATTGACATATTAAAATGTTACCACTTATACATCCCATACATGATGGACCTGGTTTTCAACTTTGTACGCGAACTTGTTTACAAACCTTACCATACACTATTCAGCCTACCATCGAACCATCGTAAAATTTTTTGTTTTGTAAAATATGTTAAACCTGCCCATACACGATACAACTCAAATGCACACCAAAGACTCCTCCCACAAAAATCAAAATTTTTTGATTTTCTTCCAATCGACTTTTCAACCTTCAAAATGGTCTTTCAATTTGCCCATACACGATTAAACTTCGCAAGTCCGCGAACCAAGTTAAAAACCCGGTCCATCGTGTATGGGAAGCATTACAATATCAATTAACATTATGCGTTTTTTTTTTTTTAAAAGTGCATATATCTTCTTCGTCTTTTGTTGCCTATCCATAATTGGATGTCAGCGGTCATATGATATTAGCAACGATGCCCTGAAAGATGTTTCGATCTGTTGCTGAATGGATTAAATCTCCAATTTTTCTGATGCCTGTCCAGTTTCTAATGTTACGCAACCATGATAATTGCTTCCTTCCTATATCTCTTTTTCCTTCAATTTTCCCTTGAACTATTAACTGAAGTAGCTCGTATTTGTTTCCACGCATAATATGGCCAAAGTATGAGATTTTTTGTTTCTTCAATATATCAATTGTTATGAATTTACTTTTTGAAAGCAGTGCGTGTCGCCCGTTAAAGAATGTTTAATTTTTATTATTAATAAATTATCATTTGGATTTTGTTTAATTTTTAGTTGGTTATAAATATTACTTCATATGGCATATGGCTTGTCTTGATTTTCAAAAATAGTTTATGAACACTTGTCATGGGAATGGATTTTGTACTAGGTAATCTACACAATTTTGGGGTTTACGAACGTACTATAATACCCATAACTTCTGATGAAATACGTTATAAATTGTGATTAACACACGCCTGTCACCACGTAACAAACTAACAGCGGCCAATAATTATTGGAATCACAATATCCGTGATCTGATATAAAAAACAGAAATAAAACAAATCGGATAAATTAATATTGACATTTTGAGTGTTTGAAATGTCATACGTGAACGTCATATGATAACGCCAATGTCATAAATGAGATCACAGAGAAAACTTCTTCGGATAAATTAATATTGACATATAAAATGTTACAACTTATACATCCCATACATGATGGACCTGGTTTTCAACTTGGTACGCGAACTTGTTTACAAACCTTACCATACACTATTCAACCTACCATCGAACCATCGTAAAATTTTTTGTTTTGTAAAATATGTTAAATGCCAAAAGAAACTGATAATTTTAAATTTGAATTTTTTGCCTATTTCATTTTTGTGTTCTAAAATTACGATATTTAACATTTTTTTATATTTTAAAACATAATTATTTCAAATTTATTACTTAATTATTTTTTACATTACAGTTTTCTTATTTCTTCAAATCGGAATATCTCAACGTTCTGTCGTGTCAAAAAATGAAAAATATGACAAAAAAGAAAACAAAATGACATTTAAGTTGTTCAACCTGCCCATACACGATACAACTCAAATGCACACCAAAGACTCCTCCCACAAAAATCAAAATTTTTTGATTTTCTTCCAATCGACTTTTCAACCTTCAAAATGGTCTTTCAATTTGCCCATACACGATTAAACTTCGCAAGTCCGCGAACCAAGTTGAAAACCCGGTCCATCGTGTATGGGAAGCATTACAATATCAATTAACATTATGCATTTTTTTTTTTAAAAGTGCATATATCAATCAATTGTTATGATTTTACTTTTTGAAAGCAGTGCGTGTCGCCCGTTAAGAATGTTTAATTTTTATTATTAATAAATTATCATTTGGATTTTGTTTAATTTTTAGTTGGTTATAAATATTACTTCATTTTTTAATAGCTTTTAAATTTATATTTTGCAACTTGTTTGAATTAAGCATGAACTAAATAAATAAATACATATTAACTTCAAACTCATAAAATGTTATCAGCTATAACTTGATAAGTGATATGATAAATATAGGTTGTACGTTATTTAATTCAATCTAATACCAAAAATTATTAGAGATGTTAAATTTAAAATTGCCTTCAAAACAACCTAAAATATTAAGCTGGTTAATGAGCTATAAATTCATAGCTCTGTATTAGTGGTAAAATAACATAATCTAAGTACATAAATATGTATATATTCATTCATATACCTGTATAATTGTAGGATGTGCGATTATTTAAAACTTAATTTATGAAAATGAAGAATTTTACCAAATATTGTAACCATAGATTTTTATAGTTATTATAAATCCTTGGTTTTTTAAGCTATTTTAAGAAAGCTAGTCGCCTCAGTATAGTAGTATCAGTTAATACTATATCTAGGTAAGGTATACATAACTTTTGATATTATTAAATTTGCATTTTCCTATATAAATCTGTACTAAAAAGTATTTATAAAAGTTAATATAACAGTGAACAAAGAAACTGAAATTAAAAAAAACGATCTTTGTAGCTAACTCTTTTTTTTAAACTAAGTAGGTAGGTATTTAGTATTTTAACTTCAATTCAACATATTACTGTTTTATGAGTTTGATTGTGTTTCTTGAAGGTTGTGAAAGTATTACGGCCAACGGGGTGCGTGTAAACAGAATTTATTTTTTTTTGTAGCAGAATTAGTCAATAGAAAAGTGATTGCAGTTGTAAAATAGAATTAAATTTTTCAATATGAATTGGATAGAGTATACTGAATCAAAATGGAAAGATTTCGATATGACATTACTAAAAGTAGATGAGTCTTACGTGCAAATTATAAAACACATTCCTAATAAATTATCAATATATTACCTTTATGAAGATTGTTTTAAGTGCCTATATAAAAAACTTCATTTGGAAAATGATAAATTTAAAATGGACGGATCTAGAACCGTTTCATTTAAAATCTTTAAAAATGAACATGCAAAATACAATACTTTTGATAATGAAACTAATTTGTTATGTACTCTAAACTCAAATTTGGGTGAATTTGGAGTATATAATTTAACAATTACATCTGAAATGGAATGTTCAATGGTTGCTGACAAAGAACCAGTTAATATTTATATACCGATTTTTACATTATTGTTGATTGGTATATGTATCATACTTTGTTGTAAATTCATTAATTTTGCGTGGGAGTTGTATAAATCGAGAAATCAAAGTGAAAATAATGTCTCTGTACAAAATGCTGATATAAAAAAGAAAAAACGTTTAAAAAGTTTAGATATTTTTCGGGGTCTTGTTATAACGTTGATGATTTTTGTTAACAGTGGTGGAGGTCATTATTTTTGGATTGAACATGTTCCTTGGAATGGACTCCATATTGCTGATTTAGTTTTTCCTTCATTTTTATGGATAATGGGAGTAGCAATACCGTTTTCTATTAATATTCAACTAAGTCGTGCTGTTACTAAAAAAAAATTGTTCAAGGACATAACAGTTCGATCAATCAAATTATTCCTAATTGGAATATGTTTGAATTCTTTTAATGGACCTGATTTAAAAGATTTGCGAATTATGGGTGTACTGCAACGTTTTGGTATTGCGTATCTTGTTTGTGCTTCGTTTTATGTGATATTTGCTAAAAGTATTATAAATTTTCCAGAAACAAATTTAAGAATTTATTTTTACGATATAATACTGATGCGGGAACAATTAATTTTTTGTTTAATCTTGATTATAGTTCATCTTAGTATTGTATTTGGATTAAAGATACCCAATTGTCCTCAAGGATATATTGGACCGGGTGGTATACATGATTATGGACAATATCCAAATTGTACTGGAGGTGCAATTGGTTACATAGATGGATTAATTTTAGGGAGAAAGCATATTTTCCAATATCCAAGAGCACAATTTTTCATTGGTTCAAAAAACTTTGATCCAGAAGGGGTTTTCGGCAGTCTTTTAACTATAGTACATGTTTTCTTTGGTGTCCAATGCGGCGTCATATTACAGACTTACACCAGTTGGAAAGGAAGATGCATAAGATTGTTTATTTGGACTGTATTTTTAGGACTTTTTGGCGGAAGTTTATGCTTTTTTAGTAAAGAAAATGGAATAATACCAATTAATAAGAATTTATGGTCGCTTTCATTTGTACTAGTTACTTCAGCAATAGCATATTTTATTCTACTTATTTTTTATAGTGTTGTGGATTTAAAAGAGCGGTGGAGTGGGTATCCATTTTTACAAGCTGGAATGAATCCAATAATTTTATATGTTGGTCATTTAGTACTGCGTAAAATGTTACCTTGGCATTGGCATGTTGGTTTAATGAACACACATTTTATATTATTGCTAGAAGCGTTGTGGAACACAACATTATGGGTGATAATCTCAATCAACCTTTTTAATAAAAATATTTTTTATAATATTTAATAAAAATTTGTAAGTTAAGTGTTAAACAATATTTTTCCCCCAAAACAATTATTCTACTCAATTTTTTTCAATGATTAACATTTAACAGCTAAAATGTGATGAAAAATACCCAGTTTTTAAATAAATTTCTCAATTTTTTTTTAATGTTTACCAAATATGTACATACGACTAAATATAAAATAAAATCTGTTAAATATTTTGACAGTTGAATTTGAAGTTTCCAAGGTGTGTTTATAATGTAAGTTAATTTCACAACAGATAAAGAAGTACGATTGTGTTTTTAATTTGCCGTTCAGTTTAAAGCATAGAATAACTAGTACTGGGTATAGTATAATATCCTGATTCCTGAGATTGTGTTCAGACACACAAATTCATATGCATTTTCTTATGCGACTACAAATGGTACGGGTACTTTTTCTGTTATTATTTAAAGTTGAATAAATGAGAATGATCAAATAAGCAGTTACTCATTAATTTTTTTGTTAACATTTTTAAATTGAATTACATTGGGATTGGAGAGTTTTTATATTATTCAGTTGTTTCATATAAAGATACTTGCTATTTTATTCAAATTATTTTTAATTTAAAATATTTATATTTGAATAATATTTGACAAAGAAATTGCAGTCTATTATTTCAAAATGTAATGGAATCGTCATCAAAGTGTATTTTTTTTTATGTTAAGTTTAAACTTGTATATTTTGATTTATAATAATCACCCTTATTCTAAATTCCCTCGTACAGCTACGTCGGAGATAATCAACGAAAAAGTAATTCTCAATTACGACTTAACGCTACGAAAACTGCAAAAATCTACGAAAGAAATATTCATTCGTAGCATATTCGTATTTCATATATTAAAATTTTTAAGGGAAAAATAACGAAAAAACTAGACATAATCAAAATATTAAAAAAATGATATGTCAATGTCTTACTATTTTTTATTTATAATTAATCTTAAAATACTTTTTCTCAAAATAATATTCAAAAATTATTAGATACCTAATACAAATTTGAAAACAAAAATCATTCTTACTTAAAAAAATGAATTCAAACGTCGAAGTTGCCATTGCAAATTTAATTTTCTACGAGGGAATTTAGAATCACTAAAATTTTGTTTTCGTAGCGTAGCCAATTTTTCGTAGAAAGTTTACGAGGGAATTTAGAATAGTTGTGAATATGTATCTTCATTTTTAAGTATTTATTCGCCGTGGAAATGGAAATAAGCAAACAACACAAGCAGTGGTAACAGTCTTTCGTGAGTTTTAAAAGATTCTTTGTAAAATAGTCCCCACAAACATATAATTTTTCTTGTTTGAATCTTTTTGATTGCGTATTTAAGTTTTAAATGATGTAAATCCATTTAAACTGTAATATTTTGTCAGACGGACACCCAAAAAAATATATAAAATATTTTAATTGGTCTCGTAAAAACCGTGTTATCCATTAAATCATTTCATCAACTGTTTCACCTATATTAAATATCTATATATTTTATAAACTCTGTATTTTTTTTATTAAATATTAAAAAATACACAACGCAGAAAATTTTTTGAATACAGTTACACCTATTATAAATTCCCTCGTAGATTTTCTACGAAAAATTGGATACGCTACGAAAAAAAAGTTTTAGTGATTCTAAATTCCCTCGTAGAAAATTAAATTTGCAATGGCAACTTCGACGTTTGAATTCATTTTTTTAAGTAAGAATGATTTTTGTTTTCAAATTTGTATTAGGTATCTAATAATTTTTGAATATTATTTTGAGAAAAAAGTATTTTAAGATTAATTATAAATAAAATGATATTGAAGATATTGATAAGATTATAGATAAAATTGATATTGACGGATGATATTGAAGAAAAAGAATTTCAGCTAAAAAATTACACTGTTGTATCATGTCTCTCTCATTCAAGACACACGGGAGGAGCTTCAATTTACATAAAAAAGGATCTGCAATATAATGTGACTAGCTCCTTAAAAATGAAGTTTATGTGGATATTATCTGTTAAGGTCTTGTTAAATGAAATTGAATGGACAATGGCAGTTGTTTATAGATCACCTTCATCGGAATATCCAGTCTTGTCTTTTATTGATAAGTTTGGTGAGTGGTGTGATGAATTCATTGAAAAAGAAAACCATTGTGCGATTGTTGGTGATTTTAATATAGATTTGATGAAATCGGATACGTTGTTAAATGCTAAAAATATGATAAATACTATTAATCAGATTGGGCTAAAACAAATTGTACGAGAGCCCACAAGAATAACGAATGCAAGTCAAACGTTAATAGATTATTTATTGGTTAAAAATTATTGTAATTATGTAGAATATAAAATTGACCATAGCCTGAAAATTTCAGATCATGAGTCAATCTTGATAGAATGTAGGATTAATAAGCAATTAGATAAAATATACAAAATTAAGAAGATTTTCAAATATGATCAAAATAATTTCTCAAGTACTCTACAGGAACTATTTTTGCAAAATAGTATTTTTGGTTTAGATATTCACGGGAAGGCGTTGCAGTTCGAAATGAACATTATAGAATGTATTAGTTTACTTTCAAAAAACATTAGAGTAAAAATTTGTAATAATTTTCCAGGTTGGTTCACTAATGACTTAAGTAGCTTGAAACAATTGAAAACTCAAAGTTATATAAATGCTATTTATATGAGAGAAAACCATGAGTGTTGGAATCAATATTTAAACATCAGAAATAATTATAAAAATAAAATTATACAAGCAAAACAAAATTTTATTAAAAACAAAATTATAACTTGTGGAAGTGACCAGCGTGCATTATGGAAAAATATTAAAAATCTAGTACTTAATGAAAATAATCATGATGTTATTAATGAAATTAATTTTAATGGTAAAACAATAAAAAATGTACTGCAAATTACAGAGGAGTTTAACAAATACTTTATTGAAAGTATAAAAGAAATACATGATTCCATACAAAATGTTCAATATAGTGATAACATTAATGCATTGTATAATAGATTTAATTTTCATTTAGTAACGGATGTTGAATTTGAACTAATGCTTAAAAATATGAAAAATAAAAAGGACTCTTTTGGATTAAATATTCAAATGTTTTTACATTCACTGGCAATAATAGGACCTCACTTATTGAATATAATTAATTGTTCATTAGCGAATGGTGTTTTTCCGGAAAGTTGGAAGCAATCAATTATAGTTCCGATAGCAAAAATAAAAAATTCAAATAAATGCGAGGATTTTAGGCCTATTAACATGATGTCTTTATTTGAGAAAATTTTGGAAAGATTAGTATTTAAACATCTGGAAGATCACCTTGAAAAAAACAACATTTTGATACCTGAACAATCAGGTTTCAGAAAGGGTCATTCCTGTGGCACTGCTTTTAATTGGACAACATTTGAATGGAAGAAAGAGATGGACGCAGGTAACATAGTTCTGACAATATTTCTGGACTTTAAACGCGCGTTCGAAACTGTAGATCGTGAAATTCTTTTAAACAAGCTGGCAAAATATGGTGTATTAGGGAAAGAACATGATTGGTTTAAGAGTTTCATTTATCAGAGGAAACAAAGGGTTCGGATAAATGATGTTACGTCATCTTCCATGTTTGATGAATTTGGTGTTCCCCAGGGATCCGTACTGGGTGTCGTTCTTTTTTTAATATATATAAATAATATAAAGGAGGCTTTAAAAAGTGTCACTATTCAGTCAAGCCAGACGGCAATTTGCATCAGTTGCATTGACGTCATACTGACGTAATCGATTAAAATTCTTTATGCACCAAACCGGTTTTGGTAAATATTGTTGTAAAAAAAAACCGGTTTCATTGCAACCAAATTTTACTTGTAAGACTCGATGTACTAACCAACACAAACAAAAAACTGATTTTTTTTTTTCTTTAATTTTTTTGTTGTTTTTCTTTTTTTTTTCATTATTTAAAAATTTTTGAACTGTGCGCATCTTAAACAAAAAAAATTTGAGACCGGACAAAATATAAAATATTTCTGGTATTGGAAATTGATAAAAATCAATATAAGATTACCATATTAGGTTTTATATTAGGTTATTTTTTATCTTTTAAACTACATACTGAACAAATATATGTATTTGTATTATATTAAATACAATATAAATATATTTTGATTGATAAAATATAAAATTTAGTTAAAATAAATAATAGCAAAAAATAATTAATGATATAAAAGACAATTAGTTTAAGGAACAAATTTAGAACCTAATTTTAAAATTGTATAATTATGAATGTTTGCTCAGTCCCACAGATGTTAATTAAAATAATAATCCATTTTTAAATGACCTAGATATGATATAAGTAAAATAAAATTACCTACTTACTCAATGTAAAGAAAAAATTAAATTTCTTATATTATCTACAAATCCATTTTTTTATTTAGGTAGATACAAACCTTTTTTTTTGTATATGAATAAAAAAATTACAAAAACTTTCCGCTTTTGAAAAATCAGTTGACTAAACATTCTCCGACGATAACTATCTTCGAATGAACTAAATTTTACACATACATTCATAGGTTCATAAATTGATAATAACTGACAACAGTTGCTTACAACACTCTCGTGTGGCATTGAGCAATATTCACTTACGTTGGAAGATTACGTCAAAGCAAGTGTTGTTAACCACTCATGTGGATAGGGATTTGCTGATGATTGTCTTATATACATAGCTGGGAAAAATTTTAAAGAAATCGAAAGTAAACTAAATGAGGATCTAAAAGATGTGTATAATTGGATAAATATGAATAAATTAAAATTAAATATTAATAAAACCAAATGTATGATTTTTAACTCCAAACATAATCCAATTATAAAAATAGGCAATGAACAAATTGAGGTGGTAAATAGCTTTAAATATTTAGGTTTTATTATTGATAATAAATTAAGTTTTGATGAACATATCAATGGAATAAGTAACAAAATATCCAAGAAAATTGGTTTTTTAGGAAGACTTCGAAATACTATTGATCAAAAAACAGCAATTTTATTATATAACTCGCTAATACTTCCCCATTTTGATTACTCAGCATCAATTATCTTCTGTACTAAATCGGAATTTATCACAAGATTACAAGTCCTCCAAAACAAAGCTATGAGAGTTATATTAAAATGTGACCGATACACTTCGTTATGGCAGATGAATACAAGACTGAATTGGATGAGTGTCATCCAAAGAGCCATTTTCAAGGTACTAGTTTTTATATTTAAAATTAAAAACAATCTTTTACCTCGATATTTAGCAAACAATTTAACATATGTCAGTGAAGTAACTAACTATAATCTTCGGAATTCCAACAACTTTAGACTGCACAGATTCAATAAGGTGGCAACAAAAAATTCAGTTATGTATAAGGGAGTTCAAATTTTTAATGAAATGCCGAGTAGTATTAAATTAGAAAGAAATATTAACAAATTTATTAAATTGGTGAAGGATGAGATTAGGAATAAATTTTAAATTTTTTTTTAATTTTTTTAAATTTTAAATTTTTTTTTAATATTTCAAGCTTGTATATTTTGTCTCAGAATTCTAATTGATCTTTTTATTTAATGATTGATAAATTTAATTATTTTTTTTTGTTTATAATATAACTAATATTCTTAACACTGGATTATAATTTGAAGTAAATGTTAATGTAATATTATTTGTAAAAGTTTTTATTAAACTAATAAATTAATAAATAAATAAATAAATAAAAAATAGTAAGATATTTCATATAATTATTTTAATATTTTGATTATGTCTAGTTCTTTCGTTATTTTACCCTTAAAAATTTTAATATATGAAATACGAATATGCTACGAATGAATATTTCTTTCGTAGATTTTTGCACTTTTCGTAGCGTTAATTTAATTTTTTGTAGATTATCTCCGACGTAGCTGTACGAGGGAATTTAGAATAGGGGTGAGTATTTTGTTTTTATTCAGTTTTAAGGTGTGTTTAACTTACTCAAAAATGTACTAACAGTTTTTTATTCACTTTTAAACTGATTCGCGAAGAAACTAGTTAATACAAACAAAAGATATAGGTACATGTTTTTGAAATTTTTCTGAAAATATTTTCCCTATTATCATTCTAGTACTAGTACTTCTATGGTTTGAAGTGACTGCTTAAACTTCAATTTTTTTATACATATATTTTTTACATATTTGTTCCCTGTACGTACCAGGCCAGATTTTTTTTGGAGAAACATATATTTATTTTAATATACATAACATAATATATAATATGTATGTATAAAAAAATTAAATCACTTTTATGTTTTAAATTATATTTTAAATTCAAATTAAATTATGAGAAAATAATGTTAGCATTCTTTGATAACCTACCTATTATTATAGTTCTTATTTTAACAAAAGAAAATTTTTCATCAACAATTTTTAGTTTATTATAGTCATTAATGTAAACTAAAATATTTTTTGATTGCATAAAAATGACATGAGTTATAAGCTTGCTACGGCATTAAAATCTAAAACCTCTTCCAAAATATCGTCAGCAAATGTTTTATTTTCAGTATTTATGTGATAAATTGATGAATTGAATTGAAACAATTCAACATATCATCTGTTATATTCAATGTTCTGCAACAAACTCAAATTGTTTTCATATAACATTTAATGCGAATGATGGATGATAACATTTCAATCATCATTTTGTTACGTATTTTGGTTTTCGTTATGAACTATAGCGTTGGAATGTGGTAGACATAATAAAATAAAAGAAAGTTTACATATATGTTTAAACATTTTATCACCAGCAGTGCACTACTCAAAAAAAATCAGAAATGAAAGGGCGGCGCCCACAGTATTTTTTGTAGCCCAAACAAGCGCCGGGCGCTTTTCCAAAAATTATCGCGCCTGTTAAAGAGTCCAAGTAGCCCAATTGGCGCGAAAGCGCCCAATCTGGGAACCCTGGTACCAGAAATTATATATGTAAGGTGTGTTTATTAGTGAGTTCTAGGACTACCTCGAAAAATCTAGAATAAGGAACAATCGTTCTATACAAAAAATTCATATTTTTTTTTCCGGCGAGTTCAATTAACTTTAATCTTCATCCATAGATTGCCGAGATTTTTACATCTGCATTAAAAAAAATGTTATTTTATTATTTTGACAAATGTCAATATATGTGTTTTTTTTTTCAAATGTAGTTTTTTTTTTATTTTTATGTGTTTATAAAAAAAATAAAAAATATTTATATGTTATTTTAAAAAAATTTAAATAAATCTTTATATTTTATGCAGGAAAAAGTTTATTTAAAAATTTTACTGTATTTATAATAAAATAGTTTAATTTACTAATTTAATCTAATCTATTTAATATATGTTAATTTAATATTAATCTAATCTTAATAAAAAATATGTCCTGTTCTATCTAATCTAATCTCTTCTATTCTATTTTTTTTAAAATATTGCAAGTAACTACAAAATGAATTATTAGGTTTGTTTATTAGTTTTCACGACATAGAACAGTACACAATTAAATGTCAAACACTTTAATACTACCTAGAAGACAAAAACTAATGAACGCTGTTTTTTACTTTTCTGCACTTAGTTGAAATTTCTGTGCCAAAATATTTAAAAGTTTCGGTTTCATTCGATGAAAATTGAGATATTTATTTTTTTTTTAATTTATTTATTAGTTTTTAACTATTTATTTTAACCTGTTCGCTCCATTTCATTGAAAACACCTTCAAGCCCTTTGATATTTTGCTACGCTCATTGAGGCCAAGAAAGACCATTTTGGAGGTTTAAAAGTTGGTTGAAAGAAAATCAAAAAATTTGGATTTTTTGTAAACGGAATTTTTGGGTTGGTATTTTGATTTGTATCGGGTATGAGCAAGTTGAACAGCTTGAATTTCATTTTATTTTTTTTTTAGTACTTTTCATTTTTTGGCACAAAAGATGAGATATTTCGATTTGAAAAACTAACAAAATTATAATGTTTAAAATAACAAAGAATTAAGTGAATTATTTTAAATAATTATAAAATTTATTTATAAAAATATTTTTACATATCAAAAAATATTAAATATTATAATTTATGTTTTGAATATAGTATTTAATAATAAAAGGAAAGTAATTAAATAGACGGAACCGTATAGTTAAGTAAAAACTGTTCAAAATTTAAATTCAAAATTGTCATGTACTTTTCAAATTTAACATATTTTCCAAAACAAAAAAAATTATGGTTCGATTATAGATTAGATGACTGTTTGGTATGGTTTGAAAACAATGCCGGGGTCCCATTTGGAAACCGATCCATACATGGTAGCAGCATCATAATAAAAAAACGACTCCAAAAAATTCTGCCAGCAAAAGGCATTTTTGAATTAGAAGAAATAAGTAATAAATTCTCTGTGGTAGAGCAGTCCCAAATTTTGACGTTTTATAAAATGACAAACCAATTATATGATACGTTTTTGTTGTTTAAAGCGAAAATCGTACTAAATGTGAGTAAATTGAACTTTTTTCTTCACAAAAAAAAAGCATTGACAAATGACAACCCGTGGAACTACTCATTTAACGCCAAAACCTTTCCCTGCTTTATTATAGATAGTATAAAAATTTGGAATTGACTACTAGATAATTATGGACTAGAATATATTGTTCATATTTAAAAAAAAAATAACATATATCAAGTTATCAAAGAAATGAAAAAAATATTAATTCGAAGTTGAATGAAATCTTAACGATTGCTGTAAAATACTATAATGGAATTTTCACCAGTTTCCCTTGGATTTAAAAATTCAACAAAAGAAAAAACTGGTATGTATATTAAAATTAAAATTTTTATCCTTTTTGACATCCTATATAAAAATTTTTTAATGAAGAATAATTTTTTTTTAAACAAAATTATAGAATCACCAAGAACTCCAAAAACCAATTCAAAGACATATAAACGAGAAAATACTTCTGAAAATAAAATTTACATAAATACTCCTGAAAATTGTAAACTTTACTACAACATTTTTGCAGAAGAATCTCCTCAAAATTATTATGATCATTGCACACTATCTCAAAAAATGATAATTGATGAAGAACGAGATGTTACTTGGAATTGGGATAATCCCACCAATAAGTCAGTTAAAACACTTTCAAATAAGTTTCTGAAAGAACTGCAACCTACAAAGAGTATTTTTAAAAAACGGCAATATCAAGTTAAACGAAGGATAAAGGTAAATAATGTTGGCGAAGGTTTAAATAAATTACAAGCTCTTCAAGAAGAAATAATGGCAAAAAGTTTACAAAATCATAAATATGAAAATTCCGTAAATTGTACCAAAGAAGAAAATAATTATGAAATGAGCGAAAATGCTTATAATGGTTATTACAAAATTTTGGAAATAAAGAGTAATAAATGTTTAAACCCAGAAGATGATTTTGAAAGAAGTAAAAACAGAGTTAAAGTTAGCAAAAATGATAAACATTTTTACACTGAAGAAGATGAAATTTTGTTTCAACATAGCCAAGTTATTGAAAATTTAGATGTATTAAATCTAGAATTAGAAAGCAAAAATAATTTAAAATATGGAAACCAAATAAAGCATGACGAAAATAAAATAAATTTTAAAGACTTAACTAATATTGCATATTTAAACAAAACTGAAACAAAAACAAATTTGTCCAACAATTGTAATCAAATGGGTAAAAATTATTTTCGAATTTAAAGTTGAATGTTTAATATTAAATACTTCTTTATTAGGTAAAAATTTGGAAACATTTGAATGTGAAGAGTCGTTTGATGATATATTTTTAACAATAGATCTTTCTTCAATAGGAGATTCAAACAAAAAATTCCAATTTCAACGACATAATTCAATGCCGCATACTTTAAGCAAAACTGATTCCAACTCAAAACGTTTTGGTAGACATAATAGTGCTAATAATTTTAAGGAAAATAATATAGCCGAAAAAGATGCATTAATCTCCACTAAAATTAATGTTCCTAATAATTTAGAATTTTCGGATGAAATAGGTAAAAAATAAATTTATTTATAAATAAAAATAATTATAAATAAAATTTATTTGTAAATTTATAAATTAAATAACTGTTTTTATTGATAATTCTAGATAAATCAAGAAAAAATTTTGAAACTAATTTCCCAAAACGGTGTAGTAGAGAAGAAGTGGAAGCTAAACGATTAGAAGCAAAAAGGAAACGTCTTCTGAAATTAAAAAAAAATATATAATGTTTTTAAATAATCACACCTCTAAATTCCCTCGTACAAAGTAACGTCGGAGATAATCTATAAATCGACGTAAAGCAATTCTACATTCCGACTGAACGTTACGAAAAGTGCAAAAATCTACGAAACAAATTCATTTGTAGCACTCAAAATATTTAGTGCTCAGTTCATTTCTATACGTATAAATAAAAAGTTTCAAATAAACTGCATTATTTAAATATATTTGAAATACTTTTTTCTATTTTAAAAAAATGTTGAATAATTATTACTACAAAATTGAAAACAACAATTATTATTTTTACATGGAAAAATTAACTCCAACGTCAAAGTTGCCATAGCACATTTGATTGTCTACGAGGAAATTGAGAATCGCTTTTTGTTCGTACCGTAGCCAATTTTTCGTAGATAGTCTACGAGGGAATTTAGAATAGGGGTAATTATTTTAAGTTATAAATTGTTTATATTTTGTTAAGTAAATTAATAGAACAACTTTAAAAATATTTTTTAAAAAGAAAAGAAAAAAGTTTTAAACCGTCTTTACCTCATTGAAAAACGATTTTCTAATTAAATTTGAATAAGAATGATAAGTTTACTTTTATAATATAAAAAAAAATTAAAGGTAGTTTCGGAACAAAAGTTTATTTTAAAATGCTTGTAACTGGTAAAATTGTAAATTTTTTTAATATCGTTTAAAGATGGCCATGAAATTCCATCTTTTAGAATTCTTATAATATATTTAAATTAAAAAAATTTTATGTTTTCATAAATTTTAAAAAAAAAAACATGTCTTTTACTTTTATATAAAGCTTATCAAGCTTTCAATTATTGTAAGGTGGCCATTTAAAAAAGATAACTTTATAGAAAAAAGAGTAAAAGAGAATTCATATGAAGTACTTGTTTTTCAGCCTATCTATATAAATTCATTTACAGTAATCTCTATTAAAGAATTTATCAAAATCACAAAAAAAAAAGAAGTATATGTATAGTGAAATAATTTTATTATTAATAAATTATATTGTTTTATAATTTTCTAATTTAGAATTTATTTCGTGTTTTTCATTATGTTATATTAAATATGCCAACTAAAACAAAAACATTTGTATTAAAATCAGCTAACAGCTAAAATCTTCTTCGCCATCTTCTATATATTTATACTTTTCCGTTGTTTGGGGTTTTCTCGGTTTGTTTTACAAAGTTCTTAAAACTGGAGACATTTCATGTAATTAAAATTGTAGTGTATAAGTAAGGCCCACTGTACTTGCATAATTGAGAAAACTCTTTCTGTGTTGGCATTCTACCCTGGAGTTGGAAAAATTGTTAATTATTTGTTTCTTGATATTTTTATTTTTTAAAAAGTTTGTGAGATTACAAAATTGAACGAAACATTTAGAATCTTTGATAAAATGTGGTGTTTTGGAATTAATATACTTAATATTTAATTCAAATCGATTCTATTCAGGAATTGCAACTAAATGCATGTCCATTCAAAACAATTAAATTAATTGAATTGGTTCATCCTCTTAGAAAAAATAGAGAAAGAGAATTTAAAAAATAGAACATTTTCTATATAAAAGAGACCTGAAGGCCACCCTAAATGGGAGTAATAAATTTAATGTAAAAAAATATGCTGCAGTGTTGTCCATAAATAAATCGAAAATATTAGTTTTTTTAATTGAATTAAGTATTTATTTATTTGATTATGTACAGTCTCTTACCAAACACAAGGTATGATACTGATAAGATAAGTAAGTGAATCTGCCTTTCCTTTTCAGGTTCGGCAGTTATATTTTATAGACCATTACGATATCAATTATAAATTATACTAGTCCCAACTAAAATCTACCAAAAATATAAATTTATATTTTTAGAACTTATAAATGTGTAAAAGAAGAACAAGTAAATAGAACTAAAAAGTATAATTAACTAAAATAATTAACGTAATATAACAAAAATTAAAATTGTTAAAAAGTAAAATTTGTCACCCATTTAAATTTCGACTTAATAAAAAACGAGACCCATTGTTTTACGACGAGAAAGAATACTATATTTTACCCCTATTTTTGTTTTCGAATTTAATGGAACTGGATAGGCAACATTTGTTAGCTAAGTTAATAGTTAGAACAGGCAAATAAAAATGTATATGACAAAGTTGTTTCGCAACAAATATTTAACATAGTTTAATATATTTATGATTTTTTTTTTGTAATTATTATACATTTTTAAAATTTTTTCATGAATAAAGTTTAGTTATAAATTTTAAAAGTTGCCGTAACAAAAAATTTCATTACTACTATTTTCAAATCTAAAAAAACCAATTTATTCAAATATTGATTTGACTTTTACGCCTGCGTTAATACTAACGTAAAATAAAAATTTTTATAATGTTCGTTTTGTTATGTCTATGTGTAAAACTTCAGTTCGTTAAATATCGACAAAAAACAAAAGAACTTTGACGTCATAAGAAAAAGTATTAGTATATTTATTATTATGTTGGCATGTAAATATTTATATTTATTATAATATAATATACATATTATATGTATTTATTAATTTATATGGTATATAAAGTAAAGAGTCTGCTCCAGATTTTAATTTCTATAATTTATTTTCATACGAAGGATATTCATGAGAACTTTAGGAACGAAAAGAATGTTTCAAAATAAATTTTATTTTTTAGCTTTCAAGTATGTCTAAACTTTGGTTTTTAGTTCAAACTTCAGGGCCCTATTTTACAAAACTTTTAGTCTAATATTATTAGTGAATTTATTATTATTTATATTGAATATTTATTAATGTTAAAAGAAATATAATTTTTTCTACACCTAATTGCTACACCAATAATCAATTATATATAATAAAATAATAATAATTGATTATTATAATAAAATGGAATAATAAAATTGGAATAATAATTGATTATTAGTAAGAATGGTAATCAATAAATTTTATATTTGTGCAAAGCAGTTTTTGTTTCATAAAACTTTTAATAGACTAACAGATAATTTGTCGTTAAACTATTTTTTAGTTTAGAATATTTTAAATTTTGTTTAAAAATTAATTAACACATTTTAATCTGTGTGATAACTCAAATTAATCTGTAATTATTAAATATCTGAGAGTTTTACTCATCAGCAGTCAACTTTATTTTGTTCGCAAATAATTTTAATATAACTTTATTATTAGAAAATCATGTTTAAAAGATCAATTATTAGAAAAAGGTTTATTTTCTGCGATCGCTTAATTTTAACTTAACATAATATTACCATCGAGTAAGTATAATCAGAAATCTCAGTAATATATTTCAGCGAGACATAAATACCTTTAAAAAGAATCATAATACACTACATATAAGGGAAGGAATAAGCATTCTGGAGAAAGCGTACATATAACTCTGATTTTAAAACTCTGATTTATTTTAGTGACATTAAAAGAAAACAACTTGAACAGAAATTTACTTTTACTTTTCTTCATGTTCATCCATAAGGTAGTTCCTAATTAGTTATTTAATCAGTCAAAAATCACCTTCAATCGAAAAAACCAACTTTACATATTGAAAGGTGATAACAACGGCTATACTTTATAGTTCCACTTTTTATCCCACACCGGAAATTTGTGAGTTGCGATCATTGCCCTATTAAATCTAGATTCTAAATAATAAAAGGGAATACTCACTTATAACAAAATAATAAAGGTAGATATTTATCTTAAATTTTTAATAGTTGCAACGGAATAATTTTCTTTCTATTACGAAACTAACGGTTTTGATATTTATTTTTTTGTATCAATTTTTTACGTATTTCTACTAAAAGCTGTCGCATCTCCCAGACTTTTTAAAACAAAACATTTATACAAAATATTGAGGTAGAAAGTTTTGACTATAGTAATTCTCGACTTATTCTACAAAACATATTTACAAAAATCGAAAAACTCATTTATAATACTCGTTCTGTCCGTCAAAGGGATTATATAGTTTGGTTGCTAAGCTAATCTTAATAAGAATCTAATAAGAATCAGAACCTAATTTTCCTAATTTTATTTTAGTAATTTAGATTAAGCTTTGGTTTCACTATTTTTCATAAGCTGGCTGCATCAATTGTATTATAAAATTATTAATGAATTGGTTGTTAAATTTTTTTTGCCATTTTTTTATTATCTTACATAAGAATTATATTTTATATGTACATAGTTAATTTATATTTTTTAATTTTTAATAGTTTTTAATTTTAATAATTTTTATTAACTTTAGATTATTTGGAATAAATAAATTATGTATAAGAAATTATATAAAAATAATAATTAAAAATTTATTTAAAAGTAAAAAATAAGCTAATTTGTTAATAGGGATATTAATTAATTAATAAATACAAAGTTCCTTAATAGATTTTTCAAGTACATTTTTAAAAATAGCAATAATTCGTACTACGATATTTCTGGTGCTGTAGCTATGTATGTATGTAAGTTTTCAACGGAATTACCTTCATAGAGAATAAGTGGTTTAGATTGTGGTACGTTTATGTTAATTCTTTCTTGATTTTTGATATTTGATAATTTGTCCATTCCTGTTTTTTTATTAATTTTTTAGGTTATATTATAACAGCTTTACAATATTATTTTAATTATCTTTTAAGATTTGAATATTTTATGCCCTTCTTTTTAAATTAACGAAAAGTTAGAAATGGTGTCAAGTTAATACTCGTATAAAGTTTTTCATATAATGTTTGTTGGAAAATTCAAAAGTTCGAAACTTTTGTTACAAAAGGAAAGTAAGGATAAGATTTACATAGAATTAACACGTCAGCATATTATGTTATTAATTTTAGTTATGACGTATTTATTTATAAAATAATTGTTTTTGTATAATATAAATTTTAACAACTTAGATGTGTTTTAAAATAAATATATACATATGTACACTCAAGACTTTTTATATATTTGGTGTTTTAATAAAATTTTATTAATGTGTTGAACTTTATTGTATGTATGAGTTTGTAGTTGTATTCAATTTTGATTCAGTGTATGAATTTCCTGCAATTTTTTTATATTATTATTTTTGTTAAAAAAAATTGCCGCTCATTCAACAATTTTACCCCTATTAATTATCTTAACGAAACCTTGAAACAGTATGTTGGTTGGTATTTGGTAATAAGCTAGTTGAAAAGTTAAAACAACAATTTGTTGCCACAAAAGCATTAAACTGAGATATGTTAAGTTGTGGTACGTTAAATGCGCAATAGTTCAGTTAAAAATTTTTTAAAGGACACAAAAAATGATAAAGATTGCCAAGAAAGCAAAATTTTAAGTTTTAACACATATACTATTTTTTTAGTTAATAAATTTATTTACATTTGTTAATTTCTAAAAATCTAAAAATTAATTTAAACAATCATTTTATTTTGGCTTAAAAATAATCTTTTAAAAAAGTATTTTAAGTTTTCTAATAATTAGTGAAAGTCAATTATTATAAGTTATGAAATTTATAAAATTCAATTTAAAAGTGTTATTTGTTTTAAATTCAAAAATTTAAAAATAATATTTATCATTTAAGTATATTTTAAATAAAAAATAAATTAATTTTAAAGTTAAGAAATATTGATTTGTACAAACAAAAGAAAATCATAAAATTTTATTAAATTTATAAACTTTGAATGTTGGCTATAAGTTTTAAAAAAAATCATTTAACTATACTTTGGTTCAAAATTTTTATAATAACTTATATATAATATAATATAAAGTTACTGCATAATAAATAAAAAAAAAAAAAAAATAAAATACATTAAGTAAAAGTGAAATGAAATTTACAATATGTTCCCTATTGGGAACGATTAACATATATGGATTACTTTGGAGTGTTTTTTTGGAATTTTTATTTTTTAGAAAAAATTTTATAGTTTCAGCAACACCAATTAGTAATAAAAATGGTGTATTTACTAGTTCATTTCTTGTGAGGTTCCATAGAAGTGTAGATAATGATTTTGTACGTGAAATAGCTAAAAAAAATGGGTTTGAAAATCTTGGTCCTGTAAGTATATATACCATTTAAAATAATTTAAAAAAAAAATTGTGGCAATACATTTTTCCATTATACAATCTACTTGTATATGTTTTAATATTATAAGTTATAATCTTTACATTATTTTTAACACCTATAATAATTATAACATTATGTATTTTAAATTAAAAGTAATATATATGTATATAGAAAAAAGTTTGTATCTTTTGTAACAGAAATCAGAGTCAAAAATCAAAATAATATAGTTAATAATACTGTTTGACGTCATCCAACATTTCAACAGTTTTATGTATATTAATGTATTACGAGTACATATAATATTATATATACAGCTTTAATATGTAAACTTCAAGTATAATGATTTTTTAAATTTAAATATAAGAATATTAAATGTGCAAAGAATATTTATTGTATTTAGCTACAAATATGTATATATCAAAAAATATTATAAAAGGAAACAGCTTTGCATAATAATTATGTACAATAACTGTATACAGCTTTTAAAATAATGAAAAGCTTCCCTATCCAAAAACAAAAACTTTGATTTTATTTTTAAATCCATTCTTAATTTATATATTTAATTTTTAAATTCTTTAATTGTCTATATTGCACATTAATAAGTTTTATAGCAGTCAACACCTAAGTTGAATTTGACTACCAAAGCAATGTAATTTAAATGTTAGCCATTAAGTGATAGCTTCGAAAAGTAAATATTTTATTACATCAAAAACATAAGCGCAAAAAAATATGCGTAATGGTTCATATATCGCATATCTCTTTATAAATATGTTTTTCGGAAGGAGAAGTGTGACCCTTCCGTTGTTACAATGTAATGGTTTAAGCATTAAAATGTCAATTAAATAACAAAATTTTCTCTCGTATATAGGGAATTTAAAAAATATCTTGTTTATTAACAAGTGTTTTTTTTCCAGTTGGCTGGCAGTTTTGATACAGAATATCACTTTAAACATAGAATTTTACCACATGCTCGTTCACGTAGGAGTATTCCACACACCAGACTCTTAAAACGAATTCCAGAGGTAAGTCATAAAAGAATTAAAAAAAATTATTATTTTATTCGAAAAAATGTTATTTACTTAGGTATAGTTTTTACATAATTATTTTATACAATAAACTTGTGAAAAAATTAAAGTTATACTTAAATTTAAAAAAAAGGGTGTTTTGGTGAAAAAAAAAGTTTGTTTTTAAACTGAAATAGAGAAATAACTTTTTAACAATACAATAGGTATATATTAATTATAAAATAATAGATTGGGATTTTAAGGAAAATATGGGGTACCCTAGTAGGACCAAATGACTATATCTCAAGGATACTTGGAATTTTCAGCTTGTCAAAAAATATAGAATATTAAAAATTTTAAGGACGGAAAGGACATTTGAAAACATCCTTGGGGGTTTTAATGTTTTTTACCTATTATTATTAATATTTTTTATTAATATAGGTATTTGTCTAGAATGAGGTGTAACAAACGCATTCAATTAAATGTGTTTTGTTGGATGTATTCAATTATAAAAAAATAAAATATTAATGTTTTGTTGAATGTGTTTTATTTTAGAAAATAAAATATCATAAATTATCATAAGCAGGCCAAAAAATATTTTATTTATTTTTAATAAAAAAAAAAACAAAAATAAATAAAATTTTTTTATAAATTTAAATTATTTTAAATGTATGAATTTGTTCATTTACGTTTTTAAAACTCACAGAACATTTTCTGGAAAATTTATATAAATAGTAAAACATTTTGTTAATTAAAATTAAGAAAACTATGCTTAGCAAGAAAATTGTGTAGCAAGTCAGTGAAAATCTGAAATAACCAATGTACGTTTTATTGCATTGCTTGTATTGAAAAGCAAATAAACCAAGCAATGCAATTAAAGTATTTTCAAAGTTCCCTCTAAAGTTGCATCATCTCTCTCTCATCCCTGCATCTTTCCCTCATAATTTCTTTTAATTATTTTTTCTATTTAAAAAAAGCTATAAATGGAAAAAAATGGTGTAGAGTTTGGCAAAGTGGCTTCGGGTGTACAATACTTGAGTTCGATGCACCAAGCCTAGCACCATAGAAGCCAAACAAATATATTTTTTTAACTTATTCGGTATATTAAAAAAATTCCAAATAAAGTTTATAATTCAAAATTTATAAATAAAGCAAAACTCTGTGTTTTAATTGTTGATTTTGCTGTGTTGCATTAAATGTTGATTTTTGAATTGAGTTTTGCTTTATTTATAAATTTGTTGAATAGGTAAGGTACATTGTAGAATCTTAGCAACAAAAAAATATTTCGATTTGAATCTAAGCAATGGTTGTGAAAACTATGTACAGCAATATTTTTTAAAAATATGTATACAAAATATTAATAGACGGAGTTACGGTTGCGCTTTCATTTAAGAATATGGTATTGATATACAATATATGTATATATATGTATATAATTAAATTAGAAATAGTTCTTAATTAGAAAAAGTTCTTCTTTAAATTGACCTTCCGTCATTCTGTGACGGGCCAACAGCTAGTTTTTAATATCAGGTTTGTAGTTTTCAGTTCTTAAGATTTGTAAGCAAGATTCTAAAACTTGTATGGCATCCTATCAATTTTATTAATTTTTAAGAAATTCATATTGGTTCAAAATTTTATTTTAAGTCCAATTATAACGAAAAACAATAGGGAACCTAGAAATTATCTAAAAATTACTTTGTATAAATTTCAAAACTAACTCTTTTGATTTTTGAGTTATCGTGTTGACACACAGACACAAACACACATAGCTAGATCGATTTACTTTTCGATGCTGTTCCATTTCATTTCATTGAGAATATATAAATCTATTATGTTTAGATCGATGCGTTACAAAAGGAGGTTCTTATTTGTCCTTATTGGTTTTCATGGGTTTAAAAAGTGTACAATACAAAAGTATAATAAAAGTACAATATATATAAAAATAATCTCAAATCCCTTTTTTATATATAATTATCTTTATACATATATACGCAAGAATGCATTCAAAATTATGGGGCTACCGTCTCCAAATCTCTGCTATGCAAATTATTCCTGATTTTGAATTCACTTCTCATTTATCTTAAAAAACAGAAATAATAATATTATTCTAATTCGGTATAATTATTTATAAATAAATATTTCACAAAAGGTTTTCCATAAATTGTGCTTTTCCAGAGTTAGGTACAGAATATTTCTCTTTTACAGAATATGATACACCACAATTTTATATAATAAGAGTAAGAATTTTAAAGTAAAGAACTCCAAAATCAGAGTATCCCCTTTTTCAGAGAATATTTATAAGAGATGTGTTATTAACTGGACTGTTAAATTATATATATTTTTTTTTAACTGGCATCTCTACGTTATAACTATTCATTGTTATATAAGCTCAACAGCTTTACTACATATGTGCATGTCGGAACAGGGGGAATGATATTATATTCTTATTAGAATTGGTGAAATGAATTCGACATACAATTTACATGAGATAGTACTCAGCCTTATAACATGTAGAAATGTCTTAGATTTTCAATAGATACAGTTCTATTTTGTAATAATTTTGTATTCCAGTAATATGGTATTCTATATCTGTGAGTTATATTATTCAATTATACATATACACCAACCAAAAATTGACTTGGTCTCGTATTTTTGGAGTAGCTAAGGACGCTGCTAAATGTTTGGGTTTCTTGTATCGATGCAAAACTTACTTCTCATCCTCTGATCTCCTCAATATCTATAAAACTTATATTAGGCCGAAAATGGAGTATAATGCACATATTTGGGCCGGTGCTCCCATTACGGCGCTGGGATATCTCGATAAAGTGCAAAACAGAGCTATTCGTCTTATAAATGATCCCAGTGTTACCTCAACGCTCACTCCACTCAGCCATCGTCGCACTGTTGGGTCACTGACCTTGTTTTATAGATATCTTGTAGGGACTAACACCTGTTCTAAAGAAATCAAACAACTTATGCCTCCATTCAAGATTTTCCAAAGGGAAACAAGGAGGGAAGCAGATGCTCATCCCTACACAATTGAACTAGCTAGATGGCGTAACACGGCTTATGGAAATTCGTTTGTCATGCGCTCATCTCGTTTGTGGAACCATATTGCATCAAATGTTTTCCCCAAAGTTGATAATGTATAATATATATGTACGAATTAACCAAATTTAAGAAGAACATTAACATCTTTCTTCTAAATATCCCATCCAATTTTCCCCATCCTCCATAATCCAAATATTCCAAATAACTTCCACCATAATCCTAAATCCTTCCATATCCTCATCCCTGTAACCAAACTGTACATTTGTATTACAGGTTCCCTCCTAAAGTTTGGTTCAAAAAAGGTGTGGTTTTGGTGTGTTAAAATCATACACTACCCAAAAAAACACCACATAGTTTCAATGGGTGGCTTTCGAGCTTTCCATTCCCTCGTAAAAAAAAAAAAAAAAAAAAAAATTAAATTATTTGTTTATATTGTTATATTAATGTATTTTTTATTAAACATATATAATTATCAATTATTGATTAAGTCATTAATTTGAATGCAATGTCGCATGGTAGCTGAATCGAGTCGAAAACCAGATAAAAGTTACTTTCCTGGGATTCGAACCCGAACCTTTCGCATAAAAGTTCGGCACTCTTACCACTGTACCACCCAGCGAAACGTTCTTTATTTCGTTCGAAATATTTACTGGTAAAATTTTATTTAAATATAATTAAGGTTTAAACTTTCCATTGTTAAAATTTTAAACTATTGATTAAAAATTATTGTTTTATATAATTTAAACTTCAATATATTTTTGTTTTATTTTACATTTGTAACAACTAAAACTGTAATAATAAAGAAATTTCTGCCAATTTAACTTGTTTCTTCTTTGGTTGGTGTATATGTATAATTGAATAATATAACTCACAGATATAGAATACCATATTACTGGAATACAAAATTATTACAAAATAGAACTGTATCTATTGAAAATCTAAGACATTTCTACATGTTATAAGGCTGAGTACTATCTCATGTAAATTGTATGTCGAATTCATTTCACCAATTCTAATAAGAATATAATATCATTCCCCCTGTTCCGACATGCACATATGTAGTAAAGCTGTTGAGCTTATATAACAATGAATAGTTATAACGTAGAGATGCCAGTAAAAAAAAAAATATATAATCTAACAGTCCAGTTAATAACACATCTCTTATAAATATTCTCTGAAAAAGGGGATACTCTGATTTTGGAGTTCTTTACTTTAAAATTCTTATTCTTATTATATAAAATTGTGGTGTATCATATTCTGTAAAAGAGAAATATTCTGTACCTAACTCTGGAAAAGCACAATTTATGGAAAACCTTTTGTGAAATATTTATTTATAAATAATTATACCGAATTAGAATAATATTATTATTTCTGTTTTTTAAGATAAATGAGAAGTGAATTCAAAATCAGGATTTGAATAATTTGCATAGCAGAAATTTGGCAGAAATTTATATGTATATGTATAAAAATTATATGAAACAAGGAAAGTATGTATATTATATAACATGGTATACCGTTAATAAAAGTAATTATTTATAAAATGTGAACAGTCAACTAAAAAATTATTGGGGATGGATCTAAACAAACACTTTGTGCTTTATTGTAATAATTTATTATTTGCATAAAAGTTTTATGAAAAATTATTACTTCATTTTATTAGTTTTAATAATTTATTATTAGTTTATTAGTATAATAGTTTTATGAAATAGGTCTAAGTAAAGTACAGGATAAAACAATACAGAACATTTAATGAAACACTCACTATTCTTAAATTATTTAACAAGTAATAAATCAAAACTTGCTTTGGTTTATTCTAGTAGCTTGATCTAGGCATAAAAGGCGCTTCTTTAAATTTTATAATAAATAGATACTACATAAGGTTCTGTACCCTTTAATTTTATTTTTGACGTCCGTTTAATGAATCTGACATTTGATTTCCAGTCTTAATTATTTTATTAAACAGAAATAAACACATCTATATGACTTAATTATATTTTTTCTTGTCTTTATTTGAAAAAATATATATATAAATATGGAACATCGATTTTCCTACTTATTTTAGCATTATTTCACTTTACCTTAATTAAAATATTAAATGTATGTTAAAGTCATTTCATAATCTAATTACCAGAATTTTTCAATGTTTGTACTCGCAAATACATGTATGTTACATGTATTTCTTTAGTGTTAATACTTGATCTAGTTTTTTTTTTTAATTTGTGAAGTATCGATTTTTTCCTTTCATTAAAGGTATTTATTATTTATTTACATAAGTAAATGAAAACAATAAATAAATTTTTAGATAACAATTCTTTAAAAAATTCTTTTAAAACCAAAAATTTCTATTGGAAATGTAATATGATAGACTTTGAATAGATGCAATAGGCACGCCTGTTAAAAGAAAGAAAATTTTAGGAGTGCAGTAGGGTGATATATTTGGATTTGAGTCGGCAAAACATGAATTCTATCGCCAACTCATGCTAGAATTCATTGTCACTTTAATATTCAGTATCCATTCCTGTTTACTATTAATATAAATATATAAATAATCAAAAGATGTGTTTTTTAGGCGCCGTGAAATAACGCCATACGAAGTAAAGCCATAATGGCTTTATTTCGCTATTTAATAAGAAATTAAGCGATATCGCACATTTTTTCGCGTATGGCTTTATTTCCAATTCCAATGCGAAATAAAACCGTATCTTTTTCTAAAATTTTACGGAATAAAACCATATGGTAAAATTGTTACAAACTCTAGTTTTATAGTAAAACCAAGTGAAAAGAAAATAGAAATTGATAAAAAAGTGTATAATTACCAAGTTTCTAATTTTTTTAATAAACTAAAATAAAATATGGTAAAAAATATTATATTTTTATTATTGAAGCTAGATTTTGCATTCATACCTATTTTATTCGAAAAATTATACCTCAAACACAAAATCAGTATCTAAACCCGTGCATGTAATAAATATTCGTAAAAGGGAGCAATCCAAATTTTGAAGCCCAGTCTAAATCCCTCCTAATTCAGAATGTCACATATATATAAAAATATTCTGGAAAAAGCGTATATTTGAATCATACATTTTTTCCATTTAATACATTTATTTTGAATCCTATTCTAAAACTCCTTCCTAACTATTTCAATAACAAATTGATTAAAATAGTGGAAGCTGCCGCTTCTTACCTCCCACTGAACATATATTTAAACACTGATATTGCACTGAAATACTGAATGTGTAACCAATATTGTAAAAACAACCGCAAAAAATTAAATTTTTCTAAATAATATATGTCTAAACAATAAAGTAATGAATTTGGATTTTAAGCGTAATCCGTTGGTTTCAAAATCTGGGTTTCAATAATTGTTTTCCGGGGTTTAACGACAGCAGCTCCGCTATCTTAAAAACTTTGTAGAAAAAATATTTATATAAGAATAATAATTAGGAGGGATTTTAGAGTTGGTTTCAAAATCAAGGAATCCTATTTTTCCGGAATATTTATATATATATGTTTATACGAAATTGTAAATTAGGAAGGATTTTAGAGTTGGATTCAAAAGCAGGGAAATACGCCTTTTACAGAATCCTTCTATTATCTCCTTTTATCCTTCAAAATTCGCAATTAAATTTTTATTTATATATATAAACAAATAATTGAGCCGCGATCGGCCATTTTGTTATCGAATTATACTATCATGTATAGTAATAGATGATGATGATGATGAATGATGATGTAGTTTTATCATTTACTTTATACTATTTTGTAATACATCTAATATGTATAAATATTAATTAAATATTATTTTTATTTAAATAAGATTCATAGTGCAATACAACAAACTGGTTTTATTCGTGTTAAAAGAGGCTTAAGACCAGCTGTACCTGCAATACATGGGCTACCATATTCATCAACAAATGGAGGTTCTGAAGCAAATGGTATTGAACCAACCGATCCATACTTTCCATTACAATGGTACTTGAAAAATACAGGTCAAAATGGTGGTAAAATGAGACTAGATTTAAATGTTCAGGCAGCATGGGACCAAGGAATTACAGGAAAAAATGTAACCACAGCTATAATGGATGATGGTAATATTCCAAACAAAATTTTGTATATGTTTGCATTATTTAACATTTTTGAATTTTTTTAGGTGTTGATTACATGCATCCTGATATTAAATATAATTATGTAAGTTTCATTTTAATTTAAAATAAATAAAACAAATTCAAAATATAAAATTTTTTGATATAAAATACTTTTTTTTTTCCATTTTTAGAATGCTGAGGCTAGTTATGATTTTAGTAGCAATGATCCTTTTCCTTATCCACGATATACAGACGATTGGTTTAATAGGTATAAATTGTGCTAATTTAAGTTTTGTTTTAATCACTAGTAGCAAAGAATATTTATTTATTTAAGTTAGTTTCCTTTATATTAGACCTTTTTGTGAGAAAAAGAGAATCAAAGCTAGAACGAAAAGTTAAGTAATAAATTTTCTAAAGGTGTTTCTCTAAACAATAAGAAAAACAACTAAACAATAAAAAAAATCAAAATTGAATTAGTAGAACAGTGGGTAAACTATGTTATATACTTCTATTAAAATAAAGAATAAACATTAATTTGGTTGTTCTTATGTTTTTTTAAAAATAAATGTGAGGAGTTTATTATACCCGGAAGAACGTATGATCAAAAAACGTATACTAAATTTGCCACTATACGATAACTCGAATACTAAAGGAGCTAGAATTCAAAAATATTTAGAAATTATTTTTTATACAAGGATTGTTTTTATAGTATAAGAAATGTATTAACGTTATGTAAGATCCTCAGATCTTACAGATGATGTTGCAGAGAACTTAAATACAAATCAGCTTTTTCTGAAGGTTTCTATTTCCATCCTATTTCTTAATTCTCTATTTGTTTAAAACGAAATAGGTAGTAACACTTCATTTCTTTGATAACAAATGATAAATTTTAATAACTTATCGCCTTTTAAATACTAATTACTCAAAATTTTATAAACTGATGAACATTAAAAATTTACATTTTTCTAAAAGTGATGTATACTGCTTCACCTTTTACTCATCTTTTCTGAACTATATTACTTCAAATCAATGTTGATTGAAAGTATAAAATAAATATGTATTATGTTACAGTCATGGTACGCGTTGTGCTGGTGAGGTTGCTGCAGCTAGGGATAATGGTATATGTGGAGTTGGTGTTGCTTATGACAGTAAAATTGCAGGTATTTGATATTTTGTTTTATTTGATTTTACATATATTTTTAATAAATTAGAATTTTTTTTAAAACTGTATTACTTTTGATAATTCAATAGTGAAAACACTGTAAAACTTTTATTACAGGAATCAGAATGCTCGATCAACCCTATATGACCGATTTAATTGAAGCAAATTCAATGGGACACGAACCACATAAAATTCATATATATAGTGCATCATGGGGGCCAACTGATGATGGGAAAACCGTTGATGGTCCCAGAAATGCAACTATGCGCGCTATTGTACAAGGCGTTAATGAGGTAAATACATTATTTGTATTTATTTATTTATTTATAAGCAGTTCGCCTATTACATACAATGTGATAAGCGAGTGAATCAGTCTATCTTAAATACAAATCAGAAATACTTCTTAAGTGTGGCAGCTTTGTTTATTTTATTTTTATTTTTACCTTTTATTTTTAAAGGGTCGCAATGGGTTGGGAAATATATACGTTTGGGCTTCAGGTGATGGAGGAGAAGAAGACGATTGTAATTGCGATGGATACGCTGCGTCAATGTGGACTATATCAATTAATAGTGCTATTAATGATGGTCAAAATGCTCACTATGATGAAAGTTGTAGTTCAACTTTAGCAAGTACTTTCAGTAATGGTGCAAAAGATCCGAATACTGGTGTGGCAACTACAGATTTATATGGAAAATGTACAACAACTCATTCTGGTACTAGTGCAGCGGCACCTGAGGCTGCCGGTGTTTTTGCACTAGCGTTGGAAGCAAAGTAAGTTGACTTCCAAAATTTTAAGTTTTTTAAACTGATGTTTTCGAATCAGGATTATATTCCCAAAAAAAATACTAATTATTAAAAAGGTCAGAAAATAATTTAATCACTAAAACTATAAATGCGGTGGAATATATTTTTAACATACGATTTGCGTATGTTTAGATATATAAGCCTGACCCCTGCGGCTATATGTTACTTGACAAGTATAATTTTATTATTGATTACATGATTACGGACCTTAATCTATATCTATAGATAGAGGTGTAAATAGTAATAAATTAAAATTTTCTCTATACCTTTTATAAAAAGTGAAAGAATCTTAAAAAATAAAATACAATATTAAAAACTCTAACAAATATTTTCAGTCCGAACTTAACGTGGAGAGATGTTCAACATTTAACGGTTTTAACTTCAAAAAGAAACTCCCTATTTGATGCTAAAAATCGCTTTTATTGGACTATGAATGGAGTTGGTTTAGAATTCAATCATCTATTTGGTTTTGGCGTTCTTGATGCTGGTGCAATGGTAACATTGGCAAAGCAGTGGCACTCCGTTCCACCAAGATATCATTGCGAAGCTGGATCTATTATTCAATCCGAGTTAGTTTAACTAAATGATTTTTGTATAAATTCAATAAAAATACAAAATATCTTAAATTATTTTTTAGTCCTCTTAAATCTGGAAAGTCTTTATATTTGGAAATTAAAACTGATGCATGCAAAGGATCTGACACTGAAGTTAATTATTTAGAACATGTTCAAGCAGTAATTACAGCTAATGCTAGTCGTCGTGGTGATTTAGAATTGTATTTAACATCACCAATGGGTACAAGGTATATACAATTTTTTTGATTATTATTACAATTTAATTTGTATTTTTTATATAATTTTATATGAACTTGCCTTTGTCTATGGGTTTATTTTATTAATTAAAATAGATCAATGATTTTGAGCCGTCGTGCAAATGATGATGATTATAGAGATGGTTTTACAAAGTGGCCATTCATGACAACACATACATGGGGAGAATATCCTCATGGTACTTGGAAACTAGAGGTAAAAATAATAAAAAAAAACCTATTTTAATCGCATATTTAAAAAATAATTAATATTGAAGGCACGGTTCAATTCACAACAATTAAGAACTGGTTGGTTGAAGGAATGGTCTTTGGTTTTACATGGAACTAAAGATCCACCATATAGAACTTTATCCCCTGCATCACCACATTCAAAACTGGCAATTGTTAAAAAAGCTCATGAAGATAAAAAAATACACTGAAGTTTTTTGTACCTTACATAAAACACTGTTATAATTTTACTTTAAACTTTTTTATTTATTTCTGAAAAAAAAAAACAAAACTATAGAAAAATATTAAGTATATTTAAAATAACGCATATCTAGAAAAAATTCACTTTCTAAACTTAGATATCAATTTTTTATTTTTAAGTTTTTAATAAAATAAAAAAAAAGCTATTAAAATATTTTTTCATAAAAATTAGCACTTTATCTCTCTAAGTATTATTTTTCTCCACCTTTCTGTTCAATTTAAAATATTTATTAGTCGGAAAAGATAATTAAGAAGATATAGATATCTACTATACATTTATTTACTTATTAGTATCAATGCATTTATTTTATTTATAGTTTAAATAACCGTAAACATCTATTTGTTTGTATAATAAACGCCTAAATATACAACATTTAGTTTTTCTAATATCTTTCTTTCATTGTTTTATGATTTAGTTAGCATATACTTATCCCTTATAAGAAAATAATAAAAACGAATGTTCCTATTTATGAAATTAATAATTGGAGTATTCAAAATTTTCTTTAAAATAACCTATAACACAAATTAATTTAAGACAAAGAATTTGGTTTCCACATAAACATTACAATAATATAAATATATAAATATATATATACATAAATTAACGTTTTGCACTTGATATCTATTAGAAAGTTGTAAAATTAGTACGACATTAGTCAAAATAAAATAAAATAGTATAATATTATGTATATTTGTTTTTAAAGAAGTGATCCAGTAATGAAATGTCTATAAAAGGAATTTTAATCTAAATTTTTAATTATTTTTTTTTGTTAATATAGGAGTCAAAATAAAATTTTTTGTGCTTATATAATTAAATTGATAAATTTTTTCAAAATTAGTTTAAAAGCGCACACATATTAATAAAATTAACCCTATTGATAATACTTATTTTTAAAAATAAGCATAAACATAAAAATTACAATATGGGAGTTCCATATATTTATATTTAAAATAAAAATATTTAAAATAAAATAATTTAAATTTCTTTACAAATTAAAACAGTTTAAAAAATAATTAAATTAAAATTATTATTAAATAAATTTGTTAGGTAAAACAACAAACACTTATTTTAAAAAATTAAAAAAAATTTATTCATATTTGTTTCTAATTAGAAAAAAAAAGAATTATATAAAAAGTGTAGATATATTAATATATTATTAACAATTAACTAAATGATTTAATTAAGTTATAAAGATAATTAACTTTGTTTAATAATAAGTTTATTTTATGAACTTTGAACATATCCAGCCTATGTTCATTGCTCTACAATTAAAGAAAATCTACTTCAAAATACTATACTTAACTTATTTTAAAATATTTTTTAGAACAAGATCACAATTTCTTTAATAAAACTATTTTAAACATAATTTTTTTTGTTTTCAATTTTGTGTTATTATTTACAATTTTTAATAAAAATCTAAGATTTTGGTCTTGTAAATTGTATGAAACCTGTGTCATAAAATATTATTAAATATAAAAAATTTTAATAACCATGAATTTTTAAAATTTAAATTTTACAAAAATTGTTTTAAACAATTTTCAATATTTTTATATAAAAAGAGGGAAATATATTTATAACTATATAATATGTGTATAAAAAATATAATTTTAAATCTAAAATATTATGTAAATATCTAAAGATGTTTGTATATTTTATTACTTTAATACACCAAAACAATGAAGTTGAAAAATGAAATTTTTAATATACTTCACAAAAGATTAAATTTCGTCAATTTATTTTAACTTGATTATAGAAAAACAGTATTTCATTTAATTCACATAATTAATATTTATTTTACAAAAAAAACAAGATGTGCCAAAGAGTTTCACTCCATTTTAAGAATATTAAATTATATATTGAAATTAATTAAAATAAGTTTTCATAAAAGTTATTAGATAATTTAATAATTTTCACATAAATTTATGTTTTTATTTTTATTTCCATAATAATGCACAAAATCACAAGTTATCTAATAAGTTGATTTGTTTAAATAACTTTTAACTCAATAATAATATGCAAGTTATAGATTTATACAAATACAGAGTGTTCACAAATGTTTAACTTTTTTTTTCGAATTAAGTTTTAAATTTTTATGGATGGGTTTACACTATACTCTGTTCATCTGGACAGTAAGATATAATAAATAATACCCAGCCTTGGTCATAATGTAATTTGTGAGGAACCCTATACACCTATTTTAATTTCAATATTTATTTAAATCATCTTAAATTCAAACATTTAATTATAGTTACTTATATATATTATAATTCGTAAATATTATCCAATTATTTTTAAATTGATTAAAAACCGTTTTTCTAAATCAAGTAATTTACTAATTTTGGTTAATAAAGTTTAAAAAGCTGTTACAGATAGAATGTAGTTGCAGAATAAAAAAAAATTTACAAAATTGTTTTAAATTCATAATTTAAATATCATGCATTATTTATATGTATATATACGTATTCATTTATGTTTCAACAATCTTAGGAATGTACGTTATGCATTAATACCAATTATAATATTATATATACTGCATTAATACCAATTATATTATTATACGTAATGCATTAATCCAATATATATAACTACAAAAACAATATGTTACTAAATTAGTCTATATAAAAAAATAATAAATAATTTTAAAATATATATAAATGTATTATAAAATTTAAGTATAACACATCAATTAATATATATATTTATAAAAAAAAATGTATAACATTATTTTATATATATAATTAGTATATAAAAATTAAAAACAAGGAAAACAAATAAAAATATTTTTTCAAAAAATTAGTAAAAAATTAAAAAACTTTTTTTGTTTAAATATTTTTTTAAAATTTTAATTAAAATCTATAATTAAAAGGTTAATTTTGTTATTTCAAATTATATGTGTTTTAACCTAAATGTATTAAAATTGTGCATATTATATATAGCTCAAAATAAGAAAACAAAATATAATCATGTTAAGCACCCTGTAATTTTTTTAGTTAATTTATATCATCTCTCGCTTCCTCTATTTTTTAATTATTTGGGGGCCAAGATTTTTACATTGAATAAAACATACCGAATAGATTTAAATTCTATAAAATAAATTTAATTATATGATTGTTTTCTGTTTAAAATTCATATTTTCTATACCATAAAAAAAGTTAATGTACATTATTCAAATAAATAAAAATAATATATATATATACATTATTTAACATATTAAATATTCAAATAATATATGTTTTTTTTTTTAATCCAGGAAATTCAAAAACGAATGAAACTTATTTTTAACATACATTCTTTGAAAATCTTAGGTGGAACAAGTTACATATTAATTAAAAGGAAAAACCAATTATTTTCAACGCATTTAAAATTTATTTATCAGTTAAATTTTTAAACTTTAACAATTTTTACCTATTCATACCCCCCCTTCGCAATTTTAAACTAGCCAAAATTTGAAATTGTTCGATGTTAAAATCTTTTTAATAAAATTTCTACCATACTTTAAAAAGTTTCAATCTAAAACTCAAAAAATAACACTGCTGAATATTTTCTCTTTAAAATTTTTATTAAAATATAACAAGTACGAAACAAATTGGTTTTAATTAATTAATATCTTTATACTTAATATATACCTGGGTCTGACATTATACTTTGGGCAATAAATGCGATTTCTTAAAAAATAAAGAAATTGGTTCTATATGGTTCTATTGACATTTTCAGAAATAATAACGTATAAGTGAAGATGAACGCAGTTTCCTAGAAAAATTTTTCACAAAGATGAATTTTTAACTCGTCTAAAATCTTCCAATATTTTGTCTAATGTGTTTAGAAAGGTACACTTAGAAGTTTTAAGCAGTGTCTAAGAAGATACGACATTCTAAATTCCAAGTATAGAACAGAACCATTGAAAAATACTTATTCTTTTTATACACTATATATGACTTTAAAGATTTTATAAATAAAATATTGAAAGAATTAATTTTAAATTTAAAAGCATACAAAATAAGACTTAAGCAATACAAAAAAAAACAATATAACTTTACAGGTCAGCAAATAATATACTACATAATTTATAAAACTTTTATTTAATTGTCTTATATCATTCTTTTAAATTGAGATTGAGTTTATGGTTCAACAACGTGCTAAAGTTCGCGGGTTAAATATTTTTCGACAAATAATTTTATAAGAATCTGTAATTGAAATCGAATTTGAGTTAATTTGATCTATCGTATTTTAGGCCGCAACTGAGAAATTTGCTTCTGCTAAATGTCCCGTTTTATTTAACTTATATATTTTCATATTATTTAAGTTATACATTATTTTAATACTCCACTGACATATTTTACTGACATTTGACTATGTTTTTTATTAGAACTGGGCCCTTATCATGCAACAAATTCGCATTCGTATAATTTGCGTATACTAAAATGAAATTCATTCGTATGCGTAAGAAATTCGCAATGTTAACCTTTATCAACAACGTTGCTAGCGTAAGTTTTCAAATTTCCTTCACAGCTGCTACCTCAAGCATATGTATTTCAAATAATTGACAGTTAATTTTTAAATAGTAATAGAATGTTAAAAAAAACAAGCGGTAAATAAAAAATATAATAAAGTGTGAAATAACACATTATAAAAAAAAATATTAAAGACTTAAAAAAAACATTTTAAAATGGAAATTTGTAGCTGCATACACGATATAAAATTTACCAACTTTACTTAATTTTTAAATCGTGACGTAATTCGCGTAAAAGATTTTTCATCTGACAAATTTAAATTAAACGCTGGTGATTTTAAGGACCTGTTCTGTTTTATCTTCAACTTCTTTCCTTCTAAAACTTCCAATCCACAGTTTTGCAAACGAAAGCATCCCTTTCTTTATCTTTTTATAATTAATTCTGTAAATCTGTAACAAACGACAGCTATAAATTTCGCTATCAAAGGCTTATCACATTGTATGGGGCAGGAGAATGTTTATAAATAAATAAATAAATAATTAAATAAAAAAGCATTCCTTTTTTTTGCAATACCATTTTTATTCCCATATTATTGATATTTTATTTCAGTTCAGAGTTTAATTTATTGGGAATGGATTCATATCTACTAATTTAGATTATTGTTTATGGTATCAAACTTTCATTCTGAGGTAAGTTTACAATAAGAAAAAAGATTACTATATATGAATACATTACATATAGTTTTTAAATAATTATTTGTTGCATACAAGTAATCAGTACTTAAAGCCTCTAGTTAAATTGGAAAGGGGCGTTGTTAATGTTTTAATGTCTCACGCTGTCAAGAGGACTTTGGTACAAATTTACACTTTCTTATATACAAAAACACAAAACCTAATGGGCATTTTCAGATATTATGGGTTTTTTTTAAATGAAAAATAAGGCTTTGTTAGAAGTTTAATTTAATTTTGAAATTATTTTCAAATAATTGTTCATTTAATTTTATTACCGTTGCATTTGATTTCAGCTACATAGCTTTACATAGGATAAAAACTGATTTTGTCGATTTGATAAATAGTCAGTATAACGATTCATCAGTTTTAATGATGATTGTGAATATCATGTTTTTTGCAAATTTATGTTACAGTAAAAATTTTTAATACTTTTATTATTTTATTTTTTCACTAAAATGAATTTAAAAAAATTAATAAAACCAAAAATTATGAAAAATTACCAAAAGTTTTCATTGTAATTGTAGGGAAATTTATTTACTTTTTTATTATAAAATTTCCTCAGAAAAATTATGTTGCCATAAATTTTCAGTAACATGCAATTAAATTAAGTTTTTAATTAATTCCCAAGTTAATAAAATTAAAAAAAGTGTAACACAAAAATTGTGTTATTAGTTTTTTGCAATATATAGTTTTAAATTGAAAATAAAATTTTTTTAATTTTTTTTTTCATTTATGTATTTGACAATTTGAAAAAATATCATCCATCCCATAATAGAAAAAAATTTTATTTGTTTAGTAAATTTGTGTTTTTGACCTTAATAAATTTAATTGTAAATTATTTGTCATAACTAATATGGCAACAATTTTAACATACATTTTTTACCGATAAATGGGACATTTTTTTTACATAATGCTAAATTAAAAGAGACAAACAAACGCTTCTAGCATTATTTTAAATTATACATATATATTCTTTTTTATATACTAATTATTCCATATTATACATAATTAAAAAAATATGCTCTGTCCACCGCAGAACCAACCGCTATTGCAGGAAAAGCTTAATGCATAATTTCTTTTAGATTAGATTTTTTGCTTAAACGTGTAAAATTTTTTATCAAAACAAGATTTTTAAAAGGTTCCAAGACATTCATATAAAACTTTTATTATCTATTATTTAAGAGATGATAATTTTTTTTTCAGTTTTAATTTACCAACAATATAGCGTTACCAACAATATGTCAAATCTAAAAAATTTTTTTGGGTATAAATGAGATAAAAATATATATAAACCTGAAGTTTGGACTTAGAAAAATTTTTTAAATTTAATTAAATGGGCTCTTAAGTTCGTCGGATCCAAAGACTTTCTAATGCAAAGTTGTAGCTCTTTATTTGTGTAGCCACTTTTATTTAATAAATTCGGCTGTACCAAGCAAAAACACAGTAACTAACAATATGATCAAATTCGAGTTAAGAGCAAAAATGGACTTACTATGTTGTTTCCTAACATTGTACATTGTCACTTTTACGATCTGAACCCTCAGTGAGTAAAAATGATGCTTCCAAAACACAGTAAGTGCATTGTTTACATCACGATTCCTAGTTCAAAACACAGTAACAAACAAATCCCAAATTAAAACACAGTAATTACAATGAGTTACTGTGTTCTAATTTGGTGTTTGTACTTACTGTGTTTTAAAAGTGAAAAATAGTTCGGTTTTGTGTAATCACAAAGCGGCTGTCCCAAGCAAAAACACAGTAACTAACAAAATTAAATTGTTTTTTTTTAATTCTCTTTTTTCAATGTTTACTTGTTTTTTTTACTCTATTTTTAATGTAATAAATTGTACAGCGCAAAACAAAAACTGGGTGATATTCTCTGCGCTGGTTAATATTGTAAACCAACCAAACGGTCCAGATGAAGTTCGCTTTAAATTCCTTACTAAAGGTCATACCCATATGAGTGCTGATGGAGTACATGGCAACATTGAAAAAAAAAATAGGCAGGAAGCGAAATATTTATGATTTCCAAGAGCTATGCGAGGTAATAGAAAGTTCACGTAAAAATTTACGAATTTTAAAATTGGAACAGTTTCATCAATGGAAGTCAGGTAAACGGTCTTTAATGAAAAAGAAAAATATTGAAGATTCCTTGACAAATTTTAAATTGTGCAATTTGGTGGAAGTAAAATTTACAAAAGGATGCCGAACAATTGAATATAAAAATGATTTAAATGAAAATTTCAAGTTACTGGACTTTCTAAAGAAAAAAGAAAATATAAACAACGTTCCATGCTTAATCGAACACCGTGGTGTGCAGAAAAGGAAACAATAATCAAAGAGCTTGTTCAATTAATGCCAGTTAATAGGCGCTCATTTTGGAATAATCTAAATGAGTCTGAAACATCAAAAGACTTAGTTACTTTTAACCCCAATAACGTGGAAGAATAACAAATTACATAATATTTTGTACGAATTAATCTAAATTACATTTTTTATAATTAATTATTTTTTATAATTTCTTAGTAGATAAGACTGAATTATTTTTGTTAAGTTTTTATTTTCAGATGAATTATTTTTGTCCAGTTTTAATTTGTATTTTCAAATGAAATTTTTTTGTTTAGTTTTAATTTTTATTTTCAATGAATTATTTTTTTTTGTTAAGTTTTTATTTTAATGAATTTTTTATATATTAATAAAGTGTTTTATTGTTATAGTGATTTAAAAATTTTAATAATTTTTCTTTTATGATAATGTAAAGGCAATACCTACTGTGTTTTTGTTTTGAGATTTAATTATTAAATTAATACTTGCTTTACTTTAAAAACACAGTAAATTCATATACTGTGTTTTTACCTGGTTTTCTTCGCTTAAATTTTCAATAATACCCATTTAAAACAAAAAAGCTTTTCGGAATTACCCAAAATTAAGAGTAATCGAATCGAAATGGTATTAAAAAGAAGCATAATCATTCAATTTATAAGAAAAAATTACATAGACCAAAAATTTTTAAAAGATGTTGTGAGGCTTCTAAATTTAGTGTTTTGCTTAATTTCTCGAAAGTATACTTGAATCAATTACTGTGTTTTTGCTTGGGACAGCCGAATTTGTTGTACATTTTTTGGTCTGAAAAATATTCGCAAAAACCTAAAAATTACTCTAGAGAACTGTCACCTAGAGCTACCTGCTTTTTTACAAAAGCTTATCAATTAAAGATATTAATTGCACACCGGAGTAATGCGTATATGCAAAAATTTCCAGGTCCAATTTTTGTTGCGACAACAATACCTACCCCTACCCCTTATTATATTTCACATAAGCGCTGTAATAAAGGACAGAAATTTGAAAAAAAAAAATGCTATGAGGCAGTTTATATCATTAAGAAATGATTGAAACACTTATCTACTTAAATATAAAACCCTTAAATAAAACTAAATATGCATAGAGTGTATTAATTCGTAGAGCAATGTTTTGTTTTTTTGTCTAATTGTAAGTGTAATTTTTTAACAGTAAACTTTTTTGATAAGGGGAAGTTTGTTCTTTAAGTTTGAACTTTCGCCATTGGGTTCAAACTAATGGCTTAGTCAATAATAAATAATTATATATCTCTAATAAAAAATACATTAATATAACAATATAAAAATATATAAAATATAAACAAATAATTTAATTGAATAATATAACTCACAGATATAGAATATACCATATAACTTAAATATAAAATATTACAATATAAACAAAAATAGAATTGTATCTATTGAAAATCTAAGACGTTTCTACACGTTATATGGCCTAATACTATCTCATGTTTAAATTGTATGTGGAATTCATTAAGATCAATTCCAATAACACGAATATAATATGACCCTCTGTTCCAACATGTACCTATGATATAGACAGGCTTATATACTGTTCAACTGTTAGCGCTTAAAAAAAAAAAAATGCAAGATTTTGTTTTGGGGCTACTTGTTTTGGACCAAACATTATAAGTTTGCACTGCCATTACACTACAAACACGGTGAGCACCACGAGAAACTGAAAACAAAAACTGTCTGGGTGTCAGTTTCATTAATTTAAAAAAATGGATATTCCATTGCATTCAAAACAGACCTATACTAAGTCATTTTAAAAAAATGAAGGGCGAGAAGAGTATTTATTTATTTATGAACAGTCCTCTACACATACAATGTGATAAGTGAGTAATCCTGCCTTTTCTCAGGTGTGGCAGGTATTTTTTACATTATGATATAATTTACTATTGATATAAATTATAAATTATATTTTTTTTTAGATATAGTCCGACCAGGGTTTAAACCCAAGAACCTTCGTTTGAAAATTCTATAAAACTTTTGGAGTGTCAAAATTTATTCTAGCTTTTCCATCACACCATGATTAATTTATGATATCGTCAAACGTTAAATTCGTGATACAAAACAATAGGTTGAGTTTTCACTTGAAAGGTTATTATAATAAAGAAAATTTGGAAAATTGGAAAATATTTAAAATTATCATCTTTAAACGAAAATACGAGATAATGTCACAATGATTAAAAAAATATAATTTTATATTTCTTAGTAAAAACGTCTAGGGTTATGAGATGTGAATTGTTATGACTTAGAATAAGCATAAGAATCTGTAAATTGTTTCTACTAACTAGCTTTTTCCTTAAATTTTAATTGTAAAAATACTTTTTAGCTAAAATGTTTACCTACAAATTAAAGGCAAAGGGTAGGTATGTTCCTTTAAAATAAATTGAAAATAAATAAATTTATTTAACAAAACACAATAATTTTTCTTTGATTATATTTTATTTTAACAAGAAGGTTACATTTTAAACCTTAGTATAATCAAAAATTAATATGTGAAAAAAAAGCAGTGGAAAAAACAGTAAACAAAAATAAAAAACTTAGAAAAATATTTTAATTTAACATACTTCTTTTAATATTCCTTTAATTTCCTTCTAATTTTATTTTTGATGAATTCGCTTGAAGCTATTGCTGGAATCAAGTTGCTGACTTCGAAAACAATATAAGAAAGCTTTTCTGCGGGCCACCCAGTCAACTTAATTCCAGGCACCGCCACAAGCTAACGATAAGTAAAATATATTTTATATTTATATTATATACTGTATATACATATACACTTATATTTTTTAAAAGTAAAAAACAAAATATATATATACATTTATACATTATGTATATATATAATTATATATATAAATGCATACACTTTTTTAAAAGATTAATGCATTTATATAATAAAATTGTATAAAATAATACATTTTAAAAGGTAAATTGATTGTTTTTTGGCATATTGTTCTTAAACTATGTTTATTTTTAATTACATTAAGTATAGATACATTTTTTCTTATTCTTTTATTTATATATATATATATATATATTATATAATATGTATAAATATTTTTTGTGTTTGTAACTAATATTATATTGCTTGTAATTTCATTTGATTTCAATAGATTTTCTAAACAGCAAAAAAGTTTTATGAACTAAAATTAAAAAAAAAAAAAAATTTGAATATAATTTTGGAAACTGAAACAGAAAAATATATATAAGCATGTATTTATTTAAATAAATAAGTACTGTTTTAAATCACTGATATGAATGTTTAACTTTTCTTTTCTGTTGTAACATTTTAAATTATATTAAAACCTATATTTTATGTTGTCTAAATAAACATTTAGCCCTTATTTACGATCGCTAATGGTGTTTTATTCAAATGATAATATTATTCTTAACACTAATTAAAATAATAATTTTAACTTTGAACTTTCGAAAAAGTATATATATATATATATATATATGCTTTTTAAAAACAAGTAAAATTAATCTAATTCAATTTTTTTTAATTTTGTTTTTTAAACTTTCAAAACTTAGTTATTGTCTCAAATAAATTATGATATATATATATAATCCATATTAAAAACCATAATGTTAAAATTAAGATTAGAATAATTTTTTTTTAAACAAATGCAAAATGTAATATATGTACAGTTTAATTAAAAACGTTGTTTTTGAAATTTTTTTCGATGCAATGATAGTGATAATTTGAAAATATGGTCGATGTTTCCAAAACATGATTAGAGTATATTTGAACAATTCAATAAAATTGAAATAAAATTGTTTATAAAATTAAAATGTTAAATGTTTTTTTTTTTTTTTGTTTTGGAAATTTAAAATAAATATTTAATCATTTTATGTTTAATTCTATTGATTAAATTAAAGCTTTACTACTAAAGTATGATTTACTTATTCTAACAGTAAATTTTCTTAAGTATTATTTGTCTTATTGCTATTTTATATTGCTACAACTATTTCTTCATTCTTATTTATTATCGTCATATATTTTTTTTTTTAATTTTATTATTGTAATTATGCAACTAATATTTAATTCATTCTACATATACTTTCCCTAAATTTTGTGTGGTGTTTTGATACAATCTTTTATTCTCTTAATAATAATTGCTAACAATTGGTCGAATAAATAATTTAAACTACGTTTTGATATTTTTTAAATTAATTTAACTTCATATTTTATTATTTTAGCTATTATAAACTTTCTGCTAATTGGCTCGTTCTGGGTTGTGTGTGTGTGGAGTTAAGATAGCTTTCTGAGTAAACACTTTTGGCTCGATTGTCATATCGCAGGCTTGTTCGTCGAATATCTAAATCTAATGATAAACGATGATTATCTCTCCAGGAGCAAAATATACAATTCAATGTACTCCGAAAAGCTTCACGAAAATCGCGGTTAAAGTATGCATAAATTAAAGGATTTAGTGTTGAATTAAAATAACCAATCCAAAAAAGAACAGCTACAACTACATCAGGACAAGGACAGGAATCGCCACAAAGTGCCATTATGACATACCTAAAATTATCCATGCATAATTTTTATTTTAATAACTAATAATAAAATATTTAAGATTATATATTATTATTGTAAATGTAAAATTTTGTTAAGCATTTTGATTTTATTATTTAAATTCGCTGTTTTGCATATTTTGAGTTTTAGTACCCATATATATATATATATATATATATATATATATATATATATTTATTGAATAAAATAAAATTGCTAAAACTCACCACAAAAAAAATGGTAGCCAACATAAAATAAATGTTCCCATAATAATTCCCAATGTTCGTGCAGCCTTATGCTCTCGCTTCATTTTAATTAAATGTTTATCTTTTGTAGGAGTATGCTCTTGATCTATTTCATGTAAAGTAAGCGTTTTTGATGATCCAGAACCACTTAAAGCCTCGCCTTAAAAATATTTAAACATAATACATATACTGATCATTAATACAATTTAAAAAAAGACAAATATTTTTTAATAATTCTAAGTTTTTAATCTTTTTAAATAAAACTAAAACTAAAAATTAAAATGCAAGTAAATCTGTAAAGTTGAAAGGAAAATAAATTTTTATTATTTAAAATTTTTTGAGTGTTATTATGATAGTTGAGTCAAAAATTGTATCACTTTGATTGGAAGTGACACTTAAATTAAAAACAAGACTGTAGGAAAAATCCAAACAGTTGTATGTGGTATACAAAACCAAATTTTAATTATTATTAAATGAATGCAAAAAATTAAATTGTATTTAATAAATACAAACTATATAAAAAAAAAAAAATGATTTTAAAATATAATATTATATAATTTTAACATAAAACAGTCTAAAAAACACATAATTTAAGTTATTAAACAAAAAATAATTTCGTAGAAACAAAACTTTAAAGATTTCTTTCAGAATCTTACCCTTACCGTTGGTTCCGATACTACCGACACCAGTTCCACTGGTTGAATGTCTATGCATTAACATAGCATTTCCTTGTCTCATAGCCAATTGTTTTTCTTGACGATTTGCTTCTCTAAATATAGCAAAATAAGTAAAAATCATTATAGTACATGGTATCCAAAAGGAAATTGAGCTAGATACAACGGCATAGACTTTATTGACTACGAATTCACATTTATCGGGATTTTCAACCAAAAATTCTTTATGAGCATCAGTTGTATACCAACCAGCAAAAATTGGCACAAAAGAGAGAAGAGCTGGTGATAACCAACAGTTTACTATTAATGCTGCCACCACTTTTTTTGTCATGTTAATTGGATATTTTAAAGGTTTCACAATAGCATAGTACCTACAAATATTTAAATTTTTAATTCAAAGTTTTCTAAAATAAAATTTTAGTCTGCTAAATTGTTATATTTAAAATTAAATTTTTTTATTACCTGTCAACAGATATGCAGCATAAATGAAGTATACTTGCTGTGGAGAAGTATACATCCAAGCTATTCCATAAATCACATAGAAAGGGACCGAATAACCATCTAAAACAAAAATTTAAATAAAATAAATTTTATAATTATCTTAAGATATTTTTTTTGTAAGGTATCTTTAACACTTTTGGCAATTCAAAACCCGATGTATACATCTATCAATAACACACTTTTGCTAAATATAATTTCAAAACTTTTTTAAAGTGACGGTTAATCGATCAAAAACGTTCTTTAATAATTCGTTTTAAAAATTCGGTATTTTAATTTTGTACCTACTGGTGGTAATTTATAGCTCGATCGAGAACTAAAGATTAATGCCTTAGTAAAACAAATTATGGAAAAAATTTTATTTGTTTATGTATATACTATTATACAATGCTAAATTTGAATATCCGTTTATAACTCACGTATTAAAATATACTTATTCATTAAATTATTTATTTTAATTTATTCAGTTTTGGGCTTTTTAGTGTATAAAGAATATTATTGGAGTATTAATAATTTAAAAGTTATTTATAAATTTGCCAATTTAATTGAGCCCAATGATAACTGCATATTTATTTTTCCCTTCTTTTTTAAAAACCTATCAATAATTGTGAAAGCAATAAACGTTTAGAAGTCTAAAACGTACGTTACGTGTTTTAAATAATTTACAATGCCTTCAGATTTATATTGCACTATGAGAAAAGCCGAAAAACCTGTGCATGTTTAAGTGGTAAAATCCGAAGCTGAATAATTGGAAAAAAAATATTAAAAATTATAATAATAATTTCTATATAAATATTCAGAAAAAGTTTAAACTCAATTTTTGTTCAGTTAGTTAAACCACGATATTAGTAATTAATGGGTCATAAAAACTTTTTAAAAATTAAAAAAAAATTTAAACATAATAATTATCAATTAATTGTTTCCATTCAGCGAACTGGTATAAAGGAGGTTAAGCCCATTAACTAATTAAAAATTGTATACATATTTTTTGTACGTTAATTTTGTCAAATATTTTCATGACCTTTAACATTTATTTACCTTCCAGTGATTTGGACACTAAAATTGAATGTCATAGCCATTACAGCGACCATAATATCAGCCATCGCTAATGAAACTACAAAATAATTTGTAATAATTCTAAAAAAAAAAAAAGAGTAAAAAATATTAAATATAATTGGGTTATCAAATATAACATATTGTTAATTTCGGTTAATTAATAACAATTACAAAAATAAAAATATATGTACCAGTATTCTGTTTGTCTTTTTAAATTTTTGGAAGATAATTTTTTTAAAAGTTTTTTAAATTAAATAGCTAAAAAGATTGCTTTAATGTTAAATAAGAGTACGTACTTACTTAAAACTGCATTTTCTTAGAGAGTATGCATTAAGAGCATGTATGTACTTACTTAAATAAAAATCGAAATGATACATTACCAGTAGACATTATTAATTTATTTCTCAAATTGAAAATTTTAATAATTTAAAATAAATTTTATATCAAAATAAGTACGTAAATTATATTTTACATAGGAAAAATAAATAACTTTTTAATATTTATTAGATAGATTTTAAAAGAATGTATTTAAAGGACGATAACTATTCCAAAAAAAAAATAATAAAAAACCAAGTTAAATTTACTAAGTGCACTTGATGCATTTTAATCCAAAATATTTACTTATATTTAATATATTTATAATTAAATATAAAATAATGTAAAGTTATAATTAAATAAAAAAAATTTATATTTTAAAAATTTTAATACCAACCTTAATTTTCTAACTCGCATCACAGATACTATAACTAATAAATTACCAAATATTGCAGCAACAATAATGCAAACCATAGCAACAGATTTTAATGTGAGTAAAGTTGTATCAAGCCATTCCGAATTATTTAATTCAATGTCAATAATATCTGTTGTGTCTGGATAAATATTAGATGTTGATGTAACAATCTCTTCAAAAAGTTCTGAATTAACATTTGGAAAAGGTGAGGGTGGACCGGTTGAACCATAAATCGAAGACATGTTGTTAATCAATGAAGCTGATTGAATATGTGATATTTCATTATAATGATTCATCGTTTTGCATTAAAATTTAAATTTTAATTACCCCCCTTATAAAACAAAATAATATAGTTTTTTTTTTTATATATATTTACAAAGACCATTTATATACGTAAAGTTATTTTGAACATTTAAAAAGTTATTTATAAAAATAATTCATTATTTTAAATCAATATATAGGTACATCCTTTAATAACTTTTATTTGGTAATAATTATTAACTAATTGCAACAAAATAGTGTTTTAGGTAATTAAAAAATATTTGTCGATATCTTTCATTAGCACATGTATTTCAAAGATCATACATTAAATTGATCCCCTTTTTTTTAAAGTAATATGACTTCTAGTTTTAGAAAATGAAAATAATTTTAAATTATATTGAATATAAATCATATTGGCATCGGCTACAAAAAGGGCTGAAAAGAAAAGGAAAAATAGTACATTATATTTATTATTATTTGAATACATATATGTATATTTATATATATATTAATTTTAATTATTTAATACTAAAGTGGCAGACAAAACACAAATAATTTTTTTTTTTTTAATTAATAGTACAAATGTATAATATATTTTCAAGTAATTATCTAATTATTTAATACATCCATATGACATATAATATATAGTTATATTTAATATTTGTATTTATTAATTTGAAGTTCAGAATGTAATTTACTTTATAGTTATAGTCATATCGCATTCTGTTTAACTAATATGATTGTGTTATTACTTTAAATAATCGTTTCCTAAATTATAAATCGATTAGAAAAAAAAAAATAAAACAATTGGTAGGTACGTACATATTTTAAATTAGTAAATTGACATTTTCGTGAAGGTATTTGTTATTTTTCTAAAACATCAACAATTTGGTGATCATGTGATGATCATGATAATGTTTAAATTTCATTTTATTTTTATTTGGATTAATCATAAACGTTTTTTTTTGGAATTATTTTGCTTTTCTTTTATAATTTAAAAATTTTTAGACAAATAGATGTACATAATTATTTTTATATTGTTATTAAAAAAATTATAAAATTCTAAATTAATATTTTAACAAAACTTTAGACAATAGACAGTTAGTGCACATTTTTCATTGCTTATACATAGAAAGTCTCCATTCAAGTCGCACACATTAATTATAATTTAAAAAATCTCAGATATTTATTGTTTTTACTATGCTATGCATATATGCAATATTCATTCATACATATTGTATTCTAATGATAAAAATTTACAGTTACATATTTTTGAATTATTTGAAGTATACATTCTCCACAGTTGTATAAATTTAGTATAGTCATGTTAAGTGCAAAGGAATTTAAGCAACTAAATCGGAATATTAAAAGTTAATTGCTAAGATAATTGATATTATTTTTGACGTTACGAAATATAGAATTGCTACTTTAAGTCTGCGTTTTAATTAGGCATAAAGTTTTAGAAAAAAATTTCAAATTTCCTTGGCTTATAAATACCTATACTTGCAATCTCTGTATATATAGGTATGTATATATTATATAATGATAATGAAATTCAAAACAACCTGGAAGAATTTATAAAGTTTAGCTGTCCTTAAACTAAATTTGTCAAATTTTATCCAAACTTTGTTTGTATTTTGTATAAAAACAAACTTGGATTACGCCGCAAAAAAAAAATTAATAAATAAAAACCAGCTTATTCAATTTTAAAACTTCTGTAAAATTTTACATTATGAGAATTCGAGCGGAAATTCAATAAACAAACTTAATGCATTGTTTATTTCCGTAATATTGTATATATAGTACGAAAACGAATACATAAAGTCACAAATCAGACTAAATTTTTTAAGATACATTATTGTATCTGGGTATGTACTTGTACCTATTTTGACTTTACTTTGATTTTATATGGTATATGACCTTAATTCTTGTATTATGGTTTAAAAGATCTATTAAGCAAATTAAAAAATTGAAAACATTTTGCAATTACTACATACATATATATGTATGTATACAAGCACTTTAAGAGGATGTAAATAAAGTTCTTTTTAATTTAGTCTACAAGTGTAGAAATAAAATTATTAAATTTTACTATATTTAAATTTTTTAAAATAAAATTGAAGAACTCATTTAAGCTACATATGTATACGTATATAATGATTTATAAGTAATATATAAATAATAAGAATTAAAATATTTTAGTTTTTGTTCTAATTTAACTTTATATATATATATATATATATATATATATATATATATTTAGAGATCAATTTGTTATTCGAGTTTATGTATATGTACAAAAATATATAGTATAATAAAATATATGTATTATAATAATTTTTTGTGATTTAAGTACATAGGTATTAGGTATTTAAAAAATTAACATTTTTTTTTAATATTGATTAATTAAATTAATTTTAATCATAACATAGATACTAAAAAAAAAAATTTTTTTTAATAGAGATAAATATGATTTAAAATACAATTATGATCAATTTCTCCATTTAAAAAAAAAAAAATCATTTTTAGACATGTGTGGGCTTTGCAGTTCAGTAATTGTCAAATCTTTTAATGTTTTTAATATTATATTTATAGTTAACTTTTAAAATAGATTTAGGTACAAATTAAAAATTTAAAAATAAAGTTTTTTTTTTTATATAAAATAAATCAAAGCTTTTTGAAAAATACAATAATTTAAAAAATTTGTATTTAAAATCGCATGTTTTTATATTTATTTTTATTTTAATCAAACAAAATTGTATTTTATTTTTCTTTTTAAATTATTTGTTTTTTTTTTTTTTCCAGAAACATGTACAATATTAAAAATTTCAAAATTATTTTATTTTTTCAAATTATAGCTTTGCTTTTTTTATTGTCCAATTTTTATTTTATATTCTAAGAAGTTATAACTTATAATAAACACAAAAATTATCTGTTCTCTGTTTTGTCAACTTACTTTTTAATTTGGCAAAAAAAACAAAAATATATATTTAAATATATATATAGGTATTATATATATATATATATATTTTCAGTTCTATTTATATCAATTCTTTTGAACGTAGATTTTTTTATCGAGATTATTATAAAAATATAAAATTGTTGTCTACGCAAAACAAACTTATTTAAATACAAAAAAAAAAAAAAATATTACTAAATTCCCATATATTTTAATGCTAACACATATGAATAATATTATTTATTTATATATTTAATAACTAAATAATTCAAATTTTAATTAATAATAAGCTAAATTTATAAAAGTTTTTATTAAAAATATAAAAAAAAAAGTTTAAATTAATTAAGAACCAATCCTATACATATGATGCCTAGAAGAAGGAATAGAAATTTTTAAAATTATTATTTAATTTTTAATCCAGCTTTTTAAAATTGTCAAATGAATCGTATAAATTTTTAAATAGAAATTTAAAAGATACCTCTACTTATGATTATATCATAATATTGTATGTAGAATTATGTTTGTTTTTATTTTATTTAAATTTTTAATCAAAGAAATTTCTATTTATCTTATACATATTTATATATTTATATATATATATATATATATATTATATTTACTATTAAGAATAATTAAAAACAAAACTTAAATATAATAATAACGAAATAATTTAATATAAAATTATAAATTGTATAAAATATTAAGTTAAAGAAAATCAACAAAATATTATATAGGAGATTCATATATTTGAAAAATAGTACATACATATGTATATACATAATATAATTTTTAACTTACGTAATAAGAAAATTTTTATTTTGTCAAGACAATAATATTGTGAATAACATAAACAGCCTTCTTAACTGTTTTTTAAATATATGAGCTTTAATTTAACTTAACTAACAAGCATGTACATACAAAACTACATTAAATATATTATAGTACATATATATATATATATATATATGTATGTACATGATAATCTAGTAAATATGTTTATAATACATCCAGTTTTTTTTTTTTTTAAATTTATCACGATAATTTATAAGAAGCAAGAAGTACCTACATATTATTAAATATATATATAAATATATAGTATGTATACATGTGTAATATAATGTAAAGATTCATAAATCCGATAAAATAGTGAAAACTTTCTTTTTGTTGTTTTGTTTTTTTTTTCTTTTCTTAACCATAAATTTATCCTTGACAAAATAATTTCTCTACTTACCTAGTGAGGGTGAAATTGTACAAATATTTATTATTACAACCAATTATTATTATTCATGATCAAGTTTAAGTGTATATATATATATATGTATATACATTTGAATTTAAATTTTTTTTTGTTTTTGATGGTCTACTTATTAATTCTAGTTTATTTTATTTTATTTTTTTAATTTAATTATGTTTAATTTATTTTTTAATTAATATATTTATCATTTCAAAACAAACTATATTAATTTAATACACTACTATTATATACGTATTTATGAAATAATTCATTTATATTTAAATATTTATATATACAATATAGTACTTGGTGTTTTGTAATCCTTTTTTTTTTTTTTTTTTTTTTTTTTTGTATATAAATTGCTAATTCAAGATTTAAGTGTGATAATCAATAATATATGTATAAACACGTTTTAAATAATTTCTCTCAAAACATTATTTATTTAAATATTATTATTATTTTAGTGATATTAAAAAAAAAAAATAATAATAAAAATAAACTTTTATCGGATATCGGTAAAAATGACACGCGTTAATAAAAGAGTTCAGAATAGTATCACATTGAAGATGAAAGAAAATTTAAAAATTTTATATTATTTTTTTTTTACACTTACACACAGTATTGTATAAAAGGTATATATGTTTATATATATATAAATATATTTTATTTATATATATATATATATGTAATTATTATTGTATAATTATATTATTGAGCCTAAAATTACCGGACAGATTTTTTATGACACTAAAGCATTGAAATCTCGTGAAAAACTGGGAAAATTTTCTGGTAAAAGAAGCTCAAAAGCACAATATAAAAAAATGAGAGATGTTAAAACGACATGCATAAATATTTAGAATTTTTTTTTTTTTTTTAATTTTCATTTGTAGTAGTATAAACTCATATCATTTTAGTACAAAATATAATATAATATAATATAATGTTTACTTAGAGGACTATTAGATATAATAATTAATGCGAAATGCGAATTAAATGTTTTCAGTTAAAAATATATTAAATATATTTTATTTTAAATTATTTTTTAACAATGTTTTTTTTTTAATTATTTTTTAATACTTTTTCATTGGTTAAAAAACACAAATGTCTCACTCATCTCAGTCTTATATTGAATAAAATTTTTTATCTATTTAAAACATTTTTTTAAAAATATTATTTTTTATTATTATTATTATTTTGAAATGCATTATTTGTTACTAAGAAAGTTTAATGTAATTTTAAATTTTGTTCCTGACTGTCAGTCGCATTGTTAATTAAAACTAAACTGTTTCTAAGAAATAATAATATTATGGTAAATAAGTTTTAAGTTAAGTTTTAAATAAAGTAGCAGAATTAATTAAAATATTAATTAATATATTCAATGTTTTTTAAATCAATAAACATAAAAAAAATAACATAAATAGATATACATATATGTATTATAATAAATAAAAATTTATATTTTATTGAAAACCAGTCATTTTTAACTGCAAATTTATTTAAAATGATTTTATTCGAATATTTAAGTTTTAAAAGTAATTCTTAAAACGTGTTAAATTATAAGATATAGAAGAATAAAATAAATATTAAATCAGTGCTTTAAAAATAATCACTAACTTACAAATTAACTTTAATTTATATCGTATATTGTTTTTTTTTTCAGTTTCTTCCCGGTTCAGAAAAAAAATATTAGGAAAGGATTGAATAAACTTTGGTCATTTTAAAGTTAACCAGCAAAATTTAAATTAAAAAATTGTTATACATTTTTGTAGCACCAATTTAATACTTATTACCTACATACAATATGAAAATTAAAAAAAAAAAAAACAAAAAAAAAAGCTACTATAATATTAATTAAGGAGAAAAATACTTATTTTTTTTTAAATAATGCATCGTTTTTATTAACTTTTTACAATTAAAAATAAATTAAATATTGTGATTATAAAATTACAATTCAAAACAAACAACTTTTATGTTTTAAAAAAATTTGTTTTGATTTGAAAAGTTTGTTTTGTATCTTTTTATCTAAAAATATATAATTTTTTTATTTTTTATTTTGAAATATTGTATTGTTTATGAACTATATAGTTTCCCGATAAAGCTCAAACTACCTTGCAAAGGATTGTAAAATAATCAGCAATGTAAACTACCAAACTTTTACTTTATCCCTGAATTTAAATAATATTAATAATACTAACACATATACAAATTTTGCAAAGCTTTTCAGGGAATAGCTTCAAGCAATTTTTTTAATGTTTTGTTATAATAATTCTTATATACATATGCATATATATATATATATGTATATTATACCTATATAAACATAATACAAAAGTTACCTAAAATTCATTAAAAAAAATTGTAAAAGTTTAAAAGCAAAACAAAAATATCAGCAATGAGAAAAGCGAATTCACCTAGTAACCTATTGAAGATAAAATGATATGATAATATCCTAACAGAAATTTTCATCTTAGAGTAGAAAACTTTATAAAAGCTTTTATTACATTATTTTCTTTTATTTAAATTTTAAAAACATATATAACATATAAAAAGTTAAATGAGAGCCAAACTGAGTGTTTTTTTTATTGAGGATTGAGTATTGAGTGGAATTTTTTTTTAGTAAAATTTTATCATCGTATTTTGCGGTTAGGCGCACGTGTTGATTAATTCTGTACAGTGCCTTGCAAAAATGTTTGATCATATTATATTTAAAAGAAAATATTTTAAATTATTTTAACTTATTTAATATTTTTATTATTTTAAATTTTTTAGTAGTTTAAAAAAATAATTAAATCAAAAAAAAAAATTAAATATAAATAAAATATGTTTTTTTTAGAACAATAAAATTTTAAATTAAAATAAAACATTTAAGTTATTGAAACCTATTTTTTTTTTAAGATAATTTTATGATATGTAGATTTTAAAAATAGTAGTAAGTTAGTTTCCCCCATATTTTAAATGTCAATCTACGTAAAAATATGTAAAAATAAAAAGGAATAATCGTAATTTTAACACAAATACAATATTTATTAGTTTTTTTTTTTAATTAATTTATCACCCGTATTCTGGATGGCGTAGCATACGATGAGTATCGCAAAAGTGATCATTGGCTAGTCATTTTTTTTTTTTTTTTTCTTTATTGAGCTCATAAAAATTTTAACAGCTTTAATTTTTACAATTTTGTCTAACAATTCAATATGGCTGTCTTAAATATATGTTCTGCCAACTATGACATTTAAAGCAATATGTTTAACATTAGTGTTACCATCTATCTCAATTTATTTTACTTAGTAAAAATACTTCATACAATTTAAATTCTATTTACATTGGCTAGTCTGTAAGGCTTAAAAATAATATTGACGCCATGTTGTCAATTGTGGCAAAATCATTACGTCTGACTTTTCTTGAAGTGATAACATTTTGGGGCTATTCTAAGGTTTAAGTAGTATCCGCGTAGGACCAAATGACTATCTACTCAGATCGCGAGATATAACGGTTTTTGTAAAATAGACTAAATTAACAAGGATACTTTCAAATGTCCTTTTCGTCCTTAAAGGATAATATGCGCCATTAAACCTATATATATTTTTTTAAAGCTGGCAACCCCAACTATCTTGTAGATATAGTCATTGTGTCCTTCGCGGATACTATTTAAACCTTAGAATCCCCCATTTTGGTATCACTTCTAAATTTGCCTACGATAAGTAGATATCTCGTCTAGTTTTTTCGTTAAAATTTTAAATGCTAATATACAAAAATGCAAACATACAAACATTTAATTTTAGATTTTAGAATTTTAGGAAACTTTTATTTGTTTAAAAAAAAATATTGAATTTCATAAATTTTAATTTCAGTTACTTGTAATGTAGGTTAAAATAAAAAATGTTTTGAAAATTATTAATCTGGAAAATGAAAGGTACATAATTTTTACTTACCTATAAGGTGTAAATTCAAAAGGATTTGAATTATTTCTTAAACTTTTTCTAAAATTCTGTATTAATTTTTTTTCCATATTCAGAAGAATAATACAAATAAAAAGAACTCATACATATTTATTTTTATAACTTTTGTTAGCAATAAGAACTCAAAAGTAAAAACAACAACAAACAAAATGTTTACCAACTTTACAAAAATGGCATCACCTCAAAAAAGGTCTGGCAGAATAATCAGACGTGAGAATTTTTTTAGAGGGGAAGCGCATCGAATGAAGTGATGAGCCTTCCAGAATAGGGGTGTATATTTTTAATAAAATCATGGATGGTCTGTTTTGTTTCTTTTTCCCTTGACAGTTTAGAAAATATTCTTTTGAAAGTATGGAGTATCAATTCAAACTTCGCATGAAATTGCAACTTAATACCACAACAATGTGGGTGATTTGTCAGTTTGCCAGTGGAAAAGTCAAGAAAAATAAATAAATAAAAAATATTTTAGAGGACTTGTCAAAAATAACAATTTCAGGATTATTCGATTAAGTAATTCGGTTTATTCGATTGCAATAAATTATTTGGATTATCGATATTTCTTAACCTTTTTAAAAAATAATTTAAAAAAAATAAATTTCCTCTTCCACCTTAAACTAGTTTGTTCAAAGATTTTATTAGAAGTCTATATAAGGTACAATATAGAAGATCGTATAACAAATCTAAATTAAAAAACTTAAGGTCTATATACCATTAGTGAAATCAAGCGGTTTGAGCTGGATCAACTGTAAGTTAAATATAGCATGAGTTTACTTTCAAAATTTTTTAAAATATTGATTTTATCATAGTTTTTTTTTTAAGTTTAAAGATTTCGGAAAGAAACCAACTGATCTAAAAATCTGTGTTTTAAATGAAACTGCATTTGTTCATTGAATTGAAATGTACCGTATCTGTCATGTTCAAAGACTAAACTAATTGATAAGATTATGCGTTAATATATTTTATAATAAAAAAAACACTTAAATTAAAATAATATACAATTAAATAAATATAAACGCAACATATGAAGTGTAAATTTTATTTTAAATCTATTATACAAAACAAAACTAAAAGGAATTTAAGAACCAGTACATTTTTAAAATTGTTACATTAATACTGATTTTATTCACATTGATTTTTTTTAATAAATACATGTTAAGTAAATACATAATTTTATATTTAAAGCGTTGAAAATTCATTTTTTGTATCAGCTATTAAATCATCTAATTGATCATCGTTGTAATATATAATGAAATTTTTTTGAGACAAACCTTCAAATACTGAACAAACACTTGGTTTTAAATTATAAAATATAAGTATTTGACTTCTATTTTCGAAATCGTTAAGAAGAGCTACAATAGCTGATGCTGCTGTATAATCAGCTCCATAAATATATGTGCAATCTAATACAACAGGAAGATTTTTTGTAATAGATTGTTTAATTACTAAGTTACGGACATAATCTACGGAAGGAAAAATTAAACAACGATCCGGTGTTACCATTACATAACTTATATTTTTCGAAGTTACTAAAATTTGAACAGAAACTTTAGGTCTTGCAGCATGATACAATATGAATAAAATATTTAAGCCAATGCCACAAAATATTCCAACTTCTAAAGGAAATGCGAGACAGGCAAAAAAGGTTCCAAGTCCTGGAATCAAATCTGTTTCTGAAAAAAATAAATTTGCGTTATTTCTTTCAAAGTAATTTAAAAATATGAATATATACTTTTTGATCTCCACATTGGTTTGATTACTTTTATTTCAACCATAAATATAACTGCAGAAATTATAATGGCAGCTAAAGTAGATTTAGGAATATAATAAAAATATGGAGTAAAAAACATTAATGCCAATATAACCACCGTGCCAGTGTATATGTTTCCCAATGGTGTCCTTACGCCACTTGCATTATTAACTGCTCCACGGCTTAGAGCTCCTGTTCCCGGAAAACCCTGTACAAATGAATTAGCTATATTTGCCGTTCCGAGAGCTATTAGTTCTTGTGTAGCATCAATAGATTTACCATTTGCTTTAAATATATTTATATTTTTGTCATATTTTTTTTTTAATTTAACCAAAATCTACAATAAAAATGCCTGGACATTCCAAACTGCATTATATGAATGGTTTGCATAACTTCACAATACAAAACTGCTTTTATGGTAGAAAAATAGACTTGGAAAATATACTTTTTAGTAACCATAAGTATACAGACTTTTTTTTGAGTCAGGCATAGTTCAGTTCAGGCATTTATTATTGTTAGTTTTGATTAAACATAATTTTAAAATTAATTACCAAAAGCTTTGCATATTGATATACTTTCCATCAATGAAATTAAAGGAACCATTATTAATCCTGTTCCCATTTGAGAAACAATGTCAAAAAAAGATTCATCTCTACCAACAAAAGATTCATTGGCAAAAATATAAAATGGCGGTGGCTGTAAATTTGGTAAACCAGGTGGTACCTGACCAATTAGTCTAAATGGTGCTCCGTATATTGAAGAATGAAAAATGTAACCAATAACACCACAAATTAACACCAAAACTGCATTTCTAGCTGTGCCAATAATCCAAAATATTTTGTTAATAAATTTATGTTTTTTCGTTTGCATTTCTGGTTCTTTTGGTCCCAAATTAAATGACGCAATTTTCTATACATATAAAAAGAACTAGAGTAGTTTACTTTCAAATTATTTAAAACGAAAAAATTATGTACTTTCATCACAAATAATATTATAATACAGCTAATTCCTAATGTCGTGTCTGCTGGTTTTGTACGTTTGATATTTTCAAAAATGTGCTTCCAAATTTCAATAAAAGTTGTACCTTTAGCATCAATACCTAAAATACCTTTGACTTGAGATGTTAAAATAATTAGTGATACCGCTGAAGTAAATCCTGAAGATACAGGATCTGACACAAAATCTATCAGAAATCCTAAGCCTAATATACCCATCATAAGTTCGATTAATCCACATAAAAAGCATAAAAGTACTGACTTTTGCCATGACCCACCAGCATTATTAAAAGTCATCAAAGCTACAATTGCACTAGGCCCTACTGGTACATCTTTGCAACTTCCTAAGAAAATATAAACAAAACATCCAAGAAACGATCCATACAGTCCATACTATAAAATATGAATTTAATATTTTTTAATATTTTGATAAAACAACTTAATTTTATAAGGAAAACTTACTGCTGCTGGTAATCCTGCAATAGATGCATAAGCTAGTGCTTGGGGTATGACAGTTAATCCAACTGTAAGTCCTGCAACTATATCACCAATTGCGTCATCGCTACTATACTTCGGTAACCAAGTTAAAATTGGAAATCTTTTATACAAAACTTTTCTAGTTAAAAAGTGAATATGTTTTCTTTTTAACCATAAAAATAATTTTTCCATTTTCTCTGATTTTAAACAACTTTTCTTTTTTTCATTTACTAAAAAAACATTAAATGTTAAAATTAATTTAAATTTAACGTTCTAAACTATATTTTTAAATAATATACAAGTAAAACTATTTGATCCGGTTAAAATATTATCATGACTATTGGTGTTGGTTATATTAACTTTAGAACATTTTACAGCATCATTTACGTAAACATGATCAAATGATAACGTTGATTTAAATTTCCCCATATTTGAACTCTAAAATAAAAAAAAATTTATCATTTGTATCTTTGATAAATAAAAATATTCTTTTAATAAAGTAGCATAACTAGTTTTTAATTAATTATTAAGTAGTTCTAAAATAGTAAGAACAACAAATCCTTTAATCCATAAAATATCTAAGTTTTGTTAAGATCACAGATTGACGAAAAATATCCCTTTTGTTCACAAATTAAAAGTCTTGAATCTGAGTTGGTAACCTCCTTAACTATTGTATCTTATATAATAATTATGTTTCTTTATTGCTTTTAGATGCTTTTCAAAATTACTTTTATTTTTTTTAAACATAAACGCAATAATTAATAAAAGATTCAATAATTCTTCAAATATAACAAAGTAAATATTAAAAAAAAAAATTAAAAGAGAAATTTTAGGTTCACACCTGTAAACGTGGTATAGGTATTTAAAAAGTTGGTACATCAACATGATTCATTGAAAAAAAATGTGTTAAATTTAAATCATATAAAATTAACTGAATGTAAATTATAAATTTCGGTCATTTATCATTTTCTAACGCATTTTTGTAATTAGTTATTTAATTTATTTACAACAAAATTTATATATAGCTAATAAATAATAATATGACATTAATATTTTAAAACAACTCGAGCAAAAGCTTTATAAATTAATTTTAAAACAAATTTTTAATTAAATTAAATTATTTATTACAAATAATCATTTTAGAAGAACGTCATAATCATGTAATTATGTTTTATATTTTTTGATGATTTAAAATTAAAAAACTGACATATTTTAGCTATTTCCAAGTACTTCTTAGAAATATCTGATATTTTAATTTAACATATATATTTATAAATTAAGATAAAACTTAAAAAAATTTTTGTAAATTCTTTTGCAATTATCCAAGCATATTAAATTTGTTAAATATATTTAAGTTATTTAAATTTAATATAAGCAAGAGGGAAATGAACTATTTGTAGAATGTTATTTTAATTAGCAAATTTTTATTTAAATTATAAAGTGTTTAATATAAATTATCGATTGTTAAATTTTAAAATAGAATAAAAATATAATATGAGATAAATTTTACAAATCAAATGGAACGAGTTTCTATATATTTTAATAATTTCTTTTTTTCTGGGACTTTTATTTTCGATTTTTCTAAGAAATCGCACTATAACAAATATTTCACTGTTTGTATCCATACATTTAATAAAATTTCCAAAATATTTTACAACATATGTAAAAATTTAGTTTTGTTTTTTTAAGTTTTTACAAGTAAACTCTTAAAGAATGATACACAGATTTATTAAATAATATTATATGTCTAAAAACATCGAAAATAACTCCCAACTTTTACTTTTACCAGTTGTCCTTAAAAAAATACACGTCGTACATAACCTATATTCGCTTCCACAATAAAAATCTAAAAATATTATGGAAAAAAACTATATATTTGCACAATCACTCTAATTGTCGATAACGCATTTAACAATTTGTTAATTAAATAAAAATATTTTAATTATGTATTGGCTATATGCATTTTAAATAAAATAAAAATTTACTATATTTTTTTTATTTAATTTTCTCCAAATTTTTAAATATACTTAGTGTTCGTATTAAAATTAAATATCAAGGTAAAATGAATAATTAATTGTTATGCAAGAAATATGTATATATATGAATTCATTATTGAAAAATATATCAAAGCTCAGTCGACCATAAAATTTCGGATTTCCTATACAAATAAATATACAAAATGAAAATAACAGATGAAAATTCATTGCAATGAAAAAAATGAAAAAATAAAATAAATAATTCAAAAATTCAAGTAGGTATTATTAACATTAATTATCTTAAACAATATTGAGTAAAAAAACTAAAATAAAAAACTGTTATGAGCTTTACTTACAAAGTGTTAAAGTTGTTTTTAAAATTTTTAAAATCAAATTTTTTTTTAAGAATATACATATATTAATTATGTATATCTGTAACTTTCTTCTTTTTTTTTTAAATAAAACTTAATTTTTTTTTTATTTTATATTAACGCAACTTTAGAAAATTTTTTTAATAATTTTCCAAAATAAAACATTTTTATTTAAAATCACAACGGTTTTTCTTTTTTTAAAACAATTATTTGATTTTATTTATAAATTTATAAAAACTAATTATATACAAAATAAAATAATATTAATTATTTAATATTATATAATAATATTCAACTATACATACTTATAAATATTTTTTTTTACATATAAATCATTTTTTTTAAAAAATATTACATATATTTATATAGGTATATAACTATATTTGTATATTCAATAAATATATATATATATAAATATAACTTGTATTTAATTTTCATTAATTTGCTAAAACTCAGTACATTAGAAAACGATTATTTTCAAAAGACTGAATATCAATATTTACAATAACTTTTTAAAAGCTAAAATTTACTTTTATTTGACTTTTATTTAGCAGTTTATTCATTAAAATATAACTGATTCATACAGTTGTTAAAAATGTTAAAAAAAAAAAAAAATAAAAAATTAGTTTTCAATTACTAATTATTTTAATAGCAACCAACTTTTATTATAAATATTTAGACAAAAAAATTGTTTCTGTTACCTTATTAAATCTTTAGTATTTTGTCTAAAATTTTATTCTAATTGCAAAAAAAAATAAATAAAAAAAAAATTAAATAAAAAACTTTAACTTATATTCAGCATTGATAATGTTGATTTAACAGTAGTATGAATGTCGATTTCGTTTATAATTAACTAAATTAAATTTTTGATTAACTGTCCGCCATGTGCCGCTGTATAAATTCTTATGAGAAGATAATTCTGTTGTATGGAGGCTAAGATGAGGATTATCTGATTTCCAAAATATAATGCATATCGATAAATTGGCATCTAACTCCGTTTCTAGGCGCTGTATGTATAACAGTTATTAAAAATATGAAAAAAAAAATTCAATTAGTATTTGGTAAAGGGGTTTTATTATGTTTAGGATAATTTCTATTTTTTTGATGTTTCATTAATCATATTACTTTTAATTGAGTAGGGCAAGTCCCTGGGGAAGTTAAATTATAATTTATAAAAATATCCTAGATCCTGAATAATACTGATCCTCTAAATTAAAATATACTGCTATGCCTATAAGTGCAAATTAAAACATTAATAAATACAATTTAATACTTAATGTGTGGTAATTAATTGTAAAAAAATATTTTTAAAATAAAACTTGATTAAAAAACAAGTTGGTGAACTTTCTCAAATCCCTAAAATTAATAATATTTCAACTTACGACTTTAATTTTTTTCCATTATTTTTCTATAAGTTTAATTTATAAATATAATTCAATAATATATTGAAAAAATATCTTAAAATTTTAATTTTAAATTAATATTTTTTAATTTTAAAATATATCGTATAAAAGTTAAAATTAATAGAAATAAATTTGAATAAAGCTTAAAAAAAAAAAGAAAAATATGAAAAGGTTATTCTCCGACATGGGCGCTACTGTATAACTTCAACGTTGACGCACTGGCAAATGTTAAAATTTTTTTAAGAATAAGCCTGGTATACTGAGAAAAAACGACAAAAATGTCGAGTAAAATCAGAAAAATTTTGACATTTGTAAGAAAATATTGACGTTATCTGAACTTTGAGTATTTGTTATTTGTGAATAATATTACATTTGACAAATTTCACATTTCTATTTATATTAAATAAATGAAGTTTTGTATAACCAAATGTTATAATATTATATAAAGTTTATATAATCTTTGGTATAATAAAGTTTTGTTTTATTATTTGTGAATAAAAATGTATAAATTAAAAACAATTAATGAAAACTCAGTACATACAAATAATTACATTTCTTCAGAATCTGAAAATGATTTTAAGAATGATATTATTAGCTTGGCTAGCAAAGCCTTACTGAAACATTAATTGGAAAACAAAAATAAAGAATAAACAAAGACTAAAATTTAGAGTAAATCCTCATCTCCCGAAAAAAAGATCCAGACAGAGATTTCTTCAAAAATTTTTTACAAAATCAGAAATTATAACTTTGTCATTAAGTTTAGATTCAAGATATGAGAAATTATCAACCTGCAGTTTTAGAAAAATTTTCATATTTTGTCAGGAATTTAGATTCACGATTTGAGTTGATGATAAATTGGAAAATAATAAAGAAAAACAAATTTTATTTTAAAGATTTGTCAAGTGGATCACACAACTAAATGAGAATGAACGGTTAAATTGACATTTCTATCCTTACTTTTTTTTTTGTAAACAATTGAACAAAGATTATTTTTATTTTGAAATTAAAACGATTATAAAAAATATAGTTGCTTGTTCAGTTACTTATAAAATAAATAAAATTTTATAAAACATTAAATATTAAATATTAATTTACAAAAAATATCGGTATTTTTATATTATTACAATGGAATCGAATGTAATTTCAATTTTGTAAAATATTTTTATTTAATTTTTAATTTTTATAATGTTTTGATTATTAAATTTTTTTTTAGAAAAACTGTCGTCTATACAAATATTTATGGTGATCGGTTCTTGACATTTTAAATGACTTATTATAAAAATTATATTATTATTTAAATGACATGATGATTTCAATAAAAGAAATAAGAACTAAAAGAATAATAAATTTAGACATCATTTCTTGAAAATTAATGGGAGCCAATAGACCCAATCTGCAGGGCAATGCTTTGTTGGGTTTGACAACCTCAACATACTATTTAAAAGTAAAGAGAATCTATAATGTATTTTTTTCGTATTTAAAACATGCGGTGTTGTTTGGTTTCAATTAAAACATAAATATTGAAGTTATATTTTTAGAATAAAAAACATGTAAAAAAAATAAAATTCCGCTCTTTACAAACATTACAGAAAAATGGCGCAGCAGTCGATAATTCAAAACTGGACATTACCAAAATGAAATGGGAAGAAATGAAACATAAGTCATTGGAACAATGGATTAGACTAGAAAGTAACATAGATAGGGTAAACGATAAATATAAATGTAAATTCTACAAAATATACGATTTTGCTCCTTTTTATGTTCATGCGCTTGTCTTTTTGACGCTTAGATACAATCTGAAATATTTAATCAATTTTTTTCAAAGAAATCAAGTAAAATAATTTGAAAAAGAAATGTGTTCATAAACGAATTAAGTATTAGAAACAATTAAAAATTCGTCATTTAATTGAATATTATTTCAAACAATTACTAAATAAATTTCTAATCATTATTAACTATATTAAATGTTAATAAATAATTTATAAAAGTTTTAAAATTTTGAACTATATAAGCATTTTCTTTTTGAACTCAGAGCATCAAACTTTGGCTAAACCTTGTTCCTAATCACTGTTTGCTCTTAAAGAAAAATGGTCATCCTGCTCTGGAGACTGAATGAACATTTATTATCTAATAAGAAAAGAAAAACGCCTTTATACATATTAAAAAACTTACTTTGTATTTGGTTTATGACAACAGCCGGTCGAGACACGAATACACGATTCGTAAAAATCAACACTATACCAACAACCACAACAATAAACATAAGCTATTTTGACATATTATGAAAAAAATTTTGACATTAAAAATGTCATATTTTATCAATTATCAGTCAACTCAGCATTCAGCAATAATAAAAATAAAATCAATTATATATTCAAACTGTCCGTACTCCGTAATTGGATGATTCATAATATTCATTTGTGCCTTGTTTGTAATAAATACACTTTATTAAAAATTGTTAACTTTATAAAATTAAAATGTGATTTGTAGTCAGTTTTTAAAATAAATATTCAGTTGTTATAAATGGAAAATCCTAATTCAAACTCAAAAATAATTGCACCTGTTCCGAAACCAAGACGAATTTTCCTAAAAAAGTCACAATATGAAAATGTATCTATTTCTAAGGGAAGTTCCGAACAATACAGGTACATATATACACATATATATCTAAATGTATAAGTCATTAAACTAATTATATTTTAGCGAACCACAAGAATCAAATTCAAATTCGGAAAATGCTTTTAATACTGCAAATATTGAAAGTTCCGATTCTTTGAATGAATTACCAAGTTTTGGGAGCTGTAAAGAAATTTCAAATGAAGTAAATATTTCTCCAAGTGATATTCAAAATAACAACCCTATTGTTTCTCCGAATCATACAGTTCCTGATTTAAATGTTAGTGTAAAAAACAAAGAATATGAAAGAATATATTTAAAAAAAGAGAATGATGTACCTAAATATAATTTTTTATTGCCATCAAACAATAGCAGTTCAGTGACTAGCAGAGCGAGTACTCCAGAACCATTTTATGCAAATCAGAACCACAATGTAGCAAATGTTTTTAATGTTAATTTTTTACAAGGTAAATTCTATTTAAGAATAATTTCATAAAACTAAAATTTTTTCGTTTACATTCTTTTGAAAACGAAAAGGTTTTTCTTATTTGAAACATTTGAAAAGGTGATTGATCGCTTTTTTTCCTCACTTATTATTCAGATCGAAAGGAGTGTTGTTTAAGGAATAGTTACATATAATTGTATTACCTCCTTCAATATTCTAAGTTTTAGCTTTTTTGCAGTAGATAGAAGTTCCCAAAAAAAATCAAATTATTTATCTTATAAAAATTTTAGAAGTAAACGGACGTCCACCTTTTCAAATACACAAAATACATTTTAAATTTTCATATATAATATTCATTTTAGATTACAATTCTAATCTAGAAACTCCTCTTCCTCGAGAAGTTTTATATGAATTTGATCCGCTCATGAAAAAACGCAATTCAAAAAAAAATGAAGTAAGTAACGAACTTTTGCTATTAGAAAATTTATTACAAGATGATATTTATGGCAACATGTTTGATGGTTTACAACTTACATTTTCACATCAAGATTTTTCTGACGATGAAAATGTTAGTGAAGAAAAATTTCTTCCACCAATTCCAACCAGGGTTGATTCTTTAGAACAAAACAACTTTGCAAACGAAATAGTGAAATCAGAAAAATTGAAGGATTCTCCAACACTTAATACACAAATAAAACTTAATACGGATATAGATTTAATAAATCCTTCGGTTGTTAAAATAAGTAACATAACAAAAGTTTCAGAAGATGAAATGTTAGCAAAGGCTCAAACTAGTTGGTATTTAAATGAAAGTGATAATTTCAGCTCTCAATTAGACAATATTTCTTTAAATGAAGCTCCTCCAGCATACAGTGAAAGTAGCCCTAAAAATACTTTTCAAAAATATATTACAAATGTCAACGATAACATTAGCTTTAATATAAATGGAAAACATGAAATTAATAAAATGTTTTCAAATTTCTGTAATAAAATTAGTGGTTTAAAAAGAAAATCAAGTTTAAAAACTACTCGACCTAAAACTGAAGACTTTACAAGAAGAAATATTATACCAAGACCGAAATTAACAGAGACAATGGTTCGTCATGAAGGCTTTTTGATTCGTTTTCCATCAGGAACGATAGAAGATATTTTTAAAGAACTTCAAAATCGTAAAGCTGTTATAAAGGAGGGTAAATTTTTGGCTTTTCAAGAGTCTGAGCAAAAAAATTTGAAGGAAACCATATATTTACACGAAATATCAACAATACAATGTGTCAGTAACAATAAAATTACAGAAAATTCTACTCAATATTATTGTTTTGAAATCACTGCAGTTACCCCAAAACCATTGACCCAACAAAAATTTTTAAATTCTAGTAGCAGTTCAGTTAAATATTTCAATGATAGCGGAAATTTCAAAGCACAAAGGTCAACACATTTATATGGAATAAGTAAAGAATCTGAACGGGATTTGTGGATGCAAAAATTACTTCAAGGTTTGACTGATATTTTTCCAAATCATTTAACTTATCAGTTTTATAGGGCCGGTTGGTGTTATTTGAAGAAATCAATCACAACTGAATGGTATGTAAAAAATATATAATATTGTAGTAACAGCATGGGCATTCAAATTAAGAAAGAATAAAAATTTTATTATATATAAATATGTAAATATAATTTTATATATTTTCTTAATTTAGTAATAGATTTAACACTTTTATATTCATATTACCTAAAAGATTTGCTGCTAGTGTGTTTCTTAAAATTTAGTTTGATAATTAGAAAGCTAAATATAATACCATTTATTTTAGGAGCGGAGCGTGGATTTTATTATCTAAAAGGAAACGTAAACTGGTTGTATTTATAGAAAGTGAATTATGTTTGGAAAAATTAGATTTACGGAAAGCAAGGTGTGTTATATTGAATGAAGCTGATAATTCGATTGAAAATTTAAAAATTGAAAAAGGTCCTATATTAATGATTGACTGTCCGCCATTTTCTTTATACCTTACTATGAGTTGCCCAAGAGAAACCAAAATATGGAAACACATTATTCGAGAAGTGGCGTGTAACAATGGACCAGGACTAGATGAACAGCAATTAACAAAACATAATATTCCAGTTGTAATTGATAAATGTATTAATTTCATATATATTCATGGATCAATGTCTGAGGGTATATACAGAAAATCAGGTTCAGAAAATTCTATACAAAAACTAACATACGAATTTCGTTCGAATGCATTTAGTGTTGAAATAACAAAAACCAACTATAATGAACACGATGTCGCAAATGTCCTGAAAAGATTTATGCGTAATTTACCGCAGCGGTTGTTAGGAAAATTTAGTGAAAGCTTTATTAGTGTCTCGCAATTAACTTCTTTCAATGATAAGATAACTTCATATAAAGAGCTTTTAGCTCGTTTGTCAACAATTGAATTTATGACAACAAAAAAATTAATTAATCATTTGTCGTTTATTGAATCACAAAGTAAAAATAATAAAATGACAATTGAAAACCTAGCTGTTATTTGGGGACCAACGTTATTGCAGACAAAAAGCGGAGATGGTGATTTTGAATATAATCAACAAGAATCCCAAGTTATAACTGATTTGATTATAAATTTCAAAAATATATTTCCATTATCAAAAGATGAAATTAATAAAGAAAAATCAATGTTGCATTATTTGAAAAAATATTATGCGGCATCCGAAACTTTAAACGAGTTATCAGTGAAACAATCTGGAGATTTAAAAGTTTGGATTGTTTTAAAATTAGGTGCAAAAGATGTTAAAATTGAAGAAGAACAAAGTAGTGTATGCGTTATATTAAATCCTGGAAAAACTGCTTCTGATGTTTGTAAAGAAGTATCTTCAAAAATTAAAAAATCTTCTAAAGAATTATGTCTTTTTGAAAACATTTTCAATGATTGTTTGGAAAGACCCTTGCACGATGAAGAAAAATTGTTTCAAACAGTATTACGGTGGTCTTATTGGTCTGAAGATATCAGGAAAAATAATGTATTGGTAATAAAATCTTCAAAATATTTAGAAAAGATGGATAAAACTCTTAAAATAATGAAAAATTTTTCATTAAAAAAACATTTACTATATGCTGATAATAAAACCAAGACTTTAAAATTGCATGAAATTGAATTAAATGAAAAAAAACTTTTTGTTAGTAAAATAACAAAAAGTGGTGCTGCCAATCCACGAATTTTTGACTTAGAAAATGTTTCTGTATATTTAGGATCAGAACGAAAAGTTTCTCATAAATGGGCATTGACGCTTATTGAAAACAATCAATCATTAAGCTTGAAAAATCCGGAATCAAGTTTCATTGGACATGTAATTGCTGGAGATAATAAAGATGATCAAATAATAGCATTTTCCAGCATTTGGAATAACATATACGGTAAAATTTAAAATGAGTGAAATGTAACTTTAAAAATCGTTCATAATATAATTAAAACGTAGTATAATTCATTATTCGCAAATGTTTACTTATTTTTATTGATTTAAACAAAATTTTTTTTAAGTTAATGTCACGTTAATAAATAAATTTTATTATCATTTATATAATAGTTGTTTAAAATATGTACGTATTTTATGTTTTTAGTTATAGTTCGTAAGGCCATGAGTTAGGGTAAATGATTATACATTTGAAATTATACATTTTATATTTTTTATAAATTATATTTACAAATAAAATAAATAATCAATTTTGTATTTGAATTTTATATTTTTTACTTTTGAATTTTATATAATTTAATTGTTTTATTGCAATTATTTTGAAGATGTTGTCGTAAGTTACAAAATTTGAGAATGTTATATGTGTTACATCAATTAATGCAATATATAACTTCAATTAAAAATATTACAGATACAGTTCAAAGAATAGTGGTTTTCAACTTTCTTCTTTTTAATTAATTTATTTTTTGAATTAACAATAAAAAGAATTTTAAATGTGGTTGAGGGCAGTTTTACTTATAATAACTTAAATTTAATTTTATTATAAGAAGATTACGCTCAAGATGTCGACGTTTAAAAATCTCAACATTTAATCAAAATTGTGACAAAAAAAACGGAGTACCGACATTTCAAAATCGCACAAGTTAAATATACATTAATATATATATACATTAATATATTAAATACATATTTTGCTTTTAAATACGGAATTTGATGTTTTGGGAACATTTTAAAAATTTTTGGATGCCTTTTGGAGTTGTCACACATTTTAAGTCTCTTCTCAACAGTTATTGTTAAAACTAGATTTTATGTAAAATTTGTAGCTGCTTAAAAGATTTACAATGTAGTAGATTGGATGAAATTTTGAATTCGGCTCGTATTGCATAGTAGTAATTGTTTATTTTTGTACCACTTCTTTAACTATGTAATCTTCAGAAACCCATTTAGCAATGGAATTTAAAAAGAAATATTAAAATATGTGCATTTGTATATAATAGGAAGATATTTTATCTAGAGGCGACAAGATAGTTTTTTCATCTCGAGTACTTTAGGTTTAAATAAAACTCAAAAACTTCTTATTAAAATAAAATAACATCTGTAAAGACATGCAGTAGTAATCTTTACTCTGAAAAAATTAAATAATAAAATAACCAGAGAACCAACAGCTCTTACAAGAAATTTATAATGTGAAATTTTTTCTAATTTTTTTACTAATACGTTTGTAATAAATTTTATTACAGCTATAACATTTAATACAAGATATTTAAGATAAACTTTGTGTTAAAAATTTAAAAAAAAAATTTTGAAAGATTCCAATCCATACACAAAAATTTAATTATTTATTTGACGTTTATTTTTTACAGTTGGAATTTTTAAATTAACCAATTTTTATACTTGTAAATTTGTTAAATTTAATCAAGTGGACTTTGAAGGATTTTCGTCGAGATAAAAAACTATGACAAAGTGGTAACTCTTTATTTGTGTAACAACTTTTTAACTAAATCTCAAGTTCCAATTTTTGGTGCAAAAACAATATCTACCGCTTATTATATTTCATGTAAGAGGTAAGTAAAAAAGTTTAAAGTAGGGGTGACGCTTAAATTTATGATAATGTATTTCATCTTTATACTATGTATTTTTGTACTATACACTTTTGTATTTGATCATAATAAAAAAATAGTGTAGCTAGAGCGAATAAATGCAGACTGTATTAAAAAAACTATTTTTAATATTGAATTATATTAGGTAAAAGATAATTGATCATTCTTTGTTCAACTTACATGCTTTGTATTATAGATATCAAAATATTTTGTAATTTTCCCCTTATTATAGAAGTACACTACTAAAATCTTGTAATTTGATCACGATCATAATTTGAACACGCATTCATTTCTTTTTTTATTTCTTTGATTCTCCTATCATTTTCAACAATTAGTCATTTTGATGTGAATTTCTTCCTAGTTTATTTTGGGAGTTAACTAGCACAGTTAGTTAATCAAAATTTTTAATGCATCGACTTAAAAAATGTACAACCTAAATATTTTTAAAATCAATTATATAAAATAAAACGCAACATATTTTCATTCAATTTTCTTCATAAAATTAAATTATTTATTTAAAGTAATAATCATCATTATCAATTATATCATATGTTTATACAATTTTCCATATTTTTTTTTTGTATTAACATATTAATTTACATTAATTTCAAAAATATTTTTATTAATTCAAACAAATGTTTTAATCTTTATTTTTTTATACTATAAACTAGCATAAGTTTTTTTTTTTTAGATTTTATTTTAATTTTTTTATACATGTCGGAAGTATGTTATCAACGATCACAAAAAATAATTATGAAAGTAATTTTACTATAATTATAATTAAAATATCATAATTTGTTTTATTAGCATATATAAATAAAGAGCATACATTAAGTTGTGTGTGTGTTTTTTTATTTGTTTGTATAGACATGTTTTGTATTTAATCCTAAGAGCAGTTTATAATTCAAATTGTTACAAAAATATAATTTTCAAAAAACTTATTATCAATGTTAAATCAGATTATTTCAATTTCAAATTCCACATTTTTTCCCCCCTTAAGTTAAAAAATAAAGATCAAGCTTTAACTTTATTTACGCTGATTTTACAACAAATAAAAAACATCAAAATCATATAAATAACCCTGAAATTAATTTATAAATAGAACCTTATTGTCTTTAAAATGTTTGGGTGAAAAAAAAAATGAAATACAAGAATTTAAAACATAAATTCAGAAGAACAAATTCGGAAAAAAACAAATGAAAGAAAAATTTTACCTTTCATAAATAATTTTTATTTATTTCAAATTTAAGTTACAATTATTTCCCAAGGTAAATATATTTTATGAATTTTGTTTTCATTTGAAATTGAAAAAAAACGATGAAAATAAGATAATACATTGATAATATCAATATCGTTACTTAGTTTAATTAAAATTAATTGTTACTATTAAACCCTTTATTAATTGTTACTATTATACCTATTTAATTATTATTCTATATTAAAAATCACTCTTGTTCTACTTTAAAATCTAAGTTTAATTTTATTGAAATTTTTCGTTTTATATCCAGTTTTTGTAATATATTTATAGATATATACTTTTTATTTTCATTTGTCTCAAAATTGAGTGCACAATCTTCAAATTTTAAAAAGTTTATATTTCGTTAACTGCTATGAGGTTTAATGGTACTTAATAATAAAGTACATTTAAAATTAATTTAATAATGTTTGCTTAACAATATAAACTCAAAATAAAATAAAAATGTGTTGACAATAAAAAAAATAATACAAGAAAAAAAATAAAATAAAATGATTGCAAAATTAAAAAATGAAATGGTATTTTTAAAATTTTCATAACTTTTTTTTTCTTATTTCTTTTTTTGTTTAAATAAAAATAACATTTACACAAAATTAAATAATAAAACTAAAAACTAAAGTGAGCGTTTTTATAGTTATTTTGTTTTTTTGTTTATTTTCTTCTAAGAAATCATCATCTCATCATCATCAAATCAAGATATTGAATTTTGTAAATTTTTTCTATAAAAATTAATATAAAATTACACAAATTAGTAATTAAAGTGAAATTTGGTTTTTCTTTTTCTAGAAATTTAAAAAAAAATTCTTTTTATAGTTTTTTTTATAATTCTTGTCATCCCAAAAAATATTTTTTTTTATCAGACGACAAGAACCTATTTATATTTTATTTTGATTCATAAGATTTAAGAATTTATTTTTAAGGAAAATTATAAAAAATGAAAAAAATTTGTAAAAAGAAGGTTTCAATTAAAAAATTACTGTATTTTAAAACTTTTGTAAAACATTGAAAGTTAAGTTTTTTACTATTTTTTTATATATTTATTTTTATTATTAAAAGAAAAACCACGTAAAATTATTAAATTTTTTTTTTTTGTTTTTTAGTTTTATTTAAAATTGTCTCACCACACAACTAATATACAAAAAAAAAAATATAAAAAAATTAATGGTTAAATTCACGATTTGGCTATTCCTAATCAATTGCAAAATTCATTATTTTAAATAAATCAGGACACAAATATTAAATTTATTTGTTATATGATTACAAATTTACCATTTCTAAACAAATCTTAATTACATATAATTCACTTAAAACAAATACATATGAATACTACGGGATTTTATAAAAATAACCATAACACAAATAACCATAAAATGTTAATATTTTGATAAATGAAAAACAAACTGATGAAAATTAAAAAAAAATTAAAATTCTACACAACGAAACAATTACTGATAATCATCACATTGGAAGCAAAAAACAAATTGCTTTAAGAAAAAAATCTTTCAATACCTTAATTAAATTGAAGAAACCGATAAATAATTTTAAAATTTTTGACATTTTGCTTAGTTTATTTAATATTAGTATTCAAAAGTTTGTGTCATTTTGCTTGTGTATGTTTTAAATCAAAAAATTGTAATTATGTAATTATTTTTAATATAGATTTTGTAATTATTTAAATTTGTTATGTACGCTTTTTTTTCGCTTGTTTATTTTTTATAATGTATAAGTAGTTGTATTTGAAATTAATTAACAATAACCAAATCGTATTGACTCTCATCTAGATAAACTGTGAGACCTTTCTCTACTGCTACTTCCTGATAATAGTTTTGCTGCATTTGGATCACCTACGCGTTGTGATGGAGGCAATTTGTCGAAAAAAGGGTGACGTAAAGCTTCACCTAAAATTAAAAAATTGTTTGATAATTTATAAAATTTAAATCAATATTATTGTAACATACCTAATGTTATTCTTTGACTTGGTTCATATTCTAACATTTTTTTAATTAAATCAAATAATTGTACATGATCATCACTATCTGATAATAAATATCTACTTAAGGGTTTACAATGATCACGTACATAACGTCCTGCTGAAGACTTTTCATCCCAATCTAATTTACCATGATAGAAATATTTTGTTTTTGTTTTTCTGGAATTTGTAAATTTAATATTAAAATTGTGTTAATTTTAAAAAAAAAAAATTGTATATTATTACCGTGCCATACGATAAGGTATCTGTCCAAGAATTCTTTCCATCATTGCTAAATGTTCTCGATTGTCATGTGTTTGGAATAAAGTTATACCCAAATACAATTCAAAAAGAATACAACTATAATATTAAAAAATTAATTTAGATTTTTTCAAAAGCAACTTTTTATTTCAAAAAATCTTACCCAATCGACCAGACATCACATGGTTGAGACCATCCTAATTCTAAAATAACTTCTGGTGCACGATAATGGCGTGTTGAAACAATTGTGCTGTGATGTTCATGATCAAATGTTGCACTGCCAAAATCAATTAAACGAACCTCTGTACTCTTAACACGCCTTACTTCTCGGCTCTTAATTTAATACATAAAAATGGCATTATAAGTTTTTAAAGATACAATTTTTTTATTAAATTTTATTATATACCTTTTTATGATTAAAATGTGTGCTGTATTCAGAGTCAACAAATAAAATGTTTTCTGGTTTTAAATCTGTGTGCGTTAATCTATTGTCATGTAAAAATTTAACTGAATAACACAATTGATATCCCATATGTCTAACTTGCTCCAATGGATACGGTTCATAATTGTTTTCACGCTAGCATAAGGGAATTAAAATTGAATTTATTAGCAACATTAAGTTAATTGATATTTAATTTATGAATTAAATAATAAAGAGTAAACAAACAAAAATTACCAGAAAATCGAAAACACTAAGTCCTAGCATTTCGAATGCAATACACATATGACCGTGGTAATCGAACCAGTCAATCATTCTTACGCACAAACTGTAAAAAATAAATAAATTTTTAAAAAGATGTCCGTTCCGTACTACTTAAATATTAAAAAATCAGATTTGTTACATTACAAAATCGATTTTCCAAAAATTTTGAAATTAATATTTTCTTAAAATTATATGTGTAAATTAAAAAAAAAGTGTACTTACTGATCACATTTTGGATCTTTCTGTGCAATTTTTTCTAAAGCATTTATTTCCAATTTTGCAGCTTCACGATATTTTTCAACATTTTTAATTATTTTTAGAGCCATGCAATGCTCCCTATGGAAGAGAATGTGAAGGAAAAACAAACAAAATTAATAATCAATTACAACTCAGATTTTTTAGTTAAAATAAAATGAAAAATTATTTTAAGCGAATGTAAAATAAATTCTTAAATTAAATAAAATGGTTCTTAACACAATATTTTTTTTAATTACATTACAATAGATTTTTTTTAAAGTTCATTTTTCTTTTTTTACATACAATTTTTATTTATATAAAAATAATTTTTTTTCCTGTATATAGAGAAATAAAAAAATATATGTATATAATTTAAATGGTAAAATATAAAATAAATATGTATTTTTTGTTTTTAATTTTCTTAAAATTAACAAACTCAATTTTAATTTATTTAAATTTTTTTCTTAAAATATTAACAGATCTTTTTTACCTTTCCATATCTTTGACTTTCACAACACGACCAAATGTACCCTCTCCAAGGGTAGCCATAATTTTATCTGTAAATGTAATAACCACAGTTCAATTAAAAATGTATTAAAAAAATTTTCTAAAAAAAAAAAATATTTCTTAAAAAACCTTTTTCTATTAAAAAATAGGCATAGAAAATTAAAAAAAAATTTAAAAGATAAAAAAAAAAAATTAAAAAAAAACTAAGAATTTCTTTTTCATACAAAATCTTGGTTTTTTTTTATCTATCACTATTTTAATTAAATCCTATATTTGAGTTAATTATTTTTTTTTTTAATTAATAATTATAATTTTTAATCGGTGTGTTAAAATTAAAATAAAAACTTTCATCTTATTCATTTCTTAGTTTTATATAAAATTTTTTATTAATGAATTATTAATAATTAAATTAAATTTTAAAATCAATTGTACATTTAAAAGTGATAATAACCAACCACTCACGTTTGAAAAGACTAAAACATTTTTTTGATAGACGTAAGAATTAAATAATTCTTACGGATTTGATAAAATGAAAGTTTCTAATTAATATTTAAAAAAAACATTCTTTAATAAAATTGTATTTTTAATTAATTAATAAAATTATTAATTAATTGAACAAAAATTTTTTTTAAAGAATTTTTTTTTTAATTTTTTTTTGTAAAAGAAATTTTTATTATTAAATCTTAATAGAAAATTTTTGTGAGAAAAAAATTGTCACGAACATCTATTGTGAAGGATGTCGCCGGTGTGATATATTAAATGGCCATCAGCATCACATTGAATAACTGGTTTGGGTTGCTGTGTTAATGATTTAATTTGTTAGTAGTAGTTTCAATTGGTTGATAATTTGATTGTTTTGATTCATTTGTTGATATATTGATTAATAGATTCATTCATTGATTGATTGTTTGATAAGTTTTCATCATAGTTATATATTTTGTTCAAATTAATGATCATATACCAAATTGATCATTTTGTTATATTGTAAGATCATCGTCATATAGAATTTTTAAAATCAATACCCAAAAGGCATTAGTATTTTGTATTCACATTAATAATAGGATGGTATCGCACAAGTTTATAGGTTAATCACAATTGTTGTATCACACCGGATCATTTCCAAATAATGAAAGTATCATATCATATGATCATCATCATCATCAACATCATAATTGCCAAAATTTGATTCATTATCATCATCATCATCATTGTTGTTGTTGTTTAATTGATTAAATCACACATCATGATATTACCACCAATTCATCATCATCATCATCATCATCATCATCATCATCATGGGGAAAACACGAGAAAAATACGGTATTGTTTTTCGATAAGATAATTAAGTTCGGACAAAATTTTTTTTGTTTTTTTTTTTTTTAACAGTTTTAAAGTTAAAAATTTAAAAAAAAAAATCTTTTTTATTGCAACGAATATGCATATGTATTAGTTTAAAATTAAAAAAAAAGTAGTTTTTTTTTTTGAAAATATTAGTTAAAAAAAATTAAAAAAGAAATTTTTTCGCATTTTATTTTGTTTATAAGAAATAATTTTAAATATTTTGTATTTAGTATGAAATATATATCATAAATAAAGAAAATAAATATCGTAATATTGGTTTTAATATCGTAAAAAGTAAAAATTAAATATTTGAAAATTAAATAAAAAAAGACAGCGATATATAAATTAAAAAATAAAAGGTAGGTTATACATAAGTATTTTATTTAAGACCGAATGTTAAATAAAAAAATTGAAACCATATTAACTGGAAACGTTTTTTAACACATGTTTATATTGTAATTTACAATTTGTAAATAAATTATTTTTTGTAGATAATTAAAAAAATATTAGAATTTTAAAATTTGTTATGGAAATAAATTTGGTGTGTATAACCACTGATAAAATTATAATTCTCGATGTTAATCGAAAACGATTCGATAATTCTATTCCTAATACCTATATTGAAAAATTTATTAAAATTATGATTATTTAAATAAATTTGACTTAAAATTACATTGCAATAAAAAGAAATAGTAGAATAATAGTTTGAAAAAGGAATACTTTTAATTTTTGGAATAAAATTTGTTTACATAGCTATTTATTTTTAAAATTTTTAATTTTATATAAAAATGTATTCCTTTTTCAAATGAAAACTTTGATTAAATATTTATAATAGAATACAAAAAGAAAAACAACTTTGATTAATTACCTAGTAAAATTGGTAGGTATTTTGTTAAAAATTTGTTAAATATCCACAATCAAAAACGAACACAAAAATTTTTTTTTAAAATACATATTTATATTTACATATTTTATATATATATATATATAAATTTTTATTAAACGCTGATTATGCAGCAGGCAGTTGCAGGCGTTTTGTTAGTTAGTCCTTTAGAAATAATAACTTTACCATTATTTTATACTAAGTTTACATATGAAATAATGAAAATTAATTAGAAAATTTCATTAATTTGTGCTTTAGTATTTTATTACATAATAAAATACAATGCAAATTAATGAAAATTCGTTTAAAATTTTTTAATTTATAACTAAAAATATTAATGAAACAAAATGCAACAATATAAGTATTATACTCTTCACACTCAACGTACACATAAAATTAAAATTCACAAAATTATAAAATCAGAATAAAAAAAAAGATAAATAAATTAAATATAAAAATTGAAATATAAAGAGTTTTGTAATAGAAATTCTTACAAAAGTTGAAAGAGTTTTTGGAATGCGTGACCTATTGAATAATGCAGATGCAGATGATGATTTAGCTAACATATAAGAACCAGATGAACTACTATTTACTCCTCTAGATGATAAATATTGACTGTTATTATTATACATGTATGGTTTATTGTATTTATTAGAAGTTGTTGAAGACGGTAACATGGGATAATCTTTGTAATAACTGCTTAATCCAGAATTTGATGAAAGTGGATCATAATTATAATAGCTATCAATAGGATGAGGAGCACCGCTAGTGCCAGGTATTCCTCTACTACTATTATTATTACCATAATAATCAGTTCTATTGTTTTTACTATTATAATTACTTTTATTATTATTTAATAAATCACTGTAATGATTATTGTTATAATGATTACTTTTATTATTTTGTGCTGATGATAAAATGTTATTATGATTTGCTGAACGACCAGTTGCACGTTCAATTAGGGATAGTGTTGTAGGTGGTGTTTTGTATTTATTGTAACGATTCAAATTTATATTTGAACTATTAGTAAGAGAATCTTTACGAGATGCATTTTGATTAGTAACATTTGAAGTGGCCGATGACGGTACTGTCGATATGGTGGTTGGTGATACAATTGAAGCATTTCCAATTTGATTTGAATTAATTTTTGATGCGGAAGATATAGAATTAGAAGAAGATGAAGAAGAAGATGGACTCGTTAAAGAAGATAAATTACTATCATAAGATTTAGTTTTTTTAGTAGCACCATTACTGCTGCTACTTGCAACGTCTGTACTAGATTCACTGCTTTCTGCAGTTAAAATATTTTCAGTTTCATCTGATTTTGATGATGTTGTGGTATCAGTAACTGGCGTATTAGCAGTTTCAACATTATCAAAAACAATTTCATTAACATCTGTTTCATTTTCATTAGTTACATTATTTTTATTTCCTTTTGATTTTTTATCCTCTTTTACACTTGAAGCTGTTGAGCTTGAAGATGTTGTTGATGTAGTTGAATCTTTACGATTTCGTCTCTTAATATCTTTTGCTGATGTTGCTGTTATTGTGTTTGATATTTGCTCTGAAACCGAATCCAAATTATTATTATTTTGTTGTTCTTCACTTTCTTCAGCATATTGCAATAATTGTTTCTGTAATTCTTTTCGTTCTTTTAACTTACTATGTTTTTCTTCAAATGCTTTTGCAGCTGCTTCATTATTGTCGGCACGTAATACAGCGCATATTGCTTCAACATCAGCGGATGAACGATCATCATCATCAAATAATGTGGGATCCATCATACCAGTAATATTTTGGGTTCTAGAACGCTGTAGTGCACGATTTCGGTTTACTTCACCTAAATCATTATTAAGTAAATCATTTTGATTAGTTCGATTTGTTCTATTATCATTAAAGTCCACATTACGTCTATAATTTTTTAATTGTTTGCGTCGATTCGCATTAGCTGCTGAATATGGATCATCAAGTTCTGAATAAACTAAATCTGGATCATAACGCATTTTAAAAGTATTTTCTTTACCACCACGACCTAAATCACGATCGTATAAATTATGATTATAGGTACTCCCATCACCACCGACACCATTATAATCTCTGTAACGACTAGAATTATGTGAATCATAAGGATCTCTATGTCTACTAGAACCACCAGCAGCACCGCCAACAGCATTTGAATTTATTGTTTCTAAAACTTCATAGCCTCGTCCATATGGATCGTATCCTGGATTTCTTTGATGTGAAGAACTACCAGAACTTGTATAACCGCTGTCTGATGAATCTAAATAATTTTTTTTTGTTTTAGCTCCAACCCGGTAGGGTGTACGCTCTTTTCGACCAGCACCTAAATATGCTGTTGTAGCTGATTTTGATAATGGATTCATCATCATTGTTGAACGTTCATGATCATCTGGTTCTAATGTTTTATCATGATCAGATATTTGTTCGTTACGATTACGACGACGAGCAAATCTATCTAAAACATCAGAATATTTTGATTCTAATCGCGATATTGTTGATTGTGCAACTGGTGTTTTATCTCTATCATCATCTCTTTTCTACAATTATTTTGTAAAAAAATAAATAAAAATATATTTGTATCTTTTTGATTTTATAAAAATCCTTAAATTTCTAAACATGGGTATGCGCGTATACAGATTTTTTATACAAAACTTAAAAAAAATATATACAAAATATCAAATAAAAATAAATTTTATTCATATTATGTGATCATATCGATTATATTTTGATTTTTGAAATAAACCATTATTAATACTTCATATTAAAGGATTCGCTAATTTCAATTGGTGTCTTTGGCATAAAAATCTCAAACATTAATTAAATTTTTTTTTGAAAATCATAATATGGTGGTAGCGTGACTGAATTTTTATTTAAAACTTTGAATGAATATTTTTAATAAATCCAAGAAGTAAATAACTTTTAAATTAGAATATGTATATAATATTTCAAAAATTATATTGTTAACCTCACATTTTAAAACAAAAATAAATCGTTTATTTTTATTTAATTTAGAAAAACGAAAAAAAAAAAAATTAATTTTTAAAACAAAAAGTATTTCTGTGTCAAGTTTCAATAAACTTTTCGATCTAAATAACAAAAAGCAAAAAAACACAATTTGTTATAATTATATCCTATGTACCTATACTATATGTACAATTTATATATTAAAAATGCGAATATGTATATAAAGCTCCGAACGTACTATATAAAGTATATATATAGAATAAAATTAAAAAATTAAAAATATGAATACAAAAATCATTCACAATAATCGTTTTTGTCTACAAACAATGTTGCCGAATGTCAATTTGACAAAAGAATATTTACAAATTTTAAAAGAAAATAAGAAATATGTTTACAATATAACTTAAATAATACAATTATATATATGTATATATGTATATTGATTTAATTTAAGGTTAAACGTTTTGAAATTTGCTTTCTTTTCTAGGTTAACTTAATAAAATTTTGAAATAATTTTCCTAAAATACACATTCACAATAGAATTAATGAAGTTGGTTTTTTTTTTTGGATTTTATATTAATTAAAATTATATTTAATATTTTGTATGATGTATGTATGTATGTATGTATAAATAATCTAAATTCAATAATAATTGTGTTTAAAAAAATATACATTCATTCGTAAATAATTAGAATATAAAATTCCATAACTTTTGTGAATCATTTCAATTTTATTTGAAACATGTACCTACATGTGGTATACAATATATGTATGTATGTAATTCAATTAATATACATAACATGGAAAAATTACATTTTATTTGATATTATATATATTTTATTTAAATTTTGTAATTTAAATTTAACAATCAATTCGTAATGGAATTTGAAAATTCAATTTTTAATTAAAAAAAAAACAAAATACTAACTCTTTGTTCATCATCCCGTTTACCAAATGTTCTCATTAATGGTCTATAATATGAACTAACTGGACTTAAATTACTTCGTAAACGATCAAATGTTGATGTTGTTGTTGTTGTTGGTTTATTTGTTGTACTACCAGATGTAAAACTACCATAACCTCGCCTTAATTTCGTTGACATATCTTCGTTATTTTTATTAAAAATACCGTTATTTTCTTGTAAATTCGTTGGTTGATTTTTAATATTTTTATTATTATCTTTGTTTTTTTCTTTGGTTTCTTTTTGTTTTGTTTTTGAAGGACTTTTTTCTGTTCTGTTTTTTTTTTTTTTATTTTAATTTTAATTTTTTTTTTAATTATCACACGTAAATTATTTTGATTTTTTCATTTATTTGTTTTGTATTTTTTTTTTTTATAAATTTGCGTTTTTAAAGTTGTTTTATTTTTTTCAAACCATAAATAATTAATTTAGAAACAAAGAATTATTTTAAATTTTAATTTTTTTTTTCTTTTTTTTCTTTATTGAAATTTTAAAATAAAAATTTAAAATGAGAAAAACAAAAAATTTATTAAATTATTTTATATTATATTTTTCTTGACTCTCTGTTTGAAAAACTAAAGCGCAACTGAAATTTTAATTTTTTTTTTTGAAAGATTTTTTTTGCAGAAAATTTTTACAAAATTAAAATTTTTTTTTTTCGTTTATTTTTTTTTTTTTTGGTTTTATTTTTGTGTTCCGCTTTAAAAAAATTTCCAAATTTTTCCTATTTTCTTTTAGTACTTATTGCGAAAATTTTTTAATTTTTTTGGTAAAAATATAAAACAAATAAAAAAAATAAAATATTTTTTTTTTTTTAACTCTTGAATATTTTGGCGTGTTTTAAAAGACCATTAATTTTATTACAAAAAAATATTATTTATCTAAGAGTGTAAGGCGTTCAAAATAGAAATTTTTTTTGGGGAGAGAAAAGGTTTAGAATCAACTTTATGGATATTGAACTTAACTTTTGAAAAAGATGTTTTGTAGGTTGATTCGTAGTCTAAAAAGACAAAGTTGAATACAAAAACAAAATCTGCAAAGGGTTAAATTTTTAATTTTTTATGTTTTTTTTGGTATTCATGTTGGTTTTTAATTATTAGGCGCGCAGGTGAACGTCTTTGTATATATACGTATATATATAATAAATATTGTTTCGAAAAATACTTTATTTAAAAATTTTTTTTTTATTTAATAACTGCGTACCTATAAAAAAAACTGTAGTTTAAAAATTTTCTTTGATTTGACAATTTTTTTATTTAGGTGTATACACAGAGAATATATATATATATATACAATTTTGCATATTTATGTTAAAATTATAGGAAAATTTTACTAGTTGGTGGCTATTTATTTAAGAAAAAAGTTATTTTTAGACAAAATCTATTTTTGTTTCTTATTCTTTTATTGTATTTCTACATTTATTCTTAAATAAAATAAAAAAAATAAAAGCCTTGTTAATCTTTTCTTTTTCCATAAATTGAATGAATTTGTCAAAATTTAAACTTTTTCGAAGTAACTGTTACTTTTTCTGAAACCAATAATTGGGGCATAAAGGGAAATATTGAACAATTTGTTTTGTTTTTAAATGAAAATGCTTCCCAACTTTTTTAAGAAAGTTTTAAATCTTAAAAAAGTTGTAATGAATTGTTTTTGATAAAAAATAATTTACGGGGAATTCATAAAATATGTTTTAGAATTTTAGATAAAAAGTTTCTGTCTGTATTCACAAGTTTTTAAAAGTTACAGATTGGATAATTAAGAAGTGTTAAAACTTAAAAATTACATTATGAGATTCAACTTTTGATGAAGTTAATTAATAAATTATAAAATTGTTTGTTTTCTAATAAAAAAAAAAAAAAAAAATACAAAAAAAATCTATCAAGAAAAAATCCTAAATATTAATACAAAAATTGACAATCTCACTTTAATTTTATTTTTGTGACATGATAGGAATGTGAACCTAAAGTTCCCTTTATAAAATGTAATATATCATACAATTGTCTTTGAATATAAAACACTGTTATTTAATTACAAAAATAAGTAATATTAATTTAAAAATAAGATTTTTTTTCGGAAAATTATAACAAAAAAATGTGTACAAGAATGAAAAAAAACGATCAAATGAATGAACGAAGGAACTTCCGCATACATATATAGACACCTACAATTATCAGTGTTAATGTACACTCTGTACACTCTTTCTTGTTCATTTTGCCTATATATATTATTTTTAAATAAACTATAGCCAACTTTTCTTATGTATGCGCTATTTATTAAAATAAATGGCTAAAAATGAAAAAAAAAAAAACGCGAGAATTTATAATTTTCTTTTTTTTCTTCTTTTCTTTAAATGCATTTTTTTTTGAAGACCTTGAACTCAAACACAAAAACAAAACACTTCTTTCAACTATTAGAAATAAAAAAAAAACATTAAAATAAAGTTTAAAATAAAAAAAATAATTAGGTAAGAACTATTGTGAATTGAATTTCTAAAATACAATTTTGAAATTTCTTTTCATTGTGTCAAAAATTTTAAGAATTTATTGCAGCCATTATGAAACCAAATTGAGGCGGATACAATTTGAGTACTAAAGTTATTAATTAGTGATACATTAAGAGTTCAGTAAGGTTTAATATGGCATTGACTTTGAAAAGGACTTTCTTTTATTTTTCGTATTACTAATTCAGGATTCAATTTCTTAAATTGCCTAAGATCACATACCAATATGAAAATTTATTGAAAATCAAAAAAAAAAAAAAAACAACAAGAAAAATAAACTACTTACATATTTAAATTTTTAATTAAATTTAAAAAAAAAAAAATTATTTAAGTAAATGTTTTTTTACACGAAAAAAAAAGACCTGGCCTAGTTTTTCTTTTTACTCAATTTGTGTCAGATACAAAATTTCAATACTTTTTCTCCTCAAGTGACATTAAAAAAAATAAAAAAAAAATAAATAAAAAATAATTAAATTAAAAAGAAATGTAAAAATAAAGTTTTATATCAGTTTCTTATTTTCCTTTAAAAAAAAAAATTGGCAATTCCCCATAATGAAGTATTTTACAGGGTGGCTATTTTTTTTTACTATGCAGTTCATATAATTGAAGTCTATAGAATAATGAAAATATTAATATGAATGTCCTTTTTGCATGGCAAGGAAAATGTATTTGAAAATTTATTAAAATAAACTCCTACCTAATAATAAAATTACCTTAAATCGTAGTTTAAAATTACAGAATATTTGAACTTTAGATTCAGAACATAAGAGATTGAAAATTGTTTGCAAATTTGACAACCTTGTCAATTGTAATAACAGTTTTAATAAATATTTAACAGTTATAATATATGAGCTCATTTCCCCAATTATTTTAATTTCTTTCATAAGGATTTTAAAAAATTAAGGATTTCCAGTTTACAAAAGTGCAAAAATGCTTAATTTTTTGTAAAAAATACAAAAATCACCGTGTATTATGGAAAAAGCGTTGGCAAAATTTAATAATAAATAATTTTTTTTTTTTGTGTGTGTAAGAAAGAGATAGAAATTAAATTTTTCTCACTAACAGCGCACACAACCACTAGACACTACACACCTGAATCATTTGTTAAAAATAATCGCACTGTTTTTTTTGTCGTAAAAGATGACCGAGTAAAAAAAATGTTCTTTTTTTTTTTTTTTTTAATTTACTATATACACACATACAAAAAATTTTACCTATACACTAACAAAGACAATTTATCTTAAAAAAAAAAAAAAGGAATCAAATCAAATTTAATTTTAATTTTTCAATTTTTTAATTGTATAATAATGTCGATTTTCCGTGAATTTTTAATTCATTAAGGGTTTCTTTTAGTTTTTTCAAAATATGCGATTTTTAAAAGAATTAAAAATTAAAAAACTCAATTTTTTAATTTTCAATTTTTTTTTTTTTCATTTGAAAGGAAGGAATGTTCACCATTTTTAATTATTTAAAATATATATAATATATTTCTATTAATTTTCTTGAACTACCGTTATTATAAAAATATACAAATAATATTCTAATGACCTTTGTAATAAAATCAATTATTTAATAATTTAAAGCACTCACTACTCAAAAATTAAATTAAAAATTAAATTTTAATAAATTAATTTGAAAAAAAAATCATTAAAAACAACACATTATTTCTTAAGTAATTTCTCTAAGATTTTAAAATAACTAAATTAAAAAAAAAAATAAAATAAATAAAAAAAATTTATTTTAATTTAAAAAAAAAAAAATATTCAGTTGCGAAAAAAGCTCTACCGATTTACGAAACGGTTAAAAGCAACACCATTTTGAAAGTTGTTTTGTTTATTTACGCAAGAAATTTTCTTATTTTGGTACACACATATATGTATATTATATAGTATACTGATTAATTTTTTATTCTTCTCATTTAATATTTTTATTTTATTTTTGTTTTTTTTTTTACCGATTTGAGCGTTTATCCGAACGTTCACTTGGATTGCGACGAAATCTTTGCAACAAGCTATTGCAACTATCGGACAACAACTGTGTTACGCTAGCTGTTGAACTTCGTATGTATCGATTTCGTCGTGACGCTGCTGATGTTGATTCTGTTTTAGATGTTGAAGATGTAGATTCTGTTTTATTTGTTGCTGGTGTTGATGATGCGTTTGTTGGTAAAGATGTAGTAGACGAAGATATTGCTTTTTTTTGTTTTGATGTTGAATTATTATTATTATTATTTGATGTTGTTGTAGCATTCGTATTATTATTTAAAGATGATAAGGGGTTAGCATCCATAATATTTTTTATTTTATATTTGTTGTTAATATTAAATTTTAAAAAAAATATTTATGTTTTTATTATTTTTATATTTTTATAAATTTACTAACGAATATTAACATATTGTAAATTTTTAAAATTTTATCACACTATTTTAACATTTAAAAGTAAAAAGTTTAATAATTGACATTTTGAAAACTCCTTGCGAATTTAATTTAATTAATGTAAACTTTTCTCCATGTCAATAATGTCATAAACTCGTCAACAACTTTGTGTATTGGTCATTCACATTTTAAACCTCCAATTCCTATTCAATTTTCAATAAAAAAATATGATATGCACTTAGAAAATGTTCATTAAATAAGTTTAGGATAGAAGGGGTTAAAAATGATCTGTCAACAAAATAATAATAATTAAAAAATAAATTATTTTAGAATAAAGTTTTATATTTATTTCGTTTATGGTACGACGACTGGTACATGACCCACCTTATTAGTAAAATTATGCATTGTACTCAAATATGCAAACAGTTCTATTTTAAACGTTCATTAAAGAACAGAATACAAAAATAAAATAATTTCTTTCACAATACTTGCCCTTCAACTATAAAATAAAAAAAAAAAAAAAAATATGGTACGGACGGAATCATATATTAATAATTTTCCCAACTTTGTTTTTAGGGAGTATGGGAGAAAATAAATGAATGCTTCATCATTCAAAAGAATTTCTATCTATATGTGAATACTGATTATTAAATTATGTGTTACAATTTTTTTTAATAGAACATTTGTATAATAAAAAGAAAGAGATACATTCAATTTTAAGTTTCAAAGTTTAGATCTCTTTTCTCTATTGAAACTTATGTTGTAATGAATGTATCTATTGTTGATACTGTGATAGTCAACACTAAAAATATTAAAAAAAAAAAAAAGATCACAGCACAGTACATTGATTTTAATGGTTTCAATTATCAGAACAGATTTATTTCATATTTATTTAAACATTTAGGGCGAAAAACAATTTTAAAATTTATGATATGATCATAGTGTGTTGTGTATACAAGAAGCTAGAAACGATTTATTTAATGTTTCGATTGTTACTAAGACTTGAATGATGCTAATAAAATTTTAAATCCTTAATAAAATGTTCTATTATTTATAACTACTAACTAGGAAAAGGTAAATAACTACAATTTAATCAGAATTCATTTTCCAGTTACACTTTAGGACACGTACACTATTAATGTCGGAATCGAACACATATGAAAATTGAATTTCGAAATGTCTTAAAGGTCACATTTATTAGAGAGTTGCAAAATATTGAATAAATAAATGCCCAAAAAAAATTTCTATTTCTAAAACAAAGTATTATTAAAATTTTATTTAAAAATTAAATAATTTAAAAACATTTTTTTTTATTTTTTGCATTTGTGTGTTGTGTCAGACACTATAAACGTATAGAAAATTCCTCCCTCATCACACCAACACCAACATTTCTTTCGTTTAGTAAAAGAATATTTAAAGAGAAAAAACGTAAATGCTTACGCCAATAAAAAATATATTAATTATAAAATTACAATTTTTTGGGATTTAAATTTTTTTTTAAATAAAAACAAAAACAAAAAAATATGTAGTAATTTTAATAATTAAATGCAAAATCTATATTTAAAATATATTATTTATTTTATTAAAGGTATAATCATTTGTGTCAAATAAAATTCAAAATTGATTTTAAGTTATTTTTTAAAGATAGGTACCCACCATACTTATATTATATAAAATTATCTTAAAAATTCTTTTAAAAAAAATAAATAATAATAAAATATAATATAGTATATGTATTTCTAATTAACTTGGCAAAATCATATGTTTTTGTTTTACTTATGTATATATTTATATGTAGGTATGTATCTTTCGTTCAAATTAAAAGTCGAATTTTATTTTTTTAAACATATAAAAATTTTAATTATAACTTTTCCCCAAATAGAAAATAAATATATAAAATATATGTTTTGTTTTCTTATTTTTATTTTTTTGTTTTTATTCATTTTTGAAACAATTTTTTTTATTTATTTTTTTTTTTTTTTTAATAGTGAACTAAGTAAAAAAGATCTGACAAAAATAGATATAAAAAAAAAAATATTTTAGGTGGCAGAAATAACTTTAAGGAAAAAATTCAATTTTTTTTTGCCTATTTGAAAAACTAAAATAATAAATGAAGAAAAGTTTACGTCAAAAATATATATATATATATATTCAATTTTAATAAAATATATATTTATCATTTTAGATTTTTTAATGTACAAGTCAGGGAATTGCACAAATATATATATAAATTTATTAATAATTTTGTTTATATTATTATTTTTCATTTATAAGTTTCCAATTATAATTTTTAATTACTTTTTATTTTATTGTAAAATAATTTTATCACTTAATTTTTTATTTTAAATAAAATATTACACTTTTCATTTTTAGAAAATTGATTTAATATCGTGTTTTAATTTATAATTAAATTTTGCATTTTAATTAAAGAAAATAAAATTATCCATTTAAGTTTTATTTTCTCTCATAAATTGTCTAATTAACTATAAAAGAATTAAAATCGAACGAACTGTACACGCGCGCGTATTATTTTGCAATATACACAAATGTATCAACTAAAATAAGTATTTTGTTATTTGTTTTGATTATTTTCTAAGTTTAAAAACAAATAAATAAAATTTTAAATTTATTATAAATATATATTGAAACAATTCACAATTTTTCTCTTTTTTTAATTAAAAAAAAATAAAAAACTTTTTTGAAAATTATATCGAAAATATCACATGAATTATGAAAAGCCCGAAACTTTTTATTAATAGGCCCGTTAATTTTCTTTTTTTGCAAAAATCCTCTAAACTCATCATCACTTAGTTATAATATGAAATTTTTTTTTGTAAATTAAGAATTGTGAATAACAAAAGAAAACATAAATATAAATGAAAAAGTAGGAAAAATTCGAATATTTTTTTTTTTCATTTTCAAAAAAGAAAATTTTCATAATAAATTTTACACTAATTTTCGAAAGTTCGAACTTAAAGCATTATTTTTATAAATTTGTTTATTTTTTCAATTTGAAAAACTTTTCTTTATTTTTGTTGTTTTTTTTTTTTTTGTAAAATAAAAGAAAATGTTAACGAATAACGATCAACGATCAACCGACTTTACGAGTTACGACGACTAATGATAAACTACAAAACATTCAATATTTTATGAATTATCTGTGAATATAAAATCAAAAAACAAAAAAAAAATACCGTATCGTACTATACGTGTGTACTTATAAAATATACACTCTTTTTGTATTATTCATATTTTTGAAATTTACTCATATTCGAAAAAAATTCGAAGAATAAAAATATTTGCATAGAAGACAGACATGGGGAGGTTAAAAATGAAATAATTCAAATATAGAAATTATTATTAGTATCGCGCGAACATTAACAATGCGGGAGCGATTTTTGAAAACAAATAAATAAAGAACTTTGTGTAGCGTTGCGTTGTAGCTAAGTTTTTAACAATAACATAACATGACATAATTTTGTACTTCTATAAAATCTTTCCTGTTTTTAATTTAAAAAACAAAAAAAAGGAAAAAAAAAAACTAAATATAGAATATAAAATAATAATTTTCTCTATCTTTTACATTTGTTCTCTTTAATTTTCCTTTTTCTTTCTCATTTACACATTTTTTGTGTTCTGGATTTGTGGTACTACAATTGCCACTTGTCAATTTTAAGTATAGACTATAAACTTTGTAGTAATAAACAAAATAATTGTACCTAATATTTTTCTTTGTTATTTCCTTTTATATAATAAGTTACAGATAACAGATATTGCTGTTATGTTAATGTTAAAATTTGTTATTCTATAATATTTTGATAATATGTATCGTAAGTTCAAAGTTTTATTTGTGAATATTAATATCTATTTTTTATTTATTTAGTTTTTTTTCCCACCCAACGCTGTACGGGATTCGGTTAACGGTCAAAGAAATAAACAATTTTGAATTAAAATTTTTGTTTAATGTACAATTTTAATTCTCAAAAAAAAAGTTTTAATAGTTTTTTTCTCTTTTCGTTTCTTCCCTTAAGACTTAAATGCCATGCCCTTCTCTTGATTTCTCTCAACCTTATTCTCTTCTCTTCTTTTTTATCGTTTTTGAGAGAAACTTTTCAAATCGGAAATGGGTACAAAGAAATTAATATGTACAATGCAAAATTTTTTTTAATTCTGAAAATTTGTGCGTGAACCAATCAATCATAATAAGATTTGCTGAATTGATTGGTTAATTGTACAATTAATATGTGAATATTTAAGAAGTGACTTTTACCGCTAAAAGTTACTTAAGTTTAATTACGTGTTAATAGGCCGATCAGTTTTAAGAGTTTCAAACTAATTATTTTTGAAAATTTGACTTTCAATATCAATTAAAATTGCAAATTTTTTCTAAATAACGGGTACTTAACAATAAAACAATTTTGTTTTTCAAGGCATCAAACTAAAAAACAATATTGTTGTTAGACCTACACTTACCTATACATATTTATATTTTGTGGTTTTTTAAATAATAGAATTTTTTTTTTAATTTTTATACTGTTAAAGAATATAATACCAATATGTGGTTATGTTAAACATTTTTTCTTTAGGTTTCTCTTAATAAATTAGAATTTTTTTCCATTTTTTTGCACATTTTAAAAAAATTTTTTAAAAATGTGCCATTAGCTTTACTCTGGCCTTCTGTTTATTTATTTATTTATTTGTAGTACCAGACAATAGTAAATATTGCCTGATAATATTAATTCTTTGACTTATTATTAAATTATTGTAATACACACTATATTTTTTTCGACCAGAATTTGAACCCGAGACATTTCGATTGAAAAGCCGTCACTTTACCACTGAGCTTTTCGGTCAGATTCCATCTGTTTATTAATGTGAATTCTTTTATACCAATTGATAACTAAAAAAATTTAAGAAAAAACCTTTAACTTACTTTAACTAAAGTAGGATATACACTTATCAATTCAGTCATCAATTATGCGACAATTACTGATAAACTTATCATTATCAGTCGTCCTCTCTACTTTTGAATAACTCCAAATAGGTATGAAAGTTTTTATATATGTACATATATAAAAAAACAACCACAACTGTAACAATATAATGATCATTTTTTCAGGTTCCGTCATTTCTTATAAATATATTTTTAACATATCCATATTTAAATAATATATATATTATTGGTTTTACATTTTTTAATTTAAAACTTTGAAAATTTCATTCAGAATAAATTATATTGATGGGATTAATATTTTCCGGCATTAATAAATATGTGGTAAAACAAAAGACAACAAAAATATTTAACTAATGTATATTTGGTTATAGAATATATATATATATATTTACGCCATTATTTATAGATTTAATTTTATTAAAAAAAAATTGAATAAATATTATGCAAAATTGTGAAGAGCACATTGTTTATGAAAATAAAATAAATATCGGACAGGTCGTTTTTCCGGCTGTCAAAAGACATTTGCATTTTATTTTTTTATTTGTCTTTTTAACAAAAAAGCTTTAACTTTTTTTTCCATTTCATTTCAGGTACCGCAAAAACAACAAGGAGCTTTTTTGTGGTAAAGCATTTTTTTTTTTTCAATTCTCTTAAGAAGACGTTGTCTTTATATGGAAGCAATTAACTAATTTAAACAAGTCTGTCTCTACTCTCTATTTAATTTTAAATTTCATTCAGAATTTTGTATTGTTCCAATATTCTTTTCTCCTATCATTATTATTAATGAAATGACTATTGACCATAAATAGATATTTTTATTTATTTTCTATAATTTATATTTTCTATATATTATAATTAATATGAGAGCGAGTTCATTTCATATTTCAATATTATTAAGTAAGCAAAAATAAAATAATTCAGTTTTTAATTCTAAATTAACAAAATTTTATACATTAACAAGCTATGACTCTTTTATATATGTCAAGACTTTATTATGTAATCAGTTTGCAATTGAATATTGGGTTTTATTGGACAATCAAAAGAACATTTTTATATTTTCATCAATAGAATTCAAACATATCTACTCTACTTTATAGTAGGTTTGAGATCTCTAAAGCAAAAATTCGTTCAATGGCCAAAAATATAAATATTTAACGCAACTCTGAGTTAACGCCAATGTTATTTTATCCAGATTTTGGTAGGCCATAGCATTTCGTATATAAAGAACAATTGCTCCATGCTCCACTAAAAAACGTTTCAAGCTTGTAGCCAGGAATGCTGAGCTTTTCCGGGTATTTACTGATTAGGAAAAACTTGAGTTTTGATGATTTTTTGTAGTAAGGCTAACATATAGACGAAATGGATGGACTCTTACCCTCTTACTCTTGCGAAATTAATGCTGATTTGACTCTGCATAAATCTGATTTAGTTTTCAAGAAAACTGTCAACCATACATGGAAAAACTGATTTACGGAAATATGGATTCAGTCAAAAAACTATCAAACTATTTGATCGCTTACAGTGACGCAACCACAGTTAGTTATCGCTTACTTTAGTATATTCACCTTCCAGCATGAAATAATAACCGTCAACGGCAACACTGAAGCATAAAGAATACCAAATTAGTTGGCTTTGTACATAAAGTTAAAAATCAGAAAGTTGATAAGAATTAAAGTTGAGTTAAAACAATATGAAAGAACTGGATTTTATTGAGCTCTTATGCAAAGATTTTGTGAGATTTTATATTATATTTATCATAGTGAAAACTCTTGTAAGAGTTTCTATTTAAAACTAATTGTTAGTAATTAAAAATTAAAAAAAAAAACAACAAATAAAATCTTAAGCAAAATCAACAAAAAAGAAGAACAAAAACAAAAAGCAAGAACTGCAAACTTACAAAACATTTATAAAAAAAAATACAAAAAATGTTAAATTAAATTTAATAATTTGTTGCTTTATAGTTTTTTCTACCTCAAAGTAAATTTCGGCATTAGATGATTTAGTTTGATTATTACACGCAGAAGACACAGATGACATATTTTGACTAATAAAACACATAGAAGATGATTGAGACAAAGGATTGATTTGCTTTTGACTATGTGAATGATTTAATTTGTATTGCGATTGCAATGGGTTTTGTTGTTGACATCCTGGTCCTTGGTTTTGAATTTTATTATGTGCACCACCACCGCCAACCAAATAACTAGCAGATTGTGTTTTACACAATTGTTGTGATGGTTGCTGCTGTTTTTGTTGCCCTTGTACTTGAATATATTGTGGTTGTTGTTGCAACCCTTTTAAATGACTTGGAATTGAAATTCCGGGTATTTCCAAACCAGGTATATTATGTTTAGTTACCTGTTTATTGGAGAAACTTCTGGTAATTTGAAATGGAGCTGGGTTTTTATTGTTTCCTTGCTGTTGAGGTTTTTGAAGTTGTTGTGTTGAAGAAATCATTGATTGTTGTAATTGAGATTGAGTATTACCAGCACCCGTTGTTTTTGAAATTGATTGTTGTTGTTGTTGCTGTTGTTGATAATATAAAGGATCAAAAGTTTTTAATATGTCAGATCGGGTATTTTCATCTAAGTAAGCGTTATTATTTACATTCTTATTGTGATTACCAAAAGAGTGTTGACTAATTCTAGAAGCATTATTACCATGAATTGTACTATTAGATGATAATTGCATTCCAAATTTATTCATTTTATTATTATTCTCGTTGTTAGAATTATTTTCATTGTTAGATAGTTGAACAACGTTTGTTGGTATCACATTGAGTGCTGATGCAGACATTGAAGTTGTTAAATTTCCAGGTTTGTTATTATTGTTCATGGTTCGATTAAATCCAATGTTTTTATTATTTATTTGGTTAATATTATTTGTAGAGGTTACAAACGCATTGGTAACATATTGTGGTTGATGTTGTTGCACAAAATTTTCTTTATTTAAGTTGTTGTTGAATTTGTTGTTATTTGTGGCATTAATATTAGTATTAGTGACACCGTTGTTGATATTGTTGCTAAAATTATTCACATTATTACTATTATTGTTCATTAAGGGTATAAAATTTTGCTTTTTATTTTGTTTGACACCGTCTGCTAGAATTGTATTTTGATTTTGTTGTTGATAATTTGGAAGATCTTTATTTAAATCGTTATTGAGTTTTGTAAAATCTGTTAGCATAAGAGTATTGTTATCACTCACTGTTGGAGTCATTTTCTTTACATTATTTTTACTGCAGTTAAATGAACTCCAAGTGGGTAGAGGCTTTTTTAATTGTTGTAATTGTTGTTGATATGTTGAGGATTTATTAAAAATTTTCTTAATAGATTGAACATCTGATGTACTATTCGATTTTGTAATTGGATATGCAGCTTTAGTGTATGATGGAGAATTTTGTTGATGTTGATTTGCATGACTTAAATTACCGCAACATCCACCTTCAATAAGAAAGTTTTTGTTTGTTTCCTTCTGTTGATTTGTGGTTGGTGTTGCTAAATGAGTTGTTGGAGCATAAATTTGAGTCTTTGGAACATTTATTCCAATACTAACTTTCCCAGACGTTACTTTTAGAATATCGTTTAAGCATTTTTCAACACTGTTACCACCAACTCGTTTAAATGATGTTAAATCACTTTTTGTTCTTTGCAAGTTATTTGGTTGGGAAAACAAATTATTCTGATGCTTACCATCGATGTTGTCGTAATGATTGATTTGTGGCACAGCCTTTTGTTGATTTTGCCAAGAATGCGGTGTTACATGTTCCGGTATGGATGTCTTTGGAGGCTGAACTAACTCAGAACTTTGAGGGATTGTTGGTTTGTAAATTGAGCCAGCATAAGCTGGTATATTTTGTTTAGAAGAAGATTTGGTAAGCTCAAGTGGTCCCGAATTTTTTATATGCGCTGGTTCGGCCAAATTTTTGAATGAATTTGTTAAAGATTTGTTAATACTACTCCAATTTGACTCTTGATTTTGCTGTAGTTTAGTTAATGGATTGTATTGAACAGGATTTCCAAAAACACATGATGCTGAATTGCTCTTTAACAAACCCTTACCAAATGAATTGTTATCATTCTGACAATTTGATTCTATTAGTTGATAACCTTGGTTTTGCCCTGATTGTTGTAGAAATCTTTGTGTGTTGGAAAGAGGTTGATTTATGTTTTGTTGCTTTGGTGGTTGTTGTTGTTGTGATTTAGATAAATCTAGCTGGAAGAATTTTTCTCTCTCTAATTGAATTTTTGTTTTTGGTGGTTGAACTTGTAGTTGTTTCGGAATTTGAGATAAATTTTGAGCTTCTGTATTTTGTTGTAAAATTTTGCTTAAAGTACTAGGAACATTCACTAGTGAAATGCTTTTGTTTAAGCTCGAATTTAAAAATCCAGGTATATTTTCAATTATTGGTAAGTTGTCTCTACAGCCACCATAATTATTAGATTTATTTATGTCTCTTAAAGATTTTATTTGAGGGTTATGTAGATCACTTTTCGACATCAAAGTTTTATGATCATTGCTAAGAACTTTGGATGGGGTGTTAACAGTTGTTGAAGGCGGTTGATCGTTACAAATTATATTATATAACTCTTCTTTGCTTACAGCTTGCCTAATTTGATTATCAATATTAGAAAGTGACAAATTTTTCTGCAGCTTAAAAGGTGTGTTATTGCTTACAGAATTTTCTATTTTTGATCGTGGTATAACAGGAGCAAAAGCACCTTGCCCCTCAATACTCTTAAATATTGGTTTTTTGGTCTCCTGAATTGATGGTGATATAGCATCCACATTATCTAAACTCTGTTGACTTCCGGACATAATTTTTTTATAATTCCATTTAAATGAATTATTTCGAGATAAATTTGAATTCTTTTCTGTCCAAAAATCGCTCATTACTTGCTTTCCACGTAATAAACAAGAGTTAGATGAGCTTTTCTTTAACGGGTTTTGTTGTTGGAAATTATCATTTGGAGATGATAAAATTTGTTGGTTTGGTAGAAAACCTGTTATTTCAGGATGATCAATTTGATAATTGTTATTAATAACATTGGAACTTGATATACTTCGTATTAATTTTCCTGTTGTTGATTGTTCGTTGTTGCCTTGTTTTGTTGTAGTAGAATCCATATCAGTCTTGTTTGAAGTTTTGTTACTACCAGTCAATTTTTTTGTTAGTTGTGAAAATATTGAAGGATAAGCAGTACGATAAACGGGTTCATTACTAGCTTTATTGCTTGTTAATTCTGGTTGACTATTGTTAGGTTTATTTAAGGAAGGTAATTGCTTACCCTGCTGTTGCTGTAATAATGCTGAATTTGATATTCCAATATTTGGCAATGGCTGTTGTTGCTGCTGATGGAATGATTGAGATAAAGGAATCAACGAAAATGGTTTATCATTATTATTAATTTGACCACTCCGATTTAGGACGCTTTGTAAAGAAGACGATTTTGAAAGTGGTAATTGTTTATATGCATTTTGTTGTTGCTGAGCAGTAGCTTGCTGCAATTTTATATCTTTATTAATACTTTGAATTTCATCGTATAAAGCTTCACAGTTTTTAAATTCTTTGTTGATTTTTTTATTTAATTCACTATAATCTGGTAAACTTTTTAGGTAATTGCTCATTTTCTCAATTTCAGAATCATACAAGTCATTTTCATTTGGTTTGGAAGCCTTAGCAATTGCTGAAGACGTTGGTAAACTAGTTGAGGTGATCATTGATGGTAATTCCGATACATTTATGTTATTACAAGATTGATTTGGAGAAATTGGAATTCGATTTTGTTGCAATAATTTTTCTATTTCCATTTTGTCTGGTGGTTTAGGAGACGGTAATGAATTACTTAAAATTTCAACTGGTTTGATTGCTTCTGTTTTTAAAGAATTATTTGAACCCGCCTTTGATGTTGAAAATTTATTTTCGCGAATATTTTTTTGATTGCTACTTGATAAACTTGGTGATTCATTTCCGGAAATTTTATTTTTAAAATTTGTAAATTTTGAAAGAAATTTTTTACTTGTTTTCGGACTGGATTTAGGACTTAAAGCATAACCACTACGATCTGATATATGTAGTGAGACATCTTTAGCTATGGATTCTGATGCTGTACTTTGTGATTTACTGTTTACAGGTGATGAACATGTTGAAGAATCTGATAATGATAAACTTGAACTGGGTGATGGCATTTTTGCTTTGTTTGCAAAATTTATTTGAATGTTTTTAGTATCCGATCTCTGATATGGCAATTTTTTTGAAGGACTATTAAAAATGTTATCATAATTTAGTGAAGGTAAATTTGATTCTGATTCTATTTGTTTGCTAACATTTTTTATTTGTGAATTTTGCTTATTATTCAAATCTTTGCTATTTTTTTCATCTAAATTTCTATTATTTAAACTTGGGGCCTTAACATTACCACTGTATTTCTCAAAGTTGCCACTATTTCGAGCTGTTAAATTTTGAAAAAATTTTCTTGAAGCTATCGGTGATTGTTTATAGGAAGATTCATTGGGTGGTGGTGGTGGTACATAAGATTTTATTGATTTCACTTTGGTGTTGATTTTGTTATTATTTTCATTCAACAATTTAGAGGGCAAATTATTACTAGTTGATTTGCGATTCTGTAAAAGGTTCAACATTTTTTTATTCAATAATAATTCAAATAGTATGAAAACTAGAAAGATAAAAGATGCTTGATGATTGATTTTTGGATTTCCCTTCAACGTCTGGTAATTAAAATGATGGTATTATGGTTTAGGAATTAGTTTATTGGATTGGGTTTAAAATATGTTTGGTTTGAGTGAAGAATGATGTTTATATACAAAAATACGGATTTATATGAAATTTATAAGAAAAAAATGAAATTGTGTTTCGTTTTAAGGTGTATTTATATATTATTAGGTGTAAATATTATTGAACTAATAAATTACGAAATGATTTGATAATGAAATTGCAGCAATAAAAAAATATTTACAAAAAAAGTTATTTTTATAAATACTCTGAAAACTTGATTCTGATGAGTTTCAATTTTTTAAATGGTACTTTGTTTAATAATATTTATTCTGAATTTCCCCTTTCAAGTAAAAACCGGGATTCTTAACATAAGAGTATAATAATTTCCATACGTACATAAAATACATTCGTATAATTGATAACATTAAATCCATATAAATTTCAGAACAATTTAAAATTCGGCAAAATGTTTGAACTTAATGGCTTTGATGCATTCAATCAAAAATGTTTAATGTGACAAATTCGGTGTTGATCAAATAAACAAAAATTGAAACAAAATGATTTTTTTTTTAAATACTGAAATACTGACTCACAAGGTATACAAAATCACCTAAACAATACATAATACTAAATCATCTAGATATATTCTTTACTAATTCAATCCAATTTTTTAATTTTTTGTCTGATAATCAAAAAATTGACAAAACAAAAAAGTTAATCATAAAAACGATAATTTTTTCAATTTTATATAAACCTTGCTTTGTTCAGCAGCCATTAAAGCTGCAATTTGTTTTTTCAATGTTTCTGGAGGAATCTTACAATTTTTTGGTACAACCAATTTTTTAATAATAACAATTTTATCACCCTCTATTTTTTCAATAGTCACCAATTTTGGTTTAGGTGGAGACAAAACCCGTGCACTTGGAAATGTTGGTTTGCCGTTACTAATAAGAGCATTTGATTTTATAGATTCAACATTTGGTTGTTGTGCATTTGAGGTATTACCAGACGTTGTGAGTTTACTTCCAGTAGTATTGGTACTCGTTTGGGGGAGATTGTAGTTAGCATGAAGATTTTTTGGTGATATATGATTTACGGAAGTTTTATTAGAAGAAGCTTGAGTACCAGGTTTATTTTTATTTGGTTGTTTGGAATTATTATCTTTTGTTCGTACAATTGAAAAGTGATATAACGGTTTGTCATCATCTAAAATACTTTTTACAGGTTGAGTTTTCCGTTCTACTTTGCGTAATACAACACCCAGCATTGGATTCAAATTATTTTTAACTTGAATTTTTGAACGAGGCGGCGTTACTTTTTTCAACGAAACACCAACTTTATCACCCAATTGTGGGGTTTTAACACGTTTCCTTTGAGTCTGTGTCTGTTCTAATTGTTCGTCATTTGGTTCTGATTGTTTTTGTTGAATTGAAGGAATACTTGGTAAAGAAAAATTCTTTTGAAGAGAATATTTTGGTGATAATTTTTCATCTGGTGTGGCTGGCGATTGGGGTGTGTTTTTCGCTTGAATTATATTTATATTTGAATTATTTTTTAAATCTTTTTTAAGAGGAATATTAATTGCGCTCGCTGATTTATTGAGCCCAATTGAATTTTTATTTGAAGATTTTCCATTATCACTATCTTTTTGATAGATTTTATTTTTATTTAATTCTCTTTCGAAACTTTGACGCAAACTTTCTTGAAAATCAATTTCTCGAGTAGCCGTAGTTACAAAACTTTCTTGCATATTTATAATATCATTTTCAATTGTATCCAAAACAAAATCACCATTGATAATAATTCCACTTGAATTATTTAATTTATTAAATTGTTCTAAACAAGGTACCGATAATGGTATTTCCGTTGTCATTGTAATTAATTCACCAGTTTCAGAATTTTCATTTTCTGTAATTGTTGTTGTTGCCGTTGTTTGTATTTCAATGTTATCTGCAGAATATGAATCCGATACACTTTTAGCATTACTTCTTAAAAAATTTTTATTATAGCTATTATTATTATTTTTAGTGTTATTATTGTTATTATCAAGGGTATCACCGCTAGTACCGCTATTTGTATGTGATTTAGACAAATTGTTATCGTATGAATCAGTTGGTGGAAGGATTTTTGGTGTTGACTGAATAATTAAACGTGCTGGACTTTTACACGAGAATAGAGCATTGTTACGTGGTACCATTAATAATGAATCAGAACTTTTTTGTTCCTTTTCTATTATAATTATCGGTGGTGATGAATTGTTATTATTAGAAGCAGCAGCTTGATTTCGATTTGATGAAATAATGTTTTGGTTAAAAGATGATTCAGTGGTAGCCATGTTTTTTAATACTATTTTTTTTTTTTTTTTTTTTTTTAATGTTTTGAAATTATTTTTGATTCACTTTTATTTTAAGATTTTATTTTTAGTTGAAATATTTTAATTTATAACACACTGGTAATTAATATTATAAAAAATTTTAATGAATTTTGTTTTAGTTTTATTTAATATTTACATATTAAGAGTTTATTACAAAATTTATTCAATTTTAATTCTATCGAAATCACTATATAATAAATAATAAATAAACAAAAGTTTAAAAATAAATTTCTCTTAAAAGACAGCTGATTGTATGAAATATAGAATTTACTTAGTGAGAATTAAAAATTTGAACTATGTATTGTTTAACAATTTTTTAATTAATTTGGACGAATTTTTAAATTAAATTAAGATTATTTCCTGAAATTAAAATAACACTGTTAAGACTTTTATTGAATTATCCACTATTATGTGACCATGATCTTCCTTGATATCTTTCGTAATGAATTAAGAACAAATCATTTTAGAATTTGTTTTTTTTTTTTTTCAATTTTATTGCTTTTATTTATAAATTCTTCAAATAATTTCGGCAAAATAAAAAAATAAAACATTTTTAAAATTAAATTTGGATTATCGTTAGTTAGACTAACTAAAAATAAAAAGACGAAAATCAATTGTTTTTATCTTAAAAATATTTGAAATCTGTATTCCTAAAATTAGATAATCAATGATCTTCTTATACATTTCTTCTATTTATCAATCTAATCGATATACTAAGGTATAATACAAAAATATTTAATTAATCTAATTCATTCTATCAATTGCTTTATTTTTGTATCGATTATATATAATTGTTATAAAAAAATTAATTTGTTTTATATCTATAGTAATTATCTTGAACTTTATATTTAAACAATAGAAAAAGAGTCCCGATATATATATATATATACATATTTATATTACATAAACCAATATAGGTATAAGAATTTGAAAATAAGTTTAAAATGTAGTTATTTAGTGAACGCAAATCAAGAATTTTTAATATAATGTACGTCTTTAGATTTTTTGGAAACGGATTCTAAAATATTTTAAAAATAAGATCAGCTTTTCAAGTACATGATTACTAAAAGTATATGGATGATCCTAGGAGACTGATTTACTTCCGCTAATAGTGCATACCATGAATAAAAAAAATATTAAATTTATTAAGTTTTAAATTTGGAAAAAGCTAAAAACTATTCAAATATCTTTTAATAATTTAAAAATAGATTAACTGCTGGTCCAAATCTTTAAAAAAATAAAATAAGAGCAAAAATACAAACAAAAAAATTAAAAGAAAGATATTGTACTCGTATATATCTGTATATTTAAAAAACGACCTTGATCCGTTTTATTTAATAAATTTTTTTGTTTTGTGAAAAAATTAAAAAAAAAAAACAAAAACTTGAAAAAAATAAAAAGAACATTTCCTCCAGAGAAAAAATTTAATAAAAAAAAAAAAAAATTTTAATTAAAGAAGAGGACGATTGAGAGAAACCTTGTAAATATACAGGAAAATTAAAAAATAAATATTTTTTTTTTTTTTAAATCATCTGAGTTTTGCAAAATTGGCTTTCAATTCAGAAAACAAATTTGTGTCACTTCCGAGATCACGATCCTAAAAAAAGAATTGATTGTTTTTTTTTTTTTTTTTTTATATGAAAAATGCAATTAAGAAAAAAAGTTTCCTTGAAACAGATTTCATTTTTTTTAAAATATTCGTTACAGAACCTCTCACAACTTGTAATCTTTGACAATAAGAAGAAGTCTTGTAATCACGACAAAAAATGTGAAGGTTAGTCTATTCTTCCTTACTGTACTCGTACTGTACTTATGATAAGTAAAACTTTAGTCAAATTCTGAATTAAATTCTTAATTATAATTAAAACTAAAGTATAAATTGAAACACTTCTTCAATGAAAGGTTTCAATTTTAAAATACAATATTTTATAGACTTGGGTGGAGTGTAAGATATGCTTGATAAACTTATTAAACATTTGCAATACAAATAATTTATACAAATGATACTTTTCAATAGAAATAATCAATCAACTGTCTTTTGTTAAATTAAATTTTATTTTTAAATTAAAGAAATTATAAAAATATCAGTATAATATATATTAAAATTTAATATAAATTATTTTTAAAATATATTTTATTATTTTATATAATTAAATAACTAAAGGAAAACATATTTTAAATTCAGGGGAAAAAAATTTGAATATTTTTAATGGTCACTTTCGTGTATTTTTTAATTTTTATATACAATATTTATATACAAAATTCTTTGTATATATAATAAATAAATAAGATTTTGTTTATATTTTATATAATATTTTTATTTATCTGTTTTATTTCTTAATTTTTTTTTTTTTTTTTTTATATTTTCTCCATAAAACAACAAAATTTTCTTAGTCATAATTTTTTTGGCTCATATGTAAAAGTGTTTTTTTTTTTTTTTACATCTTGTGAATAAATAGAATAAAATTGGAATTACTCGATTTTTCTAAAAATAAACTTTTATTTTTTTTTTTTTTTCAAAATTATTTTATTATTTGATTTTTCATTTTATTTTTAATTTTGTTATTTTTCCTTTTAAAATTTTCTTTTTAATTTTTGAAATTTATGAAAATGTAAATTATAGACATAATAATCGTTATTGTTATTAGTGTTCAGCTTTTTTTTTTTATACACTCAATAATAGAACGAAATAAATTATAATTTAAAAAACAAATAGAAATTAATTATTTTCTTGTAGGTAAATAAAATTATTATAAGAAAAGTTTCTTAAATATATTTTTCAAGATAATTCATAAAATCACCACTGCCGGTGTTCATTCATTCAATATTTTCTTTTCTTATGTTTTATTTTTATTTTAAGTTGTATAACTTTTTAGTTACATACACATTCATATATATTTTTTTTATACAATGAAGTGGTATAAAATGTAACACTTTTTAACTCACTTATGTTACTTTTAATGCACCATGAACACTAATTAGAAAAAGGGATAGAAAATCTTAAAATCTTTTTCCAGTAATTTACTGATTCCACTTTATTTTTAAATTTTCCCACACTTTTATTTTTCTATTTTTTATTTTTTTTTTTTTTTTTTTTGAAAAAATTAAATAATAAAACAATTGTATAACATTTATAAAAAATGATTTAAATATTATTAAAAATTAATTATAAATTTGTAATTAAATTAATTCTCAAAATATGAACACAAAAATTCATTAAAAGGAAAAATAAATTGTAAAATTTTTTAATTTTAATTTTTTTGTTGTATTTAATATCGTAAAACACTTGTTTTTATTTTATTTTATTTTATAATTATCATAAGATTTATTAAAATAATAAATTTACAGATATTCTTTCATAATATCTTAAGATCTACCTTTTGAATTTTATTAATTGAGACAAAATTATCTTAAAATTAAATTTTTATTAATTTTTTTTTGTCCAAATCAATTCAAAAATAAAATCACTTTTATACCCGCCGCGACTGTATGGCGACGACGACGACGTTATGAGGAAAATAAAAAAAGAAAAATTAAATCAAATTCGCAATTTGTATTCAAAATAAAACTAAAAAAAAAAACAAAAAAATGAAATGAAAATCTCGTAAATTTGTAGTGTTCAACGGCGTTAATGTCACATTTAGCCGAAAATATATAAATACTGCGAAGGGTATATACTAGCCCAAATATATAAAAAATATATAAAATACAAAATAGAAAAAAATTAAATAATAAAAATGAAAAAAGGAAACTTAAATTTCTAAAACGAAAATTTAATGAAAAAAAAAAAATTTTAAATAAAAAAGAAAATCACAAAATTAAAATAAACATTTTTATTTTTTAATTTTATATAGAACGAAAAATCACACTGTACGTGATTTTTCCTTATTTTTAGTAAATCACTGCTGCCGCGACACCGAAACACAATCGACAAGACAACAAATGAAAATCTTTTCTGATCATCAAGTTCGAATTTTACGTTTGTTTTTTTATTTTCTATTTAGTAAATGATGATCGCGTATCGTGGTGCCGTTGTAGCTTTTCCACTTTGAAACTATAAAATTCCGTTATATTTTTGTGTATTTTGCTACAATGTCTTTTTTTTATAGATAATGCAAAAGTGTTTTGTTTTTTTATATTTATATTTTGTTTCCCTATAAAATTAATATTATGTTTTAATTTGTTTTATTTTTTTTTTTTATTTATCATAATGCAAATTTTTATTAAATTTTATTTTTTATTATAATTACTTGAAAAAAAGATAATTTTAATAATTATTCAATTGGTACTTATTTAATTTTAATTTGAAATAATTTGTATATTTTAATTAGTGAATAACACACAAGAACTTTTGTAAGAATAATAATAAAAAAACTTGTATTAATATATAGACATAAGAAATGTCCTAATTTTTTTCTTCAAATGTCATAAACAGATGTTTAAATAAAAATAAGTTAAGTACATATTAACTTTTTAAAAATAAATATTTTTCCAATTTAATGCTCAATATGATATGATTTTTATAAATTATTTTTTGGTAAATTAATTAACCTTTTTATTTTTTAATTCAAAAATTTTTAATTTATATTTATAATTTTTTGACATTTGTACAAAAATTGACAGATGTGATAAAAATAAAGTTGAATACTAAATATGAAGTTTTTAAAAATGTATTTTAATATTTCAGAGTATAATATGAGAATTTTGACTTGACATTTGACAGTAATTTGACATTTTTCTACATAGAAGAGAATACTGAGAAATGAGAAGTTCTAAATCAAAAATTTTTGATATTTTTTCACAATTTATTAAAGAAATGTTTAAATGTTATAATTAATTTTTTTAATTAAATATTTATTTGTTGTATTTTTATTTTTCATTTTTAATTTAAAATTAAAAAAAATTCTTTAGTTTGAACATTTTATTACACATGTAACGACGTCACATTTCACTAAACGTATTTTTTGTTTTTCTGTTTACTTCAAAATCACAATAATTCTATTTCTATAATTTTTATTTGAATTTTTTTTTTATACGTATATTGGAAAAGTGCTGTTTTATTTCCGTTTGTGTTAATCAGATTTAAAATGAATATAAACTAAAACTAAATAAAAAGCAATTTTATGAAGAAAAACAAAAACCAAATATTAATTCCAAATGTGCAATATATAAAAAAAAAACTACATTTATAAATAAATATAAATCTATAAAAATTAACTGTATATTGTGAATGTATTTGAATTTGGAAAAAAGAACCACTCAGTGATATTCAGTAATCATTGTATTCTCCGAATCTCACCAAATTTTTTATATTCAATATTAAATTTAAATATCAAATAATGGATGAAAACTTTTACGCAAATGGTTTTTTTTTTGTAAAAGTTCTAACATTTTCTTAAAACAATTTTCCAAAAAAAAAAATAATACAAAAGCTTTTCATTGTAGACTGTAGATTCTACACATCATCACACATGTTCATTCTTGAAGAGAACTTTTAAAATTAAAGAAAATCACAAGAGTAATTAATTTAAAGAGTAAAATTATTTCAAGAGAATTTTAAATTATAAAAAAAAAATTTTAAATTTTAATAAAAAGGTGATAAGAAAATATTATACGCTAAGAAATTTTGCCAGCACCGTAGAAGACCTTCCTTGATATTTTAAAATTAGATTAAGGTAAAATAATCAATTAAAAATATAATATACGAAATACTTTTTGAAACAATATATGTGTGATTGTTTGTAAATGTATGAAAAGAAAATTAAAATGTGTATTATAATTTAGTATTATTTAGTTTTTGATATTTTAATTACAGGTATACTTATGTATTCAATTTAAAACTTTGTCCAGCAATACTGGCCTTTGTTTGGGAATTTTTATTAATTTATTAGGTATCATGGTACACAAATGGACCAGTAGCTGTAACATCTGCTAATTATAAATGTGGTAGTGAGGTGCTATTATGCTATATTTTATAAATTGCATTTGTTTTATTACATATGATCTGAACCGGGTTTGAACCCAAGACGCTTCGCTATGAAAGATCGACGTCCTAATTACTACGACATATGTCGAATTTTTGGATATTAAAAAATTCAAAATGAACTTGAAAAAAAAAACATTTTTAAAAAACTACCATGTATCTCATTTGGATTTCCTATATTTTAAACGAAATCTAAATTAATGTACATATATATTAATTATAAGTTTACTATAGGAACAAAATCCAATTATATATTTACAATGCATATAACGAGATGGGATTAAAATATATGTAGGTATATTCTTTATTATCAACCTATTTTTAAACAAATATAAGGGTGGATATAATTTAGGAGTGATAATTAAAAAAAAAAAAAAAAAATGTTTATTAAAAACGAAAACTCATTCACATTTCAAATCTCCAGAGCATTAAAAACACTACACATAGATAGTAAAATATTTAAAATATTTTTATATTGCATTACAAATTTTCTTTCATTAAATATAAACTATCATAGATACTCCATTCTTTTTGTTGAATTAACTTTATATTTAGAATTCGTAAATATTCGCTTTTATAACCGAATGCCAAAAATAAAAACAAAAAATCAAAAACGAATACAAAAAAATTGAGAGTAAAATGTTTACATTCAGAGCAGTGATGAAATCTTCGATACAATTGTACTTTTTTCAATACAATTGAATCCAGAAAATACAGTAGTTCACTCGAGCCTAAATTCAATACACTCCACTCCACAATTTTTTTTCGAAATTATAAAATATGTTTCATTTCCGAGTCTAATAAAAAATTAACTGAATCAATATATGTTTAGAAATATATATATGCGATATATATTTCTCAAGTTATATTGTCAATACCACATTTCTCTGCTAATATTGAGAGAATATTTTCGATCTAAAATTTTGTAAAAACAAAATACAGAAATAACATGTAAATAAGTGCAAAATAAAACTGTAAAATTCAAAGCAAGGATTTAATAAAAAATTATTAGTGCCATAGTTTTAAAATGGAGAAAGACTTGATTTAAAAAAAATTTACAAAATGCTGCTATAAAGGCAGACGAATTATTAGATTAAGATTTAAAGATAAGAATTATGTGATTTTTTTTTTTTGTTTGTTAATGTAGTTTTCCTGTTGTATAATGTAAATACATAGATACAAAAAAATTTCAGTACAATTATTCTCAATTTAGTACAATTTTTATTATACTTTTAGTACACTTCACTTTACTCATTTTTCATCCCTGATTCAGAGTCATTAGAATCAGAATTCAGACAGCAAAGTTTTGCCAAATTTTTTGCATGAACAATTAAAGAGAAAGAAATTAAGAGAAAATATTGAAAATCCAATGGTGGTAAGTGGCAACATTTTACATTACATTTCAATTTCCTTCTTAAATCCCTTTATTTTTATGTGAACTTTTAATAAAAGTGGAAGAAAAATTACCAATTTAATTTTAAATTTCCTTTTTATAAATAAAAGGAAAGTACTTGACTTTGAAAGATGCTGCACTTCCTGTAAAAATTGATTTAAAGTTGAAAAGTTTATTTATTGCTGCAATATTCATTTAGATTACAAATCAAGAAGTGATAAGTGATTAATTTTTTAGGTATATATTTGGTGAAAATTGTGGAAATGATTTCTAGTTAATATAACTAGTTAATGAATTGAATTTAATATTTATTATCGATTCTTACTTGTTGTTCCTCAGAATGACTTTCTAAAAGTATAAGTCTTATGCTATCCATGATAAGTTTATATTAAAAAAAAATTCACTTTTAAACTTTTTTTGTATTTTCTTCACTATTTTTTAGAACTAATGCCAATCAACTTATTTTGAATTTATTTATCCTTTATTTTACTTGAAATTGTAAGATCACCTCTTTTATTATAGATCTATCAACAATTACTGTATTACCGTACTAAAATTAAAGTGAATTGTTTATAATCAGATATTACTTTGTCTTTGTAGATATAAAATTCAATTTTGTTAAGTAAATTTAAGTATTTTTGGTTACAAAATTAATTTTATTTTAATTTTTTATTTTTTATTTTTAGGGTGATCAACTGATTGAATAATTCAAGGTATTTGTTATGTTATTTTTATAAAATCAAAAATGCAATCAAACAAAAACAAAGAACAAAAAATGTAAAATAGTTTTAATTATTTACAAATTTAAATTAAATATAAATAATCAATTAAAATTCTAAAATACGCATATACTTATATATTGCTTATTCATATCTTATTATTAAATAAGAAAGGGGTGAATATAGAGAAATGATCAGACAAACACATACAATTGTCTGATCGTTTCTCTATATTCTTCATTTTGAAGAATTTTTGATTTACGGAGACGAAAGTTACCTGAAAATTGACTTTTTTCATTTATAGAAAAAGGGCGCAAATAAAAACCACTACTATCTTTATTCATAAGATACTACAAATAAGTAGAAATAAAACAATGGCGCTGCTTACACTAATTCAAAAACATAACATAAACATTTCTATACTAGATTTGTTCAGTTAAGTTAAATATAAGAGACTTTTATTATAAAAATTTGTACTTAACAAGGTAAGAATGAAAGAGTGCCAACAAGGTTATCAATTTGTAACGGAAGTTAAATAATTTAAAAATTTCATATTTTAAACGAACTATTAATATTTCATTGAATTTTCTATATGCATGCTTAATTAAATAACAATATAATTAAAATATTTATTACATTCATTCATAACACCACTCATCAGTTTCATTCACAGCATTAAAATATGCGCTTAAGATTAAAATTAATTAATTTGTAAATAAGTAATAAAATAATGATAAAGTTTTACAAAACGCTTGCTGCTGCCTGTTTTTCTTTTTGTATCGACGTTTTTAATAAATAAATTTTAATTTTAAAAATTAAAATTTTAGTAATTATCACTTTTTAAATTTATAATTTTATCATGTAGTTATACAAATTTATTTTTATTTCCATAACATTTTTTTTTAATTCCGAAGCGCTGTTTAAAATTTTTTTAAATTGAATTCAATCCAATTTCTGTATTTAATATTGTGTTATTTATTATGTAGGTTAATAAGAAAATATTTGAATATTTTATTTTTAAATTGTTAGAAAAATTGAAATTAATTAAAGAAAAAATATATATATAATATTTCCTATATAAATAATATTTGGAAATAAATTTTCCCATATGCAACCTAATTTCGTCGAAATAAATCGGGAAATCGAAGAAAATTTAAAAAAAAAAAAAAAAAAAAAAAAAAAAAATCCGTAGATTTATAAAAAAAATTTTTAAAGGAAATAGGGATAGAAAAATAGAATATTTATAATGAAAATTTTTTACCTTAACTGGTGATGCTATCCTATTGTCGACATTCCGTTCCTTGGATCGATGACGGTGTCGTCTTCTTGCTGTACTATCTTCATGTGATTCGTCATGACGATAACGATGCTTATGGCCTCTTCTACTAGATGTTGGTGATTTGTTATAATGAGGTGAACGTTTCGTTCTTTCACGTTTACGTCTTGAAGATGGTTCATAGCTAAAATAAAAAAAAAAATTAAAATTTAATTAAAAGGTTTTTTTATGATTTTTATTTATTTTTTTGAATTTTTTAGCCAAAAATACCATAAATTCATCTTAATATAAATTCAGAATACTGGAAAATAATATGTAGAGTTTTATATGTTTTAGACAATATTAAGGAATTGTGATTTTGATTTATAGAATAGACTCAAAATAATTACATTTGGAGAAAAAGTTACTAGACCTAATCAAAAATAGGATTTCTGAGTGTGTATATTTTTATAGGTAAAGGATGAATTTATAAACTATGAATCAAAAATTTGAATAGACTAATCAATAGGTTTCTTATCAATTTGAATAGACTTCTTATCAGTTTCATTCAAGCTAACCCTTCCTAATAAAATTTTGATCTTAATTAAATGTGTGTAAGGGTGCGTTTATATTGGAGCTGCGATTAGTAATAAGAGCATCGGTAAGAGGATAACGTAGAAAATTATATTTGATTTATCCGTTGGTCAAAGCGATGTTCCAATATAAACACCTCAATTAAAATCAGGTATATAATTTTCTACGCCATGCTCTTATCACTTATCGTAGCTCCAATATAAATGCACCCTGTTTTTAATAATTTAAATTTTATAATATACATACAAATCAGAGGAATTACAAATTAAAATTCCTGCATCATAATCTGGTGTACAAATATCATTTAGAAAAGTATACCACAATTTACTAAAATAAAATGAATTCCGCCAACTCATTATCAGTTGACTAGAAAAAAAAAACACAAACACACAATATTAAACAAATTTTAGATTTTAGTCCAGATATTTTAACACTATAAATTAATTAGAAAATTTGGAACATAATATAATGATTATCAACTTAATTTTCAAAACTTAACACAAGATCTATTTTAAATTAATTTTTTTTTTAAATTGTATATTTTTGTAGAATTTAAAACAGCACTGAATATTATTATTTTAATTTTAAATTAAATTGAAACCAATCAACCGTGAATTAAACACCACTGAATTGATTAAATTGAACTGAAACTAATTTAAAAAATTAATAATTATTAAGTAAATAAAAATATTCTGTTAAAAATGTGGTGATAAGTAATCTTTAAAATTATTTAAAAGAATTCTCTTAAAAATTTATTATTAGTTTGAATTAAATTTTATATAATATTTCAAAATTTTAAGAAGGGTAGAAACGATTTGTTGGTTCCATAACAGAATTGTTTTTTTTTGTAAATCCATTTTATGTAAGACATGCTTTATCTGTATATTAAGGCTCGAGCCGAACTACACAACTAAAAAATTTGGCGAACTATTTTCTGAGAGCAAGATATTAAAAATGTGATAAGTTGTTACATTGGCAGCACTATTTGAAATAAAGTTCGGCTTTATTTAAGAACTTGTAGAAAAAACCGATTCTACGTAACTTAATAATAAATATGGTTTTATAAAGGGTAATATTTCAGATTTTCCTAATAGATTCATTCTTTAGCAAAAACTAAAAACTTAAAAACAATATTTGTATTTTTATTATATTCGTAAAATCATTTCTAAAACTTACAACTCTGACTCTGTAAGTTTTTGTAGTTTTTTTTTTCAATAGATAAATTTAATTCTCTCTTATCTCCGTTTCATAAGGAAGACCTTTAAATTCTTAATTTCAATTTCATTTATAAAAACTAATTAAATGATCAAAGTTATTTTAATATAAAATAATTAATTAATATATATATTTTTAAATATGATTGTTATTATAAATTGCCGCTTAAAATTTAAAATTAAAATAAAAAAATTAAAAAATAAAATTGAATTGAAAAAACCAAACATTACGTAAGTACACAACAAAGATGTTTGATAAACATACTAATGGCTAGATTTGTATCATATTTTAGACATTAATAATTATTTAAATTGTTAATAATATAAGTATTATAAGATAATATGAATATAAATTGTGCACTAGTGCAAGTGTGTCCCTGTATAATCTGTATATGCATAATTAACTTTTTTTTTATTACTTTAATTAAATTACAAGTACAAGTAATCAATTAATTAATTATTTTATGTTTTATTTTCATTACAAAATTCATTAAATAAAATTTGATAAGAATTTAAAAATAATTGAAAAGGAGGAGTTAAAGAGAAGGATGTTCTATAGTTAAATGTAAACTAACAAAACCAATGGCATGTGCATATGTAAAAGCCCTTTTCTAATGGTTCATCAATTTTAAATTTCTACATATCTTCCCTATACCAATTTGAATTAAAAAATTGAAATCCTAAGTTAATATTTTAGCAAAATACTTTAAAACATTTTAAACTAAATTATTGCATTAAGTTTTTTAAGTCTTTTAAGTTGTGAACCTCAATTTAGAAACTAATAATAACTACCTCGTGTTTAAATTGTCTAGAACTCTTCGAATGCTTTTATTATTTTTAATATAAATTAATAAATTATTTATATTATATATTTTAAAAGTATAACCTATAACTCAAAATCATTTTGTAAAAATATAATGTGATATTTGAAAATAATACTATTACAGTTTCGAGTTACGCGGTAATTTTTTTGTAAATTATTGTAATCGTGCATCTCCAGGTTCTCGTGTATAAACCTTTTGCATAAAAAACTGTCAAGTAATCAAAAGCTTTTTTCAAAACTTTTTACAAATATTTTTTTTTATCTCTTCAAATGACAATTAAAGGGTGGAAATATTATTTTTGAATTCTGATAAAACTTTTTATGACTCTAAAGAGAGAATTTCTACATTGTAAATTTACATTGTATTTGTAAAAAGTATATTTAAAATATATTTGCTATAATTTAATTGAATTTGTTCTTTCTTGATATTTCAAATTTTAAAGTTCAAATTAAAATTAATTTAATGGAAGATATTATTTGGCAATCATTTCATTTAATTCAATAAATTTCCTAAGAAATTTTTTTCAGCAATTTATTTTCTCTTAAATAAACGATCAATATATTTATATATATATGCTATCTCTCTCTTTCTTTAGAGGCAACAACAAATTGTATTTTGAAAGAGTAAAAAAGAACATTTATTATTAGTGTCAATTTATTAATGTAGAATAATGTATCAGATACAAAGTTCAATACCACTGTGTCTTAGGTATTAATACATTGCACTCGATAGTAAAGATTTTTTGAATTAAACTAAAATTAATTTGAATTTTATTTAATTGGTTAATTTTTGCTGCTTCTGCACTAAAATTAAAAGCCGATGTTTTAATCTAATATGTGTTAAGATAAAAAAAAACTATTGATTCACAGACATTAAAAATTAGTGGAATTGTAATTTGATCAAAACTTCATCAACAAAATGCAATCGAATAAAAACTATTCTATAATAATTTTGATTTTCGAAAACGTTAACTATTTTTTGTCTAACAAAGAAATAAATACATAAATTTTTAAAAGTATCAAATTTATTTTATACTCCTACCACCTACGTTTATTTTTCCTGATGTTTACTTTACAATTTGTATGTTGCTGCATCAAACAACTTCAACATGTTGAGTTTTCATTTTCTTAAAATTTTTTGTCATATCAATCAATATTTTTATTATTTAAAAAAATATTAACCAGGGATTCCATTTTATGGAATTTCTCATTCTGCAAGTTAGTGATATATTTATATTAGTAATTTGACCATAAACTTATAAGAATTGTACGATGCAGTGGTTAGCGAAGTGGCTTCGGGTGTAAACAGATTTGAGTTTGATACTCGTTAAAAGATTAAAATTTTTTTTCTTCATTTGTTTTGTGAAATTGTATTTCAATTATGTAATTTTCGAACTATTTTTTTAAAACTTTTGAAAAACTGAATTGATTTGAATAAACGAACCATATCGTTTATAATGTCATGTCCTATAAAACTTGTTCAAATAGAATATTAAAAGATGTAGAAATACGAAAGATTAGAATATAAATTAAACAATAAATATGTAAATGTAAATATTATTTCCCCATTATTCTAATTCATCGTAAGTGTTTAGTTATTTCATTAGTTTAAACAGATTAAATATCAAGAATAGTAAAACTATGCTAACTTTAATATTTATACAATTAAAATTAAAAACAAAGCAATTAAGTCACATACTATAGTTGTTAATTGATATTGTATTTTTTATAAAATTTTTATAATTAAAGCAAAGCTTCGTCAAGTGGTTAGCAAGTATTTTTTCAATTAAAATTTACAAGAATGTGATTTTAGAGGCTTGTCATTTTTATAACAAATATTAATTACTACTTGACACATCTTAAGAATGTGTCAAGTCAAATATTGTAAATAAAGTTTTCAAATTGTATAAAAAGTTTAAGGAACTCTGTTTCATTTAAATAATAATTAGTCATTAGTTAAATACGAGTTCTACATTTTCTATGTGGTGAATATAAAAACTGCAATTTTATATTTTTAAAACTTCAGTACGACGACGCGTGGTATTTTTTACTATCATATAAAAATAATAAAAAAAAATAAAAATATTAAAATACTCTGCAGAGTTCAGAGTACACACACAAGATTTGTGTGGATGGATTCGATTCATTGAATTTAAAATAAAAATTTAACTGATTTTAATAATTTATTTTATTTCGAATCTGTTAAGTTGTTTTTCAACTTATTTTATACCTTTTTTTTTTAAAAAAATTTTATTTTGTTATTTATTTACAAGTTGATCAGCCTACAACAACAATGCAACTTGGAAAATAAATGTGATTCTGGGTCTATAAAATAAAAAATATTATAACTGAAATGACATACCAGAAACATGAATTGTAAAACAAACAGAACTTAGTTAATATTAAGTTGCTTGGGATTTTAATCAAATTTGATCAAATGTGATCAGTGATGATCGAATAATGATATGCTAAACTCAAAAAATTGATTGTGAAACTCTCTCTTTAATTAGTTAAAATTCAACACTATACCAAAAGGAACTTTGTGCAGGTGCTTTTGGAGTCTTTTGACATTTTCAAAGATAAAAAAACTTCAATTAGATCTTTATTTATTTAGAATATGTAAACAATTTCAAATTTGCACTTTAGTAAAACAAACTCTAATGGTAATTAGATCTAAACTTCTAAAGTTTGATTTAATTCATAATACTGGACCTAGAGGTAACATAGTGCATATAAATTAACCTTTAGTAGAGGAATGCAAAGTGAAACATATAGAACGTTACATTTATAGATTAATTGTTTTTTTATTATATACTTTTATATGAACTTGCCTGTGTCTATGGGTTTATTTTTCATTCTGTCAGTTTTTCATGAAAGATTTTCAATCCCACTAGTCAGTAATCAGAATATTTAGTTTAGTATATATTTCTTCTTCTTCTATTACCTTCTTACTTTTAATACACCAAACTACATACTAAAAATGGTGTTGTGAAAAGAATGTGTAGATCCTAGGGGTTGTAAAAGAGCGAACTCAAATGCAAAGTTCAACTAAAAGTTCAACTCAATTGTTGAGCTAGCTCATAGTTTGAGCTATACACATATGCTCACACGTTGAGCTAATTCAAATTTTGAGTTGAGTTGAGTGTGAGCTGAGCGCAACTTATAAAATAATTTTTTTTTTAAATTTAATTAAACAATTTAATGTAAATAGTTAGTATATTATATTTTATATTCCATTGCATATCTAATCAATTAAAATTTAAGCTGATTTGAGTCGCGCTCAGCTCAGCATTTGAGATAGCTCAACGTGTAAGCCTATATTTATAGTTACTATGGACTTATTAGTTCAAATAATGGACTTATGTGTATAGCTCAGAATTTGAGTTAAGCGATGAAATGAGTTGAAATTTGAGCTTTCTACAACCCTGGTTCATCCCTATTATTATACCCAGATAGACTATAGATTATCTCTCGCCTTTTCATTTAATAAAAACAAAATTTATGATTAAACAAAAAATCTTTTAAAATCAAAAGTGTAATTTTGTTATTGATTTCATTAACTCCTTTTACCTTAAGACATACTTTCTTCTTCATTCAGTTGCTTATAAAAATCATGTTAATCTTACTTTTAATAAATTGATATCGATAAAGTCACAACACATCTGGTATCAAAAAAAACTAAACAACAACAAAAACAATAAGAATTATGAAAAAAAAATTTAATAAAAAGTGAAATTTTCATGGTTTGAATTAAATTTGCATAAATAATTCGATCTTTATTAGTTTGGTTAACTAATCTTTTAAATACTTTCTATCTCTCTCTCTTTTTAACTCATTCTTCTTTAAATTAATTGATGAGACTCGAAAAAGTGTAAAATTAAACCATAATGCATGAAAATATAGGTTTATATTTAATTAATATATTATGTGAAAAAATTTTTGTAAAAAAGATTAAATTATTACCATATGAAATATGATCGTAGTTTAAAAAAAAAACCAAAATATTTTGACTAGAAATAAAAAAATAAACTTAAAACAAAATGAAAACACAATTTTGCATAATTTTAAAAGTAATTTGAGAAGAATAGATATATATTTATAGTGAATGTAAATTTGTAATTAAAAACTGTTTATTTTAATCTTTAAAATTATATTTAATATAATTGATATTAAATATATATAGTTAGGATATATAATGTATGTTATACTAATTTACAAAAATAGGCGTTATGTAATTTGTAGATTATTTTAAAAACAATAACTTGTGAATTAAAAACGAATTGAATAAAGATTGTAATAATTCATATATTTTTGCGGGGTATTCCGAAGTAGCTGATAAGTTTGAAATGCAAAAAAATGTATTATTTCGATTATTCGTATAAACGTTATCAATATTTCTCTAAAACTATATAATACATACTTTCGATCTTTTATATTTATATTTTATAATATTTTCAAATCATTACAATAGCATCATAGTCTCGAGGGTGTAGTGTACAAGAGCATGATTTGCTAATCGATGGATTACCTAGTTCGAATCTTCTACAGAGATAAATTTTTAATTGGATGGATGAAATTTCCCTTACAAATCTCCATATAATGAGCTAAAATAGGGTAAAGTACGAGTACATAGGGTAAACAGTCAATATAAAATATATAATAAAAATATAAGTAAATAAAATAAATAACATTATTTATATTTATTGCAGCTATACCTGTAAAGGAAAGGCAAAATTCACGTTCTTATCAGATTGGATGTGATAGGGGACTGTCTATCAATAAATTATATTGATAAGGAATCATTTAGTCGATTATGGAAATATTAGCTTGAATATTTTTAAAATAAAAAAACAAAAATGTCGACCAAACTTATATGAATATTTATATAAATTTTGTATTTTTGATTCATAAAAAAAGTTTATTTACAAATACAAAATGGATCATTAAAGATTTTTGGTATTTGTTTTGAACTTTAAAAATTTTCGCAATAATAATTTTTCACTTCCTTGTATTGATTTTAAGATATGAAATTTCAAGGTTGTGGAATTAATACAAAATTTGGGTTTAGGTTTTTATATGTATGTTAAAATTTAAAAATTTAAGTGAATAAACCTAATGTATACTATGTATCTTTTTTAATTTTGAAAGATTTACTGGATATAAATGTCTCATAACTAACAATTATTTTAAAATCAGTTTTTGATTAAAATATTTTTGTCTTGATTTTATTTTTCTCCATTATAAAAAAACTTCAGTTGTTTCATTCAAATTTAGATAACAACCAAAATTTAAAATATATTAAAATTTTATAATAATAATATAGTTTCAGTAATAATTTCTATGGGCTTATATATATAGTCATCTGAAATTCAATTTTTCATATAAAGTTGAAGTTCTTTTTAATATTTTAATATGGTAATTTATTAATTTAGTTTTATAATTTATTAGTTTATGTTGTATTAAATATTTAGTTGTTTTATTCACAATTTTTTTTTTTTTAATTAAATTAAATACATCAGTAATAATTCCAAAATTCAGAATTGAATTAATTTTTAACAACTATTAAATAGATAAATATTAAAAATATAAAACTTGGGCTTAGATTAATATTTCAATTGAGAAGTAGGAGAAATACTGACGTTTTGTTATTGTATTCGAATGGTTAGTATCGATTAAACTAAACTTAGATGCCAAAGATTATAAATATACAAATAGTTGAAAATCTATTAGATGCTTTTGAAAATATTAAATATAATTGAAATAAATCTCAATATTCTTTTAAGTAATATGACTTAGTTTAACATTGTTTAATCTTGGAAAATGAATGTGTAAAAAAAATAATTAAAATATTCTTAACAGCAAAATAATAAAATTATAGTTATTATAAAATGATTACATAAGTCGGTACCTATTTAATTTCCAATTTTCAATTTGGCCTTGATTATAGCAAAATTATACAATTGTGAATTAAATTACTGAGAAATATACAATAGTATCTTAATAATAGTATCTTATAACACTGAAAAACTCTGCAAGTCGTAATAGACCAAATACGTATTTGGTTTTAGAAATAAAATTACTGAAATTAAAATTTAACTGTCCAGTTTTCATTTTATTTGATTCCTTTAAGAAGTTTTGGTAGTAAATTAAGTTACCTGTTATAATTATATTAGTTATTTTGATTTCTTTAAACTCTGAAGGATTGCAGCTAATTTGGGAGCGCAAGAAAAAAATTTTGAGTGATAAAATCAGTTCAGATTAGCAACAATAAAAATATGACTCTTGTATGAATTTATAAAATATTAAAAAAGTAATTAAATTTCACCTTAAAACCAACTTAATTATAAAATCCAAAATAAAAAACCTTAAATACTCAATTTCAAGTTTAAATACATGATAATCTCTAATTATATTTTAAGTTCGATTTTTCTCAAGTATCAAACGTGATCTTTTATAAAATAATTGTCAAAAAATTACTAAAAGAAATCTATAAATATTTAATAATTAACAAAAGAAAATTTGATTTCAATGTTTTCGTAGGTTGTATATATATATATATATGTATATATTTTTATATACTCTTGTACATACATCGTGAAATAATAACTCTTCTAAAATTCTTTAATTTTTAATTTTTAACAAAAAATAAATAAAAATAAACATTTTAACAGTCTATAAAAACAAATTATTTAAAAGAACGAAGAATAGTGACACCATTTATGGTCTTATTATTACCGAAGATTGGATATTTATAAACCTATCAACCTAGAAAATAACAATAGAACACCAACAAAACTAAAAAAATAATAAAAACAAAAATAAAATAATGTAAAAAATGAAATAAACAATGAATAAAAATTAATTCAATAAAAAATAAAACGCCGCTTTTCCATACTTGAACTTTTGCAATGCAGCATTGCAAATCTGGTATTTTGTTATTTAACACCCACTATTTGTTATTATTTTTAACCAACTAACGAACAAACCAACAAACCCCGCATTTTAAAAATTTTTTCTTTTTTTTATTTTTGTATAAGATTGAATCTCAGACGAAATTTTGTTTTAATAATAAACTATTTTATAATTAAGTTTTTTTTTTTAATAAACCTTCAAAATCAGTCATAAAAGACTAAAAAGTGAATCGTGACGAATCATCATCTCTGATTTGTTGTTTCAAATTTCGTTTAATTTTGGACTTTTTTGGAAAAAATTTTCAAAATCAAAACAAACGATTAATTGTTCTTGTATTTGTTTTTGTTTTGAATTTTTTTTTGTCAAAAAGTTATCAACAGATTTTTCAGTTATTTTTTAATAAAAAAAGATTTGACATTTCAACTCTAAGACACTGTACCATCTACTATGTATGTAGATGTAGTATAAAAAAAATTCTGTTCAATATTTTAAACAGTTGAAGCGTTAGAAGAACGTAAATCCGAAAATGAAAATTGATTTTATTATTTGTTTTTATTAAATAACTGTAATTTTTACCCAATAAGTCAATGGTACACATCAGCTGTACAAACCTTTACGAGACTGGATTAGAATAGCTACGCACATGTATATAAGAAAAGAGCCAGTGTATATTAGTAATAAAATTCATAAATCCCAAAAATTTAGATTTTAAACTAAATCAGAGTTTAGCTCTTATTAAAGCAAAGCTTTTAAAGCTTTTTACCTATATAATTTTTTATATTTATCGTAGCAGTTTAAAAGCATCACAAACTTGATGGCAAATCTGTAATGCAAAACTCAATAATTTGACAAAACTGTATATTGTCAAATGCTTTGTTTTTTTTTTTTAATTTCTTGCTTTTGTTCTTTTTTTTTTTTGTTGAAAACTTTTTTCCATAAAAAGGCAATTGTCTAGGTCAAGATGTACGACTTTAAAACTTTTTTGCGTAAAAATTTCCAAAAAAAAAAAAGTTTTAAAGACAAATATAAAAAAAAAATTTTGAACACTTAATAAGTATTTATAGGTATATTATGTAGTTAGAAAATTCAATCAAAAATCATTTTAAAACGTCTACAATTTCTTTGAAATGCTTAGAATAATATTTAAACACACACACACACAGTTATATTTGAGGATATTTTATTTTATTTAACATTACTATCACTTACACCTTTATAGAATAGAATTTAAATCGAATAAAATTTAAAACGTATTTTAAAAAATGTCCGCATGTCCACAAAAAATTGAAACTAGGTATTTCTGAACTCCCTCCCTAAAAAAATTTAATGATAGTTGCATCTGACAAATATTAAACTAATTGGAATCATTGAAAAAAACTATTACTTTACTTATTAAAAACTTATGCAGAATATTTCAAAATTACCTATTTCTTTTAAGGATTTATGAAAAATTTTATGATTGAAACTTGACATTTTGATAACTGATGCTATATTCAAAATAGAGTAAGTATTCAAACTCTAGCACTGTTTTTATAAATGTCAAATTTGCTCACATAACTAGACAGGGCTACTTTAAATCGATTGACTCATTAATTTTTTCAGTCAGTCAGAGCCATAGACCTTAAAAAATGATAACCAGGGAATTTAATGGGTTAAAATATGATTATATCAAAGTAATCGATGTTATACCGTTATAAAAATATAAAAATCGTTACTTTCATACTTCATATCTTATATTTCTATTTCTAAATTTGGGCATCACCTAAGAGTTTAAAAAAGTTAATGAATCAATACTTGAAATTTTTTTTGTACATAAAGTTTGTATTTATTAAATTCGTATTTTTTGTATCTTTTCGTTTCAAGTAAAAACAGAATATTTTATTATTAACCGTTACTAATAGCGAAAAAAGTACTTGAAATTAAAAATAAAAAAATTTTAGTAAAGATAATACACTGTGATAAGAAAGAAAATTGTAAATCAGATTTTTAATTCTATATTTTTAATTTAAATAAGTTTTTATGAATCACACAAAAGAAATATCTATTTATATAAAATATGGATTTAAAGTTAGTACCTACTAACTACTGTCATTTTTTCTAATAAAAGTTTTTAAATTGTAGTTTTTGATCAGAAAATGATATGATAATTAATATGAGTCAAAACAAAATAATATAAATAAATATTCAATTGAATTATATTTAATTTCCTATTTGTATGAATTTTCAATTTAAAAATAGAATAGATCCTACAAATGGTAATGAAAGCGAGACCTGTTTATAGATTCTATTTTAAGAATTGTTGTACATAATACATATTCTAAAAAAAAAGAGGTTATTGGACAAATTCTTAAGCTAGGTAGGCTTACATTTTCTTAAGAACTCCAACTTTAGCGCCAAATAAAACTTGTTAATATAAGATACTTTTTTGAATTTATAAAGATTAACAACAATGTTTGAAGTTAATAATTAATATTATGATAGGATACAGTAACACCAGTAAATTGTAAAATCTCCTTGGTAACCAAATATAATTTTATAAAATATATATAACATAAATAAAATAATTAATTTGATCCTTATAAATTTAAAGAAAGTATTTAAAGTGCAATACACAACGACTCGCAAGATCTACATGCTATGAGTGGCACATGCCTCATATAGAATAAAAACCAAGTTAAAATTTTAATTTCCTTCTTTTTTTTCAAACTTTGAATTTAAATTAAAATATTTTTAAATCAATATTTAAAACTTGAAAAATCAAATTACAAAATAATAATTAACCAGTATTCAAGAACCTTTTGCAATATAGATTGTATTAAAGAGTGAAATATATAACAAGTTAGTCATACATTTTGTTTGAAATTGGATAAAGTTTTAATTTTATATTTTAAAAGATAACTATTAACTACTTAATTGAATTACAGAGTTTTTTTATTAAAATGGTATTAAATAAGAAGTTAGGACATTTTTCAAAAATTATTATTTAATTTCAGTGGCACAATTGAAAGTATATGTAAGTCTGAGCGACTACCACAATATTACAATTAATTACAATAGTTATTTAATTTCAGTTGAATTAAATAAAAAAAATAAACAAATTGACAATTCAATGATGCCGAACCGACAAAAGAAACAAAAAATTCAAAAAAAATATTAAAAATAAATAGGAATACATAGTGGTGATTAGTATAAAAGCGAGTAAATATTAAATTTAACAAAAGCTAAAAGATACAAAAAAAAAAAATAAAATAAAAACTAGTTTAAACCAAAAAAAGAAAATCGTCGCGGTTTTTATTTCACTGATATTTTGTGTGGTGTTTTGAATTTGCTTAGTTTTTAATTTATTTTTATCTCTTATTATTGCAAAATTTTTGCATATTTTTTTTTTTTTTTATTATTTAATTTTTAATAGTGGATTTGAAATTATTAAAACAAAAGCCAGAAAATATAATAACTATTACACAAAATTTAAAAAAAAAAAAGAAAAACCAAACTTGGAGTAAATTGCTAACTTAAAAACCGCAGGTTTTTCACAATTTTAAGTTTCTTTATGAAATTGAAAAATAAAAGTTTGTTTTATTTTAAATATAAAACATAACTTTTAAATAGTGCCTTTATTTTGATTTTTTTTTTTAATTTAAGTTTATTATTTAAATTTTTATGTTTTACAAAAGATATTTATTAACCTCTTAGTTTTATTCCTTGTTTTTTATTTTAATGTAATTTTTTTTGAGTTTGACTTTTGATTTACAAAAATTTCAAACTTTTTTTTATATGAAATTGAATTCATGTAAAAACGAGGAAGAGATTGGAGTAGATTGCGCCAATATTTGGGGTACCCACAAGAACATTAAAATAATTTTATACCATCATCCGGTTAAAGGAAGGAAATTTTTTCATTTGAATAAAAAACTAATTTATGAATTCTGTCGCTTTTTCTTTTGGAGTTATCGTTCCGACGAACACATTCAGCTAAATCGATTCAGTTTTAGATTCTTATGGAGCCGACACATGAGTCAATGCATATTTCGTCTCACACAAACATAATCATAAATTTGAAAAACTAATAGAATCACTTACATATAAAACGATTGAAAGACATTTAATAATTTTTAATATTTATTTAACGAAAACAAAATTTAGTTTTCTTCCTACAAATTCCTCTTGCAGACATTTAAGTCACTTCGTACTAAAAAATATAGTACAGTAAATAAGAAATGTGTCTCATAAATCCAGTTATAAATTGTAGGTTAAAATACTGAAAAGGAAATGTACACATTTAAATTTTTTCTATAGATTCTTTTTCTTATATAAAATTAAAAAAAAAATTGCTATTTATAATATTATATATGCTGTTAATAGATGGCGCTACTAATATTAAAATTATTCTTCTAGTCAAATAATTGCTTGTTGCTCAATGCACACTAATAATTTGAATCATGATATATAATTATTTACTATATGAATATTTTTATGAATTTATTAATTCATTTTCAGATTTTTTTTTATTTTTGAATGTGTTGGAAAATAAAAAGAGAGTTTACAAAATTATACCAGCGCGTTTGATTTCATGTCTTGCGTTATTTCTTTGTTTCGTAATTCAAAAGAAAAACAAAATATGATTTTTAATTGTTAGTTGAATTAATTATTGTAAAATAATTTTGTATATAATAAAATAAGTGGTTTAGTTTATAATAATAAAAAAAAGGCAAATTAGGGGTGTTTCAAAGAAATTGTAATCAAACTTGTGGTTGATTTGGTTAAGAGGAAATAAGAGGTTGTGGGATGCGAGGAGTTAAAGTAACAGTTATTACTTACGAGAATTCGGTAGGTATTTTATTATTACATTATACACCAAATGTGAAAGAAGTATTTATATGTATATGTATATGGAAATAGGGTAAATATAGGTTTAGTTTTATTACTCTATATTTAATTTATAAAGCAAAACTGTGACATTAAAATTTATTAGAGACGAACGATTTAATTCTCTTTTATGTTGTGTTAATTATAATTTATAATTACATTATAACTAGTTTTTTTTCAACTAAACGTTGAGATTACTCATTTACCCAATTTTTTTTTTTCAATTTCTTAGTATGAATAATTATTAGTTTTTTAATGCAATTGCAGCATACTTTATTATTAAGAAATCAATCGTGTTTAACTAGAATAATATTTTTAACTAAATGCTTTACTTTGTATGTCATTTTGTTAAATTTTTAGTTTTCAAAATAGGTGGAAGTTTTAATACTTTAATTTTTAAATAATTTTAATTTAATAATTTTGATTTAATAATTATACTAAATATGTAATTAATCATGTAATTAAGTAAAGATTTTTGACCTTTCATAGAACATTTTTGTATAATTATATAAATTAACAAGGTGAATTACATTAATTTTAATTAAACCAAAAATTGAATATATTTGGAATTCTTTTTTTTGACAGCAAATTTGGTTTAAAACTCAAATAAAACTTACAAATATAGAATATAAAATGAAATGGTGTTATTTTATTTATTTTATAGATCATTTAAATATAATTTAATGTTACAAACAACCCAATTAAAGTTTTTTATCAATTAAATTTTAAAATAAACACCTCTATATTGCATAACATTTTAAATAAATTATGACAAGTTTTATTGATAACTTATAAAAAAACTAATTTTAATATACTTAACTTGTGCATGGTCATATCAATTTTATGTGAATTAAAAAATTGTTAACTAATTTTAATATTTTTTTTTTATTTAATTTTGTTCTATCTAATTTATTTATTAGTTTCATATTACTAGAAATGGATATTTTATTACAAATATAGAGCTACTACATGTATTAAAAATTAAAACTAAAAAGACATTGACGGGAGCTTATTAATTTTTTAAATATTTGTTTTTTTTTTTTTTTTTTTTTTAATTTATAGTTCTTTTTTAATTTAACAAATAAGAAGAACAAAAACTTAACACTAAATCAAAATTCATGTTATACCCTAAAGCGAGCTTACAACAAATCAGAATTAAAAAAAAAAAAAATTACAAACAATTATCAACAATATTAGTAATGAAATTAATGAAAAAAATAATAAAAAAACATGTAATGAAATAGAAAAAAACAACAACAAAACTAAAACTAACTTACATACTAATGATCACTGGTTAGTGTTGTAAACCAGCAAGTCAGGATTGTGACTACCATGGTGGTATAACAAAAGTTCACCATCAGAAAACAGTGAATTATTATTAGACAAGTGAAATATAAATGAAGGCGAAAAATATTTAACGTTTTCAGAAAAAGGTTCGATCAAGCCACGAATAAAACGATTTTCGTTATTAAAACAATTAGCGAAAAATTTAAGATTAATTTTAGTTAAGAATCTATCGATTCTATTGATTCCAGATTGTTCATATAGTAGACTATTATTAATATATAAGTAAGAGCCACGCTGTCTATGAAAGCCTCCAGCCCGACGAATTATCTTTCTTTCAAGTAAGCGTAATCTCTCAACTTGATGAGCTGAAACTAAAGTAGGATTAAGCCACACCATAGAAGCGTGTTGAATAATAGACCGAATATAGACTTTATAAATAAACAAACGAAATTTAGGTTCCAAAAACTGACTAAACATTACTTTAGAGATTTGAAAAGAAGCGGAGTTAACCTTATATATAATTTTATTAATATGGGAAATAAATTTGAAATTTGAGGAAAAAATAACACCTAAATACTTAAATTGCTTACTGGGTAAGATCACAATATTATTTAAAACGATTTTTTGTTTTAATTTTAACCGCTTTACCAAAGATGGGGAAACAGCTTTGACCCCTATGATATTAATAAGCTCAGTTTTACTTACATTTATTTTAAGCTTCCAACTAGTATAGTAATCATTCAAAGTATTTAAATAATTATTTAATATCTGAGATGTAACTAAAGGTGCTTTGTGTGAGATATAAAGTAAAATATCATCCGCAAACTGCAAAATTTGAACTAATAATGTAGTAGGAATATCAGCCAAATATGTATTAAATAATTTTGGGCCTAAGACAGAACCTTGAGGAACTCCAGCAACAAAATTACGAACAGTAGAAGAATTACTTCGACCAACAACAAAAGTTCTATCAGTCAGATAATGGCGTATAATGTTAATTATATGTGTATTGACACCAAACCTAACCAATTTATGAAGGAGACCCTTATGCCATACAGTATCAAAGGCACTTTGAATGTCTAAAGCTAACGCCGTTGTTATGCACCCATTGTTCAATCCTTTGGCTACATCAGAGGTAAATCGTGACAAAGGATGATTAGTAGATTTTTTATTAACAAAACCAAATTGAAAGGGTGGTAAAATAGATTTCAACTGAGAAGAAAGCCTTAAGTCAACAATTTTTTCAAAAAGCTTAGATATTGAATTTAGTTGACTGATTGGGCGCCAATTATTAACAAAATTTTTATCCTTCCCACATTTAGGAATCGGTATTACAATGGCCATTCTCCAAATTTTAGGGAAATAACCAGAGGAAATGAGCTGATTGAAAAAGATTGTAAAAAATAAAATTATCTCTGGTGAGAAGAACTTAAATAAACAAATTGGAGTTCGATCACAACCGGAACTCTTCTTATTTATACGTGTATTGATAACTTCTTGAACTTCGTCACGACAGGTAAGAAGATTTCTTTGATTATTCGACAATGAGTTATTCAGACTTTGAAGACTTACCCTATCTATAATTGAAGCAGATATTTCATTAGAAAACCTAATAGGGAAATTAAAGTTATTTAGGAGCTCGATGGAACCGTCAACCAGTGATTCATTCATTGAGTGGTATTGAAATGTGGTTTCATGTTGTGACTGAAATCGATTTGCAAAAATTTCAGGGATCTGAGATAAATCATTAATAATAGTATGATCATCAACATCAATGATTGAATTCAAACTAGAAATACAGTTTTGTTTAGGTTTACAATGCTTGATAAGATCATAGCATTGACGATTTCATACAGTTCCTGAAACAATGTTAGCATAATGGTTACGATAATCAAAACAAAGCGATTTAACATACATCTGACGAACGAAATTGAAATCACGACGAATTGATTGATAATTAGAAGTACGAATTGCTCCTCGAAGCCGACGAGAGTAATATCTCAATTGTCGTTTTAGACGAAGAGTTTGAAAAGAAAGCAAAATTTTACCTGAATTAATAGGAATAACAGGAACAAAACGATGAACAGCTTCAAGAAAAGTATTATTATTTGTATATAATGAAAACTTTTTATTTTAAATTAATTTCTAAAATAAATGGAAAAAAATTATTAAATAATAGTTTAGAAATATAAAATTCGGTTTATTAAAACTATCTTAATAGTTGATATAATTTTAGCTTATTCTTATAAAAAAGTTTAATTGAAAAATTAGCGGATTCTGAATTGTCATAATATGACAATTCAAATAAATGAAAATGTTTCTGAAACAAAAATGTTGCTGAAAATGACATTGAGTTTGATGTCAGATATCTGTCGATTAAACAATTGTAATATATTTTTTATTAAACGATTCCTTAATCTTAGAATTTTATACAGAATTAAAAAACAAAAAAAAATTTGGCATTCGCGTTAAATGAAGTGTAATTTTTCATAGAATGCACAAAAAAAACTTTTAACAACAAAATCGAGTCATTAGCATTAAAAAAATAAACGACTTCAGTCGCCAGCACCAATGGCAAGACAACAAACATTTTAAAATGTTACAAGTGTCCAATTTATGCTAAATTAGACAAAAATATCTAATATAATTACAATTTAATTCTGTACCTCAGTCCCCATGCCTAAAATCATTGTCTCCAAATTTTGTTAAAATTAATCTGAAAGACTTCCTAGAATCTTTAAAGTTGTACATAAATAAAGATAAGCTTTTAAGAAGTCTTTCCTGATTTATTTATAATCCATAATTTCATTTGACTAATTTGTTATTAATTTAAGCACTATTTTTAGTTTAAAAAATTTAAATATTTTTTTTTTTTTATTTAATATATATATGGACAAAAAATTTAAATTTTATCAGTTTTTTAAATAATAAAAAAAAATTCAGAAGTTGGCGTCAACTAAGGAAAGACAATGAAAAACGTATGGATTGAATATAGTAGAGTAACGAAAGTTGAAAATGAACCAGTGGCAGTGAAAAAATTAATTGAAAATTGACAGTTGAATGATGACAGATATTATTGAATTTTATTGTATGCGTCTACAATTTATTTTAAATTTTGATGTGAGAAAAATATTAGAAAAATAAATAAATCCATTGACAGAACTTAACAGATTTAGTTCGAATTATTTTTTTTTTCAATTTCTAATAAGGAAATAAAATATTCAAATTTTTTTTAATTGGTTTTCATTGAGAATAATTCAATGAATTTTATTTATTAGCAATTGACAATGTGTATGTCACTTAAAATATCAAAAAAAAAAAAATTATGGATAAAAACAAATGCCACAGACAAAATTTTTTAAATTGGGACTAAATCATAACGATTTGTCAATCCAATTAGGTTTTTATGTTGTTGTTGTTATTATTTTTTTTTTTTAAATTAATAATAGTTAACGTGACAATTTTTAACTAAGATTTTTTAATGACCTAATTCTTTTTTTTTTTTATTTAATAAATTCTTGCATTACTTTTTCTTATAGCTTTTATATATTTAAATGTAGTACTACTATGGTTCATTTATTTTAAATTTTAATCCGTTGGGTGATTTTTTGGTCAATAAGTAATAATAGTAATATTCAATTACATAAATATGACAGTTTTTCTTGTTTTAATTGTATCCCACACTAAATATTTGTTTTAAAACCAATCAAATAAACTTAAAAAATAAGGTTTTTTTTTACATATATTCGCCCAATTAAAGAGTAACCAACCTACGATAATAAATACGTCAATATTTAATCAGTAGAAATAAAAAATGGAAATTCAATTGAAAAAATAAAAATTATTGGCACTTGTTTCCTTTAATTATAGCATTCGCAAAATTTAAAGCTATAAAGTTGTAGATTTACAAATGTAATCTTAGTTTATTTGCATATTCATTATATTGAATTGAAAATAATTTTTTTTTATATGTATATTGATTGTAAATATCTATAGTTAACTTGTTGTCACTATATATATTTGACACACATACCTATAAATATTATACCACACATTTATGTGCGTTTTTTATTAATATATAATATAAAATAAAAATGTATGTATTAAACGCGTGTACACGTTGCGAGTTGCGACTACATTTCAAGATAAGCAGTAATAAATCAGTAGGCGAAAAATTAATAATTATCACAATTTGTTAAAATGAGAATGTTATAAAACTCTGAAATATGAATACTATATAGCTGTATATAAACATTTGAGCTCAACTTGAATTAGATCGATTTACTTTAAAAAAAAAAAATTTAATTTCAATTTAAAGAAAAAAAGCAGCGTCAACAAACATTCAGAACAACAGAATTATTCAAATGACATTTTAAGAGATTTGTCATAATTTGTTTTTTTTGCCTTTTTGATTTGGAATGTAGTTTCAAAAAAAAAAATTAAAATAGATATGAATTTGTTGATTTCTTTTTAGTTTTGTTGTAGTTATTTAAATTTTATTTGGTGCCAGGTAAATCGAAAGACAAATACAAAAATAGGCAAAAGATAAAATTAAAAAAAAAAGATAAAATAAATATTAAAATAATAAAAATAAAAATTAAATGAACCGGTTCAATTGATGGACCATAAAAAATGCTTATATTCGAATAATAATAAAATTAAAAAGTGAAATTGCTTTTAATTCATATAATAAACTTTTGTTATTAGTATTACACATATCTTATAATATTATTAATTATGTATTATAATAAATTAGTATATAACTGAGAATAAATCTTTTAGAAAATGTTTCATAACATTTTGAGTTGCAAAATTCTAAATTACAAAATTATTCAAATTAAAAAAAATTTCAGTATATTCATAATATAAATGACAGCTGGCATCCCAAAATAGTAAAGTTTATTATTAAAATCTATTGACTTATATTTCTTTTTGTAAAGGGTGTGCCTATCGCCTTGGTAAATAATCATTGTGGACGTCTTCAGAATAAAAGCTTCAATCAGAAACGGTAATAAAAGCTTTTATTAAAAACGGAGGAAGACTAGAGTATTGGAATACAAAAAGAAGAAACTGTTTCACCTTGACTCCTGTTTTAATAATGCTGTGAACAGTAATGTGTGTAGGGAAAATTACATAATTTTAGGCGAAAAATCGATCACTTCTTAAATTTAAGCATTTCTTAATTTTAATTAAGTGCTAATTGAGTCTTTTATTAAAAGAAGTGATGTATGAACTTTGAAAGTATGCTTCGCTTATACAAGGTTTACTGGATTGATGGGCTGATGCTTGTGTAAACGACATGTAATTGATATATATATATAAGTAAACAATGTGGATATGTATAAATGGAATTATAAATTTTGACATTAGAGCATAAGCTTTCAATAAATGAACATTAATAATTAAACTAAAGTATTTTGATTATAATAAAATTAAAATTTTAAATATTAAATATCAGATCATATCAGAGCATTTCAAATTATTATGTTTGATTATAAAATTGGCGTTTAAAAAGGATAAACGCATATAAATAATTTTTTGTACGTAGTGTTCAACATAAATTTGTTGTAACTTTGTTCTTTTAATTCTTATGTTGAGTATTTAACTAACATTATTTTTAAACAATTAAATGTAAAATTTACAAATATCACCAAATTTTAAATTTTTATTAGAAAGCAAAAGATCTCTAATAAAAATCAAGGGCCATAAATCATAATGCTTATCACAGAATTGCAATGATTTTTTTTAAATACTTAATTAAATAACGACTATTTTGAGTCTTTATACATAATAACTAATAACTATATTAAGCAGCCGTTGAACCTAAAATATATTTAAAACTCTACCATAAATAATTTCAGTTATGGTTTTAATCTTTTTTTTAAATACATAATTTAATTTTGAATGAAGTTATATAGGTACGCATATGATTGCTTAAATTTTGAGTTAAACCTTATTTTTTTTTTTGTTGATTTTCTTTATTTTATTTTTTTTTTACTGAGTTGGTACTACCCAGGTGCTAAATTTTGCAACCGCTACAAGGCTAAATTTAATCCATTTATGGTATTGTTATATTCAACAAATTAGTACTAAAATTTCAAATAAAAAATAAATATTAAAATTTGAATTGAAAATATTTCAAGTTGGTGTTAAGGTCATTTTTTAAAATATAAATAATAAGTATATATAAGTATATATTTATTTCAAACATATCTAGAATAAACATTTAAACTGTTTTTTTTTTGTTTTAAATTTATATGATAAAAAAAAGTAAATTAGTCTAAAATAATTATTTTCAAGGTGTATAAGATAAGAAATTTAGTTAACAAAATAGTGCTATAAAATCAAAAATATTTCAAAATTGATAGAAGTTTTAAAGTAATTTAATGAAATATCATTTAAATTAATTAACATATTTATTAATTTTTATTGGACAAAAGTTTTATAATTGTTTTCTGATATTTTCAAATAAAATAAAAATCAAATTATCAAATTAATAAAACACTGAAAAGTAAATGAAATATTGCAAAAAGATTAGTAAAACTAGAACTTTTTAATCAACTAAGCTTAAAAAAAAAGAGTTAACCTGATCATTTACAATAAAAAAATTAAATTACATAAACTTAATTAATTTGATTTAAAACTATAGTATGAAAACTATATAATGGAAAAAATCAAGGGTTTTTAAAAAAGCACATTTTCAAAATTAAACAATGTTTCATAATAATTGTCTTGAGAAAAAAATATGTATTAAAAATTAGTTTATAATAAAATTGTAACTTTTCAATTGTTGACCCCTACAGCTTATAAACGGAGGGTAATCTCAAAGAGTTACTCTTGAAAACGAATATTTAATTCTTAAGACAGCTACCAATTCCTCTCAAAATTTCAATTTACTAACTCTAACCATCTGAAAAATATAAGAGGTCTTGATTTGCAAATATTGAGATTCGCATTACGGTAAATGAAAATAACTTATGGCATTCTTATATATTTCTGTTACATATATTTATGAAACTTATAAAAACAGTTGTCATTTGACAATTTCAGAAATATCCGTTGCAGATTTTTTGTTTAAATATAGGGGTTTGCCGCTCCTTTGCTTTGACCTAACGGGTGGGACTTCAGCAAAAAGTTCTTCCATAAATTTTTAATATCTACCCGTAGTTAAAATGTGTCACCTTTATTTCTGACGGTGGAAAAGTTATTTCCACACACGCACGAACAAACAGACATATAGAAACTAGTTTGGCACATTTTTCAAATTTTTAACGAGAGGGACGAAAAATGTGCTAAAAAATAACTAATAGTACGTTTCTTTTTAATTTCGGTTTTGTACAAAACCAAAACCACTTATTTCAAATATTTACCAGCTGCTTTTTAAAAAATACTTCAATCAATATTAAAATTGCTTCTACAAAATTTTTGATTAGTTATACAATAATGTTGTAAAAATGTATGCATATTTGGACAAAAATTGTTTCAAAAATTATTCAAAAAATTCAATATCAAAGTGGAAATGATTAAAAAAAACAAAAAGCAACATGTTATCAATTATGGTTACCATTTAATTAAAAAAAATATTTATTTCGATTTAACTAAAGCGGCCAACATCGCGTGATTTAAATTTGATATCAATGTAAGTTTGAATGATTGAAATTTGAAATTAATAAAAAGTGTCAGAATTGGTTTTATTTAAATGTATTTTAAGCGTGATACTTTTAAATGTTAGAAGTGATATTTTAAGAGCAAGATATCTTAAGGTTGTTTGCCATTAAGTTGTTTTTTCCAATTTCTTGATTACTTGAATTTTTTCAATTTAATGATGCAGTCTTCTAAGAGTATCTTTCGTATCAAATACCTTCTATTTTGTTCGATTTGCTTTTCGTTTTATTTTCTTAATATTTTTATTTTGTGCTTTATAGTAAACAGATTCACTTAGTAAATTAATAGTAAATAACAAATAAAGTAATATTATTTTTTAATTTTAAAAAATATTTTATTACTAAAAATGGAAAAACTCTCTTGACTGGAATTCAAATTAAATGAGAAAAGTCTATAAACTGAATTTATAATACGAAACCTTTCGTTTTAACATTGCTTTATCTGTTATGGAAATTTTGTACGTATAGTTACTTGTTTTTTAATTTCTATTTTAGAATTTTTTATTTCAAGATCAACAAAATTAGAACAAAGAAATTAAAAAGCGTTCATCAGATATGAAAAAATGTATCAAAATATCAAATATACTTTCATGATTCTTTTAAGCAGACGAGGTAGGATTATTGAGGAGGTATTCTCTAATTTACTTATTCTTGAACTACTTATTGGTTATAATAACATTGCCGCTTTCTACGCTTCTTTTTTGAAAAAATGGGTTTTGGAAGTGGTTTTTATCTGTAACAAAAGGGAAATGGTTCCTATTAGTACTGCAACTATCTATTCTCAGCAATAGGTTTTAAAAGAGGTTTCTTGTTATCAAGTTCGCAACTACTTCTCAATAAAATTGGATATCAATTAAATACACTATTAAAGTCTTTAAATCTATAATTTAAAAAGCGCCATTCAAAATAATCAAAATAAATCAGAAGCTACAAAACTTCAAATATTTTAAGTAATTATATCTTAAATATGTCTGTCTACTGACCTTCAGATAATCGGGTTGAAGTTTTATAAAATTTTTAATTAGTATTTCTTGAATTAATAATCAATAAAAACAATATTTTTTTAATATCAATAATGCTTTTTGTTCTTTGTCTCTTTATCTACAGAATTAATAGCACTAAAGAATATTAAGTATGCGTTCTGATTGGTGTAAGATTGGAAAAAAAATAGTCAATTTTAAGTGCTATATATGTAATTTGAACGACTACTTTGTGTTAATTATAAAAAATTAAAGTTATCAAATTATATTTAAATTTTTGATTTTTTTTTTTTAATTAGATGATAACTATTTCATTCTCACTGTTGAAATACTTAAAGCCAATGTTTTTTTAGAATGGTTCATGCCACTCGTCGATGTCAAATAAAAATTACATTAAATTCCTTTAAAATTGCGTTTAAGGTTTCTGTTTAGTGAATCTAATTTTAAAAAAAGACGTTTATATAAAAGTCTTGTATATTGTCAATTAGTTTGGATGAATAATTTTTTATAAATTTCAATTTCAAGATAGAAATTAAATGAAGACTAAAACGATAGTATTATATTGCCTGGTATTAGTTTACTTAATAGTTTTCAATCTATTTATTTTTTTCTGTAAAAACGAAAGCCAAAATTAATTAATAAAAAAAAAAAAAAAACAGTTCTGCAATTATTCGGCCTAATAAGTAAGTGGAATGAATCAATCAAACAAAATAAGGAAAAACCAATAAACCTATAATATTCCGTAATTCAATGTTACGTTTTGCATTTCCTATACAAGAAAATATAAAGTCACATTACAATATTTTAAATTGTAAAAAATTTAATTAAAATAGATTTTGATTGAATCATTTAATAAATATTAGATGGAATTAAGTGACTAAACAACTTATAACTTAATATTAAATAATATTAGTTTTAAATTAATGTACGTATTACTGATGCGGTGCTTTTGCTTCTAATCTTAAGGAATAGAAAACTTATTTAAGTACTAAACTAAAATACTTACAGTATATCAAAAAAATAGTACCATTGTTTGGATAAGTCCAATTAGATTCACTAAAAATTAAATTTTTTTTTTATATAAAATTCCATATTTTATTTTTAAAACAAATAAATTAAATTTATTTTGAACAACACAAGCATATCTCTGTTTTTCAAATTGGTTTTATAATTGATTAAAACTCTGTCTGCCGCTTTTGAAGTCTCCTATGTTTATTCTAATCATGTAAAACTTTATAATAGCCCCTCTTTTCAAATAAAAAAATTGAAAAAATTATTTAACAAGTATCAATTTTACAAGTTAAGAAAAGCAAATATTTACAAAATTAAATTTAAGTTTTTTGCTAATATGATTTTTAGGTTAAGGAAATTAAATAAATTTTTTTTTTTAATTCTACTCTTCACTAGCTAATAATTTTTTTGATTACCTAAGAACATATTTCCAATTTATTATAAATTATTTATTTCTTCAATAAACAACTGACAAAAATTTTACAATTGAATAAATGTTTACATAATGATTTGAAAAGAGGTGAATATTCTCTAAAATTCAAGAATAGAACAGAAATAATTTAGGAATTTAAAAATATATAAAAGGTATTATGACTTCAACTAAAGAATTGTACTGAGAGTTCGCTGTTTTTTACGTTTCTATTTTTAAAAGTAAATAGTCCTTCCACTTTGCTCCTGATTTTATAAAAAACTTCATTCCTGTAAGTTCGTTATGCAATAAATAGAAAAATTTACTTAATCAAATAGTTAGTCCTATAATTGACTGGAATACTCATAAAATGAAGTATATATAGACAAACAAAAAGAAATTAAAAGAACCTTCAAAATTCATTTATGTTTTGTGTTTTTGTAAATAAATTACATATTTTGCTTTGTTTTTATAATTTACTACAAATTGGTTGATCATGACATGGCTTTTGATTTCAAAATTTTATGTATAGTGAAGTGAAGTGACCTATTTTTAAATTTCACTTTTTCTATATAAAAAACAACAACAACGTAAGTATGGTGAAGTTTTATTGTCAAAATTTTAGATTTATAACCTAAAAATAATTTGTGAAAATATATGTAATCAAAATTTTTTGATTGTCATACACTTATAATAAACACTGAAGTATCACTTATTATTTCTGGGTAATTAAAAAAGATGTTCTTAAATTTATATTCTCTCCTTTATTTTATTAAGAGTTTGAATTTCCCTAACGTTAGACATTTTCATATTTATTTAAAAAAAAACGGGCAGATACAAGAATAAAAAAAAGAAAAACAAGTAATAAATTATTAAATTTTTATAGCATATTATATACCTATATTAATAGGTACAACTATATGTGAAGTATCATAAATAAGAGTTTACTTTTAATTTGCAGTTCAATATCAAAAGATCAATTAATCTTATGAAAAAGATAATAGGATTACTTTTACTTATAACAGAAAATTATCAATTACTTTTTACGCACTTTAAAACAAATGTAAAAAGTTGTAGTAAGTACTCAAGTAATTGAATGTGAAAAATTTGACATAAAAATTATTATGTATGTAATCGGAAATATTATTATATGTATATTTTCGAAAAAGGTGCTGTTTATAATTTATCCCTTACTTTATATACTTTAATTCATTTGATGATCTTCTGTGTGGCCATATTAATCGTTAAGGATTAAGTTTGAGGATTAGTTAAAAAAATTTCTTATTTTAATTATAATACTAAATACAGTTTTTAAGACAGAAAATCATTAGGACTATAGTTTTGTGTCAAAATGTCAAATTTCTTTTATTAATCAAACAAAAATTCAAAAATACTTCTTTTATTTTGTCATTGTCACTATAACTTCATGGAAAATCATTACATATTATTTTCTGAATAAAGTTTCAAAGTATTGAAATGAATCGAAGAAATTGTAATCTGAAATTTTATTACTTATAAAATAGCTATAAAAAATTAAAAAAAAAGTCTTTTTAATGAAATGAACTGTCAAGTGTCAAATTCACAAATTAAAATATTAAAATTAATATTCGTTATGTTACGTTGGTTAGTTGGATTACTCTGATTACTTTTTATCAAGTATCATAAGAAATAAATGTATTTCATTGAGCTGTCAAATTTTTGAAGAAAGTAATGGAAATAAAGTAATCATTCACCGCTAAGCTTAAACAAAGCAATCACCTTTAGTTAGTCATTATTAAATATATAATTATGTAGTTACTAATACCAATTTTATGTCCTGTCAATTTTTTAGAAAAAAAATTTAATAGGAATATGCAATTGTATTATAAAATATTAAAATCCAATAAAATCTATTAAAATATAAATTCTAACTAAAATACACCTTGTCTTTTACTGTTACAAATAGTTTTGAGACGCGAATTAAGTAAAAAAAAAACGCTTTCTAAACGCTGTTCCATTTTGTTTTAACAAAATTCGATATAATTTTGATTTTTACAATTTCTATAAATGTCAAAATATCAAATTAATTATCTAATTAATGTTTTTAAAATCGATTCATCATTTTATAAACAAAAAAAAAATCATTTTTGTTTTGCTTTTGACATAAACGCACAACTTTACGATTTAAATTTTAATTTTGCGGATTTTCAATACCGTGATTTTGATAAAGCTTGACTTTATTTAGTAATTTTTTTCTAATTTGATTGATGTTTTTGTTTTATTTTTTGTCTCTTTTTATTTCACTTATAAACAGCTGCTGTTGCTGCTGCTTGTTAATTGTTTCAAGATTAAAACAAAATCATTTTTGAAGGTTAATTTGTTATTTTTATTGAAATCGATTTTTTTTGCTGTCTGATTTTTGAATCGGTTTTTTTCTTTATATGAAATATCTATACTAAATTTGGTAATGAATAAATTTGTTTATTTTTTTTTTTTTATTATTTTAGACCAAATTTTGATGTTTAAATTTTATAGTTTATACGGGAATAATAATGGAGATAAAAAAAAAAAGTGGATTTTGTTATAATTTTGTTTTTCTTTTTTAAGAATCGGTACAAGGCGATTATGGAAATAAACAAAAACAAAAAGTGTAAGTTGAAATTAAAAGTTATTGGAACATATCAGAATGAATTATGATACTTGAAAGAATTCTGAAATAAAAAAAAATATGTATTAAATTTCATATTCATATAAAATATAAATTTGGAAATTTTTCGATATAAAATTTGATTTTTCCATTAGAATTTGAACTTATGAGAAAACGTGATAAGGAAAGACATTGTAGAAATATTAGAAAAAATTGAAGGTTAACTTATTAATTACATTAATTTACCAAAGTTGGAAGTTTATTGAAAAAAATTAAATTTCCTTTACTTAATCATATCACATATCACACTAGGTCCAAGTGGAATTATTTTTAAATATTTCTTGAATTGAAAATAGGATACGGGTTCAATTCAGTTGTATATTAATATTACCTCAGTTTCGTTTATGTCGGAGCTGCAAAAAGTGATAAAAGCGTCGATAAGAGCATAGTGTAGAAAACTATATACATGATTTAAGTAGAGATGTTTATAATGAAGCATCGCATTGATCATCGATAAACAATATAAATTTTTTCATCCACACATTGTACTGTGACCAAGTTAAAATAATAAATGCCTCTAGAGTAACTTGTTATAATGTAATAACAAAACGGGGCTTTGTGCATAACTCTTAGGGCAAATATCTTGTTGTATATTTAAAATTTATGCAATATTATACATTATCTTTTCAAAATTATTTATTTTTAAATACAGATGTACTTTTTTAAAAAAAAAAAGAAAATATAATTAATTAAGATATATGTTAACTACTTTAGCATTCTAATAAAATGTTTTTTACTATACTTATGGGACTGGGAATTGATTTAAAAGATTTTAAAAAAGTTTAAATTAAACTTTAAAATTTAATCAATATTAAAAGTTCTTCCAATAATAAGTTACCATAAAAATGTAAGAAAGAGACGGTAATATAAAAATTATTTAGAAACTACTTTAAATTACTTTAATCGATGATAAACATTCTAAATATAAGTTTCATAAATGCATGTTTAATGGAATATATTCTCAGTTTTATTCAAATATGTTTTGTCCATAAGTTGCTGTTGCTGTTATGAGCGAAGGAACCTAAAATTTAATATAAGTTTTAATTTAAGTAAGTTTTAATTTCCACTTCATATTATATTAATTTAACATATATATAAATATTCCTTTATTTCAAATTGAATAATTAAAAAATTTATTATATGTGTTATTTGGTGACATATTTTGTATCAAATTTGCTGTTGTTGCTTCCGTATGTTCAATTTAATAATTAAAATCGTTTTTGGTTCGTTTACAAAATATTTTTTTAACTTTCAGTTTTTTAAGTGTTTTTTATTTGAAAAATAAAAAGTAATTATCATTGCGTGTTTGCAAATTAAAAAATAAAATAGAGTAAAAAATTATATATGCAATTTGTATACTGACCGATTTATAAAAAATTAGTTTTTATTAAAATTGATGGTGTAGATATCACTTTAACATTTTATAAATTGCTTTTTATTAATTTTTTAATTGATTTTACTTTGCTTCAATTAATTTGACATGAAATCTTAAAAAGAAGTAGAAGATTCAAAATACATAAGTACTAATAGAAATCTCGCACATTCTGAATTTTGCAAAGTTTTGGTTCAAAAAACCTAAGAGACAGTTAAGGAAATGTTATTTGATACAAAAACTGAATTTTTTTTTAAAAACTAATAATTCTTACAATAGTATTTAAAGAAATCCGAAGTTCAATCCTTTTATTTTCAATGTGATTTAAGTGCACTTTCATTTCATATTACATATTTTCTGAAATTTTTCTTCAGATACGGTCCAGTGCAAACCCATAAAATAAAATTTATTTAAAAAATTATCACCTTTCAGTGAAAATTATTATGAAGTGTATAAATGAAAGTGAAAATTTTTAAATTTTCAATGTAAACTTAAAAATTAAAAAAAAACCACAATTTTTTATTTTTATTATAAGACGTGTTTGAAAATTACAACTGTTTTAAATTATCACTTTATGGAATTGAATTTCAAATAATCACCATCACTGATATTCACTTACACTTAAATATATTAAGTAAATATAAGAGACTCTAACATCCATTAACAACTAAAGTTTTATTTTTTTTTTTTTTGATGAATTTATTAAAAGTGATTAACTTATTTGATTACTAATAGTATATTTACATACATCAACTAAAAAGAAGAGGTCATTGTCTTCATTTTTTTTTTATTTTTTCTTTAAGAGATTAAGTTGCATTCTTTTAACTACTATTGCTTTACTGGATAGTGGATACTGGATACTTATAATGATGATGGCCTGGCTGATGTTTTTTTTGCATGAAAGTCATATCTTATATAGAAATTAGAGATAAATGTGTATGAAATGTTGTTAAGTACTATAGGTAATGATTACTTTCTGTAGAAGTTAAGTTACTCTACCAAGTAATAAAATTCAATTCAATTTATCATAGGTCAGCGATAGTATAGAAATGCTATCAGTTTCTGTATTTTTCTTTTACTCTATGATAGCAAGCAATGAATACTTTTAAATTTAAAGTGTGCTATAAAATGTTGAAAGAAACGAAGAAGATTCTAATTGATTGAAATCTAAATGGAATAATAGTTTTATTATGGAAAAGAGAGAAGAGTAAGAAACACTTTGTAATTTTTCATTTAAAAACAATTAAGATGGGTTTAATAATGTTTTCTTTTGTAAATTGATAAATTTGTGGTGTAAACGAACTCGTAAATTATATTTTTGTACTTTGCATTTGCTTTGAATTGTATGCATGGAATAATGGAATAAATATATTTAAATAATAATTGAACTTATTTAGTTATAGAACAATTTAATTAATATTATTTAACGACAATTGAATAAAAATTGAAAATTAAATAATAAGAAAGTGAAAATAGAGTATTAACTCGAAGATAAGTTTAGTTTTATTTTAAGTGTTTTTGTTGATATGGTGTGTAAGACTAATTATCTCCTACTGGAGTCTGCTATTTTAGATGCATTGAAACTTTAATTAATAATAATAGAACAACATGAAAGAAAATGAACTTATCCAAAATTAAATTATAGTAAGTAAAGTTAAATTGTAGTAAGTAGTTAAAATATATATTAAATATATAGATGAATTTTGTTTTATTCTTAAGAAAAAAAGTCAAGAATTATCAGGAGACTCTTGAAAATGAAGTTTTATTCAATAACTTATGTTTAAAATTACAAAAAACTAAAGATTCAGTTCTACATTGTAATGTTTGCATAGTTCTTAACTTTACAATTTAATTACAATATTTAAAGAAAATAGATTTCATCATTTTACGGCTTTATTCAATTTCCAGGACCAACAAAGGGATGCATTTTCCTAATAACATTGTCTTTTGGTATGAGCATCGGGATGAGCTTTCTTAATAACTTTATTTTTCATAGGCTAAACACCCTTACTATATATGTGTATATCGAACAGGAGGAAGTATTATATTCATATTATTAGAACTGATGAAATAAATTCCACATACAATTTAGCTGAGATATAACTACGCCTTGTAACGTGTTGAAGTGTCTGAGATTTTCAAAATAAATACAATTCCACTTTGTTTATATAATTTTGTAATAATTTTGTATTTGAGTTATATGGCATTCTATATCTGTGAGTTATATTATTAAATTAAATTATTTATTTATTTTGTTATATTAACATACTTTTTATTAAAGATAATATAATTATTAATTATTGTTTAAGTTATTAATTTGAATCCAATGTCGAAAGTATAGCTAGTCGAGTCAAAAACCAGATAAGGTTTGTTTTTCAATGAGATTTGTAACCGGGTGTAATCCAGTTTTTAAATAATTTGTCTTTGATACAAATTCGTAAGTACCTATTAATGTGGCAGAGCAGCTGGATTATTAATTTTTTTTTTAATAGGGCACCTAATTAATTTTTAATAGAGTTTTAAAAATTACAATGTTTCCAATCTGATTCATAGTTATCATATTATTAATTTGATATAAACTAATTTCAAAAAATAATTATTCAAATAATTGGAGTTTCACTTAAGTCTTTCATATGAAATCTACCTATAAAAATAAGGTATGATTATTATAGAATATATAGGTATAATTTACGCTTATTATCGGCATTCTTCTTAGAACTTCCAAAATAAAATAAAAAACAATTATCATAATAAAATTTCATGTTGAAAAAGATATTTATTTCTTCTATTCCATTCAATCTGACCCATTTATTTACACAAAAAAATTGTTCTGAAGTCAATTAGATTATTATTTTATTTTTCTTTTTATTTTGCCCAAAAATTATTTTTTTTTTTTAATCAACGATTCTTTTATTTTCTTTTCCGCGCTGTTTCTTCCACCTCGTCATCATTGCATCATTACCTTGTTCTACATTTTTTTTTATTTATTTACTTGTTGTAAATCAAAAATGATTTTAAAAAATTGATGACTAATTCAGCGAACGCATTCATCAAGAAAGTAAAAAAAAAAAAAGAGATAAATTTTGGAAGAATATTGCTGAGGTTAAGGATCGTTTTTGGGATTATGGAGACGAAGATGAGAAGATAGGAAGAAGAAATTATAATAATTATATTTTTATTGGGTCAAACAAAACGTATTGTTTTTTGTACTTTTTTTTTAGATTTATTATTAGAATTTTTTAACATTGTTTTATAAAAAGCTAAAACTTCCTATAAAACTTTTAAAATCCGCCTTCGCTATTTTTTTTCAAATTAATTGTTCTTTAAAAACTTTCAAGAATTTAGACAAAAAAAAAACGTAAATTATTATGGAAATTATAGAATTTGGGAAAAAGAACAATGAAACCATTAAAAAAAAAAGACAAATAAAAAATTGGGTTACAAAATATGATGATCACAAATCTGTTTCTAGTAACACAGAAGGTATGTGAATACATGGTTGTTAGATGTAGTTGAATTAAACGAACTGTTAACTATTATAATATGAACGGTTGTATAATAAGTCATTGCGGTCAAATTACGTTTTTTTTTTATATTTGGAAAATCGTAAACAAAGTCTAAGTTTTTGAATTTTTCGTGTCTATCTTGCTTTTAGTTGAGTTTGGAAGCCATTACAATTTGCTAAAATAGCAGCAGACCCGTTTGTTCTCTTGCGTGTCTGTTAAAAATGTCTGTTTATTTTGATTTAAAAATGTTTATGAAATTAAAGAATAAACTATCATAATATTACTAGAGTTGTATCTGTCTACAAGGGGGTTTCCTTTTAAGAGCAATGTAATAACGTATTAATTCTTTTTAATGGCTCTTTCATCTTCTCTTAATCGGTTCCTTATCAATAAGTTAATCAAAATAAGTCAAAGAGTTTGTTTTTGAGTTGAGTAGTAAAAGTTAATAATGAAATAAGAATCACGCATATTGAAAATAATTATTTTCAATTCAATTCTCGTTATCTACCACAGATATACATTAGGCGTTCTTTTTTTTAAAATCAGAGCATAGATCTGAACACGCTCTAAGCAGAACATGAACAAAGTACGCTCAGACCGTTCAGATTTAATAAAAAACATGATTTGAAAAAACCATCATTTTTATTTTAGTTACGCAAAAAAATAAATTAAAAATTGGTAACAAGCAAAATCTTAAACAAACGTCAAAATGTTTTGACAGTTCAGGTTCTGCTCAGATATCAAACAAAAAAACGCCCGATATATACAAAAATTACGTAGAACGTGTAAATAGTCGCTAGAGAAAAATCGACAATTCCACAAGAACTCCTCGCGTACGAACCAAGAGTTACATCCTCGTGTAAAAACATTTGTTAGAGGAAACTTTTGTTTCCGTAGACCTTGTAACAATTTTAATATCCCGTGTGTACTTAGTTTAAGGAAAAAAAATTAGATTTTAATTTTCTTATTTTTTTAACTTCGTAAAACTTTGCACAAAAAATTAATAATAATTTTATTTAAATATATATGTACGTATGTAGATATGTAGTTCATTTTGTTTTTTATGAGTTGGTGGCATAAAAAAAAGAATTGTGAAAATTAACAAAAAAAAAACTTGTACTAAAAAGTTTTGAACTCGAACGGTAAAATAATTTAATTTCCAGTTTGATAGAGTCTTTAATATCTTCATATAAACAAATTAATTTTAAAATAAGTTGCTTATCTTAAGTCTAACTTTATGAATATGATTAATATTATATTCTAGTATCTAATTCAAGCGAAGCAATCAGGTGGTTATTAAATACTACTACTACCACTACCGCTATAAATCTAAAAATTAACTTCAGTTGTAAAACTTTGAATTCATAAAAAAGTTGAAAAAAAAAATATTTAGAACAGACAATTTTTTTTTTGTTTTTTTTTTGTTGAAAATAAAATAACTACGAATATTTCGTAACAATGCGTAACGTGAGTCGTGACCTCAGATAATTTAAATATAGGTGCTTTTTTTATGTATGTTAGTGTGTATTTCTTTTTATACTTGTGAGTTGCGACATCGCACGCAGTAAAAAACAAAAATTGTTAAATAATTACGGAACGGTAAATTCTTTATTTATAACTTAGATTTAGTTATTTATTTAATACATATATATATATATATAAAACCTACCACAAACATTCTTATATATAATTATTAACAATCATTTGAAATACACTAATCACAATAATTACTAATGTGATTCATTTTTTGTTTCTTAATTTTTCAAAAATTTGCATGTTCATTTTGTTCCAAGTTTTCTGTAGGTCGCCATTTTTAAACGTTTTCTAATGTTTATTCGTAAAAACCACAATAAATTTTTTTTTTCCAGAGTGATTCTATAATAACCACCGAAGACTTAAACTATAAGCGAATTATAGAAAAAGATTTTAACAAAGTTGAAAAAAAAATGTGGTACAAGAAGTGTCGATTTCAAATTAAGAAACAAATTAAAGCTAAAAGTGTAGAATGGAACTTTTATAGTCACTTCAGTGCAAAATGTATGTGTATATGTTTTATTATTTTAATTGGGAGGTATAAATATAAAACAAAATAAAAATACATTTTATGTATATTAAAATATAGGTATGTACAAGTAAAATACAATTTAATTTTGATTTTTAATTCTTTTGGAATTTTTGTCACATTGTATCAATTATCATAAAATGCAAATTAAGAAGACCTTGAAATTTACGATATTCTTTGGGTGTTTTTACTTTCATTAAAATAATGTGAATATTTAATAAATTTTATTAAAGCAGTTGTTCTGTTATAATAAAAAAATAAAGCTTCGTACGCACTTTTTTGTCTGGATGGATCGGTTAAAACCCATTTTAACAGAAATGTACAATTGAACTTAAGTGGTTCGTTTATCACTTTCGGTACAATCCCTTTTTGATACACGCTTATCTTAGATAAAAGATTCATGTCATTGACTTTTAAAATTTTGTACAAATGCATTTTTTTGTTTTTTAATGCCCCTCCTGTGTTTTGAATTGACTTAAAAAACATTGGGATGTTGGTCCTTTCGGTATAACGTGTGGAAAAAAATTTTGTTTTGGTTACCGAATATCCAAATTTGTATAGAGAACTTGATTTAGCTAAAAACAAATCTAATTCAAATGGGCCTGACGATTAAAAATATTTTAGTAAAAGCCTTTTGCCATATATTTCTTAAATATTTGAAAAAACTCGTGCATTTCTGTGAGATACACAGGGTGGGCCGAAAGTCACAATTAAAAATTTAATACCGTTTCATTTATATATTTTTTTTTTTTTTTTTTTTCAGATTTTATTAATTGAAGCTTGTGACACCAACATGCAAAATTACACCAACGAGCAACGAACTTTCTCAATGGCCAATCAATTTTATGTATAAATAAAATATATGACATTGGGCACTGCAAACCCCACAGTTGTTTATCAGCGACAATTACACTTTGTCGAATGTACAGCATGATGAGTTATAGGGCCCCATATATCAAGTTATCGTACTATCGAACAGGTATCGTACTATGTTTAATAATTATGTGCGCCCTGTAGCTTCCTACAATTGGTTCCAACAGTATTGAGCAACAGCACATACGCCCGGAACCTGAATTACTATTCTAAGTGAAATTTTTGATGACCGAATTATGTCAAGAAATTAAGGATTCAATTTTAACTGCACCAGATTATTTTCTTTGAGGGTTTTTCACAGAACGAGTATATGTGAACAAGTCTCAAACTATAGAACAGCTAAAGCACAATATTAAAACTGCGAATAGAGCCCGATACTTTGCGTGCTGTTATGCAAAACACCCATTTAAGAACCCAATTTTGATTTTAAATCATGCAAAGTTCATTTGATTTTAAATCATGCAAAGTTCATAATTATGAAGATCATAAATAAATATACAATAATATAATATACATATAAGAACTTTTAAACAAAATTAAATTTTGTGAATAAATCACTTCAATAAGCTTGTATTAGAAGTCATTTCGTAAAAATCTCTTTCCACCAAATAAAAGAGAAGTTCAATTCTATAAAAAAAAATACTTTTTCAATTAATTAAAATGAAAATTTTGTGAAGAAACAAATTCCAATGACCCCTTCTATTTAACAAAAAATTTTTAAAATAATTAATTAATACATTATGTTACTTTTTTTTTTAAATTTCATTTAATTTTTTCTCCCTTTTATGTTTAAAGCAATTAAAAAATTAAATGCATTTAAAATTTCTACAGAATTTTTAATCCATATATGGAAACTTCCTCATATTCGCATGAATTGCGAACAACAACAATAACAATAAGAAAATATTATAATAACTTTATTGATATTAAAACTTTATTTTTATTAAAAACGTGTTGTGCGTTTAAATTAACCCGTTTTGCATCGAAAACACACCCCCTTTCTTCCTTGTTTTATAATTCTTTCATTATATTTCTATCTCTTCTTTTTTTTAACAAATTATTTACTAGCTCACTTCTACCTTTATGTTTTATATTGTTCTTCATTTATGAATTCCATCTGGACACTGAGTACTTTTGTTAATTTCTTTACGTCGAAATAAAAAAAAACAAAAAAAAAAGAAGAATAAAATAACAATTTAAAAATTTAAAATAAAACGCTCGGACAAAGCGCGCTCACCTGGAAATGTGCTAAAACAAAGCGTTTTATTATGAAGATTTGTTACTTTTGTAGAATATTTAATTTGGAAAATGAAATAAAATAAAAAAAAAAAAAACAACAAAATACAACGACAAAAATAGCTAATCATAATTTGTGAATCAGAAATTTTATATTGAAATAAAAACTTTAAGTGAATCACATATTATTTTTGTTGTTGTTATTGTCCACCAGTTCAATGTTCTCGCGCGACCTATTCACACAAGACAATTTTGTTGTTTTTGTTATTATTTTATTTGATGAATTTTGAGAACAATGAGTAAAAATTTTAAACTATACGAAAAATTTATAGAAACAATTAAAAAGTAATAAAAATAACTGGTAATTTTTTAATTTTAAATGGAACTGTTATCTAAATTTCTAAATCTAAAATTCTCTTAAATGTGAAAATGAAACAAATCAAAAAAGTATGATGTATGACATTTCAATTGTCACAAAATAGAAATTAAAATTATTTGTACTAAGAAGGATTCTTTAATTGTTTTGTATTTGGTTCACCGTTATTCAAATTCAACATTATCCATATTACATGAGTCTGTTAGAAATAAACTAGTTTAGAAAAATGATGTTTATACTAACAACTGCATTCAGTTTTGACAGCAATCAAAATTTAAAGATTTTTTGTTTAAAAAAAATGACAAGTCATCCAAGAAATATGAAAAATACAAAAAATTCTTCAAAAAACAATAATAGATTATGTCAAAAATTTAAGGAAAGAATGACAAGTCTTTTGGAAATGTCAAATTTTTTTATTCTTGTTGTCTTTATTTTATAAATAAATGTTTATTAACATTAAATTTAACAATTAATCAGTGTGACAATTTAAAATAGTTTCATAAAATGCTCTGAACATTTATAGAGGATCTTTCCAAGTACTTTCGAAGCCATACTTAAAGAATCGATGATCTTATCACTAATCAGTGTTACAATATAAACATACCTTAAATCTTAATTAAAAATTGGTTCTCAGCTGCTTAGGCAGATTTTGTCTTAAATTACAACTATGTATTATATTTTTTTTTAATTCACATCGTGTAGTCGGAACTAACAATAATATTAAAAACAATTACAACATCAATATTAGGTAATTAATGTTGTGTATCTCAAAACTTGACTGTTTTTAAATATCGACAAAAAAACACGGAATATAATATCTTAAGATCTTTCATCTCATTTTGTCTCTTTGATTATTTTTTTGTTTTTATGTTATGGAATGAATTTGCTAAAATTGGAATTAAATTTTTTTTTTTTGATATTGAAAAGTTTTGAAATAATTAAGGTTTATAACTGACTAGGAAGATTTAAATCTTAATTAATTGATTGAGTTGATTAGTTTTTTTTTTGTTATGGATTTAAATAAAATCAAATTTTTTTGATTGATTAATTCGCTGTTTTTTGTTTTTTTTTTTTTGTGGCGAAATAACAATAAAAATTTTGATCGAAGGTGATGTTTAAATATTTTTATTTCAGTTCCTAATAATGATTTTATGATTAACTTATTTAATGATTAGCTAAGCTGCTTTTTTTCATATTCAGGTTGAATCGAATATATTTCAGATTGAATATCTGAGTTTTTTTTTTTGTAACTTATATATTTAATTATAATTCTGTTATTAATTAAAATCAAAAAAGATTGAGGAAAAATAACAATAAAACTAAAATTCTAGACAGTAGTCGGAATAATATCAAAGGAAATTATTAATATTACCTATTATTATATTAGTTTTAAGACATGCTTAACTCAATCTTGCTAATATAAATAATACACAAATACTGAAAATCAAATTCAATTTAAAATTCTTCATTTGATGATAGAATATTTACAGAATTATTATGTCCTTATTATAAAATATAAATAATTTTTTCTTCTGAATCTTTCCCATTGTGATTGAATTGAGCGTCAATTATTATTATTAATATATTTGTCTTCAATGAGGTGTAACAAACGCATTCAATTAAATGTGTTTTGTTGGATGTGTTTTATTTTAGAAAATAAAATATCATAAATTATCATAAGCAGGCCAAAAAATATTTTATTTAATTTTTATAAAAAAAAAAAAAAAACAAAAAATATAAAATAAAAAAAAAAGTTTTTTTTGATTGTAAATTAATTTAAATGTCTATGAATTAGTTCATTTCAGTTTTAAAAATCACAGAAGATTTTCGGGAAATTTTAAATAAATAGTAAAACATTTAGGTATTAAAAATCGAGACTATGCTTCACAGGATAAGTTGTGTAGTAAGTCTTCATTACTTTCAGTGGAAATCTGAATTGAAGGTAATGGCACAATGTACGCTTTGGTAATAAAAGCAATTTCAAATGTTCCTTGAAACGTACTCTACAAATTTACTTTTTTAGCTTTATTTCAATTTTAGAATTAAATAAAAATATTTTTTATATTTTTGTTTTAAGGTTTTGAAATCAATTATAATATCCCTTTAAATTATTTTTGCTGTATAAGAATATATATATATATATATATATTTTTTTTTAAACAAAAAATAATTTAAAATAGTGGAACTGCAGTAGTGCTTTCCCAAACTCCCCGCTAAACAAATTATAGAAACTCGGATTGTGATTTGTGAAAACGACTCGCATGTTTTAATAATTATAATTATGGAGAAGAAAACTGTCGTACGACAAGGGCAAAATTGTTTTCTGTTAAAAATTTATATTAAATTTTACTTTGATGAAATAGATTTCATGATATTTGTATATGAAAATACGAATTTATTTTATAAAAATGAATTTAATTGCATTTAAAAAAAAAATTTAAAAAAAATGCTGCTTTGGATTTAGTTGGTTGAACACAATCTACGCCTTTAAGTTTAAAATGTAAGAAGCCCAAACACCATAAAAACAAAGTTTTAAAAAATATCAGACAAAATTATATACAAAAAATTCCCTTTTTCTTTACTCCATTATTTTAAAAAGTACAAAATATTCATTATTCAGAAATTTCAAGAACTAATGTTTATTAATATATTTGTCTTCAATGAGGTGTAACAAACGCATTCAATTAAATGTGTTTTGTTGGATGTGTTTTATTTTAGAAAATAAAATATCATAAATTATCATAAGCAGGCCAAAAAATATTTTATTTAATTTTTATAAAAAAAAAAAAAAAACAAAAAATATAAAATAAAAAAAAAAGTTTTTTTTGATTGTAAATTAATTTAAATGTCTATGAATTAGTTCATTTCAGTTTTAAAAATCACAGAAGATTTTCGGGAAATTTTAAATAAATAGTAAAACATTTAGGTATTAAAAATCGAGACTATGCTTCACAGGATAAGTTGTGTAGTAAGTCTTCATTACTTTCAGTGGAAATCTGAATTGAAGGTAATGGCACAATGTACGCTTTGGTAATAAAAGCAATTTCAAATGTTCCTTGAAACGTACTCTACAAATTTACTTTTTTAGCTTTATTTCAATTTTAGAATTAAATAAAAATATTTTTTATATTTTTGTTTTAAGGTTTTGAAATCAATTATAATATCCCTTTAAATTATTTTTGCTGTATAAGAATATATATATATATATATATATTTTTTTTTAAACAAAAAATAATTTAAAATAGTGGAACTGCAGTAGTGCTTTCCCAAACTCCCCGCTAAACAAATTATAGAAACTCGGATTGTGATTTGTGAAAACGACTCGCATGTTTTAATAATTATAATTATGGAGAAGAAAACTGTCGTACGACAAGGGCAAAATTGTTTTCTGTTAAAAATTTATATTAAATTTTACTTTGATGAAATAGATTTCATGATATTTGTATATGAAAATACGAATTTATTTTATAAAAATGAATTTAATTGCATTTAAAAAAAAAATTTAAAAAAAATGCTGCTTTGGATTTAGTTGGTTGAACACAATCTACGCCTTTAAGTTTAAAATGTAAGAAGCCCAAACACCATAAAAACAAAGTTTTAAAAAATATCAGACAAAATTATATACAAAAAATTCCCTTTTTCTTTACTCCATTATTTTAAAAAGTACAAAATATTCATTATTCAGAAATTTCAAGAACTAATGTTTTTCAAAATAAAATCTAATTATTAATATATTATTAATATATTTTATTAATATATTTGTCTTCAATGAGGTGTAACAAACGCATTCAATTAAATGTGTTTTGTTGGATGTGTTTTATTTTAGAAAATAAAATATCATAAATTATCATAAGCAGGCCAAAAAATATTTTATTTAATTTTTATAAAAAAAAAAAAAAAACAAAAAATATAAAATAAAAAAAAAAGTTTTTTTTGATTGTAAATTAATTTAAATGTCTATGAATTAGTTCATTTCAGTTTTAAAAATCACAGAAGATTTTCGGGAAATTTTAAATAAATAGTAAAACATTTAGGTATTAAAAATCGAGACTATGCTTCACAGGATAAGTTGTGTAGTAAGTCTTCATTACTTTCAGTGGAAATCTGAATTGAAGGTAATGGCACAATGTACGCTTTGGTAATAAAAGCAATTTCAAATGTTCCTTGAAACGTACTCTACAAATTTACTTTTTTAGCTTTATTTCAATTTTAGAATTAAATAAAAATATTTTTTATATTTTTGTTTTAAGGTTTTGAAATCAATTATAATATCCCTTTAAATTATTTTTGCTGTATAAGAATATATATATATATATATATATTTTTTTTTAAACAAAAAATAATTTAAAATAGTGGAACTGCAGTAGTGCTTTCCCAAACTCCCCGCTAAACAAATTATAGAAACTCGGATTGTGATTTGTGAAAACGACTCGCATGTTTTAATAATTATAATTATGGAGAAGAAAACTGTCGTACGACAAGGGCAAAATTGTTTTCTGTTAAAAATTTATATTAAATTTTACTTTGATGAAATAGATTTCATGATATTTGTATATGAAAATACGAATTTATTTTATAAAAATGAATTTAATTGCATTTAAAAAAAAAATTTAAAAAAAATGCTGCTTTGGATTTAGTTGGTTGAACACAATCTACGCCTTTAAGTTTAAAATGTAAGAAGCCCAAACACCATAAAAACAAAGTTTTAAAAAATATCAGACAAAATTATATACAAAAAATTCCCTTTTTCTTTACTCCATTATTTTAAAAAGTACAAAATATTCATTATTCAGAAATTTCAAGAACTAATGTTTTTCAAAATAAAATCTAATTTAATATATTAATGAATTCCGTCATTCTATGGCGGGCAAACAGCTAGTTATTAGATAAATACAATAATGGGATGGGGGTAATTTAATTTAATAGGGGAAAATTTATATAATATTGATAATTAATATATATATATTTTTTATTTCATAAAATTTTTGACAACTTAATTAAATTTTATTTTAATTATAAATTTTCACTTACTCATTGTCCGTCCTCGTGGACACCAAAATGCTTTTAGAACCATTTGAGTCATTACTTCGCTGATTGTGTAATCCATTACTACTACCATTATTACTACTACTGTTATTATTATTATTAATTAAACCCACCCTGTTGCATTTTGGTATCCACGATGCTACTGCTATATAACGTTCTGGTTGATCTTCTCTAACTGTTATTTCATTATCGTAATACCCCTTAGTAATACTTTCAAATTTATAAAAATAATCAAGATCCTTATTATTTTCTTTACATAATATTTTAGAATTAATATGACTACCCTTTTCAATTTTATTACCATTATATCTAAGATTTGATGATTTGGTCGTCATCATACCTGACGTTAAACTTTTTAATGCTAATGAACTTTTTTTATTATTTAAATAATTATGATATTCTTCTAGGCTATCATTTTTATTATTTTCATTATCTCGTGAAATTGTAAAATCCACATATAGTGGTTCGTTCGATGGTTTTCGTGTAAATTCGTCATCTTCATTAATGAGATCATCATCATTATCATCATGTAAATTATCATTAATTAAATGATCATTCAAATTCATATTATTACCATTTACATCTAAGTTCAATCGATTATGATTATGACGCTTATCATAAATTCCTAAATTATTTCCACAATTATTATAACCATTACCATTAACACTTCCATTGCCAACATTATTGTTATTACCATTGTGCAATGAATTATTACCGTTACTGTAATAACTGTAATTACTTGACGATGTTTGTGATAGAGATCGTCTGCGACTCCTATAAAATTCATCTTCAAAAGGTAAACCATTTGGAAATTTACTGGAAAAAGCTTTTGATGAGCGATTAATACTGCTAGATGAATTCTTATGACCAGGTGATGAAACTGAAGACGATATACCATCATTTATTGAGGTATTTATTAAATTTCTACGTTTCTCATATTGGGGTGAAATGGGAGATCCTAAATTAGTGCTTCTATTCAGCTTTGTGTTATTTGTAATACTGATACCATTGTTTTGATGAACTTGACAATTACCATTGTCATTATGAAATGATGACATAGAACAAGATGACATTTTATCATCTTCGTAATATTTTTTACGAATCGAACTTCGTAATTGCATCCCATTTCTTTGTAAATTATTACTATTATTAACATTTTCATTCAAAGATTTATTATTATTTTTATCACTATGACTACTCTTGCAATTGACTGATGATCTATTCGATCTATTAATAAAAGATGAACGTTGAAAATTAGGAAGATTCGATGTATGAGAACTGCTATAATTAGTTGTGAGTTTCGATGATTTTTGTGGTTGTTGTTGTTGATTCGTTGTCATTTTTGATTTTGTAGTATTATAGTAACTTGAATTAGGAACGTGATTTTCTTTTGATACTTTAGTATTATTATAGGCACGTTTTTGTGTTATTCCTCCTCCTGCACTTTCATTGAAGCCATTCATTAAAGTTGGAGAAGCTAAATTTCTTCTACTTGAATTACTTCCACTATTTATTGTAGTTGAAGTATTACTTGAATTTTGTCGACTATATGATGATGATGAAGCATATTTTGGTGGAATTGTTGCCATACTTTCATCAGAGGCTCCACTTGTACTTATTGCTGGTGATTTTGAAGGCACAAAGTTTAATTTATTATTGCTGTATTTGAAAAGAAAGATGGTCGATAAATATTTTATATGACAAAATATATTTTCAAAAAAGACATTCTTACCTAAAATTTTTTCGACTATTACTAATACAATTACTATCCATAATTTTATTATTATTTCCACCATTTATTGAATTTTTTGAATTTGATTTAGAAAGTCCACCATTTAAATTATTTTGTTGATTATTGTTATTAGATCGACTTCTTAAATAATATTTATTTGTTGCTGTTGGTGTTGTTGGTGATGCTGGAGGTATACCATTATTATTATTATTACTAATTATTTTTCCACCATTTAAATGATGATGAAGTTGGTGTTGATTTGATGTTGTTTCTAATTTAGCACCAGTCAATGTTCTTAAATTTTCTACTGTTGATTCAATACGTCGACATAATTTTGGTGTTAATGGTTTTAATGGTTGATTTTGTAAATGACTTAATCTTAAATGACTTGGTGATTGTTGTTGAAACTTATTATTAATATCATTACGATTTAATTCATAATTATTTTGATGATTGGCAGCTATTATTGAAGAACTTTGAGTTGATTTTGTACCATATAAACTACTACGATAAGGTTGTAATCTAGAATTTTGAAAACCATCTAATATTGATGGCATTGCAGTGGCTGATGATGATGTTTGTAATTGATAATGATGATTTGTTGTTTTATCTTCTTTATCTAATTGTTGTTGTTGTTGCTGTTGTTGATTAGAGTTTGTTGTCGGAATTTTTGCTCTAAAAGAGCTATAAGGTCTAGTTGCTATTTGACCGACAGGCATTTTATTAGGATTTATATTTATTAGTACTTTAGAATAACAAAATTAATTATTAATATTGGATATGCTATTAGATAAATTTTTTGATTATATTTTTTCTAATTATTTAAACAAAAAAATATATCACAAAATTTTGTTAAAACTTTAAATATTTTTTTTTTGATTCTAACTATTAACTTTTTTTTTATCACAAAAATTTATTAGATTTTTATTTTTTTTTTAAAAAGAATAAAAATTAATTTAATTATTAAATTTTTTTTTAAATTATAAGCATAAGATAGTTTTTTTTTTTTGTTTTAAATTTCCACTTCTTTGCGAATTACTTTCAATTTTCCTTATTATTTTCCCCAAAATATTTTTAATAATGTGTGAATTTCTTGTGACTCACTTCTTTAAGGAGGGGGTTTGCTTTCATAATATTGTTGCGTGTAATTTTAATTTACATTTTTATTTAATTCTTTCTATATTAAATAATAAAATTAATTAATTATTTTATTATTGCTGATTACTCTCTTTTATTTTATATGAAGTTTTCGTTTTTGTGAATTTGTTTCACGATTTGAATATTTTTTGATTATTAAAGTTTTCCAACTTATTTCTTTGGTTATATTCATGGTTTAAGAACAAGTTGGAATTTTTATTTTTATTTAATTTTATTTGTTTAGTGTTTTACTAGCTAGAAAATAAATAATTTTGAAAAAACATTTATTAGAAAATAGTTTGTTTTTTTTAAAATGTATTTCGCCATTTCAGTTGCCAAATAAACCTTTTGATAATTTTGATAAGTTGTAATTTAAGTTTAAAGAATGCCTAAACTAATAAATTTGTTTAATAGCTTAAGTTATATCAATTTTTTGTATTAATTCAAATAATTAGGAACTGGTTTTATAAAGAACACGTGTTTTATAATGTTTTTGAAGAACTTCCATCAAATAAAATAAATTAAAATGTCTAAAAGTTAAAAATTTTTATTTTGCCTTGAACTAATCAATGGTCGAATGATAATTAATTTTTTAATTATTTTTATAATAATAATAATTTAATTTTTTTTAGTAACAAATTCAATTATTCTATCTTATACTGAAGTTAATAGCAAACAACCAACATTCTAAAGGTAACAAAAATACTTGACTAACAAAAAAAACTTCCACTTTATCAAGAATATAATTAACTTAACATTGAATAAATCTAACTCCATGTCTATTAGATAAATGCTGCAAGGTTATTGTCTGAACATATTTTCAAGTATTAATTGTACTACTGGTACTTATTATATAATTTTTTTTATTTTTTTTGGGGGATGTATTATACGGGAATCTGAAGGGGGTGGAAATAAGATAATTATTAAACTAATACTTAATGAAGTAAATTAAACAAATGACCAAGAATCAAAACTTTTTATTTTGACACTTCCATATTGTACGATCAAGAGTTTTTTGTTCTAAACTTTTGAAAAAAACTTGAATTTATTATGTTGATATTAAACTTAATAAATAAAGTTAAGAATAATAAAAGCATGTACAGTGTTTATTTAATTATTATACATATAAAACTACTATTCTAGTTTACAAGCTTCAATTAAGCAAAATTAATCTTTACAACTTTAAGATTTAATTTAACGCTTTATATATAGTAAATAATTCAAACTATATTTAAAATTTTCAGAGAATTAATTTAATGAGATAAGATATTCTCACATGAGTTAATTTTTGAGAAGTTATACGCAATATATAACAGCTACTGAAATCTAATAAGTTTTCGACGAAATCGGAAACGTTACTTTAATTTTTATTTTATGTTTCTTTTATATTACAAAAATAGATCTGGGCAATAGCGTAGTGACAAGGACGCTTAACTTTCAAGTCGAAGGTCTTGGGCTTAAACTTTTAACGCCGTTTATATCTAATTAGAAATATGTATGTAGTAAAAAATTTTTATACATAAATTAAGTTAAAATAATATAAATAACTCTTATGTAAGAAAATTTAGCATCAGACAAGCGATCAACGGCTTAGCGAAAATAATGATGCATAAAACTGAAGCTTACCCTAAATGGTATTATGAATGCACTGTACAGCTGAAAAATATGGAGTGAAAAATATCCATAGACACCTAATAATCATAAAATCTTGAAATACTGTTACATGATTCGAAGACTTTTATAAATACAACTGGCGGTTTTCGCAGCTGTTTCTCAAATAACGTTTCTGATTCCAACCTATTCGTACAATTAAGTTGTCAACATTTAATTCTTCACATTTAAGCATTGTTCAACTCAATAGCCAAATATTTTATAATTAATGATATAATGAACTGTTTTTATCTTTCGGAATGATATACATAAACTAATAACTTATCATTAGTCCATTAAAAAGTGTTTCAAAGCAAAAAAAAACATAGAACTACAAAAGCTCTCTATGGTGATTTATTGAAAATTTTAATTATATTTATTTATAAAATATATACATATATTTAAAATATATAAAAAAGCTTCCTAAAGTCGTCATCATAATCATCATAACTAATACTTATCATTACAATCATTATTTGTCAGCTGATTAAAAACAAAATTCTAATAATAAATGAACAACTAATAACATAACATTATGCTTCATCAGGTTTCAAATCAAAAAAAAATTATTTAAGTAAAAAAAAATGGACAAACTTCTTAGTAAAAAAAAAAATACTATAAAATAATGGAAATATTATCATTAAAATATTTTTTTTTTAAATTAATTTTTATGATATTATTAACCAAATACCAATGACTTTTCTTAATTTATTTTTATTTTAACATAAAACGAGAATGACTACAGATAAATAAAAATCCGGAAGATTTTTTTTTTTTTCGACTTTTATTTTTCTCAGATCATTTTTTTATTAAAAAAATAAAATTATTAAATTATTTGAGGAAAAAATAACTATTTACTGATTTCTTCAACTTTTTTAGTAAGTAGTTAAAAAAAAAATTGACAAAATAATGTAAAATATTCTCCGGAATATATAAAACACTTTTAAATTGTTTAATTAAATGTCGAATAGGATGGATTTTATTAAGTATCGAATTGTAGATGGGTTATAAAGGTATCGATTTGAAAATGCCTCTGATTACTATAAAAATTGAATTTAATGAGTCATAAATTGTAGCATAAGCACTTTAAATTAAGTAACAGATTATAGAAAAGATTTAACATCTTTTAAATATTTCAATATAATCAGGTTTAATTAAACTACCAACAGGTAAAATACAGGTAAATATTGAATTGTTAAAATGAAAAAAAAAATACGACAATATGGCGAAATATAACCCTTTTTTTTTGTTTATTTGCATTTGGGTCTAATAATATTTACAACAAAAACAAAAGACACTGATATTTTAAATTTGTTGTTTCTCTTTGTGTTTTTTTTTTTAAATCTTTGATTGGCACATCGTGAATTAATGATTTGGAATAATAAAAATTAAATGAATATATACATAAGTATATAAAAATTAAATATATATATATATATATATATATATCTTATAAATTAAAAAAAAAATATAATAATAATATTACTTTTAGTGAGACAAGAGTAAATACATAATTAATTCAAGTTAATAGAGACCAGGAAAAGAAAAAAAAATCGCTTAAAAAACAAATCGAGTCTCGATTATTTAAGCAAAAAAAAATAATTGATAAATTTATGATAACTAATTCCTTAAACAAAATAAATTAAAAAATAAAAATCAATTTAATAATATGAATTTAAATAAGATGGATTTTAAAAATTTTGATATTTTATTGAAAAGATAATTTAGAGCTTAATTTTTTTATTAATTGTGATCAAATTTATGATGGAAGTGATGATGTAGTTGATTTTTTAAGTTTAAAAAAATGGAATATAATTTATATGAAACTTGTGTACGATTACTTAAGTTGTATGACAGAATAAACCGCACGATTCAAAGATTATAGACTTCAAGTGAACCGCTTACTTTACAATTTAGGAAATGAAAATTGATTCTATATATGGTAAAAATTTATTCAGAACGGTCCTAATTGTATTCTATCTAGGTTTAAAATCTCATTATTTTCATATTACACATAAAATTACATAATTGAATCTTTACATAATTGGATTAAATCGAGAAGACTAACTAAAAAACTTACAAAGAACTCTTTATTTTTTATCTTTAGTAGCCTATCTACAATGAACGCTCTCGGTTCGCTTTCTACACGTAGCTATCTGTCAAACAAAGTTAAATGTATTGAATTATATGAAAGAGTCTACAATAGACGCAGCCATTATGCAGTCATTAAAAAATTGTTTAACTTTTAACTTTTTCGCTTTCTCTACGTATTCAAATGTCTAATAATTGAACTTTAAAAAATATTTTTTATTCAAAAATAAAAAAAAAATATATCAGAATAAAAAAATTAGTAAAATTATTAATTTTTTTTCTATCATTGGTTAAATAATATCAAACCATTATTCAAAATACGTTTACAAGAAACTTTAAGCTATTGAATATTTTTTAATTCGTGAAATTTGTAAACAAAACAATTTCAAAAAACGCTGTCTTATACATTTCATTGTGGACACTCCTTTGTTGGCTATGAATGAGAGCGTCATTGTAGACAGGCTATAAGTTTTTCCAAATTTTAATTATCTTTAATTTATTATTTAGAATTCTATCAGGTTTTAGGTTCTATCAATTGCAATATTTTACAAAATTTAGAATTTCAGAAATTTACAGATGCTTTGTCAAATTTAAATTAAAAAAAACCTATGTTCCAACACTTATATTTTACTTATAAGTACTCCAGAAAAAAAAAACATTCACAGTTAATTCTACAATTCCATAAAATAAATAATGCAAGAACTATAATTTTTAATTAATTCCTATTTCAGAAATAAAACAAGTGATGAAAAAAACCAAGGGTTTTTAAAAAAGCACATTTTCAAAATAATATAGTGTTTCATACTGATTATTTTATCGGAGTATAATGTTGAAGCTTCAATGTTAACGTTTTATTTAGGAAATATATACGTTGGTGACTAAGTTACTACTTACTTATAACAACCGTAATTTTTTTAGTTTTTAAGTCCTAATAGCCCCTCTATGGGGAAGGTTGCCCACTTTTTCAAGGATCTAATCCTCACTACTCCCTTCCCCCAACTTTTTTAGGTTCAAGAAATTAAATTGTGAATTCTACCAAAATTTGGAATTTTATTTTGAATTTTACTATCTAAGTAAAAATGGGTAAAACTGACAGACACTTTCTTCAATTTAAAGAACCGCTTTTACATTTAAGAAAATATTTTAACATATGTTAAAGTATAATGTTGGACCTTAAAATTTTGTATATTAACAAAAAAAAATTTGAACAGGTATTCAAGTTACAGGTGTTTAAAAATAGCAAAATTTCAATTTTCGAGCTCCGATAGCTGCTAAACAGGGGACGTGACAAAAAAATTTTGTTAACCGACTCCTACTAGTTTTTGAAGTTCTAACTTCTCCCAAAATTTCAAGACCCCAGCTGGAACCGTTTAGGAGATATGTGGGGCCAAAAATTTTGCAAAAATTGAGTTTTGCATAATGGTAAAGTTTAGTATCGTATGGTAACCCTGTACATTTAAATGATATATTTTTGTAAAGCCTAAGAACGCAGCTCTCTTTTACTGTTTTTAGATTGAAAATATAGCTAACAGAACTCTTATTATATCAATTTAAATATAGGGCTTTTTTGAAATTTGCTGGGGCTGTAGCTTCGTCACCCTTTAAAATTAAGAAAAACCTTTGACACATATTGAAATATATTTGAAGAGTTTTCAATTTTACAAATCACAAAAAAAAAATTTGAACAGGTATTCAAGTTACAGGTGTTTAAAAATAGCAAAATTTAAATTTTCGGGCCCATATAGCTGCAAAACAGGGGACGTGACAAAAAAAATTTGTTAACCGACTTCTATTTATATAGAAGAAGTATAGAAGATATGTGTAGCCCGTATAGAAGATATGTGTAGCCAAAAATTTTGCAAAAATTGAGTTTCGCATAATGGTAAATTTTAGTACCGGATGGCAACCCTAAACATTTTTCTTTTAAAAATTTATAAAGTTTATAAAACCAGCTATCTTTTGCCGTTTTTAGATTGAAAATACACCTAATAGAACTCTTGTTATAACAATTTGAATATATGGCTTTTCCCAACTTTGGGGGGCTGCAGCTCCGCAACGGGTGGGGCTACAGAAAAAAATTCTTCTACGAAATTATTTTTTTTGTAATACCTACTCGTGGTTAAAATTTCTTTTCTCTATTTCAAACGATGTAAAAGTTTTTGTAAACATACGGACAGACAGACAGACAGACAGACGGACGGACGGACAGAGTGAAACTATATAGGCACATTTTTACAAAATTTTTTGAAAATGTGCTAAAAATGTGGTCTAGAACGCATTTATATACAAAAAAAAAAAAAACTAATATAATCTTTATTTTAATTTAAGGCTTTCATAAAAAAAAAAGTACGTGGGATTTTTTTCATTATCCAAACTGTGATATTAATTTATATAGTAATCAAGACGCATATTTTTATTATGTATGTACATATGTACATTAAATTTTTGTTGAAAATTTTATAGTTGCAATATATTATTAAAAAAAAAAATAATAATAAAAATGAAAAACCAACGTGCAACACAATAAAAAAAATACAAATTTCAACTTGATTAATTCAACCTACTCTTAAAATTCTTGTAAAACATCATTTTATAGCTGTCGAGTAACGACTGAAAGAGGTACGACTATAAAAAAAAACTACATTTAGTTTTGATTATAATATCATAGAACACAGTATACAAGTAATATGTATATCTATATATATTTATGTATATAACTAATCATCGTTTTTTATAACCACATATATTAATTTTATTTTATATTTTATTTAATTTTTTTTTAATATAATATTTATGAAATCCTTGAAATTAAAATAAAAAAAAAAAAACGGAGACATAACGAAACCCCAACAAAATTATTCGATAATAAAATTTCCTTTCAATTGCAGAAGAATGCAAAACTTACATTACAATATAAATTACTCTGATGTACTCGTCGTTTGTTTTAGTATTCTATCTTTTTTATTGGGTAAAAACTCATAAAAGAACGTAGGGTTTATAAAATATAGTATTTATTTATATTTCCTAAATATCCAGCCTCATTTTAATCAAATAATAAAAAAAACTTATTTATATTAATAATAAAAACTAATTGTAATAAAAAAAGCTTTTCAATTTCAACCAATTTACATAAAATGTTTTTGTTTTTCATCAATCTTCTCTGAAACTAAAAACGCTGCGACTTAAAACACACAAACAAACATTTATTTTTAATTCTATAATGGAATTATGTATATGAATATGAAAATGATCCCCTGAATAATTTCATTGTTTCCTGAAACTTATATTTATGATGAAAATGATTAAATAATAAAATATACTTTAAGCCTAGAATGCTGACCTAACCCATATATGCTGTGGAATACATTTGATAAAATACAAAGTGATGCAATCATTTTTAATTAATGTAAATTAAAACAAACAGATTTACTTTATACTTCCTGATGGATGTTAAAGAACGGATTACTTATCAGATCAAATAAAACAACGGAGCTTATTTATCGGATCAATGACAGTTAATTGATGATAAAATGCAAATAAGTGATGAAAAAAAGACAAGGGTTTTTAAAAAAGCTCATTTTGAAAATTATACAATGAGTGTAAAATATAATCTAAATACACTCAAGAAAACCTATTAACAAGAGCTTCAATGTTAACGTTTAATTTTGGAAAAATATATACTGATGAATAAGTTACTGATTTATAATTTAATTTTTAGGTTCTAATAGCTCTTCAAAGGGGAATTTCCTCAAATTTTTACTTAGCAAACTTATGATGATTCAACCTGTCCACAAAATTTTTAGGTTCTAGAAATTATATTGTGAATTCCACCAAAATTTGGAAATTTACTTAGAATTTAATTATCTAAGCAAAAATGGTTAGATTTAAGAAAAACCTTTAACATATGTTAAAATATAAGTATTTAAGTTGCAGGTTCTTAAAAATAGTAAAATTTAAATTTTCGATCCCTTACAACTTCGAAACAGCAGGCGTGACAAAACTATTTTTTTTAACCAACTGCCACTAATTTCTGATGATCTAACTTCTCCCAAAATTTCAAGAATCTAGCTTGAACGATAAATTTTAAAAAAATTTTACCCTATACATTTTCCTTCCAAAAATTTATAAAGCTTATAAAACCAGCTGTTTTTTACCGTTTTAATATTGAAAAGATACCTGACGGAACTCTTGTTATAATAAATTAAATATAGGACTTTTCCGACTATAGCTCCGTAAAGGGTGGGTCTACAGGAAAAAGTTTTTCAAGTATTGTAAACATACGGACGAACGGATAGAGTGAAACTAATAAGCACATTTTTTCAGAATTTTTTTTTGAAAATGTTCTAAAAACAACAACCATTTTTAAGGATGACAAAACTTTTATTGCTTTATAAACGAAAGTTGTATTTCTGAATCACATTATAAAAAAATTTTTTCAACCCAAATGTTTCGACTTTGGATTTTTGAACACATGTTATAATATGTATGTTATTAGTCGGAAATTGGAAGTAAATGATTATGACATTGTTGAAATAAATATAGATGTATCAATTTATTAATGGATGCTGTATGTAAATACATAAAAAAATTTAATTTTAATGTTCTAATCAAATAATAAAAAAAAAATAACAAAAAAAATAGGAACACAGAAATAAATCAAGGAAAAGCACAACATGCGGAAAGAATTCATACTACACATAAATAAGTAGGAAAACTTATTTTTGATCAAATTATTATTATTAGTTATGAAAAGTCATCATCCTTCCTAATTTTTTTTTTTTGTATCTTCTCTAATATACAAAAAGTTGAAAAAACTTATCTAAGTTTAAAAGTGATGATAAGTTTTTATTTTTAAAGTATATATATATATATATATGTAAAAGCTTCTTTAGATCACTAAGTCATAACTAAAAAAAAAATACGCTGAAATTATTTAATTAATGAATATTTTTTTATAATTAAAGTCTTTTGTGTATCAAATTTCATATCTTAGTGCGCACAAACAAACAAACATCTGTTTAAAATCACCAAAAAAATGAAGAAGAAAAAGAAACCCACAAATTTTTTAACAAAACAAAGAACAAGATACACAAATTGCAAAGATTAATTTAAGTAAAAATTTCAATCACGCGATTTTAGAATTAATCATTAGACATGACCAACATTATATTGTAAATGTTGTACAAACATTTCATTATACACCTATATTAATTTGATTGGGTGTTGCAGAAGAATTTTTGAAAAATAAATAAAGAATATCTTTTAGATGATTATTAAAAAAAAAAGTCAGTCAATAGGCAAAACATTTAAAATCTATATGTATATGTACATATATGTTCATTATATGTTAGAACTTGAGGCTGAGAAAGTTTTTTTTTCAGAAAAAAACAAGAAATAGCTAATTAGGAACATATGGGAATTCTGTAATGATTAGTATTTTTTTTTTCATTATTTGATTATTTCACGATTTTTTTTTTTACTTTCTATGTGGTGCACCAATTAAATATGGGTAAGAAACTAGTTTAAAATAAAAGTCTTTTGAGCGTTTCTTAACTTTTTTTGTTTTTTAGTTCGTATGAAATTAAAAAAAAAATTCTAAATACGCGGTTTTTTCGATTGTTTTTTGTTGAAAAATAACATATGTACAAATTTTCTTTTTAGCAGCTGGGAAAAATATTTAACTGTTAAATTAAAAATTAGGTTAAAAAATCTAATTAAAAAAAATGGGTTAACTTTTGAAATAAGAATATGTTTTTACTTTGAAATTATAGCCTAGAGATAAAAAAAACGATTAAATTATTAAAACATTAGTTTACACAAGTATTGAAAGGTTCAATAGAACAACATATTTTAAAGTCTAAGAACGTCAAGAAACAAAGTTTTAAATGTTGCCCCAAGATCGTTTTGGAACAACACACCAGAGACTTTGGAACAACACTGCGAAATTATATATTTTTTTAATACTAAAATTAAAATGAATTTAATTAAACCTTCTGCTGGCATCCTTTGAAATTGTGAATCTCCAAGTAAAAAACTCTGAACCTCTTGAGTTAAAACACTCGAGTTTAAAAAAGTTTAAAGTATCGCAAAATAATATTAGAAATGTACTTAACTTAGTTATAATAATTTTTGGATATAAATAAATTTCTTTACTTTAAAAAAAATCTCTTAACCTTGAACCTAATTTTAAGGTATAAACGTGCATTATTTTCAACAAGTCTCTCAAATTAAATCAATTTATAACTGCACTTTTAAATGATATAAAACAAATGATGGTCTAGTGACATTGTATTTAAAAAAAATAAAAAGTGATTACAAGTAGCCGTATAAGATGAATTCAAGAAACAATTCATTGAATAAAAAATACTTAAACACATTTATCAAATTAATTTCATTGTATGTTCATTGGTTACTATTAACTCCAAAAGTTAAAATTAATTAATTATAAAAATTCGTATTTGTTATCATAAATTACTTATTCAATGGTTATTATATGATGGTTCGAACAATACATTAAACTTTTATTTTAACTTATTTGTCATTTTATATCATTTTAAAATCAAAAAAAAAGTAACCTGACCTTTTCAATTTTTTCAAGAAGTGAATATATTTGGAGAATGTACTCGAATTTTTTTGACAAGGCGGGAAATTAAAGAGTTCATTCAAGGATAAGTACAAGCCATGATTTCAATTAATTTTGAACTTGATTTATGTGTATAAAATAATTAATAATTTTCAAAAATTTTTAAGATATACCTAATTAATTTTAATATAATAAAATATGTTAGAAATGCATGCGCACAGTACTTAAATTGCATGATTTTGAATTTTTTTAAATTAAATTAATTTGATTAATTTTTGAAAAAGGTTTTTGGTTGTTGAAAGTTTTTGAAATTTATTTCGTATTTGCTCGTGTGTTCGTTTTAAAATTTTTGAAATTAAAAAAGTTTGAATTATAAATAGATTTTGTAAAAATAAGGAATAACTATTATATAATATCAATATTTTATTCGGGATCGAGTACAGTGCGTGGCGTAGTGTACAAGTATGCGCGATGAAATACTTGTTTGCAAAAATAAATTTAGTGAAATTAAGAATCTATAACTACCACTCGACTGAATTAAATCAATACTAAAATTGGTAAAAGAAATTTATATCCCAAAATAATTTGCCATTAACCAAAATCAAAAATTAAACAATAATTGACACACCGAAATAAGAGTAAAAATTCATAAAGAACCTATATCTGAATCAAAATAATCAATCAAATAGTAAAAAGTTCCATTTTCTCTTTAATAATCAAAAAAATTCCAAACTTAAACGAAATCCAAAATAAAAAAAAATCTTTAATCGACAAATTACTTTCATTAGCAGCAGCAACTTATCTTTTTCCCAATTTATTCAATAGATAAATAATAATAAAAAAAAAAAAACAACAAAACACGAACCTACTTTTCAAATTAAAAGATATTATAACACAACATAAATTTTATTTGATTTATTACATTACATGATGAAAACCACTGGTGGTTAATTTTGCCGAATCAATACTCATTTCATATCCAACTGTATACGCAATCAACAATCATCCCAACATATATAAAAAGATTGCGCAGAAATTATAAAAATAAAAAAAAAAAATAAAAAATTCGAAATGACAATTGACAAATGATCTTTTACCATATTTCTTAAATATCGAAACATCGCGGATAAGTTATCATATGATAGAATACACAAAAACAATAGAAAATTATTATGATGTTCTTAATATAGAGTCATGGCCTAAATTAAATTTTTTTTTTTTTTTATATAGTTTCTAAAATAATTCAAATAAAATATGGAGATTTTTCAAATACATTATTAATTTATTTTTGCATTTCTTTCGATATTCTACCGAATTTTCCATAATTTTCCTTTTACTTTGCATATCGTTTAAAAATTGTCAAGTTTAGCCTAACCTGATCTGCATTGCCCTCTTAACTTTAACTTATTTCTTAAATAGAACCTTAAGTTAATGAATATTTTATTCTTACATTAAGTAAATTCTATTGTTTCACTCATTTTTATACCAACTCTTTAACATTTTCCAATCTTTATCACAAAATTGTGTGGTTTAATTTTCAACAATGATTTTTCCATTGTGTCTGTGTTGAATATTTTTAGTAACTTGAAGAAAACCAAACCAATATTTTATAAAAATTAAAAACTAACAAAGTAACAACGTATAGAATATATGTATACATAAATACAGAAATGAATACAATACCATCTGTATATAACAGCAGCAGTCTGCAAACACCAATTCAGCAACAAATAAAAAAATGAAACCTATCAAATGTTGGAAATCTTGTATATTTTACTCAAGTAATGTATTTTAACAAACCGATCGACCGGTTTCTTTCCTTCTTGATGTATATATATATATATATATATATATATAAAATGTATAAAATACATTAATAGCATAATTTTTTTTGATCAAGTCGATAATCAAATTGAATGAAAAATCATATATACACATTTACAGTAACTATATATATATACATACAAATGTGCAAAAAGATCCAATAAGTCTAATAACAACTTAACCAGATTCTTTTCGTTTTTTTTATCCATTTTTTTGCTTCAAACAAGAAAACAAGACAACAAGGGACGACAACGATGAGGCTTGAGGACAAAAAATGAAATGAAATAATAAACTAAAATATAAAATAAGAACAACAACAACAACAATAGAGGAGACCACAGAAAATCAAAAATAAGGAACAAAATTATTGAGTAAGAAAGAGAAAAAAAAAAAGAAAAAAAACATCACCCCACACAATTGACAACATCCACAAAAGTGCTTGAAATAAATATTACTTAAGAACATGTAAAAAAATTAAATGACTTTCACCGGGATATAATATATACCTATATACATATGTATCTGTATTTTTTATTTAATGATGATGATTATTTTGAAATCAACGAACTAAAAAAAAATGCTAAAATATATTATTGCACATTAAATAATTTATTAATGTAACTGAACAAGATTCTTTAATTTCCATTGGAGTTTGTAGAGATTCTCTTGTGTATGTGTACTGAAAATTGCAATTAATTGTAGTAACTAATACTTATTATGATGTTATAAATTTTAAACATTACAAGTTCAAAAGAACAGAACAGAACATAAATTTATCACAAATCATTACTTGCAAATGTTCATAATATTATACATGTGATTTCATAAAAGTTCATTTAAACTTGAATTGATGAAACACTACTATCAACAAAATTATAATTAATGTTGAAGTAGTCATTAAAGAATCAAAGAATGTTAAAAAATTACAAAAGACAAGTTCATTGAACAAACCATACTTTAAATTGAAAATAAACGTCATTCATATTTTGACAGTTCTCAAAAATCTAAACAGTTTCTCTCTTAAAAATAGATTTTTATCTTTAAGAGAAAATTAAAAAATTGAAATATGTAAAAAAGTTATCAACACTGATCGTTATGTCATTTTTTTGTTTTTTTTTTTATTATTATTTTTTGATAAGAGTAAAAATAAATTAAACAAATTTTTTTTTTTTTTAAATATTATCTGAAAAGTAACGTGTGCACAAATAAAACATTCTGAACACAGTGTACACACATAATAAATAATATAAAAAATAACTAAAATTAATATAATTTTATGAAGGTGATATGAATAATGAAACTTTTTTAAAACAAATACAAATAATCTGGATTGCCAGATGTTATTTATTTATATGGAATTTATATTTATAATTATACTATGTATTAATACATAATTTAATATTAATTGAACAGCGAACAATGAAATAATGAACTTTAAGTCTTTAAGATGATTTATAAAACATGTCTTCCGAATAAAAATAACTGGCGTTTTAAGATTGAATTTTTAAAAGAATTTCTATTTGAAAAAACTCATTTATTCCATGAAGCAATTTTGGTATTAAATAATAATGTGAGAAACACTTTAAGAAATTTTACACACATATATGTATATATATACTTCCAGGTAAAGCAATTCAGATTGACTACAGTACAACTATTCTTTTGTATTTTGTAATTTAAATGAAAAATTATTTATTTTTTAAAGAATCCTGACTATGAATATAAAAATATTTAATTCCGAATATTTTGTTGTTGAAAAAAAAAAACAATTAATAAAAGTTGGTCATTTCATTTCCTAATTCTAAATATTGAATGAAATGTACGTTTATATGAATGATTTTTTATTAACAAACAAGAGCGAAAATGTTAATGAACTTTTTCAGTCAAATATAACAAAAAAAAAAAAAACCGTTAGTATGTATACTTGTAAATATGATAAATATGAATTAAAATAAAAATTCTGTCAAGTTTGAAAAAAATCATAACCGTTTTTTTTCCCCCCATTTACATAAAATCAATTTTTTTTCGTTAATTTCAAGTACGTTCTAATAGACTTATAGCCTTTGCTTAAATTTTTCAAAAATATTATGAAAAGATAATTAAATTTTCAAAGTATATATATATTCATTAGCCGTGAAACTTTATTTACATACTTATATTTATATATACTTTAAAACACCATATTAAAATCAAAAACAAATAACAATAAGTAACATAATCGTATTATACCTAACTATACCTACTCAATGAAAAAATATTAAAACAATTTTTTTTTAACCTCACTTTTATGGTAGAGTAAATAAACATCGAAATATGGAACTACATGTTATTAAAGTAACTTAATTAGACTTCAAAGCTGATTGAAATCAATTTAGAATCAATGGTTCTTCTTTGTGATTTTAAAAATGAAACCATTTTTACTTGAATAAACAATACTATTCTAAATTTTAAAGGCAATCACCTCGTGGTTCATAAGTTTAACACCACTCTTCAATACAAACATATTTAAAAAGATTTTTTGGAAAACCATATGGTTGTCATTTGGTAGTAAATTTTTCGTAAATTATATATTGCTTTACCCTTTGTGTAAATTTATATTGAAAAAGGATGAAACTCATTAAAAAGGAGGCTGCTAAGACCAAAGTATAATATACAAATAATAACAAAAGAAAAGAATCCACAAACACCTTTATGACATTCTAAGAAAAAAAAACTCTGTTCAGTGTTTTAATAAATTTTTAACTGATTTTAAATAAAATATTCATATATAATGTACTAAGAAACAACTGAATCGGATATTCATATTAATTAAGTTATTAATATGTTTGGTATTTTATGCGTCATTTAATTTTTAATCCAAATGAGTTTTTACATAACTAAATTATCGACAATGTTTGATTATCTTATCAAAAAAAAAGTTATTAAATTCTCTAATCAGTAAAATCTAACAAACAACTTCAACAAAAATTTTACAAAAGCAATTATTTAGAATAAATGGCAAAATACATTTTAATTATTTAATTTATTATAGCACATGTTTTTTATAACTTAATATTATCATTTTTTTTTTTTAATTTTGAAATGAAAAACTTTATTTTTCTTTTTTTTTTAGTAATTTTTCTTTTATAAAAAACAATTGATAAGTAAAAAAAAAAAAAATTTCAACAAACTTTTTATATATTAACACTAAATATTTCTTGTAAACATTCTAAAGATTGTTATTCTTTTGTTATAGGAGTTGAGAAAGAACATTATTTTATTATATATGTATATTTAATATTACAAATATATATAATAATTTGTATTTAATTTAAAAAAAAAAATATTTATTTATAAATATTAAAAACACACGCAATTTTCCGTTAATGAACGGTATAAAAACAAATTTTCTTTGATTTTTCGTTTGGATTTTGAAAAAGGTTGGAAGAAATATTGTTAACTTTTTCTTTTATTATTTTTGTATATTTTTTTTTCTAATTATTATTCACTATTTATTTATTATTAAATTTATTTTTATTTTCTTTTTTTGCAAATCAATAAAAAAATTTCGAAAAATTCCATTGACTTTTCCTCCTTTTTTAATTTCCACTTTTTTTTTTATTTCAAATTAATAAATTTTCTTTTTTCATAATTTTTTTTCCACAATTTAATTAAATTTTTTTTATTTTTTAATTTATTTTATTTATTTAATTTATTTATTTAAACACACAAAATATTATTTATTATATATATAAATCGCGATTTTCCTTTTTTTTTGATTTTGTTTTTTTTTTTAAATCTTGAATTTCCAATAAGTTTAAGACAAGAGAATAAAAAAAAAACGCGACAAACGTTTGAAAAAAAACACGTACAAAAATAAATATGAAAAAAAAAATCAACGAAAAAATAAAAATAAATAAAATATTATTTTTTCTTTTCTATTTTTCTTTATTTTATTTTTTGAATTTTTTTGTTTTTTGAATTTCTTCCGAGTCAAAACTTTTTTGCTTCCATTCGCTTGAGAGTAATCGCATCGACTGAATATTGTGTTGCAAAATTAAAAGACAGGATAGCTTTAAACGGCTTTTTCATATACAAATCGAATTGCGGTTCAATTCAGTTCAGTTTGATTTGAAATTTTGTTTTTCTTTTCTCTGTTATTTTTTTTATTGTTATTGTTGTGGTTTTTTTTTTGGAAGTTTAAGTAGCAGCAGAGGAGTAAAGTAGAGTAGAGCAGAATAGGTATAAGAAAAAGAAGAAAGAAAATTAAAAAATTGAGCTACTCAGCTATTTAAAAAAAACTCACGATCGAAGGAGACCCTAATTAATTTTGTTTTTGTTATCATTTTGAGATTTTCTTTGTGTTTATAAGTTTTGTTGTTGTTGTTTTTTTTTCTTGTAATTTTCTTGATTTTGTTTAAGATTTTTCTTTCTTGATTTTTTTTTTTGTTTTTTTTTTTTTTCTTTGAGTTTTTGAAGTTAAATTTGGAGTTAGAAAATTTTTTAATTAAAAGTATGTAACATCTATTTAAAAGCGATTTTAATTATGTCACTCACCCTATTTACTCAGATTAAAAATTAGGACAAATATTGTATGCAAGTAGGTACAGATAAGGGATATCAAATTTACGGTAATTGAGTGAAAATTGGGCCCTATTGCAACAACAACTTATCAATGATCATATTATGAAATAATTTTTTTTTTGATAAATTTTTGTGTCAATGAAAGCGTATTTAACAAACAAAAGAAGTTTGATTAGTAAAAACACTCAATTTTCATAATATAATTGATTGATTTGTGATAAATGGTTGGTTCAATAGGGCCCTGTGCACGAATTGCACATAGTATGTTTTAATTAAGCCTATTAAAAAAGAGCAGAAGTGAATTTTATTGGAATTACTTATATACATAATACATTTGTTAATATAAGAGTCATTCAATTCGTTTAATCACATTTTAAATACTTTATCTTGTCTACAATTATAAAATATTATTTTATACATTTAATAACTTCTTTCTTCTTAAATTTAGTTTCAATTCCAGTTTAAAAAAAAAATTTTATTTTCCTTTATGTTTTTTTTTTTTTGAAACAAAGTTTAAACAGGCTTACAAATTTGCTGAGAACTTGAAAAATAATCGAATTAAATTTTTTTTAAATTTAAATTTACAATTCAGCGCTAAATAAAGAGAGAAAGAAGTATGAGTAATTTGTAATTTTATTTGAGTGAGTTTTTTTTTTTGTTTTTATTTCTTTAAGATTCAGATTCAGTTTAAACATTCATTTCTCAAACCAAGTTTCTTTCATTTCTTTCTTTGTTTTACTATTTACGGAAATTATTTATTAGTTATGATTGTTTTATTAGCAATAACATATTAACAAAATAATAAAAATACAAAAAAAATAAGAGTTACAAAATAATAATTTTTCCTTATATTATATACAATGCTAATAGACTGGAATTCAATATTTTTTTTGTTTTGTTTAGTTGAAAATGGCAACTGAAGTTCAATTATATTTAGACGTCTGATAAAATTATAGTTTCCATAATAATTTATCGCAGATAATTCATATTGATATTTTGTGTAGATACGAGTTTGTACATAAATTTTTATATTAATTATAAATACTCATAACTAGAAATATATTCAGTGGCTTAGCTGTTTATTTATAGTAGGATTTATGGAATAATAAAAATTAAGGCACTGTATAGAATCAAGAAATTGATAATGCACTTTGTGGAATTTGATTTGTTAAAGTTGTCAGAAATTGTAACATGGAAATATTCGCTTTTACAAGTAATTTATCATCTACTTATTTTTAATGGAGGATAGCATGTCATCCGTTACACGAGGCCTTGCGACCCGTTTTATTTTTAATTATATATTTGAGCACCAGGGTAATTTTATAAAGTAAAATTTTTTTTTTTTTTTTTTTTGTAAGCGCTTACTGTTCAACTGTTAGGCTAATAAGCCTGTCTATACCATAGATACACATTAGAACAGGGGGTCATACTATAACTCTTCGTGTTATTAGAATTGATCTTAATGAATTCCACATACAATTTACGTGAGATAGTACTGCGCCTTATAAAATGTAGAAATGTCTTAAATTTTCAATAGATACAGTTCTATTTTGTTTACATTGTAATAATTTAGTATTCCAGTAATATGGTATTCTATATCCGTGAGTTATATTATTCAATTAAATTGTTATATTAATGTATTTTTTATTAAAGATATATAATTATTAATTATTGATTAAGTCATTAATTTGAACCCAATGACAAATGGTAGCTGTGTCGAATCGAAAACCAGAAAAGTTTTTTCACTTTTATTAGGAATCAAACCCGGATCTTTCGCATAAAAGGTCCGCACTCAACCTCTGTGCTTGAATCCGTTTGTTTCTAATTTTCCATGTACAATATTAGGCTTTAAAACATGGGGTACGTAGCAAACTATCAAACCCTCGATCACAGCATCACTGATCCCTGATTTTATCATTTTATTTCCTACCGAATATAATGAATATAACCCACGATGAGTTACAATCAAGTGAGCAGAGATTGGGGAATTAGATAATATATTTCTTGGGTAAATACAAGCTTAAATATTATAAACTAATAAATTCAATTAATAAGTAGATGTCAGGAATATAAATTTAAAAATCAAATAACTATTAAACTTATTTATTTGTACTTACTAAAATCTTCTTTATGTTAAATAAAAATATAAACCTAAATTTTTAGGCACATACCTTGATCTGAAATAAAGAAAGGAAAATTAATATTAATAAAAATTTTTCTATTATAAACATCAATTTTTAAACTTTTGTAGTTAACTTGAACTCCGCTGTCATATTAATAACTACTAAATATAATACCAAATTTTTATTTTAAAACGGAATCTGTAACACGATATCCATTTTGTTTTTTATTACAAATAAAAATAAAAACAAAGTCTAAAACCAGACTTTAAAAACTAAAACAAGAAATAAGTAAAAGTTTAAGCCTAGACAAAAAAATGACTCAACAAAATTATATTATAGTTTAATCAAATGAGTATAACTGCATAACACAATTATTTTTCTTTATAGTTATTTAATAAATAAATTAATATTACAATAATATTTATTCTTTTTATAGAAAATAAATGAAAGAAAAATATTAACTAATAAATTAATTAATAAAAAAAATAAGTTTTACATGAAAATTTAACATTGCATTTCTATATTATAGAAGAGGAACTCATTTTGTTTTTATTAAATATTACAACCAAACTTAGAATGAGTGAAATTGGAATGCAAGTCTCAAAAGTTATAAATAATAATATTAAAATGTTAAGTCAGTTTAGTTGTACATATATACTATATTGAATAATATATATTGAAGACTTTAGAGTAGTAAATAAAGGAAAAATAAGCGATACAACAAATTGCAAAAAAATGCACAATTCAATTTGCATTAAAACATTTTAAAAATAAATTTAAATATAATTATTTAATTTTTCTTTTTACCTGATAATTTAATTTTTTTTTTTTTTTAATTAATATTTATTCTAAGTTCAAGTTATTTATAATTATAAATTTATTGTCAAAGCTTTTAATAAACTGTCATAAAATATGTTGTGATAAGATCAGCTGTTGTTATTTATAGGTAAAAATAATATTCAAGGTTTAAGCAAAAATACAAACATAGATGCAGCCACAGATAGTATAATGTATAATTAAAACTTTAAAGAGTGAATGACAAATGATGACACATTAAGAGAATTGAGGAATTTTCCAAAAATATTAAGAGATTAAAATATTAATTTAAAATTTTAATTAATAAAACTTTAACTCAAATTAGTTTCAAACATGATTACCTGTTTCTAATTCAGTAAATAAAAAATAAATTTGAAGCTTTTAACTTAAAATTTTAAATGCAAATTTTTTTTTTTTAAATGTTGCAGAACAAATCGCTAGCTTAGACTGAGACAATATTAAGTTAGGTGTTGAAAAGCGTTAAAATATGCAATATTTATGGCATTCATTTCAGGAATAGTTTCGAATTAATAATAAAACGTGATAAAAACAAATCTTTTCAATTCCATATGTTAAAAAATTTTTTAATAATTAGTGCATAGTTTTATGTCTTAATTAACCGACAAATTTTTTTTAATTAATATTTTTTTTTATTAATCTTTAGGCAGACTAATTTGTCGGTTAATTAATAAATTATAACTCGTGTTATGCAAATTAATTTCGAAATTAAGGTTTCCAAAAATGGTGCTATAAAGTGCAAGTTTTTCCGACATTTCATTATTCTTATATGAAAAAAATTGCAAAGTGTATATGACAAAATTCGTTTTTTAATTGATGTTGATAATAAAAAGGTGTTTTTAAATTAGATTTAGTATAAGAAAATCTAAATATAAATATTGTCGCCAAAATGTCCGATCAAAATGAGATTTAGTAAACAAGTTTTGTAAGGAAATCGAATTATTTTAAAATCGCAATATTATTTTAATAAGGAATAATTATGGTTATAAATGTAAAATGTATTTGGAAAATTGAATTGAGCTAAATCGGAAAATGACTTGGTCAAATAAAATATTTGTTAAGTGTTTGAGATTCTTGTATCGCTGTTAAACTTTACTTTCTCAATATGATTTTTTGAATATCAATAAAACTCATATTAGACCAAAAATACATGGTGTAAAATACACATATTTTAGCTGGAGCCCCTATAAGGGCGTTGAAATATCTCAGTTGAGTACAAAATAGAGCAATAATTCTATTGTCTTATAAATGATTCCAGCGTCACCTGAACCCTCATTCGACTTTTTTCAAATTTTTCTATTCCCCCATAATCTAATAATGCTAAATATCCTAAACCCAAGCCCCCAAATCTTTCCACATCTTCATTCTCGAAATCAAACAGTATATTAGTATTAATTAGTTTAATATCTATACAACCAAGGACTAAATTTACTTAATGTAAAATCGTACCATATGTAGGTGGACCAATAACTAGTAACACTTATTAAAAAAGTAGATGGACCTATCTTTCAAGAACAAGAAGTAATGCAATAAAATCCAGTAAAAAATTGTTAGTAAAGAAGAAAATTTTATCTTTAAAATTTATTTTATCTGGAGAATCATAAAATAATATTGTAAATTTTTTTCAGGAACAGTATAAAATGTTGAACAGTGCTCAATGATGTTGGAAAATTTTACAAAAGAAGTGAATGACATCTGCAAGAAATATATTATAAACCGGTTTACATATAAAACTCTTTTTAAAAACATGAAAATGGTACAAAATCTTGTAATGTGAAAAATAACATGTGATTTTTTTTTTGCAGCTTCCTGTGTTTCTTCATGATGGTACAGATTAAAACTAAGATATTATTAGGTAGCAGCTTTAAATGTAATGCGAAGTTATTTATCTAAGGAATCAAAGTCAAAATCTGTGTTTTGATTATAAAATGGAAATGGAGTTTATTAAATTGATAGAAATTGTAATTCATCCAGAAAGCAAATCTGTTTAATTATAAAATATCCATAGTTCCAAGTTTCTAAAACGCAGTTTTCGAAGGCATGATTATACAATGCTTTATTAGAGTTCTCAACTTCTTACAGTGTCTGTTCTTTATTACTACAGACAGATAACCTTTTTTCCATATTGCATTTCTTCATTATTAACCTAAAATGATAAACTTATCATCATGACGAGCTTAATTTTTTTTTAAATTCTTAAAGGTCCTAACCCCTACAACATTCAATTCCCGGAGACATGAAGTGAAATTTAATTGTCATCTGTTGTCATATTGTAATAAATTGGAAAACATTAATTGTATGACATTATCACGTAATATGATAATGAAAGTTTTTATTTTTTTTCTGATTATTATTGATTAAGTGGTTGTTGTTGTTGTTGCTGTTAACTAATTGATTATTCTTGTAATAACTTCCCTGTTTTCAATGAATTTTACAAAAAAATAAATCAAAAAAAAAGCGCAAATACGTTAAGAAAATTTATTTTATATTCAACAAAATTAATAAGTAAAAAAAAAAACAGTGTGTTAAATTTTAAGAGAAAAATGATAGACATATAAATTTATGCTTCTTGTACGTCATTAATAAATGCAATGGTCAATGTAAGATTATGAAATACAAAAAGAAAAGTGAAAGTTTCATTAAGATTGATTTTGTAATTTAAAAATCAATTATTGGTTATTGTCGCTGCAGTGGAAGCTTTGTTATATTTAAATCAGTTTTCAGTTAATAAAATTTGATTTGAGCCAGTAAATGTAATTATAACTTTTTTAATTTAATTTTTTTTGACTTAATAATTACATATTTTGAAAATAATTCAATATGTAAATAATGAATGAAAATCGGAACAAGCCAATAGAAAATATATACAATACTGAGAAGGTAAATACAGGAAGGATTTTAGAAACAGGTTTCCAAACTTGTGGATTTTAATTCTAGTGGAAAATGAAGTTTTGTTCCCAATTTCGAAACACTTAGATCCCAAGTGTGTAAATGATAATTTGATATTATTGTTCCAATCATTAGGTGACTTGTTAGGTTTCAATAATTTATTAAAAGGGGCATAGCCCATACCCTATAATATAATAATAGACATTTATTAAATAGAATTTAATAGAAATATATCGTGACATATATTAATTGAGTTGGGGATCAGCGATTCTAAATATAAAACAAACGCATAAAATTGATCATTTCAATGACAGTGTATTTAATTATTAATTCAAAATTAATCTTTCCATCTAGCATTAATCAAAAACAAAAACTAAATTAAAATTTAAAATAAAATTTAAAAACCCAATTTTCTTATCATATTGTTAAATATTATTTTAAATTGTTTACTTCTTCCTAATTTTCTTTCTTTGTTTATTTAATTTATCAATTTGAAATGTATTAATGATGACTGAATGTAATTATTATGAAATAGCTAAAAATTAGTCATTTTATGGAAACTTTTTGTTTTCACTTCTGAAAAGATCTTCCTCTCACATTTAAAATGTAGCATTATTTAAAGTAACATTTGTTAAATGTTACATAAATGAGTGGAATGAAAGAATAAAAGAAATTGAAAATTGGGTGAAATAAAATGAAACTACAAGATAAAAACTATAAGAATTGTCGTAATTGGGAATATGTAGCATATATATAATATCTTTCCTTCATTTTTTAAATACTCGAATTAGAGCGCAAAAGTATAGAACACTTTAAGTTCTCAGGTCATTTACAGAATAATTATCAAAAAAAATTTAATATCAAATTAAATCAGTTTAATCTTAAGCTTCTTTTGTAAATTAAATAAAAAAAAATGTGCTCAAAAATAAAATGATCTCTTCCTTCATAATTATCCCTTCTTTATAATAATTCATAAAATCTAAAGTATTACAATTATATTAAAGTATTACAGGTATTACAAACTTATTCCTATTTTTATAATATCTTATATGAAATAGCATATGTTTGTGCTTCACTGCACAACTTTACAATTCAAAAATTCCAGGAACACCATTTGACATTTAAAATAACTTACAAAATACCAACGGATGGATAATAATTTGAACTGGTAACACTATTGTTCTTTCTCTTTCTTTCTTTTTAATCTTTCTTAATATGGAAACAATCAAGCAAAATTAATTTTCTTAGGCTGAAAAACTGATATTGAAACAAAAAACCATATTAATTGAAAACCACCGATCCTCTATTGTAACCAAACAATTTTCTTTTGTGTACAATTCTTGAAAATTCGGGGAAAGTGTTAATAGGTACAATTTTTTTTGAAAATGTTTAAATAAAATTAAAAATAAAAACAAAAATGGTAAAAATAAAAGCAATGGAAAAACGAAAACAAAACAACAAATTTTTGCTGAAAACTATTGTCTTTAAGTATTTACAAGGTTTTTTTGTATTTTGTTTCACGCAATAAAGAAATTGTTAAGGTAGGATAATGCTTTTAGTGACAAATACAAACGATGAGTCATTTGTCTGTGTAAATATCATACTCTTTGGATAATATAAGTCTAGACCCAATAAATTTTATCACAAGAAATGTGCAATTTTTTTGTCTCCAATTAATCGAAAAATGTTTTACATAAGAAATGAAAATTTTTTTTTGAAAAATTCCGAAAAGTCAATTATGACAATTAAAAAATTTTTGTTAAAAACATTTAAAACAGATTAAAACAAATTTAATTTCAATTAATAAATTATTATGTGTCTCTAATAGTTCTTGGGACTTTAAGTTACAGAGTACAAAAATGGCATGCATTTAAGAACTTGCATCAAAACGAAATATCTAACTAAATATTGTAAAAAATAAGTTATTAGGCGTTTTTTTTAATCTGAGCATGCTCAAGATTCCCAGATTTAATAAAAAAACACTATGTGAAAAAAATGTCATTTTTATTTTAGTTACGTTTTAAATTGATAACTCAAAATAGACACAACATTTTAACTTTTATTTTACAAGTTTCATCTTAAACAAACATCAAAATGTCTTTGATTTTATTTTGCTCAACCGTACTCGAAATATTTGAAAAGAGCACGTAGAGCACGCTCTGGGCGCGTTTTGATTTAAAACGATGAATAACGTTCTCTCAGCGCTTAGAGTAAAAAAAAAGCACGATTTTTTATTTGACAGTTCATGCTCTTAGATTTAAAAAAAAAACGCCTAAAATGAACCATATAGATATTAGGAATTTTAAGCTCAAATAACTGATAACTGAAAGCCCATATATTTTGTTGTAGCAAAAAAAATCAGATAAGTTAAAATAGCTTCAACATTTTTTTAGTTTTTTCGATTTCATTTCGTTTCAAATTTCTTTGCCATTGTTTTAAACTCAAAATGTCAAAACAAAATTTAATATTTTTTATCTGTTAAAACGGGTATTTTATTTAAAGGCGGTAATCAGACGTTCAGTGAATCAGTCATTTTTAACTGATAACCTGTGTGATTTTTATTTGAAAAATTTAATTCTTTATTTCCACTTGTAGCTAACGAATGACATTGCTCAGTTTCTGTCATATTTAAAAAGTAGCAGTTAAAACTGATAGCATAATCATTTTACATTTTTTCAGTACTGAAGCACTGATTGAAGAATTGACTGACTAATCATCGCCAATGAGAAAAATTTATAAAACTAATTTTAAAGTAAAAAATTTTCTACATTCTACACCAATTTATTATTTATTATATTTCGTCAGTAGACAATTTATCGTACTATCAAAATTTATTTATTTGTAAAACCAGTCCTTTGCCTATTTGACATTTGGACTTCTTATTAAAACTATTAATATATACTCTATATATTTTATTTAATTTGATCCGACCAGGGTTTAAAACCTAAGACCCTTCAATTGAAAGGCGGACGTCCTAAAATACTACGCCACCGGTCGGACTACTATCAAAATTTATTAATTAATTACTTTGCCAAATTTGAATCAAATAAATTTTTTAATATTTTTTTGGCAATATAAAAAATTTCTAAATTAGAATTACATAATATGCAAATGCAAAACTTGTGTTATTCATAAAAATCATTTATTACTTAATGTATATTCTGCAAAATTCAAATTTAATTAACAAAATTAATCAAGGTCATATTATTTCATATTAAAAATTATTAAATAAATCGAATTAATAAAACATGTATTGGCTGTGTTAATAAATCTTACAAGAAGTCTTTTTCTATAACTATTTTTAAATTGAAAATTGAAGGTTTATATTTCAAAAATCAATAGAAAAATTACTTATGCGGTGAATTAAGAACAGCTACCTACACTAAATATAATCAAAAGCCATCAATCTATATAAATATTTATATGAAATGAAATCGAAATAATGATATTCCAAAACAAACAATTATAATAAAACAATACAACATTAATAAAAAAATAACAAAAAAATAAAATCAAAGGATATTACAAATTAGGAAATATTTTATAATTATACAAGAAATATTATAAATTAATAATTATTTTTATTTTATATTTCCATTTATAACATAAAATTAACATGAACCTGTCTTAAATAATATTTTATTTGGGTAGTCATATAAACAAATCTAATGGGTAGGGTGGCATCCTTAAAATAAATTTACACAAATGTTGCGAAATATTTTTCTTGTATTTCTTTTTTTTATTTTTATACAAAATATTTCGTTAGTTTTAATTTCATATAACTAGAAATTTCGATAATTTTTGCGTTTTTTGGAATAATCAATCTTCAAAATTTGTAAAAGCAAACACACAACCACAAAAATAATTTATAAATAGTTGATTCCGCACCCTAACTTTGACTCTATTTTTAAAAGAGACTTAAAACGGTAATACAAAAACAACAACACTTTTTCTATCGTGTTAGATCAGACACTTAATTGGAAGTGTGTATGGTACAATATATAAGAAGCATCACTAAAAATTTCTTTATATTGAAACACACGAATGGTTGGAAAATCACAGAAAACTATTATTTATATGTGAATCTACCACCTAACACCTTTGAAGTTGTTTTATACATTAAAATATTTTTAACACATTTTTAAAAAAAAAAGTTTTAAAACTATATAGTCTGTATAGTTTTTTTTTGTTCGTCCGTTCTTTATGCAAAACATCGTTTTACATCGTTTAAAATAAAGAAGGTTTTTCGGGCTTTTCCTCAATTTAGAAGACTTATATTTAAATTGTTATAGCACAAGTTCTATATCGTATATTTTCAACCTGAAAACGCCAAATAACAGCGGCTTTGACATAAATGTTACGAGTTGTCAACTGATTTCATAACCCTTTATGTCTTCGAAACTTTAAACCGTTTTTCTTAATTATAAAGGTGTTTCCTAAAATTGTTATTTTTTTTTCAAATTTTTCCTATAATAAATTTCTAACAAAGTTCTAAAAAATTATTACAAACTTTTTTTCAATATTTATGATCTTTACCCAAAACTTATTATAGAACATTGTTTAATTTTGAAAATTTGCTTTTTTAAAAACCATTGATCTTTTTCATTACTTGCTTTTTTGTAATTCAATTATGATTTTATGAATTGCAAAATAAAAATGATAAAAAGAGAAATCTTTTTTAGTTTTTAAATATTCAAGTAACTTTTGGTTTTTTTGATTTACCTTTATACATACACTTACTTACATATGGAAAACAAATGCTCGACGAAACTCAAAATTATTCGTTTAATGTTAAGTTCTATTCAAGAGCTTTATTACATTTGTTTTGATCTGAAATATTAAGCTAATGCTCTAACTAAATGTGTCTTAATTTTCATACATATGGATAATTGCATAAGTCTGCTAGAATACAGGAGCGTTTAGTTGTTCATCGCTAGTTTTTAACATCCTGTAATTTTTAGCATCTAATGTTTCCCGAAATTTACCTTGGGATTAGACGTTTCTCTACAAATCTCCAAATTTTCAAAATACAAATTCCAAAAATTTCCTTTTCAATACAAAAATTCCAAATTAATAATGGAAAGGAGGCAAATTCAACATTTCTATAATATAATAGTATAGTCATTCTTAATTTTCTTACAAAACGTGCGAATAAAATTAATGTAAAGAATTAAGAAGGCGCAAAAATAACTACCGGCGACTTCATTACCATTAAATTTTATATGAAATTTAAAACAAACCAATCGTAAATTTGTCAAACTTATTTCCTTGACCTTTTGCGGTTAAACGCGTGATTTAATATAAATGATTAATTAGTTTTATAATTTACAGGAAAAATAAACTTATAAGTTTTGTGTTGTACATAAACCAACCATTTTTGTATGGGAAATGTGAAACAGAATGAAATCTGATATTATTTTTATGTTTTTAGGGTGTTTTAAATATAAAACGAATACAAAAGGTGAATTTAAAAATAAATTCAATAATAGTATATATACTTATATTATACTTAGTTAATTTTTGTTCCTGAAAATTAAAGTTATTTATTTGTACTTTTATTTTGGATTAAACGGAAACAAACAAATTTATTTTATTTGAAAAAACTAGACAGGAAGTTTAGATTTTATTTTTGATATTCGATTTTTTTTTTTCCATCTATTACATCCTTAAGAATCAAGATTGACATCGGAAAATTGTCAGACCAATTAGGGTCAATATTTGTTATCGTCATTAATAATAAACAAATTAAACAATTTTTTTTTTATAAAAATAGGTCACTAATTAAAAATGGAGGTATGTTTAAATAAAAAATAATTTTGATTTATTTTCATATTTTTATAAATAGAAAAAAATAAGATGGAAGAATGAATTTGAATTCTACATGTTTTATTAAGTTATTAGTGCCAAATAATTTAAAGCATTAAGCCAAGTAAGAACGTCATCACCATCTTAAAGGTTAAATGTAGTTTCTATTAAATTTGTAAATATAAAGAAATATTTAATATTTATATAAGTTATATTCAAAACTTTTCAATGTAAAACAAGGAGTGCGGCAGATGTTAATCCCTGCCATTAAATTAGTAAGATGGCGAAAGACGACTTATGGAAATTCATTTGTGCGTACGAAATTATGGGATCAAATAATACAATTCTTAAAGATTGTTATTCATATATGTACGATCCTAAAATGTTTAAGAAGAACGTTAACATCCATTTTCATATCCCTCAAATATACTCTCTATAACCTTATCTCTCTACTCTCTATAACCTAATCCTTAATTCTCCATTCTAAATCTCAATTCCCTTATCTAATCCCGACCCTTAAAACCAAACGGTCCATTTGTATTTAAGGTGCACATCAAATTTGGTTATAAAAATGAGTTGGTTTTAATTGGTTAAAGTCTAACATTAGTTAGATGGACCCCGTACATTGATTTTAGGTTGCTTGCAATTCTTTCCACTAACTTTCGAAAATAAAAATTAAATATAAAACTCACAGAATTATCCTATATACAATATGTAAATAGAAATTTTTCTTTGAAATCTAAGACGTTTTACATATTATAAGGTTTAATACTATCTTATGTATGTATTAATTGTATGTGGAGTTTGTATGAAAGTTAAAAATTTTTTTTTATTACTTTTCTCCAGAAATCCAGTATATACTTTCAACTTGAAGCTCCCATTCTTTCAAGATGTTTCGTGTCTCCTTAATTCATGTAGCACCATTCTTCTTCATTTTGTTCTTGGTCTTCTGGTCTCCTGGATTGACTGGATGACCAATCCTACTCCATTTCCTTCCGATGATTTGCTTTACTACTGATTTTTCAATTGTTAGTGCCTACAAGTTTGCTTTTTTTTTTGTGAGATGTTTATTTACGAAGACCTGTAATTTATTTTTAATGGAATTAATGAGCAACCTTGATTCGCAGCCATAAGTATACATTAACATCAAGATCAATTAGAATTATGTATAAGAACAACACTATTGTATAGAAAGTTTTCTTTTTACTCCAATAGTTAAACGAATTAACGAGAATAAAATTGCATTAAATTTCAATACATAAATAAACAATTCAAAAGTTTTTATATTTTTATGTCAATTTTCAGCAATATATTCCAAGATTTATTACATTCAGTTATTTGACAATATTTTTTTTTGTAACTTTAAACTTTAACTTTTTTGTCTTATACATATATTAAATTTTGTTTAATTGACACTCATTAGTCATTAATATAACTTTCATCACTAATGTTAATTATTTTTCGTTAAACTTTAATCTATTTAAAAACCTTTAAAAAAATTTAAATAATATTTTCATCATTTATGTTGCTGCAAGCAAACTGAGATGAGAAACGATTATTAATTTAACAGAAACAACACTTTTTTTTTCCTCCAAATTTCCTTCAACTTTTAAGAAATCCAAAAAAAAAAACTGTTAACAATTTCATAATACCATTAATAAAATATAGTGACATCTAGGTTATAGTTCTCGAAACTTTTACAAACATTGCATTTTACACAAAAAAAAACAAAAAAAAAATTGTTGCATACTTGACATAACACACTTGAGCTGTGACAACAAACAATATATTAAAATATATTGTCAACTTTTACTTTTATTTGCCAACATTTAACACACTTTTATTTTAATTTTTTTTTATTTTATGTTTTGTTGTAAAATTTCTGCCACATTATCATCATAATTTTCAATATCACCGTATTTTTTTTTTATTTTTGAACGTTTCATTAAATTTAAATAAACATGTGTATTATGTTATTTATTATGTATAAACGATTAACTTATATAAGTAGTTTTGCATATATGTAATATTAATTATAATCCATTCATTAAATATTGATCTGGGCATTTAATAATAATTAATCTTGATGATGCTGATACTGAAAATTACATCAAGCAGTTAAAAATAACAATTATAGAGTGTTAAGATTGTAATATGGAGAAGCATGAGCTTGCAGCTGTTGAAGTTAAATAAAAAATAAGTTAATCAGGCTGCGTTATTGTTTCAAAATTGAAAAAAAGCAGCTTTGAATACAAAGTCTAAAGCGATCATACTTATGACCACTACTTATTTAGTTTCAAATCAGATGTTTTGTATCTATTTGTTGAAATTATAGCAACTTCAGCTTCTTCTATTATTTTATCATTTAAATAATAACTTTAAGATATGTAAATTTTAAAGTAAAGGAATAATAAAATTTTATAATTAAAAAGACAATTAAAAAATGAAAAGCAACAACTAAAAGAAACTTCTAAAATTGTATTAAAAAATACAAAAATAGTAGCCTGATTATTGCTTCAGGAACTTAGTGTAAGTAATCAAATATAAATTTTTGAGAATTTTTTAATAATCAGAATATTATTTAATCATTTGCTTATTGATACATAATTGATACAATGAAGTCCTTATTCTAAAGATAATTAATCTCTAATTTTTCCCCTAATCATTGAAACATAAATTTGAAAAAAGATATCAAACTAAGTACAGGTAACCCTCGATTAACGCGGTAGATTGGTTCCTAAAAAACAGCGCGTAAAACGAAACCGTGTTAATCGAGACAAGAAATCCATATAAAATTGGGTTATTGGTTTTAAAACAATTTTTGTTTTTAAATAAGCATTTATTATATAAAACAAAATAATAATAAAAAAATATCATATTCTAAAATAAACAGAAATATTCATTGCAAATTATATCCAAAAATAAAAAGAAAGATACCTACAAGAATAGAAACAAAAAAAATATTGCAAAATAAAAAAAATTAATCAGAACTTTCATCTGTCTTTTAAAAAATGTTTTTAACACTCTTATTCTTCTGTAAAAAATTATCTGTACTGTCTTTACTAAGTTTATGTAATAAATTTTTATTCAATTCTTTTTAAAACCCTTTAATTAATTTTTAACACTTTATTCAACAAAAACTAGCACAAAAATGATATACATTTCGATTTTCTTATGTACACTTCGTAACGGGGTATTCCCCTTTATATTTTTTTTGAAACCAAAAAAAAAGTATGTACATATACGTAAAAAAAAATTACGCATAAAAAAAAATTTCCGCGTAAAACCGAATTTTTTACCCGCGTAATTTAAAATAAGTTGCAAATATATTTCCGCGTAAAACCGAAACCGCGCAATTCAAGTGCCGCGTTAATCGAGGTTGTATGTTTAAAAAGTAATGGCTGTCTATAATGAACTCTCTCGTTTCGCTTTCTACACGTAGTTATCTGTCAAACTAAGTTAAATGTATTGAATTATATGAATGTGTCTACAATAGACGCAGCCTTGACGCTGTCATTACGCAGCCATTAAAAAAGTTGTTTAACTTTTAAGTTTTTCGCTTTACGTATTCAAATATCAAATACCTAATTGAACGTAGAAAAATATTTTTTATTGAAAAATAAAAAAAATTATTATCAGAATAAAAAATTAGTAAAATTATTAACTTTTATTTGTATCTAGAGTTAAATAATATCAAACCGTTATTCAAAATAGCTATACAATAAAGTTTAAACTTATGAATATATTTTAATTCATGAAATTTGTAAAAAAAACAATGTCAGAAAACGTTGACATGTACATTTAATTGCAGACACTCGAAACGAGAGCGTCATTGTTGATAGGCTATAATACTCCAGAAACTTCAAGATCATAATAGTTACTATCCCCTAATACTGTGAAATGACTGCTACAACTAAAACTATAAATTTTCTCCTTTTTTTCTTATTTTGATTTAACTTAATATTACTATGCTGTCAAAAGTCACTTTTTATGTACTCTTTAGTATTTTTGACATTTCAATTATTATCTTTACTGTTATTAGTAAAGTACCATAGTGACATAATACAAACACATACATATATATTTAAAATAATACTGCGATATTTTGTTGACATTTAAATCCTATCACAATTATTGTATAAGATGATTTTTGTGATTTTATAATAAATTAAAAAGTTTCCATTTTTTTTTATCTTGCTTTAAATTTTGATTAATGCAATTTTTTTAAACAAAATATTTTATCAATTTTCCATGCATAATAAATTTCATTTTCACAATTTCGATAAAAATTTTTAAAAAATTGATTTTATTTATTATTTTGTTTCATTGATTGATTGCAAAAACTTTAACTAATTAAGATTATCTTTTCTTTTAAATTACGAATTTTATTTTATTTGTAAGATTGAATTTATTAAAATATTTTTGTTGCTTTTGATTAGTTTTGCATAATATACAAATTTGTAGAAAAAAATTTGAATTATATTGAAATACATAATATTTATATATATGTATATAAATTCCGAACAAAGGAAACCATTGTAGAAATTTTAACTTATTCTCTAATTCTAATGTGCTATTATATAACCAAGCTTTTAAAGTAAAAATAGAACTGATCTGATTCATACTGCAAATCTTCCATGTACCTTTTAATTTCCACAAGTTCTTTTATCCGTGGAAACGATTGCCACGGATATATTAAAATTGCTTCTCGGTTTTGACATTATATATATAGACTCAAGTGCATTGATCGGGATAATCATCGAAAAGTTAATCGATTTACTTACGTGTGATTTCGTTAGTTTGTTTGTTAGAACCTTGAAAGTGACATTTTTAACTATAAGTTTTATAGGAATTCTGGACAAGATGTTATGTTATGTAATCTGCCACACAAATTTCTAACATATCAAATTACATATGTAACTTCAAAACGAATGAAACATTTTTGGGTAGAAATGACTCGTGCAAATTACATAACAGAGCAGTTTAACCTATCCAATCAATTTACATTTTAAATTAATTAACGAAAAAATTAAGTTTATTATGTATATCTTAACTTTGACCAAAAAAAAATTACATCTCGAATAAATATTCAGATCAGATAAACTCATTATAAGTATATGTCATACAGATGATAGATACATATTTTGCATTACTTAATTAAACATAATGATTTAAATAATAATATGTACAATTATGAAATTTGAAGTTATCTTAACAAAAAAATTGTAACTCATATTTTCTTTTAAATTAAAAAAATATTTAAGTCACGTAAATAGGTAACCAAATTTAAATCTTATTATCTCATTATTATCATTTATCTGTCATAAATTACATTGTATACAATATTTATATGTTTTCCATTTTATTATTACGCATTCGTCTTGGGTATTGATATCTCGCGTATATTATTACATTATTACTTTTTTTTTTAATTCAAACAAAAAATTACCATTATTTTTTATTCCACCATTTCACATTTAATTTCATACTCCATTTTTTTTTTATATTTGCATAAACCAATAACCATTATTGTCATTATTAAAAGTAAATTAAATATATAAAAATCGTTAAATAAATAATGTTAAGTAAATTGCCTCAGTTGACATAATAAGCATTGTTCATGAATTATATTTTCCTGAATTTTTTTTCAATATTGAACTTCAGTTTCAGATACCAAATACTGTTACACAACAACAAACAATGATAACTTTTTTTATTAAACTGGCAATACTGGTTTAAGATAATTGAAGCTATAAAATTAGAAAATGCGTACTGAAAAACGTGTACTGCACTAATATTAAATTAAAATTAATAGTTTGTTTAAGAAAAAGTGAAAAGGGGTGGTACTCGTATAATGCGTTAATAAAAATTGAATTAAGATTAACAACAATGCCAAATGTTTACTACTAATCAGATTTTTACAAATCAAAAACTATTCATTAAAATTCAATACGAATAGATAAACATAAAAATCGAATGGCAAAGCCTGTCCTAAACATTAGCACCAAATGAAAATGATAATAAAATTCCAGTTTAATATACTTATTAACTGTAAATCTGATTAAAAAAAAATTTCAAAATATTTACTCTTGAATCTTGATTTAAAATGAATTAAAAAAAAAAAAAAAAAATAGAATGTGGTCATTAAATTCAATCAAAGTAATTAAAAACAAAAACCTATTCAGCTCTTAATAAAAAGATTAATGACTTTTCACATGTCTTATTTATGACTTCCTATGAATTTTTAATTTTAATGTATGTTTAGATGAATTTTGTATTGATTTTGTGACGTTTTTCTTAACTAGTTTGTCTGTTTTTATTTTTTATATCATTTTTTTTAGTATAAATAATATTTAAAAGAAAAATGCGTTATACGAGTATGTAATATTTAAAAATTGAATAGTTTATTACCCTCTTAGTAAAATTTTATCAAATCAAAGGCATTATTTAACAAATTTTTTTAAATACTGTAACTGCCTATAACATTTATTGGAATTTTATTATGAACCATTTTGAAAATATATATTTTCCATATATTAATTCAATCAATTTTTAAATTTAAATAAAATAATAGTAATTTAAGGATTTTTTAATCAATTTAACGGGTTTTGTTAACTTCTGCCATTAAAAAACATTAATAATATGATGAAAATGAAAGTTAAAAGTCATTGAACTATCTAGATTTTATTTAAAAATTTTTATAACTAAAGCAATTCATATTATAAAATGAATTTAAAATAGTTCCTTGACTACTTAAACAAATTTTTTTCTATATAAAATCGCCTTGGTGACCAAATATAATTTGTTTTTAGTGCTAACTGTTGAACTATTCGGCTTATAAGCTTGTCCAGGGATAAATGTTGGAACAGGGGAGACATATTATTATTAGAATTGATCTTAATAAATTCCACTTGCAATTAAAACAAGAGATATTACTTGGCATTGGTATACCATGTCGAAAGGTCGCTTACATTTTCAATAGATTCATTTCTTTTTGTTATATATTGTAATAATTTTATATTTGAATTATAAGGTATTTCAGTATCTGCGAGTTATTTTATTCAATTAAAAAATGAAATGAAAACTCATATCATTGACACCACAAATCAATATTTTATATACATCAAATTATAACGATCTTAAAAAAATTTGCATGATAATTTTATAAATTGTTGATTGTTTTGGCGAATAGTAGAGCTAGTCGAGTCAAAAACCAGGTAAAGGTTATTTTTTCACTTTTCTTAGGACGAATGAAAGGTCGACACTTTAACCACTGTGCCATCCAGTCGTGTAATTTAACAATACAAAAATCATGACGTCTAGGTATTATGAGATGTATTATGAGATGTTATGAAAAGTACTTGCACAAATATTATTTTATTTAGAATAAGTTGAATCATTGATTCTAAATATAGATTTTTTAACAAAAAACGCAATATTTAAGATCAAAAAAAATATAGTTTAATTACTTAAAAAAAAAAAGAGTAGATACGCAATTCATATACTTAAATGCTCTTTTGCTTTTTACAAAATTACATAATATAAAACTTGAAAAGAATATTTTCTAGGACTAATAGGTTTTGGCAAAAAATAGAATAAAATTCTACAGAAGAAAAACTGAAAGATTTTAAAGTGCATACTTAAATACACTTTCATTCTAGTTTAATACTTGTATAATTTTAAGAGACAAATGGTTCGCTATAAATTGTACCAAGAAGATCATCATCAAACAATTCAACATTTGCTATTTCAATTAGCAGCCCATTACAACTCTTTTATGATTAAAAAAAAAAGTTTTAACATCATAAGTTTAGTTTCTATATTATGATCATTTGTTCTTTAATTTATTATTTAATTGCATAAAAACTCTAAATTTCAGAAAATTTAAAAAAAAAAAACATTTAAAAAGTAAAATATATGGGTATAATGGAAAACGTATTAGGGACAAAACTAATAAAATTTTAAAATTATGATGACGTTTTCAGTAAAATACAGCAAATAAAATTTTTAGTACATATGCCTTGTATTTTTAATTTCTTTTTATTAATTACAATTATATTTAGTTTTTATTTTTTATAAAATGAATGTTTTTATGCTAAACATTCCCAAACATTTTGTTATATTCCATTAAAAAATGCAACAACAAAAAATTCATATATAAAAATTGATATTTAACAGAATACATGAAAAACAATTACACTGCGGGTGAAATTTATTGAATCTCTTTATAAAATGCACTTCTTATTAATTTTGTAAACAAATTGCAAACCCCAGTCCCCAATTAGACTATATTAAATGATATCTTACTGTTTGAATAATTATCAATTGAATGTAAGAACCAGAATAATAAGTAGATCACTTAATTTTAATTATCTTGTAAATATTTATATTGATCATAAATTTTTCACCACATTCTTTTTTTTTTTTTAATAAGCCACTGTTTATTTAAAAAAAAAAATTCTTTTCAAGGAAACAACAAAAGAAATTCTTATGTCAAACCAGTTTTTTTTTAAAAAACAAAGTGTTAAATTATTAATGATTTATACACTTATACGTATTCATTATTTTACACTTATATTATTATTATTAAAAATATTAAAAATTATCAAAGTGCACCTTGGAATTTCTCTAAGTTGTTAATCATATTAAAAAAAACATCAAATTATCAGATAAACGATCTTAAAAAAATTTGCATAATAATTTTATAAATTGTTGATTGTTTTAATTTATTAGAAAAACAAAATGCAAAATAATTTGTATAAATATATGTGTCACATATTATCGTTACACATTGTATAGTGAACTTTTTAATTGAAAAATACACACTTATAGAAACAATGATATCGAAAGTTGAATATTTAATAATCTTATTATTATGTCCAGTCCCCTATTTTTCCAACATCATACAAACAGCCTTTTTAATTTAACAAATGAACAATTACCTTATAAAAATTACACGCCTTACCTCGATCTATTATTAAACATTTTTAAACGTCATGTTCGAATCAAATGCACGTTTTTGTGAGTCAAATTATTAATAATACACAATTACACAAACACATTAACATCCTTTTCAGATGACAAAAGACGAAAACAAACAACGAATTGAATAGGAAAGATTACGAAGGATATCCAGATTAACAAATATGTACGAATAATCATTTAAAAACAATTAAAAATATACCAAATTTGTTTTGTTTTTTTGTTTTTTAATTTCCAGGAAATATTTTAATTTACAGTTTTAACAACAAAATATTTAATTTTATTTGTTAATTATTGAAATAATCATATTCGGATATCGAATAATTTGTAAAATATTTCCGATTACACAGTTTTTTAACTACTTTTAGAATATAATGTAAAGCTTTTTGTAATGACATACAAAATGCACCGTTACACAAAAATTAAATGTCAAAAATAATTGCAAAATAATGCAATTTTGGAAATCTAATGAGGTGATTATAATTTGACAATATTTTGATGGATGATGTATTTTACTTATGTAAAACAGGCAAGTTCATTTAAAAGTATATAATAAATTACATGTAACATGCAAAAAACATAAATAATTTTTAACATTAATAGACTACTTTATTTGAAGTTGATAAAATTTAAATGTGTTTTCGCATTCTGGGATCATCTAATTAAGATTACTGATTAGAGTTAAGTTAATTTTTATAAAATTGAAAAAATTGTTAAACCATATTCATTATTTATTTTATTATAAGTTCCGTGGGGAAGTCATAGTTCAGTCCAAATTTAAAAAACAAATGTCAACATAGTGCCATTAACATCTTATGGAAACACCATTTACATATGTATGTCGTATTAAATGTCATTTTTTATTAACTTTTTTTTGTATGCATTCACTCTTAATCACATAGGTATAATAATTTATTTCGCATCAATTTATCCTACAAATCCACACTATTTGGGCCAGTATTAGACAACTTGAATTCCCCGGTGGGGTATACACAGATGAAAAAATACTTCGCTAATTTGAGTTGGTGAGGATACATGGGATTGGTCTGCAACAGCTACTACTACTATTGAATTCATCGTTTACAAGTGAAATTCTAAATGATTTTACATCCATACAAGGTAATTGCAACTGCGGATAACATAAAAGAATGGATAATGGAATTGTAAGCTAATAGGTTTTTTGGTTTACCCGTTGTAATACAAATATTGTAAAATACACTCGATATTGAAATTGCTTAACATTTTGAAAATTTATATAACATTGACAAAGCGATAATGATGTTTATAATTACATTCATCACTTTAATTTTAAAATTCTTTATTTTCAATTACACTTTACATCTCCCTCTGTCTCTCGCATTGACACATCATGGACCATTACCAGAAGTTTTATATGTATTTTGTTTTGTTTAAATTTACCTTTAAACAATGAAATGATCAATGACAGAGAAACAATATAACGGTTAAAAAATTCCTTTTTTGACAAAATCGATTCCATTTTTTGTTGACATTTTTAGCAACGATTAATTTTAAAAAAATTCTTATGAAAAAACAAAAACCAATCGATTTTTAATTATGTGTTTTTTTTTTTTGTTATTAATTTTGGAATTCATTTTTTTTTTATCAATTAATTAAAATTATATTTTATTATTTTATAGATAATTTTTATCAGTTATAATATTTTGCTTTTAATTTAATCAACAATTAAATTTTCGCAAATTATTGATAAAATTAAAATAATTTTTTAAATAAGGCGAGTAGAAAGTCTTTTAATTTTATAGTGAATTCGATTAATTCTGAAATTTCAAAATAAAAAAAAATTCCCAAATATGGTAAAAAGAGAAATTGAAATTTCTCAACTATTTTTTTCTGAGAATTAAATTAAAGGATTTAAGAAGAAACTTTAAAAATAAAGTTATGTATTTAATTAAGCAATGGTATATTTCTTGTTTATTACTCAAGTACTTCAATTAAAAACAAAGTCACATTCGAACACCATTTATGTACAATTGTCTTGGAATAAAATTTTTAAAATATTAAGTATACACTCATTTCTATAAGATGTTAGATATTGAAATGACTTTTCGATAATCCAAAAAAATTGTTCGAACTAAAAACTCGACTTAAATCAAATTCAGTTAATTTTATGAAAAATTTCAAAATTTTACAAGGTTTCAAATAATACTGAAATATAAGCCGCAGCCTTAATCATAAGTAGAATTAGTATTAACAGTCTCCACTGCCTTATTAAAATTTTGCAATTATTAAAGCAATAATTTTAATTGTAAAACAAATGTACATATACATATACGGATGACCAGTTTATTAAAACAATAAATCTTATTTTTCCATTTTTATAATTTATATAATAAACAAAAGACTTATTTAACAATTCCATTGTGTTCATTGTAATTATTATTCATATTCTTTCAGACAATATGACAATTAAAATCAAAACGCTTGAATAAATGAAGCATTATGTATTTAGAAAACACTATATATTTATGAATTATCAGAAGTTTAATATAAAGCATTAGCAATTTCAGGTTTTACTTTAACTTTATTAAAAGAAGAAGTCAAATTGAAAATTTAAAATATTAAAATTAAATTTAAACTATTGTATCTTATGTTAAAGGTAGTTTTACACAGAGGGTGCTATCACAAAATTCCAGAATCCAGAATTATGTAAAAGTTTATTTTGTGATTTATTAATATTTGAGTGCAGCAGCTTTATGGAGTTTAAGTATAAGATTTGATATGGTAGACATCAAATAAACAAATCAAAACTTAAATATAAAAATTTAACTGCAATTTTTTATTCTTCAATTTATATTTATTAAAAAAAAGTGCTTGGTCTTATAGCAAATCGTAAATCAATAATCATCGTCCTAATATGGAGAAAATACTAATCAAAATAAAAATTAAAAATTCTATAATTTTTATTTTTTTCTGTCTAAGAGTTACGTGCCTTTTCATTTTATTTACAAATACATTAAAGCACCTTGGGTTGAAGATGAATCGCAATTCGTAAATCTGAAATATGAAATGGAAAAAAATATTGCAGCACAGAGCAAAAAGTTTTTAAAAATTCACAATTATACCTTTAACAATATACTAATGATTTTCATAAAGATTTTGATGATAATATTGACGCTAAATTATAACAATCATATAATTTGTAGAAGAGAAACTTAGCAATAGTATTACATATAAAATGCAAAACCAAGCTTGCCTTCCTCTCTTAAGAGGTTGAGCAGATAATGTATGTAGTTTCATTTTGCTAAATCGTAATCAAAGGATTTCAATTATTGATTGAATTGTGCCACCTTTTGAAAATAATCAATCAAGTATTGTATTAAATTAAGGAGTTAATGTACACAACACCATTTTAAAATCATTTTTTTATTAACCTTAAAGTTGACAAATATTTAATGCATTAAGTTGTTTAGAAACACAAAATATTAATGTATTAATATTGTAAAATGTTACTTTTTAAATATATATTTTAAAAGGTAACATTGAATTAATTAAATTTAAGTAAATAAAGTTAAGGTTATATACTGACGACAATGTGATCTTGAATGAAAGTATTTAAAATTAATATGAAACGAAAAAATTGAACAATGTTTCATTATAAGCCTTTTTATCCTAAACTTCTTTCAGAAATACTGAGAAAAAAAATAAATTTTATTGAAATTTAAGATTTGAAACGCAGGAACGAACAGTATAATAGCTATTACTACAAATACTCAGCCCCACATTTTGAGTCAAACAGTATTTTTATATAGTAAAATAAGAATAGAAATTATGGAATGGTTTTCTAAAATTAGTAGATGGTAGTCTAGCAAACTGTACAATCGATCATTAGATTCCTTATTTTTGATGCCTGATCCCTAATGTTATGTTAGAATTGTTTTAGCGGTATGTTTTGTTGATTTCAGTTCAATAGAATAAATATAATTGCCTTAAATACAGAACCCCGAATTTCGGCGGGTGGCTAAAGGAGTTAAGGTTGCCTCGACTGTCGGATCACCAATTAGATAATCGTGATTTCGCATTTCCCCAAGGTAGCCGATTGAAATTTAGGGTGCGCCAGCTCAGATATGAAGTTATTAAATCTTAGATCCTATGTAAGCTTTAATAGAAATACATCTCGCCAGGAAGTGACTTATTTATAATATAAAACCAAAATAAACTATGTATATTTAAATCAAAACATGCTAGGACCCCATGACTCATAAGTGTATCCAAAATCATCTCTGCCTTGTATATTCTAATAACTCCCCGTATAATAAAGTAGTTTAAAAAAATTAAAAAAAAAGAGAAAATCAAGCTCTTCCCTCTATATTTTTTTCTTTCGTTATAATCCAATTACTTTCCAATCCAATCTTTTCCCACTTTGTTTTTGTAATTAAAATTAAATTTGTTCTTTTAATATCAAAAACTTTAAAAAAATTTAAAAAGTGCTATAAGATTGTTAAGTAGAACTTACAAGATTTAAAAAAACAGCCCTAAAGCGAAATTTATCACTTTTACTTCTAATCTGTTACGCTCAATCCACAGATTACTTCTTTTTTTTTTGTGTCTAATACCAATATGACAGTAGGAAACAAAGAAATAGCTCGTTTACTGTTCTACTTTTAATTACAATTTTGCCTTCAATAAAAAAATTTTACTGTCATTGTAAACGAAAATGGTTTGATGATTCGTTTTTTTTTTTCTTTAATTAAAATCGAATTCACTTTAAAAACACTTAAACAATAGAGAACATTGAAAATTTGTCTTCCAAACTAAGCGTTTTTTAACGAATGAAAAACAACAGTTAGATAAGTTAATAATTTTTTTTCATGGGCTTGAAGATTTCTATATTTGGAAAAGAGAATTTTGTTATTTTTTTATATTTTCTAAAATAAAAAAAGAAAATCCTTTCACTTAAATAAGCACCTACTATATTTTAAAAGTAAATTAAAATTTAATATTGAAAAATAAAAAAAAAAATTATAATAAGGTGAAACAACAAATACGAATTCGTCATGGAAAACAATTCATTACAATTGAATTCCTATCAAAGCCATTTGTCACCTTTGAATTTTAGACTGTTAACATTTTGGGTTTTTTTTTTCTTAATACAGTAAATTTTATATTTAACTAACTTTTTACTAACTTTATACAGTATAGTAGTAATTAGTAGTTATGTCTAAATTACAATTAGCTTTTGAATGCCATAAACTAAATCTTATTATTGTTTAGAAAGATAATATGTATATGTAATTACTAATTAGTATTGCTACTTCGAGTCTTTTACAATTGAACTTCGAGTAAAAATCGGTTGATCGGTAGATAAAAAATATTAAAATTTATATAATTGTATAAATATAATTATTCGTAATATAAAATTAGATTATAATGTAACTCTTTGTGTAAAATAATATATAGCTCTCAAAATTTAGCATTTGTATATTCATAATCTTATACAATAGCCACATCCGACTAATCAACGTTTTAATAAATATAACGATTAAAGAAACTTCAGGCTATTCTAAACGACTCGATGATTGTCCTAAACTCCTTAAAAAAGTGAAAAAGGAATAAAAACAAAAGGTCCAGTCAGAAACCTTATTCCTTGGATAGAAAGAATCCATCCTATATCACAATGAAACATAGAATATACATTACATTGAATTGAACACAGATAGATCATTCATAAATTTAGTTAATATTTTTTAATCGAGATTGTACTGTACACTACAAATCTAAAAATAAAACCACAATTTTTTTTACACTTATATTGTTTTTGCCTATTAAATCCCGCAAAAAAAAAACGTTAACACCGCCAAAAGATTTATTTTTAAGTTTTCTATTTCAAATATACATATATACAAGTATATAATCACTAGGCTATACTATCATTATCGATTTTAGGTTTGGTATAATCGAATGATTCAATTCTAGTCTTAATATTGAGCTTTGTGTTTTTTTTTCTAAGATTATGATTTTTGAAAAAACAACAAATTTGAAATTTGAAGACTACAAGATACAAATAATGAAAGTAAAGTTTTGTTGTAGGTACTTTGTTTCTTTTTTTTGATTTATACAAAAAATTGACTAGATTGACAGTTGTCACATCAGTTGGATTATGTCTTGGATTTTCATTTTATTTGTAATTTTTTTTTTATAAATATTAAAGTAAAAAAAAAAAACAGAACTCATTTTTTATTTCTTGTCATCGTTGGTAGCACAATAAAGTTTCACTTTTAGAAATCAGGAACAAACAAGATACAAAAAAAAATTCAAATTTGAATTTAAAAACTTTTGCTTTTGTTGTCTTAAATAATTTTTTGTACTTAAAGATTTGAATCAATTTTTTTTTTTATATTGAAAATTAAATCTAATGAATTTTTTTTTTCTTTTGTGGTTTTGTTTTTATTAAATTTTACAATTAAATCAAACAATTGACATTTTTTTTTTCGTTAATTTTGAAATTTTTTTTTTTTTTTTTGGTTTTGCTTGGGTGGTAGTGAAATTTTCATTTAAAAATTATTATTATTTCAGTCTATTGTTTTTTTTTAACCCTTTTTTGGCATACCAAAATCACTTATAATGATAAGTTTATTGTTTCTAACGGTTTCAACTGAAGGTGTTTATTGAAATTTAAATACATGTAGTTAAAAATATATTCATTACAAAAAGAAAACAACTATGAATAGCCGTTTCAAGACATTTTAAATGGTAAAAAAAATTTCACATTTCATCCCCTTTCTTCATTAGTCATACAACAAAATTAAACAATTTCATCCAATAAAGAAATTTTGTGAAATATTGTGAAATTTTAAAAATTTTGAGTCACAAAAACAAAATTAGGAAGTTAAAAAAATATTCTTAGCAATTTTATAAGGTTTATTCAACTGGTTTTTTTTTTTTAGAAAATTAACTACAGGATTAAAATAAGAAAATAAAATTAGATCTTTTATTTTATTTTTAAAACTGATAAACAAAATTAGTAAAATTTGAAAGTTTAAATATTATAATTCGTGACCGAATTAATTAATCTCTACGAGTATAGGGAAAACTATTAATTATGACTAATTAAAGGAATGTGACCTTATTTTAATTTTGGTAAATTTCGCAAGTTTGTCTCGTATTTATATTAAAATAAAAAGTTCAACTTTAAATTTTTTGAAAAGGTTGTCGATTACTTCACAAAATTAATAAAAACAAAACGAGACAAATCAATTTAAGATCCGATATCACTAATCATATTTCAGTCATCACATATTCTTAAAATAAACTACAAAAACAAAGCCTGATGACCTACATGAAAGATAATGAGTCTATTTTACATGGCTAAAGAACTCTAAAAATCATTAGCTTCACTGAAACTTCATCACTGTTATTTAATGTAAACTATGAATATGATTTTTAATCAACTTTTTTTATTTGTTTAAAAGTTTCGGAAGCCCATTCTTGGGGATGGTATATTGTTCCAGCTAATGTCAGTATCATTTATTTTATAAACAATCAAAGCATACAATAAAAAGATGCAGTGTGGAAGCACAGAGTTTATTAACTGAGGGAGTGGCAAGATCGATCTCATTTTTCATAAGCACACATATAGTTTAATAAAAGTGTCGAAATCCATAATTATCGCCCTAGAAACCCATGGTGTTGCTATTAACGTAAAAACTTAAAAAACTATATTATATTAACCATAACATAAGAAATCAGCGCAGGAAATTTTTATTGAGAATATTTAACTAAGCTATACTTTATTAATTTATATTCCAAGGAATAAATTAAATTCCGATACATATTCAGTTCAAAATAAGTTAATTTCTTTTTATTAAATAAACTTGTCTCAATTATTTTTATCTATATTTAAATACAGGAATCTACATGCCCCGGTAATTGTAATATTCACACAACCTAGTAATTATTTTATTAGTTTTCATTAAGGTCATAACTAATAAGATATGGCGCTTTCCTTTGTGTTTTTTATTATAAGGTAATAAACAATAAACACAAATTTCAAATATTTAAAGTATTGAAATATAATGCATTTTTTATATACTTATATCTTTTAATTTTTTTTTAGAATAGAACAACGTAAAATGTATGTATCAATATTTGATTAATTTACAATAATTTTATGTGTGTCTATACAAAAAAAAGATAATCAAATGCATTTTTTTTTTAAATTAAAAACTTTTGAATCATCTAACAAAACCACTACCGCCACTCTTTTACCATTTAATAAACAACATAATTTCCTCAAATGGCCAAAAAGATATACTAAATAATAATTTGATTTATATATAAAAATAATTAAGAATAAACAAGTGAGACTTTAAACTTATTTGAAATGTTTTTACACGATCTAAATAAAGCAAATAAAATAGATTATTCGAATACCTACCCACAAAAGTAACAAGATTAGTTGTTTTAAGAATACCCCCTTAACAGTGTTTAAAATCTATCTAATTATAATTATTTACACAAAAATTGATTTAATATTCAAAATAGATTTCTATACTTGAATCTATTAATTTAAATTGTTTAAATTATTATAATAATATACATGTACATAATTATACTATACACCTGGAATAATTATTAAAGTACTGAGGAGTGAATTTTATATCTATATAAAAACTAATTCTTGGTAGTTTAGAATTTCTTAAAACACTTAAACTCAAGACCGAATGTTATAGCGTAAAGTTCCGATCAATTTTAAATTTTAAGAGAACCACTAGCTTTCAACACTTAATTAATTCATAAAAACAACAAAAACACAAAATAATTGTAATTTTTTTTTTCTAAATACCTATTAATAATTTTTTTAACTGATTTTAATTCAGGCAAAATTAATATAAAAAAATTAAAAATATGATCTAGTTTATGGCATATGTTAACTCTTAACCTTGAACTGAACATTAACTTCTTTATAACACAAAGAGATGTTAATTTTATTATTTTTTGAGTATTTATTGAAGAATATAGTGGAGACACGAAAATTTTAGAGAATGTACTAGATATAATTTATTTTACTTTTTTTTGAATAAAAATATCTACTTAAAGACTTATATTTACAATTAGAGTTGAGTTTAATCGTCTTTCACAAAAAAAAAAAAAAAAAACAAAATATGAACCATTTGCAAGTTACAAATGATTTTTTTAATTATAAACCTAAACCATTATTATTCAGCTTTAGTGTCATTTTATAAATCAATCAGTAGACAAAGCAAACTTTACAATAAGGCCTTTACTACCTGATACTTGTTTTATCGAAATAAACATTTGCATCCTTAAAATGCAGTGTATTATCAAAAACTGAAAAAATAATATAAAATTTTTTTAATATGTATTTTGAATACAGTTTAAATTATAAATTTATTACGTAGGCGTTCGCATTACAAACATTTTCGTTTCCTTTTGTTGAACGCAGACAAATCTTTAGAAAACAACGTATGTATTTTGTATATCATTTAAATATTTTCAAAAAAAAAATTTAAGATGAAATATAATACACTTTTACAATATTTTTAAAGAGTGGGTGATATTGCAAGAGTCATCTATAATATTTAAAACAATACAGTATGCAAAATCTAGGAAATGTATTTTTAAGGCTTAAACGCTTTTGGAAAATTGCAGTTTTCTTTAAGAGAGATTTTCAACAGAAAAGTTGAAACTAAGAAAAATAAACTTCTCAAGCATTTTGTATTTGAAATTTTTTTCTAAATCATTTCCGTTTGTGAATTAATATCAGTATAAACCGGTATAGGTACAGAAAGCCAATGTAGTTTAATCATGGACGTCCCTGGAAAATTAAGTCAAAGCAACCTTACACGAAAGCACGTAAAAACAGGTGCAAAAAACTGTGCCGATTCAAGATGTCAAACGGAAACCGTTTGCTTTCAAGCGGAGGAGGAAAGGTCAAAAACATAAATTATACATAACATAACCATTAAACACAGTTTAATAGAAAATTCTCGAAATTGAATTGAAATCTATCTATATAATATTAACATGTACTGTTCTCATACAGTCGGGCAAACAAAGTGAAATAATAAGCACATTTTTATTTTATAAAAAGATAGTTAAACCGATTATTTCAATTGTTCACATTGTTTTTTTACGGCAAAACAATTGAGTATAATTAAAACAAAACGAAAATAATGGGTTTCTGTGCCGTCTTATTTCCTTATCCACTTTTAAATTTTAAAACAAAAAAAACATTCTAAAAATCTGTGACAGATCTTCATATTGTCGTCTGATCGAAAAACAATTGACATCCTTTTCTTCTACAAAAATATGTATTTTTTTTGTTTAGTTTCTTTTTTCTTTGGATTTTTTTCAATAAAAATTTTTGATTCTTCGTTTATGTACACGTTTGGATGAAAATTTTTTTGTGAACACGAAATTCCTTTTGTATTACTTTATTCTTAAAATTTTAAAACAAATTTTAAATTATAATTAACTGTAAATTAATGAAGATGCACAAAAAAGTACCGTATTATATTTTTGACATTTTGACATTAACAGTTTATTAGTTATTTTCTGTGTTTTTGTTTATTTTGACGCAAAATGATTGCAAGGCGATTTAATTTATTCAAAATTAATTTACCCACATTTTATTGTAATCATCTTCTTTTCTTTAAACTCCAACTGTTAATTTATAAAATTTATTTGTTTTCTTCTCGAATGGACATGTAAATAAAATTCTTTGCCTCTTAAATAATATTTTAAGACAATCTGATTTTTAATTTTTTCTTTAGAAATCCGAATCATTTTAAGTCTCTAAAATTGGAAATACATTGGCACTTTTTATCCAAATTTAGAATATCAGTATAAAATTTTGCAGAAATTACAACCCATTTTTTAAGGATTTGAAAATCACCAAACAATAAATGCATTTCAATTAAGCAATTAAGTTTTAAAAAGGAATTATTATATTTTTATTTGATTCATGTATTTCATTCCCTTGATCTGACTTTTGAAGAACGGTTGATAAAATCACATAACGTAAATCAACTCAAAAATTTCAAGAGTGTAAAAATGATCGCATCTAACCAAAAATTAAATGGGTAAATTAAATTATATTTGTTAACTTTAATTAAAAAGATGGTCCACTCAGTACCAAAGTATCAAGTCTAAATATGCATGCCAAACAATTAAAAAAAATAAACAAGATTCTATTATAAACTAAAGATTTTTAAGTTGTAATAATTGTGTTAGCCTCTCCGAAATTGAATAAAACTTAAATTGTATATTTTACATTGTCTTACCGTTAGTGGGCAAAACCAATAATTTTATTTTATATATATACTGTGTAATCCTGAATCATAAACTAATTGTTTATTTTTCCAAGAATTTGGTTTTAATGTCATAGAAGTAAACCAAAAAACTTATCATCATCCTAATTCACCAATTAAATTGACCTAAATATTATATTATCGAAAAACCGAATATCATTAAAATAAAAAAAAAACTTTTTTAACTTTCTCCGAAAATAACAGTAAATTTTCGTAATCAAAAAACATTATTTAATTTAAATTAATCCTTGATTCAGATTTCATTTTTTGAGATTTTATTTGGCAATCATCATTAACATTAACGAGAAAATTTTAATTTTGTAACAACTTTTAGTTATCTCAAATATCAATTTTTTTTTCAATATAATGTGTAGGCAGTTTTGACAGATAATAAATACTTTTATTATTATTTTCCCTATTCAAACAAAAGCAAAATTAAAACAAACTGTTTCTCGTCATTATCGTCATCATCATCATTATGATTATTGCCAGACAAATTGAAAAATTAAAGTTTAATGATTAGTTTTATAAAATCAAATAAACTTATTTTTTAATAAAAGTTTAAATAAATTTTTATTTAATCAAAATGAAATATCTTCTCTTGAAATATGAACAATAAGGTATATTGTAATATTAAATTCAATTAATTTTCGATTGAATAAAATTCTTAAGTAAATTAAAAGAATAAAAGTAAAATTATGGCGGGGAATACTGTTTAAAAATGACTCTGTGTTGGCTATGAACTGATAGAATAGGACCAGCAGCACTTTATTTTACGGGAAACGCTAGCAAAGCATTCATCACAGTGATAACAGTTTACTAGAGTATCTTCTACTGTTGATAAAAAATCACTTAACAGATCAGAAAAGCCAAAGACAGATTCAAAATCTAATCGATCAACAACAATATTCACAAATCGTCCAAGATATAAAAATGAAAATTTTTACATAGAATATCTGTGTTATTAAATTTTTATTTTAATTGATTGGAAAATGTTATTTAATTATTTTGAACGATAAATAAGAAATTTGACTATAATTACGAAAATTTTCAAAAAATTTTAATAGTTTAAGAAAATTTAATAAGCATTTAAAAATATAATACTTATATACACAGTTTATTTCTGTTCTTCTTTATTATAGGCAACTCGTATCTAAAGTCTTTTACTTGCAAGACGAATTTTAACACCTTTCCTTGTTTGTAACAACAAATATTTACTAGGTGTTTACATAATTCCAAAATCCATAAATTAAACAAAGAAAATAATAAGAAAATGGCATGTTAAAAAAAGGAAAAAAATTAATTGCACCTAGAAGTTCAACTAAATTCAAGGACACCATTAATAACAACATAAAACATTAAAAAATGTTTTCATATTCAATTTAAATGTTTTTTTAAATTATTATAATTTTCGAAAAATTACTTAGCAATAAAATTGTGTAATAGTATATGACTGAAAATTGAAATCGATTTAAAAATCTTTATTTATTTTTACAGAGTTCAAGTTAATTTTTTAAACTTAAAAAACAAACAATTATTTCAATATAATTAAATATTAAAAATTAGTTTACCTTGTTGATGGTGATTGACGTTCACTTTCATCTGATTCTCTCCGTCTTTTCTTCACGTCATTATTGCGTTTCCGAGTTCTACAAATAAAAAAAATTATTTAATATTTACATGAAAAACATTTTTATAATATCAATTTGTTTATAAATATCAGCATTTAATTTATTATTGAGTGTTTGAGTGAAATGTATATGAAATAAATAAAAATCAAGTAGGTACTTTCCTTTTAATTTCACTAAAATTATTTATTTTTACAGAAACCAGTACTAATTTCGTCTAAGACATGCAGACTTCTTTAGTGCTAATACTAGATTCGAGGAAACTACTCAAGGATTAAAAGGAAACTACTCATTTTTTCCATAAAATTATGATTTAAATGTAGCAAAAACAAAAAAATAGCTATAAAAACAAATGAAAAATAATACTTACGATGACGATGCGGATACTGGTGAAGCTTCATCTGATACTAATCTTCTCCGTTTACCGGATGACCTCTCCGGCGAATGATGTGTTCTACGTGATCTACGCGGCATCTAAAATTAATAAAAATAAATATAATTAAGTATTTGAGAAACATCTGTTAAACAAATTAATAAAATTGAAATTATTTTCGTTTTTTGTTTCAAGTTGATAATCAAACCAAAACAAATTAGGACATTTGTTTCTTATTTCGAAACTTTCAATTTCCATATTAGATCTATTAAATTAAAAACCTAGAATTGAACATCTTTTTTTTTAATTTTTATAAAAATAGAAAAGCTGTTGTCATCAATCATAACCTAAAGTTTCATTTTTTAACCACTTTTTGCATAAAAGCTAAATTTTTGATTGAGTTATTATTATAACTGTTTTCTGTAATTAAAAGGTTATTGTATTATCTGTTGAAATCAATTTAAGCAATATATTTACAAATATAAATATACATATACACAGTGGTGATATTCGAATTTTTTAACAACCGGTACGCATGGAAAAAAATCTATTGTAGGTTATATTTACTTCATAATAGTTATTTATTTACATATTTACATAAGAAATACATATATTATATATAATAGTATAAAAAATAGTATATAAAATTAATTAAATAATTTCCAAATTAAATTTTGGTTTTGGGACGGCAAATTAGGTGCGGCTGCTTTGACACGTTTGTCACTTGCCATATGATGCCCTTCTCGCAACCATAATTTAACATATGGTGTTGCATCAAAATCCTCAATCGATTTTCCCATTAAATTTATTGTCATTAAATGACTTGTTGTTTCAATTAACAACGAATCTCTTATCATAAATGATATTGTTCATTGTGCTGAATCTTCTTTCAGCTTCTGCGGAATTAACAGCAATTACATTTAAAATTCTTTTTGCTCTCAAAATAGTATTAATATTTTTAGATTCTCTATCTCGCACATCAACAAAATCTCGAAAATCATTTACTGGAATGATGTATTTAATTATTTTATTTAACTGCTCTAACCTATTTTTTTTGTATTTGATCGATAATGGCAGGTAAATATTTATATTTTTTTAGTAATTTAGAATGTTTTTATCAATACTTTTACTTTTACATACTTTTACTTAAAAACATACTTTTTTTTTAATATATAACAGCCGGTACGGAAAATTTTAAAAATGTTAACAACCGGTACGAGCGTACCGCCCCGTACCGGCTAAATATCACCACTGCATATACATGAAAATAAGGAAATAAAAAAAGCGAAATCGTTAATACGGGAGATTTGTTTGTTGATTGTAGATTGTAGGTTGAATAAGTATTAGCAAATAGATCAGCCAACATTATTTTTGTTTTTTTTTTTAATAGCAAAATCTAATGATCAATTTTTAATTTTTTTATTCATTTGATTGTAGAAATTAATTACACAAAAACCAAAAATAAAATTTATTAGCCAAAATATATATTTTTTTTGTTTCTTTAAGAACAATGTAGGCGAGGACATAATTGTGTCAATATGTGATGAATTATTACTCCGATGATCATCAAAGTCAACCTTATTTTTGTCTGTTCTTATTTTCAAAATTTGTAATGTTTTGATTTCAATACCTATAACATGTAGGTTCACATTATAAATATATTTTCATATATATATACAATACATATATATGATTATTGTGATTAATTTCTTTTTAATTAATTACATACTACTAAATTAAAATTTGTTATGAAGTTTAAAGACTGTTATGCTGGTAAATTTATTGAAAATAAAGGTTATATACATGTTTAAGAACTCAATTATAATTTGAAAGTTATTATTCAAATACGAATTATCATAATTAATCATTCATAATGTAAATCATCTAAATGCAATTTATAAAGAAATATGTATTAAGAAAAATAAAGTATTAAGTTTTTTAAACTTAAACAGCTTCAGTAGTATTAAAAAGAAATCATGAAAAATTCAAAGTACCTAAATTTATCAACAAAATCTACCCGAATTTCTTTAAAAAATATTTTCACGCATTATTTTTTGCAAAACAAAATAAAAAATTGATTCAGTTACATAATAATTAAAAAATAACTTATTAATATCGTTTTAAAGCATTTCAATTATACGATTTGCATATGTTTTAAATCCTCTACTCTAGTCTCTAGCCAACCAATGAATTTTTTTAATTTTAATTCAAAAATAATGGAGAGTTTATTTCTTCTGTTAAATCTTAAATTCCTTACTTGTTTTATTCATGTGATGCAATTATATTAGAGAACTTTGTCAAATCGTTTATTGAAGACTATTTATTTATATTGATTTCATAAAATTATTAAATACACTTTAAATCTATTAAATTTAAAATAACAATCAAATTGAAAAGTAACCTAGTTTCGAGATTATGAAAAATTTGTTTTAAATTCAATACCATAGAAAAATTTAATACCAAAATAAAAAAAAATATTAAGTAACATATCACTACAGTATTTATTAAGTACATAACATACTTAAATTTAGGAGTAAAAAATGTTATCTATATATTTATAAACCTATATGTTAATTCAAATTTTATTTATTGATAAGAATCAATGAAAAGATTAGGCAAATTAACAAAATACTTATATCATTAGGGAATCCAAAACTTGTCACTACGTTCATGATTCTGTAATGTTGACGAGATAAATTGACAATGAGACATTTTTCAAACAAAGTCAAATTTTATACGAACGATGTATGTAAAATTTTGTAAAAATTGGACAAATTTTATTAAAATAAAACTTCGAGTGATCGTAAAAGAATTTCTAAATTTAAAAAAATATACATATTTACTTTCCTATATTATATTTCGCTTTATAATCTTTTTATATAATATGTAATAATATGTAAGTCAATTGAAATTTTATAAAACATAATAAAGTCTTAACGGTACAATTTCTACAAATTTTTTTTTAATGAGAAAACATAAAAAAATGTATGTTAAATTTTATATTCAAAATATAATTAGATTATAATATTGTGTTTGTTGGTATACTACAATTGATAAAGTTTAGAGACAAATCTACAAACTTCCTCGTTTTTCTGAATTTATCAATATTATGACTTAAGACATTACATAACTCTTTCGTATTAATTTATGTACATACATTACTTTTTTTTTATTTTCCCGTAAAATGTTATCTGTAGGAATGAAAAGTATTTATTAAATTATATTAAGTAATATAATATTATTCCTTTGTGCTACTTTCAAAGCATATCTAAAAAAAAACATCATTTTATTTTGCCATACTTAGATTTTAAACGGTGTTTTTTTTGATACTAAATAATAAAAATATTTTGTAATTATTGTGAATGTAAATATTCAGAGCTTATCAAACACAAACAATCAAATTTTGATAAAAAAATGGGATGGTTTCAATTGTTATTTTTATTTTTTAAATTACGATTAATAATTGATTTCAGATTGATTTAATATTAAATTTTTTTATTTCTAATTCATAGGAATTAAAATTTTCAAGTTTTTTATATAAAATATCTTAAATTGATTCTTATTGTTTGTTAATATTTAGGATTTGGTTTTTCAAAATAATTTAAACAATTTTTTCCTTTGGTACAGGGTAGGTGCTACCTTGTAAATTTGTTTAAAATTTCAAAATAATAAAATTTTTGAGTTGGCTTAATGATCATCCATTAAACGATAGGTTAAGTTATTTAAAGTAAATTAAATTACAATATTAATAATTTATTTTAATTCACAGCTATTCTAATAAATATTTTTACCCCTAAAAAAATATTGAAAATTAAGTGAGAAAAGTTTTATTTTTAAATTTAATTTAACGGACAAGTTAATTATATGTAGTAAATCGACCAGACGTCCTCTTTTATGGAGGACAGTCCTCTATTTCTGTCATCTTTTTGTCCTCTTTTTAATATAAAATGTCTATATTAGTTTTCTAGTACTATTTGTGAAATTTTTAGTACAATTTATTAAATTTTCTCTAATGGGCAAATTATTTTACGATATTTTTGGTTGTTAAAAACAATTTTTTTAAAATTTCAAATTTAACTGTCAAATTCTGAGTTTTGTTGATGTTGTTTGGTGTCGTAATTCGTGGAAGTTCCTTTTATAAATTATTAATAAAGTAATTATCGAAAACTATTATATATAAATATTAAATATTTTAGAAAAATATTTTATTTTATAACTATAAGAATGAGCAACGGAAAGAAAAGAAAAGTGTCTTTAAACAACAGACACAAGGAAGAATTTCTACACATTTTTGCTGTAGATGATAATCCGAATCTAGACAATTCGATAGTAATATTTAAAATTTGTGGACAACAATTTTCTATTGAATATAAAGGCAAACATGATATTATTTAACACAGTAACACAAAACAACATAAAACCCATTAAACAGATGCTCCTGCATCATATTCGATGCCCTATTTTTTATTAATGTCCTCTTTTTTCTTGTCAATGATCTGGTCGGCTTAATGTAGCAATGTCAATTAAAATTTTTTAGTGCAGAATTTATATGAACATGAATTATTAATTTTATATAATTATAAGGTGGGATACCAAACAATATACTACATATATGCTAAAAGAAATAAGGCATCCATAAAAAAAAAATGAGGGCGAAGTGGAAAGGAATAACACATATAAACTTCAGAAGATTGAGACTGCTATTACAAGAGCTCATTTTAATTAAAATAAATATACAATTTTAACTATCAAAGTCTATATACCTTTAATCTGATTGAAGATTTTATACTTTCAATGGGACCAGTAACAGAAAAAATTTATCAACCTTTTGCCAAAACTGTTACATAAATTTTTTATTCTTATTTATTCAAATAAATTATTAACGAACTAGGTACATTTGAAATTTTTCCGGAAATAAAAATTTAAAAACACAAATTTTCGTTTTAAAAAGTTTTATGACTATTAGAAGAGCTTTCACCTTTACAGTCATATATAATTTGTTCAATTTTATTTTTTTCATACAATATTAAGCTCTTTCCCAATTTACCATTATATCACAAAAATCAAAGTTTTTTTTTTGGTTTTTATTATAAAATATTTATTTATTAAGTGAAAAGATGTGAAATATTGCTATGTTTTTTTTATTCCATTTCTTGTTTTGCTATTTTTTCTAATATTTTCATTCTCCCCCAATCAGTATTCGCTTTTAATATTAAAAAAATAAAAAAAAAAAACTATTTTTAAAACACTTAGACATATTTAAATTAAGTAGATTCTTTCAAGTGGAAAAGTTGTGGTTTTTAACCAGTCACCTTTTCAATAAGGTTTTTAATATAAATTTAAACAAATAATTTTATTGTAAAAAGCTAAGTAAAAATTATATATAGGTACAAGAAAATCTAAAAACATTTAGAAATATCAAATAGAATAACAACTTTAAAATGTGAGTATACATACGCAATAATTTTTATAATTTAAACTAAATATTAATTAAATTTTACATAATCTTTATTACATGTCATTTAAAATTCTTAAAAAAAAAATACTAAATTAAAAATAAAATATGCGCAACCACCATCATCTTAAGATTCGAATGCAAAATAAATTAATTATAAAGAAAAACATAGTTATAATTAGAAATAAGAAAGCTTTTCCATCTAATCAAATGTATTTGGCATTTAATCAACACATTGCAAAAATAAGTTTAAAAAATAGACTAGACGATAGCCAAAATTATGCAAAAATTTAATATAATAATACAAAAGATGATTTTTCAATGTCTACAAATCTTTTTATTTATAATAATTATATATTAAAGAGAAGAATAGAGAATATGGATATTTATTGTATAACAAAATGTCAAAAGATAATATGATAGCTTTTCCAACTAATCTTTGCATTTTGAAAGTTTATTTTTTTTAGTTTTTTCTCAATTAACAGTAATAACTAATAAGTTAGTTTCGTAAAAATTTCGATAAATACATTTTGAAAATTTTGATTAAAATTTCAGGTATATATTTGATAATTTTTATATAATTTTTAATATAATTTTTTTATTTTAATACTGAAATTAAAATACGTAATTTTTATCACTTAAAGATGTAAATAAATAAATAATTTAGAGATTTAGCAGTTAGTTACTACGTTAATCATATTACTATTTATACTTATTTTAATTAATCTTATCTAAAACCACTTTTTAATGGTTTCATCGCACTCTTGGTTTGTTTGGTCAACTTCAAAATTCACAACACAAAACTAATAATATTCATTTTGCAATACCTTAATATAGTGTTATGTGTAATTTCAAATACTAAATGCATCACATCTTTAAAAAATAATTTTTAATTAAATGTTTTTATACGAGATTTATATTTATAAGTTTTATAGTAGCATTTATGTGGAAACTTTTATTTTTTAAATAGGTAGGTATGTACTATTTTTTTGAGATGTTATATTAAAACAGGAAATTCAATTAAATAATACACTTTTAAATGTACATATCATTTTGTAATTAATATTTCGGTATATTTTTCTAATAAAAACTGAATTAAGTTTAGTTATTTATTTAGTTATTTCAAACTATTAATTTTGCAAAAAAAAATTTATATATCATATATTAAAATTAAAAATTTATACACTTGTTGTAATTTCAATTGAAGAAACTAGCTATTTATAGCCTTTCTTTATTCTAATTCACCTTTTTATAATTTTTTAAATTCAGTCAATTAGAATCCTAAAAAATTACCTTTTTTCGTTTTATAAATGATATTAATAAATATGTTTCTATTTCATTAAAAATAATATTAACTAAACGGCTTTTTATTGCTGTTACTTTTAAAAAAACAAAAATCGCAATTTTTGTCTTCTCTATAATGTGCGAAAACAATTTTCAATCGAATTTTACGAAAATTATACTTAGATTTGTATTTTTATTTTGCTTTATCTTTTTCATCAGAAGCATGTGCTCTTTGAAATTAAACATGGTCATCATATGGAAACTGGTTTCGCTTTTTGTTTGTATATATAAATACAGCCTATAGGTATACGTAATTAATTATATTACATATACAACTTATTATTATAAGATTTTTTTTTATTTACTAAAAATAAACTATGTTGAATACGTTTAAAACATATCCATCTACAATATATATTATTTATATTAACATAAATAAATTTTAATTTAAAATTTGTATAAAATTTATGTAAACAAAAATAGACTTTAAAACCTAGGTAGTGAATATGCCATATAATATTCCCCTCCAAAAATTTTAAACATAAAAATAAATTAGCAGATTAATTTATTTTATATTTAGGTAAATATGAATTTTATCAAGATTCTTTAAAATTATTTCAAAAAAAATTTAATCGCAGAATGAAAATAATAATTTTGTATGTATGTTGTACACATATTGATTTAATCGCCATGTTTTCTTTGCATTATTTTTTTTTTGAACAATTTAACTTTAAAAACTTAACAAAATAAAATTTTTGTTTTAAAAATTACGAATTGAATAAAAAGTGAAACTTACTGTAATTTTAATATATCCAAAAATATTTTTTTTCAATTAAAACCAGAATAAAATCGATAGTATTTTTTTAAACAATAACTTTATTGTAGCATTACTACACCACTTGGCACTTATTTATCTCTATTATGCACATTCTTCTGTTCAAATTGAGAATTATCGTACATACATAAACATATTATTATATGTCATTTATAAAATATATAAACATTGCATTGTCTTTTTGTTAAATTGATTGCATTATTAATAATTAAATTAAAAATTCAGTTTTCTTTCGAATTTCACAATATATTTTATATGAAACTTTATAATATTTAAAAACAAAAAATGTAACTAAAAATTAATTTTTAATATTGACATATATAATAGGAAGCCATTTTTATTTCTGATTCTGACATTCACACCACATACAATACAGTTGACGTTTTAATATATATTTGTTTTCTTTTTTTAACTTTTCATTTTTTGTAGATATTTAATCGAATAATAATTATTTTATATAAAAATTTTACTTTAAAAATTATTTAATTAATTATTTTACTTACTTCAATGGCTGGTAAGGGATTCAATATTTTTGTCCACAATTTATTTAATATTTGAAACGTTTTTACGGCTGACTCCGCAAAGCGAATTAACATTGATTTATTGTGAATGGTGTAGTATATAAATGTCGAAAATGACAAGTAATATGTATAAGCTCGCCCTACACCGAATTTCCTCCAGTGTAAAACTTAAAATTTCAATGTGTTTGTTCCAAAATGGATTCCGATAATTCAGCATAAAAATGCACTTTTAAACTTTTTGTTTTTGTTTTGCTGATTTTCGGTATTTAGTAGATGTACCTTTGTTTTTATTCAAAATGTATATAGTCGACACACACACAAATTTATTCGGCTATTATTTTACAAATTGTTATTTTCTATTTTTCTCACTTTCTCCTCCTTCAGATATCTTATTTGCTTCCTTCCTCTAACTGCTTTGCATTTGAAAAATTTTCCTATTTATTGTTTTTGCTTTGATAAGGTGGAGAAAAAAATTCAAATATTTTAAAAACCTAGGTTTTTCTTATAATCTTTTTTTTGTTTGAATTTTTATCTTATGTTGGTTTTTCTATAATTTTTTATATTTTCTTCAATAATTTTAAAAACTTTAAAGAACTTGAAAACTTTTACACGATTTTTTTCACAATTAAACTGCTTTTTGAACCGAATTTTCTTTTAAAATATTTTAAAAAAAGAATAATAAGTTGCACTGATAATCAAAAAACTTTGAGTTTGTTGAAATGGATGGCTGAATATGTAGGGAAATCAATCTCACGGCTTTCGAAATTCTAAATAGTGTGATTTCGAAATATATATAAATGTAGTGGTATTGATATCCATCCAGTGTAGTGTGGTATCAAACCAAATGGAATAAAAATAGTACAGTAGAGTTAGACAGCACAGTGTGAGTTATTCAGTATATGTACAGCGCCAGTCAAAATGAATCAATTCGTATGTGTGCGTGTTCCGAAAATGCGAATTAAATTGTACATGTGTGTAGTTAGTTGTTATTGATAAAAATGAACTAAAATCATATGTTTACGAAATAAAAATGGAGGGAAAAATTCGAAAGTTCAAACTAAAAAATATTTAGTGACATCTGTTTATTATTAGCAAAGTTGAAAATTATAAAGAAAAATAAAATTCGACGTTAAATGTAAATGAACGAAACCAAAATTTAGTTAATAGTTTCATTTTAATATTATGTTCTTATTTTAATGAATTTGTTTGAAAATTTTGTTAATATCTTCTAAAAATAAGTGAATTTGTATGCTTATTAACTTTTTTAAATCTTTGGCAATTAAAATTAAAAGCTTTGCATTGAATGCTAAATTCTTTTGTATTCAAAAAACAGGGATACTGTTTTTAATATAGCTCAAATAAATATCAAAAGTAAAAAGTTTTGTCTATCTAGCTGTAAATAAAACACTTGAGTAAATGTCAAAATTTTGAACGCTCTTATGCGATTGAGACAAACCCAAATATACTTAAGTCAGTTTAAGTCAAGTTTCCGTTTTGTCAGTTTTGGTTTGAATTTATATATTAATATAAACGAACATATAAATAAAATATTAGACAAGCAAGAAATATACATATTATGTATATAGATAACATTTTTGTTTTTAAGATATAAAATGTTATTTTTGTGTACTAAAATTATCAAATGTTCTTCAAACTCCATTTTGTTCTACTATTACTATTAAAATATACACAATATTTTCTAAACTTAAAAATAAAATTAATTTTCCCGGTGTCAGGTTTAAAAAATTTACAAAAGCCGACGTTGCGTTGCCGTTAAGTTATAACGTAAAATTAAAAAACTAGAACAAAGAGTATTAATTTGTAATAAGTAACGGTAAGACTATTTGTATTTTGTACTGAAGTGAATAGTGTGTCTAAGTCTGATCTAAGCTAAAGTTCAAAGTTCTAAAAATAAAATAGCACAAAGTTATAAACTGAAACTAGGACCTACCTAGTATTTGTTTATAAAAACAAAATACAAAATTGATACGCAAAAATAAAAAATAAATTTTTACAAATTGAAAGGTTAAAACGATTTATTTATTAAATTTAAAAATTATTTTTTAGAAAAATATGTTAAGCTTCAATTTTTTATATATTTTGTCTATCAACTTTTCTTATATAGAAAAAAAATTTCAAAATAAGTAGTTTTTATTAATTCAGTTCGTCCCATAACGGCTATTTTGGGATATGCTTTATGTCACAACTGTCATTTCTTATGTAAAAAATCAATTTTGAAATTCATGCTGTTTTTTGACAATTTTATCGTTTATTTTGATTTTTTCTAAGCTTGAGGTATAAAAATATATTGAATGTCTAGTAACGACTATCTTAAATAAAATAAATCAGATAAAATCTATTTAAAGCGTGTCCGAAAAATATCACACTTCGCACAAATCAGATTATTTTATTAGGTTGGTATTAATTACTATGTACTAATTATATTACCATAAAAAACATTCCTAAATGCCGAATTATAAAAATATTACTATAATTAATATTGTTAAACAATTATTTAAGATTACAAGCAAATGTCTTAAAAAAACAGGGGTGGCATCAGACTTGGGTAAATTAAAATTACAAATATTTCCATTACAATTACATATAATTGTAATTGTAAGACTTCAATTACAAATTAAATGTAATTGTAATTTAAAATTTATTAAATTACAATTACATTTAATGAAAAAAAGTAATTGACATAAAAATAATTCGCTAGAAAGCTATAATGAATTATTTTTGGTAGTAATTGAAATCAAAATATATGTTTAGCTATCGATTGTACCTTAAAATAAATCTATCTTAACTACATTATCTTAAGCGGAAATAGATATTTAAAATGGAGAATAATCGAAGTATTAAATTTAATGTCGCATCCCTATATAAAATTGAATTGGTTTAAAGTTATGGCACCATACTTTTTTGGTACAAGAAAAAATATAGAAGACATATTTATTGAATATTGCACCAGATATAAATTATATTCAATTGATAATAATAATGCCAGTTCTTCAAATAAAAATATAATTGATATATTTGATTTCCGTGAAAATAATTCAGAAGGTTTTTGTAGATTGAAATCCTCTTGTTCAAAATATTTATTTTATAACCAATTTCTTAGAATTTAAATTAAAACATTAATAAAGGAATTAATAGAATGTAATTGAAATTGAAAAACAATAATTACAAATGCGCCAAAATCTGGGTAACCCTTGTTTCGTCATTTAAAAAACCAGGTCTCCAAATTTAGGAGACGGAGTAAGAGTTGGAAAAAAAAATGTTTTCCTTTTAATTCTCCAATTATATTTTGGATTTTCCAATATATTTTTATTATTTTTATTAGACATTTGGTTCTCGAGATAAACCTTAAAAACTACTGAAAGCAGAGTGAATACATATGTATGTACCATACCTACTTATTTAAATTTTGATGACACGTCATTCAAAATATTTAAAATGTTATATTTAAGCAGTGTTGTCATGAACTTCAAGTCAAAAGTCGCTACGCGTAGCTCCAAATACTACAATTTTTCGCTACGCAATGTATCAAATGTCGCTACAAAAAAAAACTGATTTTTATCAAAATATAAGAAAACATTTTTTGATTATTAAGAAAAATATTGCAAAATATATTAAGAAAAATACAGTAAATTATATAACATTTCATTTATATAGGTATCAGAAAATAAAAAACAGAACAATTCAAAAAATTCCTATTAAAAAACAAAAACATAAACTTTTAATTAATAATATTAATATCTAATTATAATAATAATATTAAATATATTTAATTTATTAGAAATTCATCCTCATCCTCGTCTGATGAAATTAAATCATCAGATTTGTAAAGTTGTTGAGTATTAAAAAGTTTCAGCATATTTTTAGATATTTCAAAATTGTGAAAAAAATTAATAACAGCCATTTTTCGCAAGTTAAAACTTAAGAAGACTAAAAAATTAGTTGAAAATTTGAAATTGTATTTTTGGATTTCAAACACAATTTTGTAATGACAATTTGACTTTGACGTTTTTTGAAAACATATTGATATAAAAGTAATAAAGTTCCCATCAGTGGTGTAATTACCTAAAAAAAAATTGAATACAACTATATACAATTGTACTGAGAAATTTATTGTTCAATTTTTGAGAAAATTAAAAAATTTAGGTTTTTAAAAATATTAAATTTTGCAAAGAATTTTAAAATTTTTTTAAAGTTTTTGCTACTTTAAAAAGTCGCTACAAAAGCCACAATTTTTGACAAAAAGTCGCTACCTAAAATATGAGGCTAAAAGTCGCTACGGTAGCGACAAGTCGCTACAAATGACAACACTGTATTTAAGCCACAAAATCTTACCTTTGTTAAAAATATATTACCTATGTATGTATTATGTATGTTCAAAAAAAAAAAAAAAGACTTGGTAACAGGTTTGTTTATAAGTTTTCAGGACAGCACAGAACACGACAGGGACAGAACACTATTAAACGTCAAGCACTTTTGGACTACCTAGAACAACCTAGTGTTCTAGAACATAAAAACCAATGAACGCTTTTTGATAGTTTTCTGTTCTACATTTTCAGTTTTTAAAATAGACAAATGATAAAATATCTATTTTATTAAACTTTCAGACTTTTATTTGTTTTTTTGTTTAAATTTTTCTAAAAATGTTTAATGTTTTAAAATTTTTACCTGGAAAACAAATAAAAATTTATAAACAATTGTCAAAATAAAAAGAAAGAAAGTTGTCCAAAACGAATCTGAAAAAAATTAGAACAGAAAAGTACAACTTAGAACAGTTTTGAAAAACTAAGGAACACAAAAGTATAACACTTTCGGAAAGAAAAAAATACCTGTTCTAAAACTAATTAACGCTAAAACCTACACTTTTCTGTTCTAGGTAGTTGTAAAACTCACCAAAAAAAGCACATAATAATAACTTACCCCACTTAAGTCTTAACTTCAATTAAATTAAATTTACTAATTGAAATTGTAGTACAAAGTAACACTCTGTTTACATATATAATAACTACTGAATTAACATAATTTGAAACAGAGTGTATTAAAACGCACTGAATGGATTTTTCAAATAAAAGGGGAATTTAAAGAATAAAGAAATTTAATGTTTAACAAAAAATGTTAATATTAAAAAGACTTAACAAAAAATTCAATATAAAATATATGTACTTAGTTAACTAGTTAAGCAAAAAAGTTTAAAATTTAAGTTGAAAATATACAAATGAACATCCATTATTTATTACCCAAAATCAAGTTGACAAATCAAAAGTGGTTTAATTAACACACTTTAAGTTATAAAAACGTTTCAGAGAATTTGTTAATAAGCTAAGATAATTTTCCTTAAGTGCTTGTCCTTATATTATGATAGTAAGTGTTCACCTAATGATAACAACAAATATAAATTTGAATCACGTGATGCTTAGGTTCAATAATCTATATTCGATAATAAATTACTTCCAGAACTAATTTTAATTTATTTATTTATTCATCAACAGTCCCCTACCAGTGAGTAAATCTAAAATAATAAATTTAATATAAAAAAAACTAAAAAAAAAATTATTGTATTTAACTTTTATCTACGCTTCGCTATGCAATCCAGCAGTTATCAAAAGTTCGATTTTGATCATAAAATCTATTGTCAAATTTAATACAATATTCACCCTAAACTGCAATTAACTACAATTTTCCTTAGTTTCTATATGTCTACTTTAATAATATTCATTTGAAATGTAGAATTTAATAATGTGTATAAAATTTGAAAATCAAGTTGACAAATTTTTATTATAATTCAAATTGGAAATATTTATTTATAATTAAAAAAATTTTCTGTAATGATTTCGGTATATTTTATTATTTTTCACTTAATTTTGGTACAAAATTTGGTATTATCAGAAATAACGCAACAAATACACACCAAAATTTATGGGGGACGATTTTCTGAAGAAAAAGAAAGATCCCATTTTGTTTCTTTACTTTATCGTGGAAAACATATTTGTGGAGCATCAATTATTCATACCGAAAAACTACTAACAGCAGCACATTGTTTCTATAAAAGTTTATTTAGTAAAATATCATTAGAAGACATTTCATTGAAACACAACGATGTAAAATTTCCCTTAAAAGACTATAGAACGCATCAAAAATATTATTTTATTAAACCTGAGATTGGTAATGATGTTGCAGTGATATTTTTACGATCAAATATTTCCGATTACATAAAAGATTATGAAATAATGGGTTTACCTAAAGTCAGGCCATTCATTTTTACTAAATGTTTTGTAATTGGTGCTGGGGTAGTTGATCAATTCAATAATGTTGAATCTATACCCAAATATACAGAATTAACAATAGTAGACTGGAATTACTGTGCAATGTATTCTGATTCATTTTATGATAATAAACTTTGTACAGGATCGGTAGATGTAGTACAATCGCAAGTTTGTCCTGGTGATTCTGGAAGTGGGTTAATACAAAATTTGATGGTGGTTGGCATAGTTTCTTATGGGCCGACTAGCACATGTGGGATTGCTAGAAATGTTGTTTTCACTGATGTAGCTGTTTATAATAATTGGATTCAAACTATTGAAAGTGGAAGCACCAAAAATCGATTGGATACTAAAATATTTATTTTCATACTGATGGTTATATTGCATTGGTTTATAAGAACTCACTGACTGGGTGTTTACTATTGATACAGATTTTCTGTTCTTTTGGAAAATGCTATCAATCAAACAATTATGATAAATTTTTATAGATCATAGCTATAATCAAAGCCATTAATCTATGTCATACTACTAAAAGATAATAAATATCAGAGCTTATTTGCAGTTATGTATTGTGGACAGATGGATTTGCGAATTATATTGTTTAATGTAAAATTTTATAGTTTTAATTTAAGAAAATAAATTTTCAAAAAAAATTTTAATTATTAAGAAAATAAAATTTATATGATTATATTAAAAATATAAAAGTTTTTCAATTCTTCGTGCAATGAAATTCGAAGAGGTTTATACAAATTTACTTAATTATATAATTAAATATAAAAAAAAAATTTTGAAATATTTTCGAAAATTCGCCTTAGTGTACTTCCAAAAATGCAATAAATAATTTTTAGTTAACCTTTATTGTTTTAAGCCCCTTTTAAATTATCAAACTATAATTATAAATTATACCCGCTGATATTTTAAGGTAAGATGAAAATTAATATTTTTAACATTATTAATATGGAAAAACCAGCAAAATATCATGAAAAAATCATGAAAAAAGTGTGAATTTCAAAAATTTTTATTCTAAAATTATGCAAAAACAGTTTTTTAAAAAATAACCAAATGTTCAAAGGAGCCTCGGCTTTGTAGTTGTTAAGTACTTAGCATATCAACCCAGCGTATAATACTATGTTTGATCCCTGCACCGATCGTAAATTTTTTTCAAGGAAATTCGTTCTGAAAGTAATTTTTATTACAATTCCCCAGACGTCCAAATATTATAGAGCATATTTAATATAATAATTTTTGAAATACTTGTATGAGTGTCCATTCCAAGGAAAAGATTTTGGAAGTAGGATCGGGGAATTTATGTCAATTTTCAAAATTTCCAGGTATTTTTTAATAACCTGGAAATTTAAACACAAACATTTAAAATAATCCTTCCTAATTCGTATATATATATATATATATATATATAAATATTCTAGCAAAGGTGTTTAACCTCGATTTAAAAACCTACTCTAAAAGTCCGCCTTATTAACAATATCACACATATATATGTATTATGTATGTAATAATATTTATATTAATATTCTGGAAAACCATGGAATTCCCTGATACCATGATTTTGAAACCAACTTCAAAATCAGTCCTAATTATTTTTATTGTACATATATTTAAAATGTAGGAAATAAACAAATTATTTAAAACTTGATTTTGTAACTAAAATTTTCTATATAAAATTGAGAAATCGACATTTTGGGAGTTAACATTTTTTTGAATCGTTATTTTGATTGTCGAAATTTTGAAAATCGATATAAAGTCTGTATCTCTTGGTAATATTGTTATAAATTCATTTTGCATTTTATATCACAAACGTTCAAGCATGTTAGTGAAGAAGTTTAAAAAATTTCGGGCACAGGAACTAAATCAACTTAACAACAAAATTGTATTTTTCATTGACTATAGACTATTTATCAAAATTTCCCCCAAAGGAACATTTCTTATTTAAAATAGGATTAAGTACCTATATAATAATATGTAGGTATAAAAACACATTTCTACATACATGTATAAATAAAAACATTTTCATAGACATATATATACATATACATACATAAAATTTTCTTTTCAAAAATATAACGGGATATATAAAACAAAAGTAAAAATTAAATAATCGTTTTAAAAATGATTAACATTTACCTTTTTTCTCATTTAAATAAAATTTACAACTACTACTAAAGGTAAATATTATAATAAATTGCAATTTTTTTTGTTTTTTTTATTCAACTTGTAAACTTGTTTTTTTTTTTTTTATTTTGTATCTATTACAATTTTACAAATGTTTGTATATATTGTTATATGTTCATATAAAGTAGACAATTAAAATGTTTTATTTTCCCCTTTTAAAATTTAACACACTTATACCACACACTGAATTTAAAAACCTGTTAAAATGAACTTAACATGTTACTTAACTTATACAGTTATTTAAAAATTATTTAATAATTATATTAATTAAATAAATTTAATTGACTACTGAATAATAAGTTAATAATGATTCGACTTCTATTTTCATAAATGATTTTAAGGAATTCGAATATTGTTGAATAAAAAATACGTGTATTTATTTGACTGCTAGTTTTACAATTTACAATCAGTATTTTCTTCATGTAAACTGTAAGTTGTAATATTTACAAGTTGTTACATGAAAGTGATAAGGCATCAGGAACAAGAAAAAAAATAAACGAAAACTAACGGAAAACGAGGAGAAAATTTTTTAATTTAAAAAAAAGCTTAAATTTTTTTACGAGCATGCGTACACAATTATTAATGCCGCATTTTTTTTTTTCTTTACATTTTGCCTTTATAGTTTATTTTGATTTTTATTATTGTTTCATAGTTTCGTTAACTGCTAGTAGTACTGTAAAATATTTATAACGGCATTATGTACTTTTACCGCTATGATAACAAACAAAAAAAAATAATCAAAAAGATTCTTCTAATATAAAATATTTACTGGTATATTTTATTTATTGTACATTAAAATAATAGAATTTGGAGAATTTGTAAAATTTGTAGAATTTGTATGTAGAGTTAAAAAGAAAAAAAATTTAAAAAAAGGGATTACTTTAAGGCTATTTTTTTATTTTCTCTGACAGACAGTAGTGCAATCTTAAGAATCGTGGAACTCGGATCGGAAAAAAAAACTATGAAACCAATTTAATTTCAAATAAATAATATGTATGTAAAATGTATATATATATATAATGGATAGTGGATACATTCATATTATATATAAAATCATATAAATTAGTGTTATACTAAATGAAAAGCAAAAATAATTATTTATTTTAATAATATATATATATAAAATTAATTAATATTTTAATAGTGAATACATGCATATTATAATAAAATTAATTTAGTGATAAGAAATTTAAAAAAAAAGGAGTGATTGAAAAGGAAAAGTTGAGCTGAAAATTTTTTTTTCAGTTTTTTTTTTTTCTTTTTTTTTGTTTAAAGTGTAAAATATAACATATATGTATGTATGTATATGAATGTGAAATTTATGTACTTAAATATTAAAATGAAAATGTTTTTCCAAAAATCCCTATGAAAATTATAAAAAAATTCATTTGAATCAAAAATAAAAAAGTTATCCAAAAAAATATTAAATTATTATACAACTTTTTCAATTTTAATTTTCTTTCAATAAATTTACACAAAGCAAAAAAAAAAAACCATCTTTCAAATCACGATTTTGTAAGTTTGAAAATAAAATTGTTTTTAAATTTTTGTATTTTCTTTGAAAAATTTTCACTCTTTGAAAATCAGCTTTAAAAAAAAAGAATCTGTAGCTGGGCAAAATTTAATTTTATTTGAAGAAAAAATTTAATTAAAAAAAAAACAAAATGAAATAAAATGATTTGAGCAGCAGCATTCTGTAGGTCTGAGCTTTTTTATTTTTCTTTTTTTTTTCTGTTTTTTTTTTTTTTTTTAATTCTGAGAGAAAAAAAAAAAACAAAACAAAACTAATAACGTGTTTTATACTGTGAAATTTTAATTTTATTAGCTTTAAAAAAATATTTACATACAAAGAAAAATCAACAGAATAATAATTTTTAATATCTATAATGAAATTAATATTTCCACAAATTCAATTACGAAAAAAAAATAAATTAATTTTTATTATTTTTGATAAAAAAAAAAAAAAATTGTGTGAGTCCAAAAAAACAGCACTTGTGTGAGTACTATGAGCACTGAGCAGCATATGTAAGAATAATGAAATTTGCACTCATTGTATTCCCGTGATGAAACAAATTTTTACCAATTTAATTTTTGTTTCATAATATTCATGATATATTATGTACATACTATATATTTGTTTATTTATATAAATGTATGTATATACATAATTATATTCATATGTTTTGTATATTAATTAATATACATAACGTGAGTAAAAGAACCCATCAGTACTATATATATACAAATATATATTCAATTCAAACTAATCATAAATATTTTTATATGAAATTTAAAAAAAAAGAGAAAATTTGAACGAAAAAATTTAAATTTGAATTTATCTCGAATATTTTTGCTTTGTTTTTGTTTTCTATTTTACAGGGTGTTTTAAAATAGAAAAATTGTTGTTGGAATTATTTTAAACCAATTTGACCAGTTAATTATGTAACAAATAAATATACTCTAGCTAGAATCTAGTCTGGATAACACGTATTTATATAATAATATTATTAATATTTAATACAAATTACATACTGCTCTATTTATGAAACAAGTTACATAATGCTCTATAAATCTTAATGCTCTTCCTTTAATAGTTTTAAATATTTTAAGAATATTTAATTTTTTAATTGCTATTAATATTTTTTTTCAAAACATACAAATTATGTAACGAATCGCATATTAGTAATATTAGTAATATATTAATAACTTATCTTATACTAATACTATAAACTAATCGCATATTAAGTTAAACATTACCTAAAAGAATATAATTTTCTTTAAAATTTACAAAATATATTTTAAAGCATTCTGTGTTCATATGATAAAGTTTTGTTAAAATATTGTTTATTAGAAAATTTTTTTTTACTATAAGAATAAATATTTGGATAAAAGGGAAATTAGTGACCTTTTATCTATAAATAAAAAAAATTTACCTTGAAAATTCTCTTATTAGAATTTTTTTCTTTTTTTTTCAATTTGTAATTGTTAAAAGTGTATTTTGTATAGTGTCAGGAAAATTTCGTTTGTAAGTTTGTTTGAAAATTAAAAGAAATTTCTTTTATTAACATTTAAAATAATAATAAATATAAATTTTGAAAAATTATCGATTATTGAAAATATTTTATTTTATTTATACAATTTTGTATGGAAATTCTAATATGTATGTAACTTTTTATAAATTAATAAATTTCTCTTAAAATTTAAAGCAAGAGAGATACAACTGTCCCCTTGGGGGAGGGAGTTACATATTAAAATAAATTTAATAAATGTTATATAATTAATAATAATATATAAAGGACTGTTTTATACACGAACTATTCTAAAATTTTTTATCATTATATACTTAAGTACATACTTTTACTATATTAAATATGAAGAATATTTTATAAAACTTGCAATCAACATCGTTGAATGATTTATTTTAGATAGGTATATTATGTACTTATTATAGGTATCATCTACATGTTAAAAAACAAATTTGCATATATTAAGCAATTGAAAAGTATATAACTTGAATAGGTATATATTAAAAATTTATTATGATACATTAAGTTAAAGTACCAAGTAAAAGTATATAATAAATATTATAAATAATTAAAATAATAATAATACAAGAACGATACAAAACAAACATTTTTATTTGATTACTCTTATTTTAGAATTTGTTTAAATATAAAATCTTTTTAAATTATCTTTGTTTAATCAAACAAAAAAAAATTTTAATACAAAACAATTGGGATTTTTTTTTTCATTAATTTAAATCAATAAACAAACATTTTTTAATAGTTATGTACGTTCTTCTATATATGAACGCTGACATTATTTTTCAGAAAAAATACGGGACACTAAATTTAAAAATATAATTTTTAGAAAAATATTCAAAAAAAGAAGTTAATTGATTTATTACATATTATTACATATCCAGTTGTATTTCAAAATAAAATAAAAAATAAAACACAATATTTTATTTTTAATGACGTCTTAATTTTTGATATATAAATTTTTTTGAAATTGAACATGAATATGTAGATGAATTAAAATTTGCAACATTTATATATGTAATTATATTATATTTTATAATAATAATAATAATAATAATAATAATAATAACAATAATAATAATAAGTAATACTATATTTTTAACAATATTTTTAAAAAATTTTTAAATTTTTAAACAAGCAACGAACTGCATTAATTATATTGACATAAATTAATGCCAAATTGACAAATGATTTGACAACTGATTTGACATTTCATTATAAAAATTTAAACTAGGTTTATTATATGGGAACTATGTTATTTTTTGACAAAATAATTTACTAATAATTTTTGAATATAAAAATGTGGGACAAATACGGGGCAAAATACTAAATACAGGACTCATGTACTGTCTCATATTAAAAAATAATTCTGCGGGACAGCAAACTGAAATACGGGACTGTCCCGGTAAATGTGGGTCAAATATATGTAACACATTAAGTTTTAGGATAACTGAGTGAAGTTAAGTTAATTTGAAAAGAAAATTTTTTAAAATTTAATCAAGTTTCTAAATTAAAAAATAAAATTTATTATGAAAATTTGCAATTTACTTGAATTTAATATAAAATTAATTTAAATTTAAAACAAAAAAGTATACTAAGATACATTTGCTTGCAGAGTTTTTTCATGTACGTACCTTAAGTTTTAAACTGCACTCTATTCATTTTATTTTTATTTTCAATTGTATTTATATGTATGTACTCGTATATGTACATAAGTGTTTCTAAATATTTACACATTAATGTGGATGATAACAAAGAAAAATAGAAATTTATTTATGTTTTTTTTTAATCTTTCAGCTAATCATTTTCAATTAAAATTTTACAACATATTCTGATATTGTCAGTAAAAAAATCATAAAAAAAATTTATATATATACATATATGTTTCTACATAGTATATGTTATGTATTATGTACCTATACCTATAAAAAAAATATTCAAATACATATTTTTATATATAAAACAATTTAGGTACCTCTACATATGATGGTAATAACTAATAAGTCATATTATCATTTTTAGGTTATCAAATACATTAAAGTATTAGCTTTCCTATTAGTTTTTGCAAAATTTTGGAGACATATACATACACACTAGTATATATTCAGTTATTGTATATAGAAACATGTTACCATGCATACTTAACATACATATGTATGTACATTAATAATTTGATTTATAACTTCTGTACAATTTCGTATATATTTATATATCATATAATTTCCACGTTTTTTATGCCTTAAAAAATACCAATACTATTACTAAAGTCACTAATACATTATAGCTATTATATAAACAAATAAATATTATACTCCTACACTTACAGGTTTATTACTAATGGAGCATAATATATCTTTTACATATATATTTACTTTGATACAATTAAAAAAAAGCTTTCATTCAAAAAACAGGATAATGGTTATGGTTATATGAAATGGCAAAGCGTGATATTCTTCAAAATTTTATTTTTATTTAATTATTGTTGTTCTGAATTTATTATTTGTAGATTAAATAAAAATAAAATGTTAAAAATCTCCAAAAAAATATTTAATTTACTTTGACAAAAAAACAAAAAAAGTGTAGAGAAGGAGAGCGGGAAATGACTGAAGAAAAGGAGAAATTGGTGTTGAACTCAAATTGTATTTTTATTTCATTAAATTTTTAATCTTGAAACTAAATTGGCATGAATTTAGAATGAAATTTTACCTGTCGGTTATTAAGATTAATATAAAAATATATATATAACATATAATATGTATATAATATTTAAAACCTAAAATTATTTAGTATTTAATTAAATAATACTACATTTGCTTAATTAGGCTACATAGGCTTCCAAAGTTTCTATATTTTATTTATATAGGTTTCTAATATTACATAAGAGTTTTAAGTAATCTTAGTATTATCCTCGGCTGCTAGGGCCATTACGGGTACGAAAAAAAGTTCCTATAGTAACTCAGCATTATTTTTAATCATTTTATTATTTTGCATAACTGAAGGCGTGAAAGCAAATTTAATAAATATTTTAATTAATTCTCTTACTACATTTGAAGTTAGTGATTATTTTTATAATTTTATAAAAAAAAATAATTGAATCAACTGTCATCTGTCACTCTGTGAATAAAATTATATTATTTTTTTCTGAATAATCAATTTCTATTTTGAATTAAAAAAAATGTCATTTGAGAAAGACAATTGAATATCAAAAACCACTTGAAAAATGAACGATATTAATATAATAATTTTTATTAAAATATATGGTATCTATCCAATCCTGGTATTGATCTTTCTTTAAAGATTTTGAATAAAAATTATTAAGTAATTTGTTTAACCACTTTGTTACCAAGGTCTCTTTAAAGTTACTAATAGTTTTTCATTTATTTGGAAACTTGTTACATATTTTTTGAATTATAATATACTTAATTCGAATAAATTATTTGTTTAGAATTGATTTAATATTTTTCCTTTATTTATTTTTTTAAATTAACAAAACTGTAAATTGTAGTTATAATATAAAAATTTTTAAGTTATTATACTTTATCATGTTTATTACAAATTATCATCTTAATTTTCACAATTCTATTTTATAAGTCGAATATTAAAAATTAAAATAGTTAAATTTGTTATTTGATTATCCACTTAATTAAATTATAAATATGAGTGTAATCAAACGAATGATGTGATGATGATGTTATAACATGTAATTGAAAAAAAACTTTCCTATTATTTTCAGTTTTTGGTAAACAACAAGAAAATTACTAACAAATTTAAAAAAATGAAATTAACGACCAAATGTTAAAAGAAATGTAAAAATTTTATAAAATTTAGAAATAAAAACGTAGAAATAAATCCAAGATGGATTGTATAAGCTTTTCTCCTTGCATAATGTGGTTTATATTGTAAAGTTTCATAAGAGCCCATCTGCCAATTTAACCTTACTGTGGACCAATAAAGTATTTCTACCAAATATCATCGAAATCGGTTGAAATTTACGCGAGTATTGTGTTTTATTCACATGCTGTGAATGATGTGTATGTGGAACAACTGGCAAACATGTTGTTAATGTATTTTTGGAAAATGGAAAAACTTTTGTTAGGACGGAAAAACTAAATTTTTTTTTTTACCGACGAACTTATAACCTTTTCTGCTATAGGATATAGCAATTCAAAAACTGTTTTATATAAAATGTTTGCAAATTTCATCCTTCAAAACATCTCAAAGGTGCTTATTACTAATACTTAATAGTTTATTCAGTTTTAATCGTGACGACAGTATGATTCCAAATTAATCTGATGAACTTATTTGCATCAACTCTAAAACTTTTTTCTTTTTTGTTAGCACTAGTTCAAAGGTTATAATGCTGGCTGATAAGCCCGTCTATATCATATGCACTTGTTGCAACAAAGGTGATATATTCTTATTATTAGATTGATCTTAATGAATTTCACATACAATTTAAACATAAGATAGAACTGGACCTTATAATATGTAGAAAGGTTTTGATTTCCAATACATACCATTCTTTTTATTTTAACATATTATAAAAATTTTATACTAATTAAATATAAGATGTTTCTGTATCACCAATTTATATTATTCAATTAAAATATTTAATTAATTATAAATATATTTTATTACTAAGTATTGGTTAAACCAATAAATTGAACCCAATGGCCAATGCTGTAGCAGAGTCGATTCGAAAACCAGATAAAACTTTTTGTTTTTCATTTTTGCTGGAATCGAGGGACTCTCAAATGTTACACATAAATTATACCATAAAATATATATATACTATCTTTTACACACATATTTACATATATTGTAAAAAGATATAAAAATTTTGCTAAAATAAGCATTTGTTGAACAGAATTTCAAAATTTAACTATTTATTATAAATTTTTGATAAGTAAATAAGTTATATATTAAATACTTATTTAAAAAAAATGTTTTTAGAGGCATTTATTTTGAAAAAATAGTATATAAGTAAAAATTGTCATTTTTTGGTATTTTTTATTTTATTTCAAAATCCAAGCAAGGATTTGAATCGTTCGGGGCCCTTATGTGATAAATAATAAATGAAATGAATATTGAATATAAAATATATATGTATTCCCAATACAAGGATATAAGGATATAAGAAGGATAATTCTTGACGAATTCTACAAATGGAAGTTTAAAATAAAAGACAAAATAATAGAAAATAAGACTACAAATGGGAATGGGAATGAGAAATTTTTATTGTTTGTAATTTTGTTGTCATCAAAAATATTTTTAGTCTTAGATTTCAGACATTTTTTTACACATTTTTTTGTATTTATTTTTTTTTTATTTTTTGTCTTTTATAACATTTTTCGAAATGGAAAACGAATGTTTTTTAAGTAGTTATGGAAAATCAAGTAGGCGTCAATTTTTATTATTGATTAGACAAAGTAACAAAATAATAAAAAAAAAAACAAAACAAACAAAAATAAATTCCAATAAATATAACTTTGAATGATTAGAACTTTAATGGAATTTTTTTTTTTGAAACATAAATATTTTAAATTGTGTTCAACAAAGATAAGAATAAAAAACTAACCAAAATGCGATTTAATAGCAAATTGTATAAAACAAAGGGGGAAGAATATTAAATATGTTGATAACATTGAAAAAATAGTTATTAGTTATATAGTTATTGTTCAAGTTAAAAAGCAAAATAAATAAATTATTTGCTTATTTTTTGTTTTAATTCATTGTCAATAACTTGTGTTTAGTAGAAGGGATAAAAGTCCCGGAGTCTACAGACCCCTGAGGAAGAGTGGGTCAAAGTCCCTCTAAAAATGAGACATTTTTTTTCAATAATCAAGTCTAAACTTCAGTTTCTTTAATTGTTATATTCACTAAGCTGTCGATTACTCGGCTGTAGCTATTGTATAAGATTATAAATACACAAATGTTAATTTTTTGCACCATCTATTATCTTACACACGAGTTATTTATATATATTTATTAAATCTTATTTTATATTACGATATTATACAATTTTACAATATGTTTTTAAAAGATATTTTCTGATCGGGGTGTGAACCCGAGACCTTCCGTATGAAAGACAGTGTCTTTATCACTATGCCATTGGTCAGATAACTCCACATTATTATTTTCAAACATGTGATTGAGCTTTGAACTACATTTTGAAAAGAAATAAAGCGGAAATTGAAAAGCAAACCAATTCGAATTTATTTTTGTTAATGGTTATTTTTTTAAATTTTAATAATTAATTGTTTTAATACTGAAAATGATGTCGAATTTTCAAACAAAGGGTCTTGGGTATAAGCCCTTGTAAACCATACCTATTAAAAAATAAAATTTTAAATTTATATCATAATAGTACCTTTAATTTCTGATTGGAAATATGGGTTACAGCTACCTGGTTCATACATGTGTTATGGTACCAATAAATAAATAAATAAATACTAAAAATGTCCCTACGGAAACTTATTACTCTGGGACGTTTTTCACCTCGTCTATTCAGTATATTATTAATAATATTAAATCTATAAATATGTTTACAAAGAAAATTTAATGGAAAAACAAAATTAAAGATAATTGGTGGAAAAACTAAAAATAAAATGAAATTATTGAAATGACATCCAGTATATACCTATGTTATAAAATTTTACAATGATAGCAATAAGTCTCTCGTTCAATATAAAATATGCATTTTAATAGAAATATAAAATATATTATAAATTAAAACTTTATTTTTTCAACACAAAGTTATAAAAACTGCCCATTATGACAAAAAAAAAAACTTATAGAACTTTTTACAGTGTTTTCATAACAATTCAAAGTTTTTAATATTTCTTTCTTGTGCAATTTAACTAATGTGGAGTGCATGTTTGAAATTTTAAATGTTTGAGAACTTTATGTGTGTTATTAATTTATATAAAAAATTTATAGAAATACCCATGAGGTATAAAAACATATCAATAGACAAAATTTATTTCAAAGACTTTAGATTTTTTCAATTTTTCTAATAGATTTAAACTTTTTCAGTTGTAAAGAATGTATTTTTCAAATCTGTAGCTTGGGAGCGCTTCGCATGTACTTACATGAAATTCTGTTTTTAAAATCTTGTTTACTTAAAGTATTGTTTTATCAATATTTTCTGTCCTCAAAATTATTGTTTTATCAATATTTTCTGTCCTCAAAATTATTTTTTTTCATAGACATAGGGCCTCTACTCTTAACTTTCGAAATCTTTTTGAATTTTTGCAGCCAAAACTAGAATAGCGTTTTTTAAAAAACAAGGCCAATTTCTCAATATTTTAAAGGGCTACATTTTATGCCAGCTCGTTTACAATTTCTCAATATGTTAAAGGGCTATATTTTATGCGAGCTCGTTTACAATTGAAAGTAATGTTCACTTATACACTAACTTAATCAGTGAAGTAAAATTGGGGAAAGTTCTTTCTTTAAATATTTTGGCTTGGTCATTTTGAATTAATTAAACTACATTATATTTATTTATATTTAAATTAACACTATAATTATTACAACCAAAGTTTTGTTTTGTTTTTATTACAACCAAAGTTAATTTCATAAAACGCTTACTTTCATCAATCTAGGAATTCCCTACGTTTCCTACGCGGAAGTTATTAAAATACTTAATTTATTATTAATACACTTTGTAAATCCGATCAGTGGCGTAGTAGTTGGGATGTCAGCCTTTTAGTTGAAGGGTCTCGGGTTCAAACCCTGTAAGGGGATTGTTCATAAATAAATAAGTATAACATTTTATAAGGTTTCAAAACATTTGAAAAAACCAATACAAAGAATTTATGAATTGGAGTTTAATATTTAAAGAATATCCAGTAGCCGATATATAGCTACTTTATTTTAAAAATAATATATTTCTTTCTATACTATGCCAATTGCCTAAATAATTATGAAACGGGCGGAGAATATTATTTAAAAAAAAAACCTTCTTAATTATATTTTCACTAAAAATCTATTAAATATTAATTAAATTATATTATTTCTTCTGTAGTACTTGATAATGAAAATTTAATTATAGCTGTAAAACGCTTTAAATTGAATATAATAAAATATTGACCTTGTTCAGTTTTGTTTATAAAATTGTTTTTTTTTTGTGTAAAATAAAAATAAATTTAAGAAACAAAACATTGGTAATATTATTAAATTAAAAATCTGAATTTTATATATAGATTTTAAAAGTAGGTTGGCCCTATTCTATTGCATAAAATACTTTACACATTTTTACTAAAATGAAATTGCAAAATTGATCTCTAAGCATATTTATTTCTACAAAATTTAGAAAAGTTTTGCAGAAATTATTTCAGAGTCTTTAAGATTAAAGAAGTTTTTCGAAGGAACTCTAATATTGACTTAACTTTAATTTAAAATTTTTCATTTTATAATTTTTGCCAATGAAAGTTGGAAATTAATATACGTGAAAACTTTTAATATATTTTGGCCTTTTATTACTTAAATTCTTTGAAGATTGTCAAATAAAAACAAAAGTAGTGGTAAACGTGTGATAGCACAGAAATTTACCCACTGTGTACGTATCTTTCTGTATGTCATAAATTATTTGTTTGTAATTTTAACATTGATTAACTTAAATTCTATATTCATTGTATTGAGAGAGTGATGAAAGGAGAGAATAGTATGCACTCGCTTTTAAATTGGTTAGATGACAAACAGTATCATTGCATTTTAGTTGCTTTATTGATCTTTCGGATCTAAATGTGTTTGTAAGCAAATGATAATGTTATTAGGGTACTTCTCTAAAACGTCAAATATACAACATTGATCAAAGTCACAAATTCATAAACTTTTTTGAAGCGTCAATCAGAAATTCGAAAAAGGCTTAGACGTCATATTGTTGACATTTAAGAAAAGGGCCTATTATTTTGCTTTTGAATTTGCGTTATTATTTTTGAAAGCTAATTTTCAAATGCTTGAATTAAAATGAATTCTTCAAGAACAACATTACAGATACTGTTGATGCTTTCAGTATTTCTTGTGAGCTCCTATTTTTTCCTCAAAAGTTTTCTTTTATCTTTTCGTTTTTACTTTCTAATAATTTTGGATCACTTCAGATACTTCAGTTGTCAATTCTAACAGCCTCTTTATTTTTTTGTGAAATTTTTAATGTTAACCAAAGTGTCTTATGTTTAAATTATCAAATTTTTTGTATAACTGTCAAAAACTTTGACAAAGCGATTTTAAAAATTTGACTTTTCATTCGTATTTTAGTATGACCATATATAATATAATAACTTTGAAATATTTATTTTACTGTAACTGTACTTTACCCTATTTTTTTTTTCTACACGGTTTTTACAGATTCAAGTTATATTATAATTATTATTTTAAATTTTTTGTTAATTGCTAAATAATTATAGTAATTGATTTCAACGAAAATATTTATTATTATTTACATTGGGGGAAAAAAAACATCAAAAACCATTTTTCTTAGCATCACTTTGTTAAATTTTGCAAAAATATTCGATTACGGAAAACATTTAATTACTAACTGATTTAACTGCCAAAATTTGGTTCACCCAAAATAAATGATGTTGAAAAATTATAAAGTGAAAAGTGGAAAGTATAGAAGAAAGGTTTTGCTGATCAGTTTTTTGCTTAATAGTTGTGAAGAAGTCAATATTTTTTTAACCTAATGCCATTCGTTTTTTTTTAAGTACTATTCAAATTATTTAAAATTAATTATAAAATAAATTTTTCGAATTTTGAAAGTAAAACTAAACCATATTAAAATTAAATTCCGTAAAAAATTCAATTATAAATATTATATTATAATTAATATTTGTATATTCTATATATATTTATATTATGAATATTTCTTTACATATATATATAAATAGAATTATGTAAATATATTATTGTATATATAATTATTCTATACCAAATCGAAATTCAGTATAATTATGGCACTACATAATTTTTGGTAATAAATTAAAATCATCTTCAGTTTTCTATTTCAAGGATATTCCATCTAATATTTCATAATTATTTTTATATACCTATACACATAACATACATAATACTATACAATTTTTTTATTATATTTGTGTACATTTGTATATATTAGATTAGATGGAAAAATACATATATATTGTGATTATGATTTATTACATAGTTGATTATTATGTAATTATCAATATCTTATACAATAAACTTTTTCTTCATCATTCTTAGTTTCGAATTTCTTTTAAAAATTAAAATTAATTCAGAAAGAGTAAATGTTATTTTATTTATTCATAAGATAGAGAGGAATTGAAATATTTTAATATATATATGTGGATATATATATAGATAAAAAACAACATTCTACTTCTAATTCAGTTGGAACTTTTGCTATATCGAATTAAATATAAATACTAAAATTATTTTAATAATACTAATATGTGTATTAGAACCTCGGTGGGTAAGTGGGTCAGCATCTAGCTTATTAACCGACGAGATGCGGTAATGAATTTAACATTTGACAGAACTAAGACCTTAGGACATTATCAGTAACAATATTGGCCATTTCAAGCCTAAAATTTTCTTTTGTTTTTTTTCAGAATGGTTAAGGTTCTATAAGCTTCGTTGATGAGCCAAAAGTGGGCATTTCGTTCTATATTATTTTATTGCCTATATTTTGAGGATATAATTGAAATATCTACATATCCAATGACCTCTGAAATATGATATGTAGATATATTAATTATTATTCCACCTTGGAATCGTGCTCATATTTTATATAATACAAATTTATATTTATTTATTTATAAACAGTCCCCTACCACATATAATGTGATAAGCGAGTAAATCAAAAATATTATATTTAAAATAAAAAATCCTAGATTAGCAATAAATGAGTTTATTCCTTCTCTGATTAAAATAATCACAATATTGATATCATACTTGATCAAAAATCGATTTTCATATTAAAATTTAATCTAATATCAAAAGCAAAATGTTATCGCGAAAATGTAATCCTTTGACCCTGTAAAAAAACTTTTTTATTTTAATTAAATATGTTTTTTTTTCACCTAATTTCCGATTAATAAAATATTAAGTTAATTTATGAAGTTAAACCTTTCTTTCATCCATTTTGTTTTCTGTTTTTTTTTTTTGTAATGTTGTTGTTTTTGAATTAAATTTGAATAACATAAAGTTTTTAGGATTCTTAGTAAATTGAACTTAAACTGTAACAACTTAATACAATTACAAAAATTTTTTTTCAACAATTTGTTACTGTAAAGTTTGTTTCGTTTTCAAAAATCTGTATTTGAAATTTTAAGACTCATTCATATTAACTTTTAAATGAAAAGCAGCAGAAGGCAAACAAGGATTTCAGATTCAAATTGTTAAGCGTAATTCGAATTGCGGTAGATTAAGAATGTTTAAAAAGTTACTTTGGTTACTTTTGGTTTTATTTATTTCCATTGTTTATTTGTATTTTGAGATCTTGTTAAAATGTTTTCATAGATAAAATTTGAAAAAGGAAATTGAATTAAATATAAGTGTGCCCTTCATTTATTTATAATATTTTATATATAATGATTTATTATATCGAAATTGACCAATTTAAAAACGATTTAAAAAATCCAAAATATTTCTTAACAATAATTAAGATTCTGTCATCATACATCAAAAGAATCAAGTCTTAGTTGTTAGTTAATACAAAATTGTGGGGAATGAGAAAGAATTAAAAAAACTTCACCAATAAATCTTTCTAGTTTTAAAGAAAAATTAGCTAACATTTGATAAAAGCTTCAGTATTGAAATGGGTTAAGAGCTTACTAATAATCTTCCACAATGATTAGAAGCTGTTATAAAGAAAAAGTTGTTATTTAGTGGTAAATTGCTTTTTTTTTTGCAACTAAATTGTTTATAAAATGTAATTTAATTAAAAAAATTGTTTTAAGTGAAAAGTAAATAAATGCATCATTTTTGATATTTTGTTTTATTGGTTTGGTAGGTGGCTTTAATCAATAAAAATCGAACATTACCAAGAGACATAGGTTTTCTGGATGTCTTCGAACAATTTCCAGCTCCATTGAAAAACAATCATAAAAAATAACATATGTTGCCCAATCGATTCAAGTGACAAGTCCTTTTTTGTTGTTGTTGTTGTTTAGACGGGGGGAAAGCAAGTCTCCCTTACATCTAGGCCTTGCGGCCCGTTGTGCACCCCTCATTAAATACTTTCTATTTATTTATAACTACTATATTATTTATTTTGTTTATATTATATATTTGTATATTTATATTATATTTGGTCACCATGGGGATTCGTAAAGAAAAATTATTTTTCAATAATTTTTTTTTTTTTAATTAAATAATGTATGACCTGACCGGGAATCGAACCCGGACCCCCTCGGTTAATAAGCCAAATGCTTACCCACTGCACCACCGAGGTCCCCAAGTCCTTTTTACTCGTTAATTGAAATAGAAGGCAAATTTTATAGCATACTTTTAGGAAAATATTTCACCATTTTGTAATAAAATTTCAAATTTACTTGTTTATTTTTTTGTAATACAATTATAAACCCTTAAAACATCTGAAGAGACAAATCCACTTTTTGATAAATATTGTAAATATGTCTTGAATAGCTGGACTTTACAAAAAGAATTTTTGTATGCCTTGAATTTCTGGACAAATAAAACTGTAAGGAAGATTAATGATTTTAATGTCAAAATCACTCTTCTTACTGTATGTATTGTATGTTTTCTATTTAATTCCATCTGTTTTTAAAAAATATTTAATGTTTTTTTTACCACATTATGTAACTACAACTTTTTATATTAATTGTTTCTTTACATTCAAATAAGTACCGAGCGGAAGTAAAGTTTAAAAAAAAACCACAAAGAATTTTCATGCCAAATTTTTATAACTTTTTAAATAATAATAAAAAAAAATTGATTTAAAGTACAAAGAGTTAAAGAACCGGAAATGGATAATTTATATATGTTATATTTTTCTACCTTTTTTTATCAGTTTTAAAGGCACGTGTAAATTTGTTATGTTTCCTGTCAAAATTTTAGTATTTTAATATTCATTTGAATAAACATATACATATATACACTAATAAATAAGTTTTTTAAACAATCTGTTGGCTACGGCTACGGGGTAAAAAATTATATTATATAATTTACTAGAATCATAAATTAAATTTAAAAATTAGTTCTTCGAATTACCATTATTAAAAACTTGTAGGGTTCAAGATATTTTGGAAATTGGATTCTTATTTTATTTTAAACATAATCTAACATTCTGGAAAATTTCATTAACTTCTATGGAGGCACTGGTACACCATACTTAAAATAAATAGATTCCTTAAGAAAATTCTGAATAAATACTCGAAGGAGAGACAGAATATTTTTAATATCCAATCGTTGTATTTAGTCTTAAGGGAGTATATATGCTTTAAATAAACTTAATATACTTCCCAAAAAACCTACGAAGGTAATCTAATATTGCACTATATTGCACTACAGTGCTTTAAACATCGATCGATATTTGAGTTTCATGTTAATTTGCGTGATTCATACAATTGATTTCTAAATTGTTAATAATCTTTAAAAAAAATAAGTAGAAAACTGTATTAATTATAATAAATAATACATATAATTAGAAAATAAATAATGAATATACACCTAAAGTGCATTCAGCAGATATGAAGTTCGCTATTATTTGTATATGTGAAATTTATTAAGATCAATTCTAATAATAAGAATATAATATGCCTTCCCTGTTTTAACTTTTTCCAATGGTTTAACATGTATCAATGTTAGCCTAACATAATTCAACAGTTAGCACTTAAAAAAATGAAAATTAATATTTTGTTAATATATTGAAAATTCCCAACATTATTCTGTTTTAATTACAATCACATTAATGATAAATTTCAGTTCTTATAATTCTTACAGTATTCATTATAACAGTTACAGTTCAGTTAAGTAATGTAAATTATAACAGTCACGTTACAGTATTTGTTATAAGGAATCTGTTTTTAGCGATTACAATTTAATTTTAAAAAACATAATAACATTAATAACATTACATTTGCTCATATATACATACACATTCATAAACACATCTACAAAACTATGGAAATAAAAGACAACCTCATGATTATTATATACATTTATTAAAAATAAATTAATAGTAAAAACATTATTTGATTAACAAGATGCAGGTTGGTGCAATACGACCCAATTTCGAATTTTAATTGATTTTTTTGACAAAATTCTCAAATGAAAAAAAACATGTAAACAAAAATCCATATAACAGTTGTAACAGAATCTAAGCTATTAATTTTTGCATGACTCTGTCTAAAAATAGGAAAGAAATGTAGAAAATAATTCTCTCTAAGTTCTATGGTTTCTATATCATATTCAGAATCAGAAATATCATAATAAAAAATATTTTGAGGTGTCATTTCACATTTTATGGCGTTAATATCCGCAATTATTCCAATCAGATAAATTTCTTTATCTTGTTGTCTTACTAAATATTTTCCTGGACAACAATTATCTTCTTTATCAATAGTTGCACAATAATAACGTTTGTCGAACAACTCTTCTCCGAATTTTTCTCTTTCTGTTATACAAGTTTGAAAAGATTGTAATTTTTTTCCCAATAAAAATGTCTTCATTTCATTTTGTTCAACTTTGAAATTATAAAACTGGTAAATTTCATTTTTATAAAGTGGTTGCTGGTTAATTTTTAATATTCCAGGATTTTCAACATAATCCGATATTTCTTTATTTATAAATATTATGGCAATACCAATCGAACTAAAATCGTTTTCAGGAATAACATAACCTTTTAATGGAATAGTTTGATTTTTAAAAGTTAATGTGTAATTTATTAATGAATCGTTTGTTTCATTAAAGCAAGATTTTTCTGTTATTAATTTAAATTCGTTAAAAATTCCAGCCACGCATATAAATTTATTATTATAATTTAATTGAATAAAATAATTCTTTTCATTGACATTGTTTTGAACCGGAAGGCAAGTAAAATTTGAATCATTTGCTTTATGACGGAACAGATCTTCTCCATTTTGTAAGTGGACTAAATTTTGTATTAAAAACAAAGAAAGATGTAAATTTAAAATCATTTTCACAAAATAAAAACCAATAAAAATATATTTCTAATTATTCTATATGGCGGACTGAAATGTAATTATAAAGTTGATTGACGTTTTGAGTCAATGATTAACAATAACGTTCAATTCGTTCAATAGTTTGAATACATTTTAATAGCAGTCATTTCTGTTATTTTAAATTGAATTTTTAAAATGCATACTTTTAGGCAAATGAAAAAAAAAAGGTTAATTAAATTTTAACTTGTCTCTTTTTTTTTGTTTAAATATTTGTTAATAAATTTTGAAATATACGCATAGATATAATAATAAAGTATATAAATTATATTCGTTAACTCTTGTACAAGAAAATTCGAAATTATAAAGAAATTCGAAAATTCTTTGTACTAAAATAATTTTTCCAAAATAAAAAATTGTTTTTTCGAAAATGACATTTTAGAAAATTTAAAAATATTTTTTTTGACTTTTAATTTTTTTTAAATTTTATTTTTCTTTTCAAAATTTTATTTCAAAAAATTTAAGTGTAAAAAAAAAAAATTAAATTTTCTATAACTTTAGTACAAAATTGTCGTTATTCGTTATTTTTATTTTAAGATTAATTTTAAAACTAAAACTTTGTGAAGTGTGTTTTTTTGATTTGGATTTTGTTTTTTTTTTAAGAAATAAGGAAAAACTTTTTTTTTAGTTTTTAATTCATTTTGTAATACAAGTATTAATTTCAAAAAAAAAATAAACTTTCAAACACTAAAATTTTATTAATATTAAAACTCGCAATTAATTAATATTAACATCTATAATTGTGATTATAATTGTTAAGGAGTACATAAAAGACTTAGGTAATTGAATAGTAATTAAAAAAATCATCAATAACGTTCGAACTTATTAAATTTTACAATGGTAAAGATTTCTTCTCATTGGGTACGTTTAAATCTTGTATCTTGTATAAGAATATAATCTTTAAAATCATCCAGATACTTTTGGAAAATATATAAGCAAATATATAAACATTTTAAGTTATGCTCATATTAAAAATGAACTTGTATGCCACCTATTCGAACCTAGGCCAACCAAATTTTGCACAACTTTAGCATAATACTCAACCACTTTGCAGGAAATACCAGTCGACTATCACACTTACATTTATATTAAATAATAATTTTCGAAAGAGAAAGACTAAAATTGTTGGAATTAATTATCCTCTGAAAAAATTATGTTCCAAATTCCAAATTAATTTATGAAATGTCGACTTTATAACTACGAGAGACAGTACTGGTCTTAACCCCTTGTCGCAGAATGTCCATTTTGTTTTTTTAAACATATTTTTTTTCTATTCGATAAAAACTATAAACAAATTAAATTGTATAAAAAAATATAATTTTTACTAATTTATATTTTTTTAATTTCAGATACGGTTCATTTTGGAATTCTTTACTATAACGCATGACCTTAAATTATCATCGAATTAATAATTTAAGAACGTAAATTAGAGAATTTTTTTTTCAACATTAAATTATTCAAATACCTCAATTTATTTTAAATAGGATTTTTTAATTTTTAAAAATATTAAACGTCTTTTATAATTAAAAAAAAAAGTTAAAATTAAATTTTAAAGTGGCTTTCCAACAATTTTTAATAGTTTTAATTTCGTTAACAAATTTCAATTATACTCAAAAACGACAAAATCAATTTTCGGAAGCTAACCGTAAAAAAAAAATTCGCAAGAGGACCATGCATGCCACTTGCGAATTTAGTAATACTGCAACAACAGCAACTACAACATCAGCTGTAACAGCCGCTGGAGCTACGGTTGATCTTAATAACTCCGAACAACAAATTTTAATTCACAGCATAGAACATAATAATTGCAATAGTATTAATAATCATAATCATAACCTTTATAATGTTTCTGAACAAAATGGACATACAACAAGTGGTAGTAATGATGATCTATTTGTATCAGCGTCATCTTCAACAATGGATTTCTGTGGGAAAGTTACAACACCAACTGCAGCAACAACAATCCACGTTTTAACTGGTGCAAGTAATTATCTCGGAGAAAAATTAACAGTAGGCTCTAATAATCATATCCTTGAAACCGCAACTGATAAAAATTGTAAATCTCCAAAAAAAACTTCTTCAATTACACCAGTTCAAGATTTAGTAACGGCAACAACACCAATTAGATCCTCAAAATTTTCAAACGCTTCCGAATCTCCAATTTCCGCAATAGTTAATTCAAATAAAAATAATTCTTGTAGTTCTTCTCCTTCTATAAATTTAAATAATAAATGCACTAGCCTAGTAGTACAATCGCCTCCGTCAGAGGCTTCAATATTAAAAACAACACCTGGACAAACGGTGCCTCCTATAGTAGATAAAACAGCAGAATCCGCATCTTTGCTTCAACGGGTTGAATTTGAGGATTTATTACAATGGAAGGACATGCCTAGGCATTTGCAATTTAATCCATACGTATTGACTGGTTATCGACCATTATCATCAGTCAAAGGATGCTTTTTTAGTTTGTTTTACTGGCATAACGAAACAATAAATATTTTAACACACGGTAAGTAATTTTTAATTTACCTTGAATAAAATATAATAAACTTATCATAATCAGTTTTATAAAAAATTTGTAGGTAGTGTTTTCAGGTTTTCTTCAATCATACAAAGTTATTTCCTTTTGTAATAAGTTACAACCTACCGGAACGTTTGAGCTCGAATTCGCTAATCCATCTCTATTAATTAACATGGTTTTTCAAGTGAAAAGATATATTCAGAAAATGTATGTTATTTAAATTTGAAAACAATGACACCTGCAACTCTAGTTCACTACATTTTCCACAAATTAATCAGCTTATTTCAGCATCTATGAAAAATGATCGATCTGTTGTTTCATTAGTAGTTGCGATTAGATTTTGAATTAGAAGTTCTTCCGAATTCTGTTTCCATAATTTTTGAGTTGACAAGCAATTGTTTGAACGCAGCTGCGAGCTTCTTAACTTTTGAAATATTGTTTGAACCTTTAGACCCAAATAGTGCCAAAAAACTAATTTGGAGTTATCTATTAAAAATTAACCAATTTACTTTTATTGTTTTTAAAAAAATATATATATATGGATTATTTCTTTATTAGTTTCATCTTCATTATACATACCAAAACTATTAGAATCTTGAATAGCATGAGTAGACTTTGATGGTAAATGTAACTTAAATGTAATGTACATCTGGTCCAGCTTTCTTCTTCTGATAAAGTACAATCACTTCATAATATTAACCTAATAATAATACAACTATTTTTATAATATATTCTTTATTAATGACTTTAATTTGAATAAAATGAACTTAATTACTTTTGGAAGAACTTGCAAAAATCGTTGGTACAGCATCAAATGCTTAGCGGTATTTCAAAATATAAAATAATAAGTTTCATCGGACTCTTTGGCCGGCATTTTTCGGAAAATTTCAAAAGCGTTAATTTAAGTATTATTTAATTTATAAAAAGTTTTCTTAAAATTTTAAATGTTGTTTTTAATCATTTACATTTAAACTTACTTAAAATATGGAACTACTATTGATACAATTTTTCATACAACAATAATAAAAAACCTAAAAACAACTATAGTATATGTATACATATACAACATTAAACATTGTCAAAATTTTTTAAATCCTTTTTTAAAGCTTACTTCATATCCTTCTCCAAAATGTTCTAAATACTCTGACTTAAGATATTCTGTTATTAATGGATAGAAATAATTACTTTATGTTTTCAAATCTTTTAAAAATGTCTCCCAAAAAATTGAAATTCTTTTTTTTTATTTATTTTTCTGTAAAATTTCATTTTCTTTTAAACCACAATTTTTTTTTTGTGGAAATCATAAAATATTTGAGAAATTTGAGATCTAAAATTGTTAAAGGATTCTGATTTGACCCTTAGCTGAATTTTTTTTAAAAAGTTGATGAATTTCGGTATCAAAAATTTATAGAATAACCTTTTCATCTGAAGGTAGGTTATTACCAATTCTTACAAAAGTATTTCTATATATATACAAGATAAATATGTATATGTTACCTGTAATCCTGAAATTTTAAAATATTTGTTTATAAAGCAGTCACACGAATTAAAAAAAAGTTTGTTATTATTTTCAAAGAAATATGTATTTGTTTTTAACAAACAGTCGCCTACTCAGAAATGAAAAACAACACAAACAAAACCCAAAAAATAATATTAAAACAATAAAACAAAAGGGTTTAATCTCTTGTCAACTTAAGTTTTTATTAAGGACGAAAAAAAAAGGAATGAAAAGAGATGTTTTTGACCGTGAATAAAAATTAAATTGGTTGGAGGTGTCTTCTATATAAAATATTTAAATAAAATACTGTAGAATACCATTAAAAAAAGGGACTAATTTTTATTGTATTTTTTTTTATCAAAACTTTGACATAATTTTTTAGTTACGGCGGGGATACTTATGTTGTGGTACACTTTTGATCATTAAATCTTATGGTTTCTTTTATTTTGTAAAACATTTTGAATCCTTTTGACAACTCTAAAGCCCCAATGCAATTTAACAAAAAAAAAAAAAAGAAAAGAAAAACACATTAAATAAAAATCTTAAACAAATCTTTTACAATTTTAGAATTCTTTATTTTGGGTTTCTGAGATTCATGGGATCTCCCAACACAAAAATAAAAAACTTATATAAAAACGAAGAAGATTGTAGTTTAACTGTTGTCAATTTTTAGGTACCTGTGCGAACAAATTACGGTATTTGAAATACAATAAACCATCGTGAATTGCTGATATTTTATATTTTTGAAAATAAAAATAAGAGCAACAAAATAGCAAAGCAAATGGAAATTTTAAAAAATAAGTGAGTCCTTAAACGCCAAAAGTTGCCTATTTTCAATTGTCAATTTGTAGTCTGCTAAGTGTTGGGGTGTAATTGTATTGAAGCTGCGATAAGCGATAAAGTCATCGATTGAAAATTATATATTGTTTATCGTTCAACAAAGCGATGCTTGAATATATAAAAAACTCTATTAAAATCTTGTATATCATTTTCTACTCTATGATCTTACCGACACCCTAATCACTTATCTCAGCTCCAATATAAAGGCATCTTTAATCGTCTTATAAACGATCCTTATGTAACCTCCTCTTAGCTCAATCTACTTAGCTTTTGACGATATCTTGTACGGACTAAGCACAGGGTCTGTTCTAAAGAAATTAAACAATTAATGCCTCCACTGAAAGTTCCTCGAACCTAAATTTCAAATTTGTATCACAGAGGTTCTACTCTAAAGTTTGTTTAGTCAAAAGTTTGATGGTTTTGGTGTGTTTAAGTCTCAAAATTCCAATAGGTGGTTTTTGAAGCTTTCTATTTCCATTGTGAAAGAAAAGTTTAACAACAATCGGATTGAAAACTTTCAATGGCACTTTCCCAAAAATTTATATAAATATTTAAATATTGCTTGCCATTTTGTTAGTTTTAAGTATATGTGCCCTTGTTACCACACGTGTCCATTTTAAATATCAATTTCGAAATACAATTACAGTTACAAAGACAGGCCTTTTAAAAATTTTTACGGCAGCTTTCATTAAATAAAACAAAATAAAAGCATATAATCAATAAACCACAACCAATTTATTAAGTCAAAACTTTTGTCATTTCATAAATTTCTTTCTTCAAGTGGTCGTAAAAGAGGGGGAGAAAATAATATTTGACATAAAAGAAATCTCAATTTCAACTAGAGGATACACGTGCTATATTCAATTTTATGTAAATATTTCTATTTCTTTCTTTCTTTTTGTATTCAAATAAATAAATTAAAAAAAAAATAATACAAAATCTAAATGTTATCCGGGTTATTCTTTAAAATATTAAATGTTTGGGTAGTATTAAATATCATAATTTCCATAAAAATGACATTTAACTTACTAGTACTTAAATGGCTTCAACTTATAAAAGAAAACATTCGCTGCAGTAACTTTGTAATTATACGTTTAATTTGACGAAAAATATTGGTCGTATCGATTTTCTCTGGTGGTCAATGACTGATGATGGTTTCCAGAATATTAATATATATATACTTATGCTACATATATAAATTAAACATTTAATTTATGTAGTAAAATGCATAAAAAGTAATTATTTCATAACTTAGGATTATTTTTGACATTTTGTAATTTGAGACTTTGAAATTTGGAATTATATATATTTTTTTTTAAATTATGAGATTTTAAACTTGGGATATTGGTTTTAGGATTTTAGACCCAACCTATTTCAATTCGATTTAATACATAACAATAATATTGATAAATAAATTAGGCATTCGGCAAATTCAATGTATCTGTATATCTGCATTAATCTTCAAAATAAAAATTATTGAAATTTCGTTGCGTGTAAAATTAATCAAATTATAAAAGCACTTACTAAATTTATTTGGTTGTTTTCAATTTATTTATGCATTATTTTTTTTTTTTATATATGGCTACGTAGCAACGTATCTAGTCTACGAACGTTTTTAATTGATGGCTGCATATGTGTTTGTGCTTTATAGTCCTTCAGTAAAACGTTTGAGATATTTGTTTTTTTTTCTCAGTATTATAATTACGTCATTAATTCTAATCTCCACAATATAATTAACGTTAGATTCTAAAAGTTAGGTAACTACCCATCCCAAATACCATATGTTCTTACACACTTAGTAATAAATGGAGTGGATGATAAAAAATTCGAAAGAAATTATGGAACATATGGAAAACTTTTATGGAACATATGGAAATCTGAAATAAAACCGACAAATTAAAAAAAAATGACGTAACAAAATAATGAACTTAGTTTTCCGAGAATTCCTAATGAATGGAAAATACATTCCTAACACTCCTTGTGAACGAATGCTTATCTGAACCTATATTAAAATGTATTGAATGTTCAAAAATTTCAATTATTTACAAATAGTAATGCGTAAACACTTTTATTCCAAAGTTATTTATTTAACATAACTTTTTTAGAATAAACAGATAAATATTTTTTAAAACTTTTTGTAGATATTTGGGTTTAATTAAATCTTAAAAACTGTTATGAATAAATCTTATTTGCCAACTTAAATTATTTGCTGAAGAAAACATTTTATAAGTAAAATCCAAAAAAAATATAAAACATTCAGGATTTTTAAAAAAGGCCATTTTTAAAATTAAACAATGTTCCATAATAGATTTAGGGCAACACTTCATTTACTTTTAAAAAGCCCGTTATAATTACTTGTAATTAAAGAAAACTGTGCTAACTTACATAAGTTGAAATGTAATGTTATGACTATTATATTTATGTTCAACTTTGCAAAAATACCAATAATTAATTACTGGTGATTAAAGTTATTTTAAATTGAAACCCCTAACAGTCTTTAAATAAAACAAGGTTCCGAACTTTTTCCATAGGTACTTAAACAAAAATTCTCAAAACAGTTAAAATTCGGAACTTCTCTTGGAACTTTATCATATGATGTATATAATATGTAAGCAAAATTAAAAAAAATATCAAGGGTGACTTTCTGAATTTTCATGACGTAATTTATAATTAAGCAAAACTGGTTAAATAAAATGTTGAAATTTTAATTTTCGCATATTACTTCTAAAAAATTTAGAAGGATTAAGTTACAGAGGTTTAAAAAAATCGAATTTTCAATTTTTAAAGCTTTACAGCCCCTAAATGGTTTATAACAAAAAACTATTTATTTGTAGCTTTGAATTTTGGCCTTCAATTTTTGCGATACGTATTCCTGATTAAAATATCATTGCTTTATTTCAAACGGTGCAGAAGCACTAAACAACAAGTTTGACAAACCGACAGAGTGAAACTAATAGGCTGATTTTAGAATTTTTTTTAAAAATAAGATCTACAAAAGAAATTGCTTTCATTATTCATTTAATATTTTATATATCTAGATGAAAATAACAATAGAATATCCGTAGAGAGCTTTAAACATAAATACACTTGTGAATTTGTTTGGTAGAGAAATGTATGGGTATTTTGGCGTTTTTTTTACTGTTAATAAAATAAAATATTTGAACAAAATATTAGTCTTTTGTTTCTTAAACCCATGTCTCTTTATGATTAGTAGTTGCTTTGCTCAAACAATAAAATAATGTTATTTTTTTATTTATTCTATTTTTATTTCTATATGTATGTGCCTGAATACTTTCTACACACAGGCACACATACATATTCGTATGAAACTTATTTATTTAATTGCATCTGTATTTAAATGTTTATTACCTATTACATATTTTTATTCGTTACCTCACTTTAAAACGGTTAAAAGTACAAACTGTAATAAATACCAACAACAAAAAGTCTGATGAAATTTTTTTTTTATTTATTTTTAATCTAAAAAACCGATAAGGTCATCGGAAATAATAATAAAAATGGTGATGATATGATATATATGTTTGGTTGGAATACATACATACATTCCAAGAAAGTGATATTTCTATTATTATAAAATTATACAAAAGTGTAGGTACCTACTATTCTAAAAAAAAAAAGAGTTAAAATGAATTCTAACCGGAAGATAAATGTAGAAGCCGTAAAATAAAGCTCTATATTAGAATGCTAGAATATGACATTTGTATTGCACTCAAATAAACAGTTACCCTTCAAAAGAAATATAATTTTAAAGAGAATAATAAAAACTACATTATATCTACTAAAAATATAATAATTTTTTATGACTGGCCGTCACTTGAAATCATAACTCATGAAGGTGTTTAAATACAATAAAAAACAAGGAAGAGTGTAGTAGAGTAGACTGTGTCAACTCTGGGATACCCGTATGACCATAATATAAACATTATATCATCCGATTAATTATTTTTGGCAAAATTTCAAACATACAGCTTTATTATGTATAAGGTAATGCTCATGTGAAATATGAAGTTGTAAGGTAACCACTCGAACCCACTGCAGTAGACAAACCAAATTTTGCGGAAACTTTAGTTATAAAAAAAATATTTTTAGCAAAATTTCAGACACTAAGCTTCATTTGGTGTAGAATAATGCTCATATAAAAAAAGAAGGCCCGAACACGTGGAACAAACTACCTGGATTTCAATAGTGATGACGGCTATTGCATAAAAACGAATTTATATCTAGCTCCCCTCTTTCTCTGCGTCACAAACGTAATGGCAAATTTAGTATACCCTTTTGAAACCACATGAAAAGTAAATTTTGTTATTAGAAATATGATTCATTGAATATGGTAAACCCTTTTTTTTATAAATCCTTCTAAAGTGGATGTTGAATTTCTAAAGATTATTAACTGCGCGGCAACTCTTTTTTGCTAAGTTTTTTTTGTCACATTTTTAAGATCTCAATTTTTTCTTTGTATATAAACTAAAAGAAATTTATTGAATTTATTTTTCATTTATCTTTTATCTTCCGATTCTAAAAATCGATAAGGCACATTTTCCAAGTTTTTTTCAATTTACTTGTGTTACTTTTTAATATTTTCATTGTATTCAAATTTTATACTTTAGCCTTAGTCGGGGTTATTTTTAATCATTTTTGCACCACGTGTATTATAAAAAGTGTGCATTCACATCCTCAGCGCAAGCTTAAAAATATTACTATATAGAACATTCTACTTAAAAATGTCTTATTTCTGCAAAATAAATATATATGTATTTAAGACTATGATATTTCAGTAAAATATTGAAAAAAACCAAAAAACTTTAAATAGGTATATATAGGAAGACAATAAATTAAAAAATCAAAGACTACAACTACATACATGCAGTAAACAAACATAAAAAAAATTATAAAAACATTTTTAAATATTGTAAAAGAACAAAAATAATATGAAAAAATATTTAGTTTAAAAATATTACATGATAAAAAACCTTCAAATACATTAATCACGTTATTTTAAAATGTAAAACAGACAATTTTAAAAATCCGCCCCTAAAAATATACAAAACAAATTAAAAAAAAATAGTATAAGGTGAAATTCTTACATAAATTTTAAATGTTGTCTATAAGTTTTTTCATTTAATTTTTTTTTTTAAATATTATTCTAGTATATGCATTTTTATTTACCTTTCCGTTTTTTTTTCCTTTTTATGACATTAATTTAAAACTGTTGTTAAAATTGAAATTTTTTTTTTTTTTGTCACTGAACTTCAAATGTCAAGGGCTTTGAGAAGGTTACAATAAAAACAATTAGCATGTGTCAAAAAAAATATATATATATATATATAAACTGGTTAAGTTTTAAAACTTAAAAGTTATTTAAGATATATGTTTCTATTTTTGAAATTTTATAACATTATAAAAAAAAACAATATTTTTATTTTATTTTGGAATTTTATGGCAAATAGTTCTGTCGCGTCGCAACAAAAACAAAAAATTAATTTATGTAATAGAATTTCACAAAAAATAATAATTATTGTTTGAAGTATATTTTAAATGTTTTAAGAGGAACAGAACAGCATTTTAGTCATGACTCATTCCCATTCTATTGTAGCATTTACTTTTTTGAATGATTGTTTATAGGTTAATTAAAATAATTTTAGTGCATAGATATTCAAAAAAACAAAAGATCTGCTCATTCTGGTTTGTCCTTTATGACATATGCATAGTGTACATGCATGACAATCAATTGTCAATCAATTGAACATTGACAAAATCTAATAGTTGTCAATTACGTTGACATCTAATTCATATTGATTGAATATTTTTCTATTGGGAATGATTGATAAAAAAAGAATTTTGATTTTTGACTTTAATTCTAAATAATTTTTTCATTTAAAAAAAAAATTTGTTTATTCTTGTTTATAATTAAGAAAATTAAATTTGAATTTGTTTCATATTTATTTTTTTCTATATTGAAAGCTTTCTTTCCATTTGCGGTACACTTGATTAACATATGACGTAAGTGTCAAAATAATTTATATGTTAATTGCAGACTCAGCGAAATTCATAAAATTTTGAGTGCTGCAACAATAATTTTAACAATTGACAATTCAAAAAAATTTTCAAAATCTATCAATCATGTATAATCAATTAAAAGTGACGTTAGTTATTTTAAAAATTGATTAATAACCATTCATTTTCAATTGACAATTAACAAGCCTATATTAATAAAGTGATCTATGAATGAGCTATGTTTAAAATTTAATTGTTTTTATCTTTTAGCAGAAGTTTTTGATACATAAATTATGAATATTTAAATTAAAATAACCTAATTTAAATAATTTATTTAAAATTGAAAAATTAATATTACTTATTTGGTATTCGTTTAATCTGACCAATGGCGTAGTGGTAGAGACGGCGCTTTCATGCAGAAGGTTGTGGGTTCCAACCTTTGTCAGATCATATTTAATAAAATCTAAATAATAAAAATATATAAAAAACTCTTGTGTAAGATAATAGGTGGCTAACAAAATTAATAATTGTGTATTTATAACCCTATACAATAGCTACAGCTGAGTAATCAACAGCTTAGTGAATATGACGATTAAAGAAACTGAATCCTAGTCGAAATACACTTGGGTATTGCTCTATGTTCCGTATAGGAGTGAGGAAAAAAAGAATAGGAGTGAGTTGGGTATAGGAGTGAGGAAAAAAAGAACACAACAGAAAATAAAGTACTTATGATTATCTTATCTGACCATACCGAAACCTTGAAACAACAAATCTCTACATTTTATTTTCAAATTAAAAGGTTTCCTTCATATTTAAAATTTAAAAAATTGGATTATTGTTAAATTATTTTAAATATTTGCATTATCCGCATATTTTTACGTAAAATGTTATATTTTAAAATTACAATACCTCGAAAGAAAAAATTAAATTTCAAATTCCAAATATTTTAAGGAATTGATTGTTAAATTTTTATAAATAAATGTTTAGACTTTAGACTAAACAAATAAAGAAATTAATTAAAACTTTTTATCATTTCTGTATAAATAAAAAATATATTGGGTACATTGTTATTCCTATATTTTATTTAAAACGCGTCTTCCCTTAAAATTTAACAAATTCCCTTAAAAATAAAGTTTCTTTAAAGCTTCTAAACAAATACGTTTTTTTTTTTGGTATTTTAAAATTTATACACAATTTAATTGTAAAAGTTAAAATTAGAATTAAAAAAGAGTACCTATTTCCATATCAAAAAAGTTTTCAAAACAAATTTTGAATGGTTTTTGGTTTTTAAAGTTCACTCAATGGGATTTTGTAACAATAATTGTTTCTTGTCCAATATTCGATTTTTGAGATTTTTTTTACTGAAATTATTTAAAAGTTTAAAAAAAAAGAAAAGAAAAAATTGACTTTTCCATATACGTATAGTTGCAAGGTTTTTATGTATCTTTATATCCTTTTAAATATTCCTGAAAACTTATTGCACAATGCAAAATTATAAAAAAGTTTAACCCACAATGTACAAAAATATTTTACTTGTACTTTTAAATCACATGATTTTTATATAAAAAATAAAAAAAAAACAGAATAATTTATTGAAAACTATTTTTAATACAAAATTCCAACAGACTTTTTTTTTTTTATAAAACAAATATGTTTGTGTTTACCTTGAATGTGTAACATCAGTTACTACAAAAAAAGGAAGCTAATTTAAAATAAAAGGAAAACTTTGAAATAAAAATGAAATCCTGCTGCAAAAATAACATATTGTTTATATATATATATTTATTTTGATTTATTGCGCAACAACGATCAATATACTTATAAATTGTCATTTTCTATAATGCCTCCTTTGCCAGAGTTTTAAAAATAAAAATCAATTTGAATGTTTTGTTTTTAGAATGTGATATTTTCTAAATGGGTTTGTAGTTTACCAATTTTACTGACACACATATTTCGAGTAAAGTATTTATATAGGGTTTTCCCTTAGGGTTTATACAATTTAAAAATTAAAAAAAAACACATGAATTATTCAGTGAGTGTAAATTTTTTTTTTGTATTTGAAACATGATACCATTAGGTTTGGAAAATTACATCATTCAAATGACTACCACGTCTTTACCGTACATACAGGTAAAGCTGTTTATAAGCTGTATTCACAAATGAACATTGAATTTGGTAAAAGAATTTAACAATTTCTAAACGTTGTTGAAACTTTTATCTATCCATAATTAAATGGTATAGTCTCCCCATCCTAATGTAGAAAAATGACATAAGAAATGTCAAAAAAATAATACGCAGTGTTGCCAATCTTACCATTTTAATATCATTCTCCTTGGAAATCTTTTTATAAAACTATGACTTAAGGCGAAAAAAAAAATCAGAACCTCCAAATTTCAGTAAAAAATATCCAATTAAAATTTAAAAGCACACTGAGTGACCATTAACTATAAGAATAAAAGTTGAAAAGCTTGAAATATTTTTTGTACAAAAACAGATAGATATATATAAATATCCCCAAAAAGGGGAATACCCTGAGTTTGTACGAAACTTTTGAAAACTATTAAAAAAGAAAATTTCTGAATATCGAAATAGGTGAACCCACGAAAAAAATTTAACAGGTTCAAATAACAGGTCCAGTTAAATATTTTTGCGAAGTTTAGTTTTAATCGGATTCACGGACGCCGAGTCCAGCGCACAAATAATGCGTAAAGACAAGCATATTTACAAATTAGATAAACTTTTTAACGCAATTAGTTTTAATAGTTTTAATTAATTTTAATAGATAAACATTTTTTCGCTTTGAATTTTCCAAGAAAACAAAAACACATGTGAATATTTTCTTTTTTATTACATAGTTATAAAAATAAAAGAAAATCGAAAAAAAAACTTTTCTATTAGAATTTTTTTTTAAATAGTTTTTCTTTTTCTGTTCTTTTAAAAAGAAAATTCGTTGCACAATGTGATTAAATATAAAAGTACTTCAGTTAGTTGAGTTCTTATAGTGAGGTTAAGTGAAAATGTGTTGCGGAGGGGGTTGAATTTTTTACTTTGAAATAAAGCAAAAATTTTTATAATTAAATTTATTATTGTATACACTTTTATATATTTTTCTTTATACACTTTAAATTTAATGAATGCATGATGTTTTTACATAATATATTTATATATATATATATTTGTTTATATTTACAGGTATACCAATCGTTTATATATTAGCTATTGTACCAAGTTTAATGCCATGGGAAAAAGATTTTCGTTTTTTATCATTTTGTCATATATTTGGTGCTGTTGCACCATGGTGTGGTAGCTTTATTTATCATTTATTTATGAATTTGGAACGTGGTGAAAATGTATATTATCGTTTACTAAAAATCGATATGGTAGGAATATGGATAAGTCAAAGTTTCGGTAAGTTAGAAAAAAAAATATTAATAAAAATTGAAAAATTTATATTAAATGAAAAATTCATAAGTTATTTTAGAGTATCAATCCTATAGAACTAAATTTAAAGCTAATTTTATACACTGAGTGATTTTGAAAATAACTTCTTTAACCAAATTTAAGGAATTTATCTTTATTAGAAATGGAGATGTATTTGTTTGAGAACAGTTGTATAGTTATCTGAATTGCTATTTTTAATCAATTCAAGTTCCAGGAAAATAAAAGAAACCTAACAAAATTCTCCTGTTCAAAGTTTAATGTTTAAATAATTAGTAGTTTCGGTAAAATTATTGTTTAATTGGGAGTCGTGTACCAGTTACTCGAACGACTTCACCTTCTTTCTGTATTCTTCACGAATTTCTGGAATGTACGAAAGACGTTGAACCCACAATTATAAATGTGTTGCTAGATCTTGGGGGGCGTTTGCCTTAACGAGAACCCATAATTCAATCCATGTCAAACTTCAGAGAACATAAAGGGCACATAATCGAAAACCTTTATACCGATTTAAAAGTTTATTTTAATTTAATCCCTCTGACCCCTCGTTTTAATATTCAAGGCAAAGCGTTATTATAATAAATATGTACTTGTATTTATGGGGTTGAATATGAATTTTTAAAACCTAAAATTTTATTGAAATAATAACATAAGCGTCTCGAAAAATCTTATATGTAGGTTCTGGGAAAACGTGTTACACTTTCCAAATAGAACCCTATCAATCAAATTATTCAGGAAAAAACAGGAAAAACCTGATTTTGTATTCAATTCATAAATTCTTCCCAGTTATTTTAAACACTTTAACATATAAAAATATTTTTTAATTATTTTTCCTAGATTTTTATATAAATGTTCCATATCAGCAAAATTTGGGTTTATCTCCAAATCATTCGAGCTCATATAATTGACCTTTTTTTAAATCTTTACTTAATTCACATATCTTCTGCATTGAAATAAAAGTTTTTTTAAAGTTAAGAACTAAACTATTTGCAATATTTATACAAAATGTATATTTTAAAATAGAAAATATGCAAAGCTTTCAGAGAAGATTTTGTAAATAAACCTTTTACTTACTGATATATGATCATTCCTAAGGTTTAACTTTAGGGTAGACTATTAGAGTTCCTTGTAAAACGTTGGCAAAGCTGGAAATAGCATGTTCAAGCTTGGTCGCTCAAAATCTGAAGAAAGTTAGGAAAAAAGTGCTAAAATGGAGCATAGCCAAAAATTAGTTGCATTTAAGACGCAATGGAATTCATGGAATTCAAAAAAAAAACTTAATAGCTTTTAAAACATACAGAACTAAAAACTTGAAACTTAACATTGTATAAGTTAGTAATAATAAAGATATTACACAATATATTTCTTTAAATGGTTTTACTGAAATCAAATAAATACTTTTAAATGACAAAAATAAAAAAAAATATATCATTCCAAAATTTATTTTCATTTAGGGAACTGAAATTGGACAGAGATAAATATATTTAGAATTTCTATTTTGTTTTTTTTTTATCTTCATCCTAATTTCAATTCCCTACTATTATTAAACACATCTGGTTCCTTCTTTATATATATATATATGAATAGGTTTGATAATTTGTAACTATATAATATATAGAATCATTTTAACTAAAAATGTTATCTTTTAATAAATATCCTTTTCATTATTATATCCTGTAAAACTGTTTTATATGCAATAATAAAAACATTTACAACTGTGATGTCCTTAAAAAAAAAGAAATTCAAGATAAAATAAAAAAAAAATAATAGAAAAAGAATTCATTTCAAAAAGATGCTGATTGTTCACAAGATACTCCTTATATAATCATAAATATACTATATACATATTATAAAACCATATATAAAAACTTATTTTATGTACATTCATAATATACGTATATTATATATACATATATGTATATTTATATGCAATCAATTGTATTACACAACTTTAATGACATTATGAGTTAAAGAAAATGTGAAAAAAAGCAAAGATTTTTATAAAAACAAAATTATATATATATATATATATATATATATATATATATATATATATACATATATATCTTCTAAAGGTAAACCATGAAAAACAACAGTAAAATAAGAAAAATCGATATATAAGGTGGTTAGGATATACATTAACAGTAAAGTAAAAATATTTCGAACAGTTTTATTTCAAAAATTTAATTTCAGTATTTCAAACTTTTTATTGTGGATTTTTAAATTACTACGGTTACTTTAATTAAAATAGGGCTTCAATAGATTTTGAATAAGCCCAGTTTACAATTTTTTTGTTGGACTGAAAATAACTGAAAAAAGTAACAAATTCTCTTTCTGATCAAATATAAAGTGTAAATATTTACAATATTAATAAAAAAGTCAGGAGGCCGAGGTTCGACAACGGACTGTAGCGCCATAGAAGAAGAAGAAGAATAAAAAAGTAGAAATAAATTAAAAGATAATTAAATTAATAAAAAATTAAAATATTCTAAATGGCGTGATTTAAATTATATTAATAATAATCTTACAGTTCCTTTTCGATCTTATAACGATCTTAAAGCAATGAATACAAGGTTTTTGTAAGAAAATATTACTATAGGCTACGATTACAACTGAGTTGCTCAAGATGAAAAAATATGTTATAAAAATATCAATAATTTTTTAAAACTACGCCTCTTATTAAAGAAGTTTATAAGTTTCTAATAAGGTTTAATTCTGGAAAAAAGTTTTATAAGCCTTATTTATAGGACGAGAATGTTCCTTGGGAGTGAATATGATGATTTCTAATAGTAAAAATTTATTTCGGTAAATATAATTTTTGTGCCTAATTTTTTTATATATATTAAAATTATTTATGGTTTTTAAAATCAACTTCTACTTCACAAAATGAAAATGTTTTCATTAATTTTGTCACAAACTTTTGTCAAATATTTGTTGTTTTTGGACTCAAACAATGTGGACTCAAAACACTATATTATATAATGTCAGCATTTTTTTAAGATTATATAAGTGTATGTCAAAAATTCTGGTCCAATACTGTTATTTTTTTTTCATTTGCATTTTTAAGCCTTATAACTGTAATTCTTCAATATCTTTGCACATCACATTCAAGTTGTTATACGACTATTTTGGCATTTTGGGATAATATAATAATAAGTTTATCATCATCAAGGATGATGTTCATATAAGTTCATCATCATCAAATTATTTTTAAAGATTTTTCATAAAATAGATTTATAGTTTCCTATTCTCAATTCTCATTACTGCACAGAATTTGCTTTAAGGTTTAATCACAAATTTACAATTACTTTATAAACCATTTTTTATTTCAATCTTTTATAATATGCGAAATAAACCACAGGTTAAAAAAACAGTTTTATTTCACCTAATAATAATAATTAGTAGATCATTAAAAAAGTTTTTTTAGTTCTTTTTAATTAATTTTGTTTTTTGTTATTCGATTTTTAAATTAAAATTACAGTTGTTTTTATTTAACTATTTAACAATTGCTTCTTTTTTATTTTTTGCTGAATAGCTGAAACAAGAGATCTAAAGTAGCCACGTGAAGTGTAGCTTTTCTTATTGTTAAGATTTATATATTCTTATTTATTACCGCATATGAAATGTTGTGTATAAAAGAAGCTTAATTAATTAAAGCATTTTTTAAATATTTTTTTTAAATGGCTTTGTTGCCATGACAACAATAAAAAGAAACATATTTGCTAAATTAACATAACAGCGTTCCATATTTTGTTTTACCTTCGTGAGCAGTTAAATCAGATTCACTAATGTATAAAATTATAGGACTCCTTAAAGTATGCAAAATAAGAAAATAGTATTTTTCATCAAATATTTTTTTTGACACACTTCTAACCGAAGCATGTTTTATTTTTACTCACACTTTAAATAAAAATTTATAAAACAATTGATTTTAATTTATTTACACTACAGGGTGACGCAAAACGACCGATATGGTTTGAATGATTAATAACTTTTTTATTTAATGGTTAATTAATACTATTATTTTTTGTTATGCGGTACATTAATGGGGAATATTTTTAGCTTAAGTATGAAAAATTATATCCCGCAATTGGTGACGATTTTCGGTTTCGCACATTCGTGCTTTTTCCAGTACACTTTCCATAACTTTTCGTAAAATTTCCGGTGTTATGATTTGAATTTCATTGCGAATGTTTTGTTTTAGCTCTGGTATGGTCGCTGGCTTGTTAACGTATACCATTTTTTTCAAATAACCCCAAATAAAACAGTCTGGCGCAGTTAAATCCGGTGAACAGACCTCCGCGATAGCCCCATTTGTGTCAAACGTCTTCTTGTTGATGTTTCTGGACTGTCCTGCACACTATCCACAATACGTTGGATATTTTCTCCCGTGTGGACCGTACGTGGGTTTTCTATACATGGAAGGTGTCTTACTGTACCATGTTCTCGAAAATTTGCAACCAGGCAGTTTATTGTTGATGCTGAAGGTCCAGTACGCACATTAAAAAACGACGATAAGCACGCTGCGTCAAAATAATTGACCGTTGATTTTCAAAATAAAATTCAACCAAATCCCCAAGTTTTCTTCACAAAATTCTGAAATAAAAATAAAAAATATAAATAAATTTAAAAAGTTAATAAACATTCAAACCATATCGGTCGTTTTGCTCCCCTCTGTAAATTGGCCTGAACGTGTAATCGCGATATAAGATAAGATATATAAAAATTATTGGCCTTACAGACACGGTATTAATTTTTCTGATACTGGACCATCACAACCTTTAAATTAACATATCACTTATGAAAATAAGGTTTATAATTTCCGCGTATTCTCAAAATATGCCAATATATCATAGCATAATATTTTTATTGAATTTTTTACTTTATTTCTTTAATTCTAGCAACGTGTAATACATTAAATGGTATTCATATACACTTGATTATATCATATTCTTACTAAATAATTGTATATCATTTTTAAGGACTCAAAATTACTTAGATATCTTTTAAACAGCCAATAAAGCTAATCGGATAATCCCGTAAAAAGAATTGAGAAGTCGACCTACAATTAATTCCGGTCAAAATTCAAAGTTTCTAAGTCTTACCCAAAATTCAAATCTTACTCTGGGTCTATAATCTCAAATCATAATCAATTACCAATTCAATATTTTACGTTTGAAAAATATATTTTTATTTTGTGAATCACTTATATATTTATCTTTTTTGCTTTTTCAGCTTATTCTTTAATTTTTTTTTTATTTTGCAATATCGGTAAAAAAATAATTTTTTCTTACGGTACTTTTTTAATTCCTGTTATACTGTTTTTACTGCACCAAATTCCAATATCATCAAAAGCTACCATGCAAAAAATAAAATACAAATCTGTACACTTTCCTTAAGGAGTTTTCAGTATTTTATTTGTAAAGAATGTTTTATTTATATGTGTATCTTCATTATGGTACATTATATATATATATTCTGTATATATATAAATATAGACTTAAATTTACATTCAAACGTGTATTTGCAACACATAAGCACGTAATTTATCATTTTTAAAAGTATGTACAAGTATTTGTGTACGTGTTCTTTTGTGTTTCTTTTCTTTGTGAGATGAGTTGAATTTTGTATCAATCTATGGAAAGACAACTTTTCTTCTTGAATATTAATGAGACCATAAATAAATCCCCCTAATGTGGAAGATTCCATCACTTTTCTCTGTAAAGAATTTTAAGTTGAATTAATATTTTGATGGATTGATATGACTATGAAAAAAAAAAAGTTATGTGGGAAAAAATCCAAAATATACTCATAAAATTTGAAAATTTCTATTGGGTATTTAGACCCAATTTATCTAGTAAATGGTTTTTAAAATTTGAAGGTCGCTATAGAATCTTTTATTTTCTCAAATATTTTAGTTAAGATCTATAGTCGTTTATATAATAACTGGGGCATATAATATATAGATTGTATGTAATTCTGTATAATCAAGTACTACTTAAAACAATAATTTAAATTTTGGAATAAAATTACACTTTTATTTATTAATAATACAATCGACTCTATTGACTATACGTCTTATGCCCCATAACCCTTAAATATGAATTAGATAAATATTCTTAAAAAAATTTTTATTTGATAATCCTCTTATAACTCGCATTTCAATTGAATAGCATGTGATTTAAGTTTATTTATGTATGTAAATGTTTAAATGTATTAATAATATATATTTATATATGTATATTGCGTATGGTGATTTCAAAAAATTATCTTGTATACAATTATTTTTTCAGATTTTGGTTTTGATTTTTACTGTCTTTTATCCAATTAGGACAATCCCATTTGAATTTAAATTAAAAATATATATATATAAGGCTCAAATCGTTTTTATAATATAATGCGTATATGATGTTTGTAGACCAATTCTTAAACGTTTAAATTTTAAGTTCTTTTGAGGTCTTAAACGAAATAAATATCTAATTAAACTTAAATTCAATTTTTTCATAAATTTACAAAATGGAAATACATGAAACAACTTTTAAAGCACAAATTTATTAACTTTATATGTCCCAATTTTAGTTTTATTTTAAACTATTAACCTAATTTTTCATATACGCATGATTTTTAACTCTTTGCATTTTAATAGTTTTTTCAGAATGCTACGTATGTATTTACTTATTTGTTATTTATTTATTTATTTATTTGTAGTACCAGACAATATAGTAAATATTGCCTATTAATATTAATCCTTTGTCGATTTGGCATTTGGAATTATTATTAAACTGTTATAAAGTACCCTACCACGGGACCAGGGTTTGAACCCGAGATTTTTCTATTGAATAGGCGCCACTTGATAGCTCAGTGGGGTCAGATACATGTATTTATATAATAGTCGTTTAGTAAAATCTGCTACAGAAACCAGCTAAATAGCGAAGTTTAAGATTTTTGTAGATATACTTTGATTATTTAAAGTTGAAAAAAGCTAAATTTGTTCAATTCGTTTATTTGAACATATCTATTTAAAATAAATTAAATTATAAGATTGTTTATTTAAAAAAAAAAAAAAAAGTAATAATAATGTTACCCTTGATAAAATCTGGATACTTTTCCGTATTTAAAATATAATATACCATTGCATTTAATCATTGTTAGACCTTCCATTTCTTAAAAAACCAATTAGCAAAGGAAATAATATTGAAAATAGATCTAAAACTCATATAGAGGTTATTTTAAGCCTTATAGTCATATTAATTTCAACCTTTTGCAAACATTTTCCAAGTTGTCTTTTTGCATCATTCCCTTACAAATTTCTCGATGTCACAATCTAAAGTTATGGTATCAGTAATTATCTAAAATTTTGACAAGGTTTACAAATTGGATAAGAGCTTTGACAAATACCTAATATTATGATTAAAATAATTAATTTAAAACCTATTAGCTGATCAGCTTGGAGTTTTCGAATAGGTTCCAAAATACTCTGGAATAGCATTTCGTCAATAATGTCCAATCCAAACAAAACTTCTAATAGAAAACCTTCAATTATAAAATAATTACAATAAAGAATATGTTCGTGCAATTTAAAATCTCTAGGTTTGAATTACTAAATTTATAGTTTTTGAATTATTTTGCTATAAATCGATTTACTTTAAAAGCTGCTTAGATCCATATTCGATAATCCATACCTAAGTTTATATTTTAACAGCTATATCGTACGATTCGCATTAGGAGCGGAGGACCAAATTTATTTTACCCGTGACTGTAAACGGCGTATAAAAATTATTTGTCAAAATTTGGAAAAAAAAAAAATGCCATTTTCTTCAGTATTAAATTGTCACAAAAAGAAAGCAGAGATATTATGTTATACTTTTTAATATAATCTACCTCATTCTTCAACATAATCCACATACATCATTGTTAGAGACCACATTGTTATTAAAAAAATAAAACAAAATTAAAGAAATCATTTTAAAATATATAATTGGCAAAAAACAAACCGTTTCTAGGATCTATTTGTAATAAAAATTAATTTTATTTTTATTATACTCATTTATAACTAATAAAATGTCGAAATGAAAAGAGGAAGTAAAAGAAGGAAAGATTAGATTAAATGATGTACATAATTTATTTTATTTTACATAAAAATCCTGTAGTCTGCAAGGTTTTCTTTGTGTACAATAAGCAGCAAAACCACGTTTGTATTAACTGTCGTTTTATTTTAAAGTTAGTATATGATTGTACAATATACCTTTGAAAACTGTTTTTATTTTTCCACTTTATTGATAATTATTAAATTTTGTAGGTAAATGTAAATAAAAAGAAACTATAAAATACAAAAATCCCAAAAAATCTTTTCAGTTAAAGTAATTAGGTATATAAGTTAGATGTATGAAAGGCTATTTTCACTTTAATTAACAATTGAAACAAATTTACAAACATTTCTATAATATAAATAATTTGTCTGAAAAAAGGGTTTCTTCTATAAAGCCAGAATAAAATCGAATAGAATGATTTTAAAGAAAATTATGTAATTAAGCATACAAATAAATAGCAATAATAATTTATAATTAATATTAAAACAAAATTATTATCCGTACCAATGACCTTTTATTAACGCGTTAATTAGGATTTAAGGTTCTACAAAAAAAATTTTTGAGGGGTTAAGAAATGTATCAAATGGCATTTTTAGCTTTTTTCTTTAGTTCCGTTAGTTCCACCTGAAAAGGAAAGGCTGACCCACTCGCTTATCTTATTATACTATGTAGTAGACGATTGTATATAAATAAATAAATAATTTAGTTAAGATGGATAGGATCAGGTTTGTATCAGTCTCATATATCATTTGATTGTTATCATGCAAATCTCTTGTTGCATTCGGTCTTATTGGATATGTGATGATAAAACTTTTATACCTTTGAATGAATAAATTCAATATTACAAAAAATTTGTTTGAATATTAAGGTAAAATAATTTTTCTTTCATTGAAACTCACTAGATATAATAAAGGTTTCGATATTGTAAGTTCATTACTTTGTTATTAAGTGGATTTAAATCCCTGCTGGGAATAAAACTTTTTAAAACAATACTTTTATTTATTATACCCAACTTCGTATGACTATAAGGCAAAAGGGTGTACTAAATTTGCCATTAAGTTTGTGACTCATCAAAGAATATAAACTCAAAGGTATGAATCGGATCAGAATCTAAAAGAAAGCGATATCTCCACGGGTTCGAGTAGCTGCCATAAAACCACTTTTTTTTATATGAGCATTTCTCTATGTCAATAGTGGTTAAATTTAATGGACGAAAGAGGTATAAAGAACTCCCTTTCAACTTATATTTTCTTTTGTAATATAATATTTTGTGTATTTCAAATTTTGTCAAAAGTAGTTAACCGGATGATATAATGTTTATATTACGGTCATACGGTTATCCCAGAGTTGACACAGTCTACTCTACTACACTTTTCCTCGTTAATATTAATTTAAATTATTCTGATTTGTCTTAGCTCAAATTGAATTCTATTAAAAATGTATTTAATATAAATATTACGACATGCAATTTAAGTTAATAAATTATTAAGTTTATATTTGATTTATATTACTTTATTAAATAGATCAAAATTAGATTGGTCTAGTTACAAATCTCCAAAGCCCAAAATTCTCATTTTAAGTAAAAGAGTAAGAACTTTTAACTGTAATATCTGTTGCTAAATATTAAATTATTTAATTTATTTGTTTTATTTTTGTTTGTAAGTTTAATACACTATAGACCTAAATTTAAAAATCTCTTAAATAAAAATATAAGAGCAATAAGAAATAAGTGTTTAAAAATACTTAAAAAAAAAAAGTTGACCTAGTCTTCATTTTATTTCCTTTCGTCGTATCCGATTCTTGTGAATTTTTTTACTTTTTTATTTTTCCATCAAACTGGAAACAAACTTTTTTAATTTCAGTGAAAAATTTCATTTCATTTTTGTTTTTGTTTTTTTTTTTAGCTTTACATTGAAAGTTTACATAATAAAAAACAAAATCTGTAATTTACCGCACCACAACCTTCTCTTAACTGTAACTCAGAGTAATGAACTGAAAATAGAAACAATAGAAAATGGAATGAAACTGAAACAAATAAAATAGAAATTTTGTCCTAGATGAAAACAAAAAGAAAATGATTTTTAAGGAAACATTAAGGAGAATTAAAAAAAAATGATTTTTCTTAGTGGTTGATTGCCGTGCAATACTTACAAAGAATAATAACGGTTTTTTTTTATGTTTCCATTTCCAGGAAAAACTCAAGAAATTTTTTTCATTTTTCTTTTATTTTTAGAGCACTAAAGACCAATTTCGGAAATGACTTCTTAACATTTTTTTTAGATGTTCTTTTTTTTCCATTTTCACTTCTAATTAGATAGAGATAGAAATATATAAAGAAAGAGATGAATATATATTTATCAGTTAATAATAATATGGGTTTAATAAATAAATAAAAAACTTTGTTTAAAACTTTGATAAATACTTTTTAACAATTAGTTAATTTTTATCAAATATTAAATTCTATTGAAATTTTAAAGTCTAGACCAATTTCCAAAAATATGAAAACTCTTACATATTTATTTATCTATAAACAGTCCTTTACCTCATACAATATGATAAGGGAATGAAGCATGGGCTACTTCCTTGCCAAATGTTTAATGTCTAGCCTACCTAGGTCCCTAATTCTTGGATATTTTTTAACAACTTTAATAATTTCTTAAAAATACAAAATTTTTGTTTTATTATTTCAATATTGATAAATTTCTAACACCTTAATTATAATAACTTAATATTACCAATATTTTATACATTTACATAGCTCCTTTAAAACAATTTTATTTTCAATTTTGTTTTTAATAATTAAAAACTCATTAAATTTGAAATTTTTATTTGATATAAAGTTCGTGCGTAATCGAAATCAGAATATAAAAAACAAATTGGTATACCATTAACTAAATTCGTGTTCATATTAAAAATTTACAACTAAATTTACATAATATAGTAAGTTATTTGACTATTTTTTTAATTTTATTTATAAAATTACGAAAAAAATCGAAATTACTTAAAATACACTATTCGAAATTGGTTCATACACTTGACCATGCATTTTCCTATCTTTTATTTAAATATAAACTATTTTATGGTAAATATAACACATATTCTAAATGGGTCAGGTTCAAGTGCTAGTACATTAAAATCTAATTTTATTAAATTCCAATTTTTTTAAATCTTATTTCGTAAAAATTTATTGATATCCTGATTTTATAAACAACTCGAGAACAACTTCTAATTTTTGTTTTGCAACAACAAAGTATTTAAAATAATAGAGCTACTAACTCAGTCCCTACTCAATAAAAAAAAATAAATTTACCATAAAACATTTCAAAAAACGAGTTACTGATAAAATGCGATTTTTAGAAATGAATTTTTAAATTTTAAACCACGACTTTTGTAAACCGAGAGATATTGAGAAACTAGATTTTCAAACACGAGGATTCGTAAAATGTTGTCTTAAAACTTAATATTTAGATATGAACAATCGTAACGTATTGTATAAATATATTAATTAAAAATTCTAAGAACAAATTTTTTGTTATTAGCCCGGATAATAAAGTGCCGTTAATTGCTACTGTTATATTTTTTAAAATATGTATTCTGTTGTAAGTAATTGATTTCCAAACTGACGCAGGGTCATTAATAGAAAATTTTAAAACTTTACACAATTACCAATACATGTGCATCATAATTGAAGAATATGTTTAACCTATAAATAAATTTAAATTGTCCTTAAAAACTATTTATAAAAAAAATATTAAAAATAGACCAAAATTTATAGTTAATTTAATTAAGCAATGAATAACTAAATTATTACTTTACAATATAGTGTTGCCATATAATGATCATTAGTCTATTAGTAGAAATAAAATAATTATAGTCTTTTTCTATTGTGTGTTATGTATTTCTTAAATTATTGTTTATCGATTAGGTGTCTTAAAAAATTCAACAAAATTTTTATTTTTAAAATAATATATTTTAAAGCTTTTCAAGGATCTGAGTTTAAGGGTTTAGAAGAATCGTTTTTTTAATCAGTTCCTAATTTAACATATTTTATGATTTAAAGTTTAACTCTAATCAGTAAACACTAATTATGCTCTAATCAACCGTATTAATTTCATTATCCTTACTCAAGATTTTCCAAATAGCAATAAATTTAAAAAAAAATGTTCTTTGGAAATAATTTTTTCATATTCAAAAAGTCTCCAAAATACAATTTTACATTAAAATAACCAAAATAAAGAAAACGAGGAAGAGTGTAGTAGAGTAGACTGTGTCAACTCTGGGATACCCGTATGACCGTAACATATACATTATATCATCTGGTTAATTACTTTTGGAAAAATTTCAAACATACAGCTTTATTAGGTATAGAGAGTAATGCTCATATAAAAGAAGGAGTTGTATGGCAGCTACTCGAACCTTCTGTAGTAGACCAACCAAATTTTGCAGAAACTTTGAGCATTACACTAAACTATTTTTAGCAAAATTTCAGACACCCAGCTTCATTAGGTGGAGAGTAATACTCATATAAAAAAAGAAGTTGTATGGCAGCTACCCGAACCCATGGACCAAAATAGCTGGATTTAAATAGCGATGACGGCTATTGCAAAAAAACTAATTTGCGAAAATTTCAAGATCCTAGCTCTTTTAGTTTTTGAGTTATCGTGCGGACGGACAGAATGATGGACGGACGGACGGACGGACATACATAGCTAAATCGATTTTTATTTCGATTCTGAACCGATCCATACACTTGAGTCTATATCTACCCCCCCTATTTCTCTGCGTCACAAACGTAATGGCAAATTTATTATACCCTTTGACTATATAGTCATACGGGTATAAAAAGTAAATAAGTTTGAGGAGACTTTTTACGTTTTTAGTTTTGGGGACATTTTTCTTGAGGACCTTTTTCTTACAGCCAATAATTACCATTTTTTAATCATAAATGCATGATGAAAGGATTTTTTTTAATAAATTTTTAAAGTGCCACCCTAGATATGGGGTAAAAAGAATAGTTATGAAGAGAAATAAAAAAAATATTTTGTATTCTGAAACAATGTGAACTTATTTTTACTTTTATTAATAAAGACTCTATACATATAGCACCTATATTATATCATTATTTATTTACCTTGGTTTTTATTTTAAAAAGTTCACTGTCAGATTAAAAGAAAAAGCGAACATATTGTTAGTTATGAAAAGTTTAAATAGTTTATAAATTTTAATTAACATAATGAATTAAGATAAAAATACTCGTTTTACTAAAAGCCAACATCAATCTATATTAAAACTATTTTTTTAATAAGCTATTAACTAAATATTTGTTCTATGGACTCAGAAATTATAATTCAAAAATATTTAAACTTGTAATGGTATTTAATAATTATCAATTAAAAATATATAATCAGATTTGATAATATTTCCGGTATTCAAATAGTTGTATTACAAATAAATATTTTTAATTAAATAAATCTACTGTAAATTTTAATTAATGCGATATTATTTAATTATAAACTAACCAGATAGTTAAATCATTTATTTTAGAGTTGATATAAAACGGTATTATGTAAGTTTTAATTCTTTCTTTCTGTATATAATTGCGTGTTAAAAATTTATTTACACTTTCTTAATTTGATTGTTAAAGTCTGATTTCATAATCTGGAAAGTTACATTACGTAAAAAAGCTTAAACATATATACATGCATATACATATTGAATAAAAGTACGATTTGACAATTTTAGCAGTGTGATTGATTCGAAAACTTTCTTATAAAAAGTATTAAAAGCTCGGAATTGGAAAAACAGATGGTGTAACAGGACAAGGAAAATGTATTGGCAAAGTATGTACCTGTCATAAAATATTTTGGACCTTGTTTGCATATAAAACTTTCTTTCGCAAACATTTCATAATTAAAGTCTTACTATACACACATTGTATATTGAATAATTCAGAAAATACTTTAATATAAGCAAAGTGTATCTTAATGTTATAATAAATACATAAAATATTAATTTTAAAATTGTATGTATCATTTTCCGTTATTAATTTTAATTGACAGTATTTGAATGTCATTCTACTTCATATCATTTATTATTGTTAGCATCCTCACAATAACCTTTCACAAATTTTTTTTTATTTTTTCCCAAAATAAAGCCATTAATTTGAATCTGTTGCAATTTTTTTTTTTAAATTTATTAAATGACGTATCAATTTAATAGTTTTATATATATATTCAGATGTATATGTTAATGTTATATAAATATTTACGTATACATCAAATTTATGAAAAATATTATATTTACCTCATTTCCGGCCAATCATTCATTTAATACAAAAAAAAAAATTGTAAAAGTAAACCCCAAATGAATTTCTAATGTATATTTAAATGATTACACTCTGTTGCAAAAATTAACATACAGTTATATAACTTAATATGTTCAAATTTAAAATCATGCGTATTAATATTAATTTGGGAAAAATAAACGAGAGTGAAGTGCTTTAGAAGTAATCTGCAAGGTGGATATTGTGTATTAAACCAAAAAAAGAAAAAATGTTTTAAACTTTATTAGTTAATATATATATCATTATAGCGTATCTATAATGACGCTCTCCTTTCACTCTCTTTTCACTCTCATTACGTAGTCAAGAAAGGAGTGTCCACAATGAAATGTACATGACAGCATTTTTTGACATTGTTTTGTTTACAAATTTCATGAAATAAAAAATATTAAATAGTTTAAAGTTAATTGTATAGCTACTCGTATTTTGATACTATTTAACCCAAGATGGAAAACAAATTATTAATTTTACTAATTTTTTTATTCTGATAATATATTTCTTTATTTTTCAACAAAATATATTTTTCAAAGTTCAATTACTTTTTGACATTTTAATACGTAGAGAAAGCGGAAAAGTTAAAAGTTAAACAACTTTTTTTATGACTGCGTAATAACTCCGCCATAGCTGCGTCTATTGTAGACACTTCATATAATTGAATACATTTAACTTAGTTTGACAGATAGCTGGGTGTAGAGAGCGAAACGTGAGCGTTAATTGTAGATGGGCTACTAAGATACTGAAGACGGCCAAATTATAGTTAAGAATTAAAGTCGCAAAATCAAAAAGCATATAAAGGTTTAGTAAATATCAATTTAGGTTCAGTCTGTTTAATTAATTCAAAATATTAACAAATACATACTTTACTTTACTTTACTTTACTTATACATATGCAAAATGAATAAATATGTTTTAAAAAAAAAATTGTCCTTCAGGGTATTAAAATTTAAAAACAAATTTAAAACAAAATTTACATTTTTTGCAAGCTTAAAAAGTTTTTTCTTTAAATAATTTAAAATTAATGGAATTATGTACAGCTCTTAAGGTAAAAAAAAATCGCCCACATTTGAACGCACAAAAACTATATCTACTGCTAAAGTTTTTAATAAATGTATGAGATATTGATGTTGGTATTCTTTAATAAACATTTTATTGAATTAATTTTGCAAAAAATTTAAATTTATGAAAAAATTATATAAATATTGAAACTAGATTGTGTTAGGTATAAATCTTTTTTCTGCTACTTATTTGGCTGAACATTGCAAGAATCCGAAAGTTTGTTTTTCATTATATACGTTATAACTCAAGTATAAATTGGTATAACCCAATATACTTTATTTTCTCCAGTTTCATTGGATTTTGTACTTTTATACAAACATGTAAGCCCTGCAATACTATATTAAACTTATTATTAACAAGTGAATGAATGAGTATATTTGGGGATGAAATTTATTTCTGAAATTTTTACTAAACAATATGGTGATTCTCGAGGATATAAACAACACCAACCCTCGCTCAAAATTTTTAAGTTTAAGGAATTAAATTATGACTTCCTCCAAAGCTTAAAATTTTTCTTAGATATTTATTATCTAAGCAAAAATGGTTATAACTAAGAGACACTTTCTTCAATTTTAAGGACCCCCTTTAAATTTAAGAAAAACCTTTAACACATGTTAATTATAATATTGTGGTTTTATATTTTGTATGTTACACCGTAAAATTGGGTCTAACTTCTCAAAGTAAAAGCTCCGTAATTTAAAAAAGTTCTTCGAATAATTTTTTTTTTTACAGCACCTACCCGTAGTTGAAATTTCTTCGGTCTATTTTAAACGCTGTAAAAGTTGTTGTAAACATAAGGACTGACGGATGCACGGACAGAGGAAAACTATATAGGCACATTTTTACAAAGACTTTTATTAAACTATTAGGTTTAAAACTTATAGTCTTTTGGTTAATAATTCTAATGTGCTTAATAACTATATGCCACCAAAAACTCTTAGAAAATACTTGTATGCCTGTCTTTTCTTAAACAATTCATTGCATACCCTTAGGAATTACTTTTTTGTACACAATAATAAAATAATAAAGTTATTTGTGAAATAAATATCGATTTTCTCATTCATACAAAAACTAAAATTCTGATACAAAAAAAATTTTATAACAAAAAATAGCGCTTAACCTTGTACACAACAAAATAAAAAATCTTAACGTTTTTTTAAACCCCTTTTTATCTCATCTAGTAATCTATTCATAACATTCACTTGATTATGTAATATAAGTTCCAATATGTATGTCGGTTATTTATAGTTAAATTAATATTCGTTAATCGGTTATTCTAGGTAGTAAGTTACTTATTGTGAAACTAAAAGAGTTTAAGGTCCTTTCAACTTCCTGTAGTTTTAACTCTTTCTAAAGAATTAAAGAGCTAGTAAGTTGCTTATTTCAAAACTAAAAGAGTTAAAGATCTATATTGTAAAAAAAATTGTATTGCATTACTTTAGGAATGCACTGCATACTAATTGGTAATTACCAAATAATATTTTACACGTTCCAAATAATTAGAATAAGATTTGCCAAAAACTATAAGTGATATTGTATAAAATATTATGCCATATTTTTTATATAGAGTTTTTGGTTTGTTTCTTGAAAAATTCAAACTTTTCTTCTCCATTTTTTTTTTGTGAACAATAAATAATTTTTTGTTTACCGTATGAAAATTTTTCATAAAAAATACAAAATAAAATAAAAAAATGTAAAATTACAAAAACAAAGCAAGTCATGAAAAATGTAAAATATTATTTCAAATAAAAAATAATTTTCGAGGTTTTTTTTATAACTTCTCTGACACTTACTGCATAAAAAACTGTTGGTATTGTTTTAAGGTTGTCTTTATTACAGAATAGTATATATATATATATATATATATATATATATATATGTATATATATCACCTTATACATCACCTCAAAAAATATAAATTTCAAGTGTATATTTGAAATTTGGCACTTGAAAAGGTAATGCCATTAAAGAAGCCTCAAGGTTTTCAAATAAATTTATTATTCCATCAAGGATATTTTTAGTTTCCGTTTATAATAAAACAAATACAAATACAACAACAAAAAAATATTGACGTGTGTGTGTTTTACAATTTAAATTAATAATATTTGTTTTGTACACTAAATCAATAAAATAAATAGAAAGTTTTTGTTTGAATGAACCACCCAAAATTGACTTATATTATGAAAATAAATAACGGTATTTAAGAAATTATAAAAGTTATTGTTAATATAACTGGAAAAAACTATAGTTTGCGCGCCCATTGGCTGATTAATATAAAAAGAAAAGAACCACCTAAAGTGTTCTCCTATACTAAAAATTATTTATTCCCTGATCCTTTTAATGATATTGCAAGTTATTGTACAGCAATTAATTCTTTTTCTTCTATGGCACTACAGTCCGTTGAAGAATCTCTTCATTCAAATCATTCTCTTCCATTTCACTCGATCTTGGGCAGCAGTTATCCAATTTTGTTCTTTGTTTTTGAGCATTGACACAGCGTCTAACTCGACGATATCAATCCATCGATTTCTCGGCTTCCCTACTGGACTTTTTCCATCTATTTTCACATTCAAAACCTTCGAGGGAATGCGGGAATCTGGCATACGTTGTATGTGGCCGGTCCACCTAAGGCATTGTCGTTTGATGAATGTTACAACATCGCTGTCAGTATATACATTGTATAGCTCGGCATTGCGTCGCATTCTAAATTGACCCTGATCGATAATTGGCCCGATTTACGCAGTATTTACCTCTCGAAACGAGTACAGCAATTATATAGTAGCCATGAATTATATTCTATTTGTAAACTATATTTGGGAAATTAAATAATTATATTTAATTAGCAAAACGGCAGATTGTATGGGATTTTTTAAAATTTAGTTTTTCTTCCATTGAGTTTGGTGTCAGAAACTTTTCTAAAAAGTCAATCAAAAATTTACAACACTTTGTTTATTTAAACTTAAAAAAAAAAATTTCCCTAAATCCGCAGAAGTCTAAATTCACAACTTTTCCTAGAATGCGTTTAACAGCAGTACATACCATAACCTCAAAATCAAGTTATTAGCAATAAAAAAATTAACGAAAGTCACTAATAAAGAATTTGTTCATGTGTTCAATAGAAAATTACAATAGTAACAAGATTCAGTTATTGAAGGTACATTATTATATATATAATTTAAAATAAAACATGTTTTTGATATTGATTTATTATTATAAAAATTTTATATTATAAATTAGTTTTTCTATTCTTAACATCGCAATTTTTCCATTAGAATAATTTTGAAAAACAATAAATTTTTCCTATTAATCGATAAAATCCCAAAAGTAAAAATTTTGGAACCATTAGTAACCGTTTTTTGAAAAAATTCATTGTACTCAAACTCAATCTATACTGTATGGAGTTTAATACTTTATTTGGATTGTATTCTAATGAAAAAGAAATATGAAAACTGGTTCAACAAAAAAATAGGACCAGAAGAAAATAGGAATGGGCTTATCAAGTTTGGCGGAATATGATTTTTGTTGATGCTTTTTGTTTCATCCATCTATTAGAAAAATGAAATACTCAAATTTAAACCAAATATAATCGTCAAGACTTCGAATTAATAATGTACCAACTGATAGCATACTTGATTGCGAGTTAATACACAGGGTGGTGCAAAACCACCGATATGGTTTGAATGTTTAATAACTTTTTTATTTAATGGTTAATTATCATTACTTTATTTTTTTATTAAGCAGCATATCAATGGGGGAGGAATATTTTTAGCTTAAGTAGAAAAATTATATCCCGCAAGTGGTGATCATTTTCAGCTTCGCACATTCGTGCACTTTCCTGTACATTTTCCATAACTTTTCGTAATTTTTGATCGCTGTTCTGTTGTGTACTGTTCCATTTCCCCAATTTTTCTTCACAAAATTCTGAAATAAAAATAAAAAATATAAATAAATTTAAAAATTTATTTAACATTCAAACCATATCGGTGATGATAAATGATGCCATACCAAAATCTTTAAAAATTGATTGTTTTTAAAACTGAAGTAATTGTAATCTAATACTGAAGCTGCATATGACACTTGCCATAATAAGCTCGTCTTGATCCCTTAATTACAATTTTCAATATTCGTTGACACATTGACAAAAAATAACTCTTTAAAAATTTTCAAGTACAGAATTCATGAATATGTTGTCTTGTAAGATCCAAATTCCCGAATCTGAAGTACTAAAAAGAGAAATGAGTAAAAAACAATTTTTTGGTAATCAAAGATCTTAATACAGTCTTGGTTTTTCCTTCTTTGTTCTTATTTTGAAATATTTAAATATAAAAAGTCATTATTACTAAAATTGCTTTAAGGGCTTTATTTTTTTTTTTTATTAGACATTATATTTTCTAATACAATTATTAATGTATTTTCTCTTTTTTATCATTTTAGGTGCTCTTCCTATGGTGACGGCGTCTGTTTATTGCTTTGGTTATAAAATTAAGTGGCTTATGATAATTGGTTACTGTATATTAAGTTTGTGGGGACTTTATAAGGTAAGAAAAAAAAAATAAAAAATAAAATTTCTTTAATTAAATGAAAGTGTCATTAAAATGTTGTTATTACTTTTCCTTATTGCAAATTGTATTTTTTAATGAATTCATTTTCGACCGAAATTTTTATTAAATGTCCCTTTTAAATTGACATTCGCGAGTTCATTAAAATCGTAAAATTGTCATTATTTTTTTTTTTGTTTTTTTTTTTATCATTAATGAATAAAAAGAATTAAATCTCAAGTTGTGTTAAGCGTATTTGCAATACTAAAAAGTCTTTGGCCATCAATGGATTGGGATAGACTCAAAACAAATATATTGTAATTTTTTTACAATTTAGGTCCTTTTAAAAATAATTATTTTAAAAAAATGATTTAAGGTTGAATCTACTTCTTAAATATAATTTATATCCATAAAGGTATTTGAAGTTATACATGATGATCCAAGTTCTTGTATTAAACTTAGGGACTTTAAATAGACTACCTAATGTTTCTTATAGCACTATCAACTGAAAGCTTTCGGCTACAAATTTTTATTTTAAATTTTCATTCTAATTAACCATTTGTCGAGTCGAACTTCAATCCCTCGGTTAATAAATAATATGCTTACTTGGCTTTTTTTTAAATATCCTAAATTTTTCAAAATATAAATAATTTTAATGTCTTCCTAAATACTATAGGCTCTAAATGCATCATCACCATGGCAAAGACGTCTTTGTTTCGCTTTACCGTTTACGATGCGTGTATTTTTAACATTCTTTAGAACTTTAAGATGGGCTGGCGGTAATCCACATGCATTAACTCATGTTTATCTACAGGTAAGTTATATATTTTTTTTTTATATTTTAGATTTAAAAAACACATTTGTTAAAGAAATAACTTAACTTTCTAAAAAAATATATATAACAGATATTTTTATATAAATTTTAGAACTCAAAAAATATATTACATGTACATATAATAAAAGACAAACTTCCCCTGCTACTTCGATCGCCCATTTTGACAATACACTTAGTCCAGAATTTCTTCCAATATTTAATATAATAGTAATATTGAATAAATTTCCTAATTGATTTTTATTTTTTTTTTTTTTCAAAAAACTAAAAAGTTAATTTTAATGCAAAAAATCAACTACTTTTAAGAAAATTATATTTGTTTTTTATTATATTTATTGTTTTTAATTAAAAAAACTCATTATCTTTAAACAAACGTTAAATTCAAATCAATTTAATTTAATTTTTCATATTCAAAAGGAAATTACTTTCATTTACTACATATATTTGTTATATTCAATTTCAATTATATATTACTAATATATTAGTATATACATATGGCTTATATATGTTCAATTCTACACATCATATATAAATAAAAAGAACTACTAATTCAATAATTTTTTTGGAAAATCCGGAAAAATGAACTTTTCTGAATTAATTTTTAATATTCATATTTTAATACATCAATAATCTCACTTTCACACTTCTATTGAATAATTAAATGAGTAAATAAAGTTTTATATAAGTATATGTATATTATATTACGAATATGATGGATATTGAATACCCTTAAAAAGGCATCATCAAATAACTAAAATCCTTTGGGTAACGGTATTCAATCTATTTGTGTATTTATACCAATATCTACATATAATATTATCATATCGTATAGTATTCCTTATATAATATACTAATAATAAATGTACATAACCTTTATTTAGCCTTCTATATGCAAAAAAGGTAATTTACTATTGGATTAATGTGAAGAATACCATTAAAATTTCAAGAAATAATTTGAGGATAAATTTTAGACATATCTTACAAGATTAAAATATAATACAAATCAAATTATATTAAAGATAATATAAATTTAATTATATAATTTAAGATTAATTTCCAGTTTAAACAATCAATATTATCAATACAAATAAAAGTTAAATATATACAGAGGATTTGCACAATAAGCTGTCATAGAATTAGGGTTATTTAGGGTTAAAACAAACAAACGTTTCTTTTGAAGGTGGGGTCGATTCAAATCCATTAGGATATTGAAATTTTTTTTAGTTTTATATTTAAAATTTTAAAACCAAAGAAGATAAAATAAACTTATGAATCAGATTTTATAAATTTAATTGTTTCATACAGCCAAGACTTCAAGGTATCTTAGAACGACAATTATCGGAGCTTGAAGCTATAAATTATTAACTTCTTACAAAAAAAATTTCATTCAAAGTTATTTTATTCAAAATATAACAGAATTAAAAGAATAATTTTTTAAGTATCCATCACTTTCCTTTTCCCCTACATTTAGAGAAAACCACCATGTGCATAGCCCAAAAATTACAATACGATATAGTGAAAATCTTGTTGATCAATGTATCGGGTTAACTTTAATTAATAGGATGTGCGATATGATAACTTTTGTCAAGAAAATTAATAATAATAATAATATTTATAATAATGATTTGGCTCTTGCGTCTTGTGTTCAAAATTATAGCAAACTTAGATGAACATAATATTATTTTTAGTTGAAACCAATCTAACTTAATTGACAGCACAATATACACATTAATAAAATTCAACAGAAGAGCTTTAATAAACTGCAAACAGTCAAAGCGAATGAAGCTAAAAGGGTCGAATTGAAAGTTCGTAATTTTAAATTTTCCTTGCTTGCTTTCGGGCGCTACAAAAAACCCATAAAAAGACGAACTTACAGAGACATCTACGCATTAAAACTTAAAGCAGCTTAGTATTGTATGTATTTTTTAATTAGTTTCCGATATTTTGAACGTTGATGGTGGCTTATAGCATTTAAAAGACAAATTAAAATAAAATAAATGAATTAAAAATGAATTAAAAATGAATATTTTTTTAATGAAATTGCTTAATTGACAATCACGAAACTAAAGACTATTTAATATTAATTAATATAATTCTGCTAATATGAAAGCATAATATTTTGTATTAACCTAATATATATATATATATATAATACTTTACAAAAATAGTTAATAAGGTTTTATCTTAAGTTTTATTTAAAATGTATTAAATCTTAAATCGCTATAAAACTATTTCGCTGCTTAAAAAAGTTTTAATTAACGTATTCAGGCAAATACTTGTTTCTTTAAATCAGTTGCAATTTCGTGATACTTAAAGATTTGATAAAAATAGAATATATAGAATTTGTTTTTTTTTGTTGATTGGTTTGCCGTTCCCTTTCCAGATACAAAATTACTCCAATTAAATAACCACACCTTTAATTGACATATAACTGAGTTCAAAAAACTAAAATCGCTATACAATCTCATATCACATGGAATTTTTTTGTTACAAACCAAAATATACACGTTATTTCTAAATTAAATATTTTTTACGTGGGTGTTAAATTATTTTTGTATATATTTAGAATCGTTTTTGTATATGTCCATCATGTACTTAATACATTTTATTCCATTAAATAAATGTCCTTTTTCAAGGGAAGATCTTATATATTGCTATAATGTAGAATTTTTTAAACGAACGAAAGAATTATATACTAAAAAACTCTTTAAATTCCTTTCTGTATCCTGTGTTTCTTAAAAAGTTATAAGAAATACCCCATCAGTTTCCTTCTGTTCAGTTTTATTTAACATGTTTTTCCTCATGTTATATATTTAAGTAATCTTTTTAAGGAAATTGTAAGCAATTTATTAAGAGTTAAAAAGAAACTAAGGAAAGAATAAATAATTTATTCCAGCTTAATTCCTTGAACCTAAAAATTTAGGGGAGAGATTCGATCCTTAAGAATCAGCATAAGTTTGCTCAGAAAAAAATTAATGCGATAAAGACTCAAAAATTTTTAAAAATCAATAACTCAGACAGCAGTTGATTTTGAAACTCTAATATTATACTTCGTCACATATTTTTTTTTCAACTATAAGCCTATCTATACCATATGTACATGTTGGAACTGGGGGTCATATTATATTCGTTGATCTTAATGAATTCCACATACAAACATGAGATCTAGTACTATCTCGCCTTATAACATGTAGAAATGTCTTAGATTTTCAATAGACACAATTCTATTTTTGTTTATATTGTAATTTTTGTAATTAAATTAAATGGTATTCTATATTTGTGAGTTATATTATTCAATTAAATTTTTTGTTTACATTTTGTATTTGTTTGTATTTATTAAGTCATTAATGTGAACCCAATGACGAATGGTAGCTGAGTGGAGTCGAAAACCAGAAAAGTTTTTTTCACTTCTACTGGTATTCGAACTCGAGCCTTTCGCACTCCAACTACTGTGCCACCCAGCCATGTTAACAGGTCCTTAGATATCTACTTCATATCTATTTGCGATTGTCTAAATTTTTAACTGTACTTATTCAAATATTTTTTAGTTCTTTCGTTCAAATAAAGTTTTCAAATGTAAATTCAAATGTAAACGCGCTTTAAACTGGAATGGACTTCATCTTTACTTGCATATCCTGGGCTTGAAAATCTGTATATAGAAAAATCATATTTATTAACTTTAAATAAAAATTCCCCAAATATTTATTTTATTTTAATTTATATTAACACATACTTATTTATTTTTTTTTCAGGATATGGTATCTGTATTTGGAGGTGCTATTGGTGCAATGCATATCCCAGAAAAATGGTTTCCCGGAAGTGTCGATTTATATTTAAATTCGCATAATATAATGCACGTTCTGGTTGTTGTAGCTGTTTATTCAATGCATAAAGTAAGAAAATTTCGAAATTTAATTTTTATTTAAATAAACTTTAATATTAGTACAAAATTAGTAAAAACTATTCTGAAATATAAGTTGTTTAAAAATTAAATAATGTTTTTTCTTTATTTTTTTTTTAACACAGGCAACTATCAGTGATTTTGAATGGATGACAAAAATTGAATGCAATAATTTTTACAATTCATCTGTGACAATAGAGAATTCAATGAATGAACACTTTGAACTATGACCGTTTTATTATCTTAGAGGTGCATTAATACATAATTATTTATTAAAAATATTTTAGAATTATATTAATAAATAATTCAAATGAATTAATATAAAAGTACATATATTGAAATAAAAAAAGAAAAAAAAAATGAAATAAAAAAAAATAACAATAAATAAATACTCAATAAAGTATAATTAAGAAAATAAAAAATTTGCAATTTTTATTAAATATTGCAAATACAATTATTAAATTATAATTTAAGTAAAGAATAAAACTAAATACAAAATATTTAATTAAATAATAGAGAAAATTATTCTACAAAAAAAAAAAATGTTGATTGCCATATGAAAATCTATGCGTGATTGTATTCTATGTTAAAAAAATAATAACGGTAAATTAACGAAAATTTATATAATAACTTATAATAGTACAATCTTGCTGGAATTACATTTTAAATATATATAAATATATATATATATATATATTTATTTAAAGAATTTATTTTAAATTCATCAGTTTAATATAATTATGTTGTTTTATTTATTTTAGTACAATTTTTTTTTTTTGGTAAGAAGTTATTCATTTTTTTATTAATTTATTTAACTATTTATTTATTTATTTATTATTTTATTTAATTTAGTTAAATATTCTACTATATATTAGCGTAACAGTGTATAATTTAAGATTTTTAAATGTGATAATTAAAATTTCATAAATATTTATTAAATATAAAAGTAATTGAATGCTTAAATTTATATTGCTGAGTTAGGACCCAATTGGGACTCAAATAATTTAAAAAAAGTAGAAAAATAAAATATATTTTAAATATATGAATAACTATTTATTTTTGTACAAAGTCTTGCAAATATATTCAAAATTATACTCGTTTATTAATTTTTAAAGTTAAAACACTTAAAAGTCGAATTCAATTTTTGCGTTTAGATTTTACAACTAAAGTCTCCTCCAAGCCCCGTACAATAATGAAACCGAAACATACTGAGATGCGAATTGTATTAAAACTAATTCGCCTTAATAATAGCTTTTAGGCTAAAAAAAAAAGTTCCGAAATAAAAAAAAATTTAATTAAGGGTTTCAAGTGCTACTTTATACTGTCTAAAAAAAAGTCAAACGAAATGTCAAATTAAATAAAATCAAACTTCAAAAATTTAACCAAGAAAACATCAAAAATTTACACTAGGGTTTAAGTTGACAAAACTTTAGTCTAGAAAAATATATCGATGCATGATTTTTATATATATGAAACAACAACAACTTCTGTCAAAAATTTTTATCGATACTCCGATCCGATTCTTCGATGAAAGATTTGTTTGCACTGTACACTATATAGAGGCTTTTATATATGGGAACATAAATATTATGTAATACATAAAATATGTAATTATGCATTCATTTATTCTAAAATAAGAAATTATACACTATCACGTTAATATATAAATACAAACTATAATTAATTTATGTTTTACGTTCTGTATACATACATGTATATATATATATATATAAATATTGAGATATATATATATATCTACTTGTATTTGTCGTACAACATATAATTAGTAAAAAAAAAAAAAAATAAGAAATAAAATCTCTATGACTGTGGTACTAAATTTTAAGAAGCTATAGGAAATTTTAATCTAAAAAAATAAAAAAAAAAATAATAAATAAGGAAAAAAATTAAGTTTAACTAGCAAAAATAAATAAATTTAAAAAAAAATTTAAAATCAATCGGCAAACAACGCAATATTTCGCGTAATTTTTATTTTTTTGGAAAAAAATAAATAAAATTAAATAAAAATTAAAAAAAATTATTTGTGAAATAAAATATAAATTTTAAAATAATAAAAATGCGTTTAAAAAAAGCTTAGTATGTATGTATTAAATTTAGAATAAATTCCATTTTCCAAATGAACGAAACATTTTTTTGAAAATTGTTGATAGTACAAATTATGTACATACATACATACATTAACAGCAAGCAAATACAACATTTCTGTTATAAAAATAACAACAGTAAAAACTTTATCTCAACTTTCTCTTTAAACAATCAATTAAAAAATTTATAAATTATTTTTATTTGCAATTTTGAAAATCTTTTTTTAAATGTAAAGTTGAAGTTTACAAAACATCACAAAATTAAATTCAAATTCGAAACTAAAATGAATTTAAGCTAAAAAATATAACAGTTAATGCCAGCAATATTGACCAATGTAAGGACCGAGAAATATTTTAAAAATAAAATTGTAGTTAAATTTAATTTGTGTATCATATATGAAATAGTATAATATGAAAGATGAGAATAATATTACATATATATTATACGCTATACATTAAAAAATAAATATAAATTCAAACGAAAAAAAAAACTTAATATGTATATATAAATATATATATATATATGTTTTCATAGTGTCTTAAGGCAGTATAGATGCTTATTAAATTTTAATTAAAAAAATATTGGAAAATAAAGAACCACAAAGTGTCTGTTATTAAAAAAAAAAAATTTAAATAAATTAATTAGACAAACTAAAAATTATAGTTTTTCCTTTTGAAGATTTTGTTTTAAGATTTTTTCTATAAAATAAAAATATTTTTACTTTATCAATGTCAATTTTAGAAAATTTTAGGCTAATTTAAGTTTGAAATCTTGTTTAAGGGCATAAAAGCCATATCTATTTCTCTTCACTTTTTTGTTTAGATTTCAGGTCTTCCAATTACAAATAATTTTAATATTTCTTAAGACCTTTCCATAGAAGCTAAAATTTTCTTATTGGATATTAAAAAAAATATTTATTACAGAATTTCTTTTGAATTACCGGGTTTTTTAGTTTTTAGGTTTGCTATTTTACTAAAAAGTCCAATTTATTACTCGTACATTTTTATTGCATTATCTGCAATTATTATTTTATTTACATTAACTACTTTTCATTAATTAAAATAATTCAATATTAAAATTAATTTAGTTAATAACTTTCGAAAAATCTAATTCATTTGAAAATGTACACTACAAGTAAGAGAGTGTTCCAAGAGATTTGGGGGACCGCAAAAAAAAAGGCGCGAATTACAAATTTAACTTCAAATATTTTTCAACCGCCAGGTTCCATTTCATATTCCAAGTGACGGTTCAAACGAAAAATCTGTTCAAAAATTGCGAAAAAAAAATAAACTTGGATAAGCATTTCTAAACGTTATCCTAGTGAAACAACTTGTTAGTAACTGATTACATGCTATATTACCCCAGTTCTTTCCTAAAGTCTTCCCATTTTTTATTCATAGTTGCCTTACTGCATGCCTTCTTGGCTCCTTCAAAATATTTTTCCGAATAAATCTATTAATTTATTTAATTACTTCTTAATAAGTCAAAAAAATTACTTATGTTTTAAAATAAGCAAAGAACCACTGAGTCAACTAACCACTTCATCATTTTCCATAATATGTTTTCCAGTCATTTATTTAAAAGATAAAATAACCATATTACTTTAAACTAACAATTCTTATAGTTGTTAATTCATAATTGACGTGATTTATTTTTAGAAGTTCTTAATTATTTTTTAATTCCAATTTATATAAAATTAATAAATGTTTTAAAAATAGTTTTCAAAATAATGTGATTATTATATCAATTATAAAATAATAAAAAAAAAAAATTATTAATTAAAGCTGAAACATATATGTATATATACATATATATTAAAAACTTTTTACATATAATAAACTTAATAAATATATACATTTTAAGACCAATATTGAAATAAATTCAAATTAACAAAATAATAATATTATATAAATATAAAATTAAAATAACTTTGCCTAAAAATAATTATTTAAATCCAGTTTTTGACATCTTTAAAAATTTCATTCAACTTTAAAAAAAAAAGTTATTTATATTATTAAAAAAAAAGAGGAAATATTGAATATATAAATAAAATAGGTATATTATAATAAATATTATATTTAACAAATTTAAATTTTAAATCAAAAAACAATTTATATTCTATTCTAATAGAACAGAGTTAATATTTTATTCTTCTTATAATTTAGTATTGTTTTTAAAAAAAATTTTAATTACTTCAATAAATCATACTAAATAATATGAATTTATTTTAAATCAGTAAATTGTTATAATTATTATTTAAACGTATAATATAAAGATTGGATTATTAACATTTTGTGACATAACTCCGTAATTTTATTTAGGCGGTTTTTTTAATTTTCTATTGTATCTTCGTCCCAATTTACAAACTTTACCAAATTTTAAAACAAATTAATTAACTTAATATATCTTTCAGTTCTCTTTTGAATTAATTTTAAATTTATTTTTCTTAAAATAATTAGTCAATGATCTTATTTTTAGTCAAAGAAAACTCTTCCACCAAACAGCTACTAATGCTAGATAGACAAGAAAAATCGTTGTCGAATTCGTAAATTTATACCCATTGATTGTCCAATCTTTTATACTCTTACAAATCTGATTACATCATTTATTATTTTATACTTTGGATACCATAGATTTATTTATCTATTTAAATTACTATCTTGATTCCTCGAACTAAATATAATATGAATAATTAATTACACGATTACAATTTAATTTAAATAATTAAAACTACAAATAAGAATAAATATAAAATTTTAATTAAATAATAAATTTATTTTTATAAAAAAAACCTTTAATTATTTACAATTTCTAAAAAAAAACAATACACTGTACCTTAATATCAAATTAATAAATAAGTAACTAAAAAAAAAATTGATTAGTTAGAAAATACCCCTTAGAACTTTATTATTGTATTGAATTAAAATTTTATTCAATTTCTTAAGGGTAAAAAAAACTTAACTTTTATTATTAAAAAAAATTTTGTTAAATTAGTTGAAAAAAAAAAAATTAAAGAATTTTAAAAAAACAATACAAAATATATACAAAATTGGTTGTAATTATTTAAAACAAAATGAATTTTATTTAATTAAATAAAAGTACACAATTAGAAATGAGAAGAAAATGTAGTAAAATGTATTTTTCTATACCAAATTAATAAATATAAATTTTTAAATTATTATTATTATTATATATACATATATATATAACCAATTATATTTAAAAGAAAATTAATTAAAATTGCTTCTTTGAATTTTAGTATAAAAAAAAGTAATAAATTAAAAAACAAAAAAATAATTAAATAACATTCACAATATAAAAAATAAAATATAATTCTAAATTGATTGCAGTAAGTATGTTTTTAATATTATACTTTTAATTTAAATAAAATGTCTATGATCATTAGAAAAATTCTAATATCTCCACCTATTTATGAAAAATCAATTTACAAGATTCCGATATAGAGTACATTAACAGATTGCAAGCGTTTAAACTTATTTTAATTTTATGATTATTTTATTCAGATTGGCGAGAATGTCGAATTTCCATTTGAGAGGCCCGAGTACTAATTCCAATACATGCTTTTATAATGATCATTTCCTTGATTCAGCTATCATTCATTAATAAAAATCGATTAACATAAAAATAATAAATAAATAATTTATATAATAACTGACAAATACAAAAAAAATCCCCTAAAAATTGAAATAGATATAATAATACATAATATATATAATAAATAGGATTGTTTCTATTGAAAACCAAAATATTCTAATCTACATGTGATTAGGCCCAGAACTATGACTGTCTTAGGGTGCATTTATCTTGGAGCCGCAATAAGTGATAAGAACATCGATAAAACCATAGCGTAGAAAATTTATATTGTTTATCGTTTAACGGAGCGATGCTCCAATATAAAAACCTCTATTAAAATCTTGTATATAGTTTTCTACGCTATGCTCTTATCGGCGCTCTTATCACTTATCGCAGCTCCAATATAAACCCACTCTAAGAAAAAATTGTGTGTAACCAAGGTAACAATAGCATTTTTAGTTTATTTGAAATAAAGTTAAAAATTTTGTACCTCATCTGACAGATAGCTCAGTCGTAGAGTTGCGGCTTTTCAATTGAAAAGTCTCGAGTTCAAATTATGGTCGGATTATATCTAATAAAAAAATATAGTGTATATTAAAATAATTTAATACGAAGTCCAAATGTCAAATAGGCAAAGGATTAATATTATCAGGCAATATTTACTATTGTCTGGTAGTACAAATAAATAAATCAAGTATCATAAATTGATCAATTATAAAATATTGTTGATCTGTTTATATGTATTCCTTTTCCTTGACAACATTCAACACATCTAAAAAAGGTAATAAATAAATTTAAATAAATTATATGTTTATAAAATAATTTAATAAAAAGCTGTTAAGTACTTTAATTTTTGAAAGGGTATAATTTTGTACATAAACCTAGGGTGATCGTACATTGTTATTTTTTTAATTGTTTTCCGTACAGAGATTAAATATGTAGTAAATAAGTTGTCAATATTTTTTACTTCAGTTGGCAACTCAAATATTCAACTTTAAGTTATATAGCGAATACCTGGAATAAGCTTTGGAAATTTAAAAGAATATTTAAGTTAATACATATAAAACAAATACCTCCAATTTATTGAGACTTAAAGTTTTTGCATATTCCAAAAAAATAAAGCCAAATTGTTGCTTATACAATTGGAAACAATGAACCCAGATTGAAATTGTATTATATGAACAACTAACTAAAGGTGTAAATCTAAGGTGTTCTTGAAATCCACTTGTACATTTAAGTAAAACTATAGTCGTTATGTTTCTAAAGAGATACTATCATTTGTAGTATATCAACAGCTTTGATCCTAATACAGATTATATTCGATAAGACTTGTATAATAACTCTTAAATATGAATTCGTAGTGAAATCTGAAATCTTAAAGCTTAAAGTCTGCTATATATAATTTATAATATATGTAATTAACTATTCCAAGTATTTTCCAAATATATATATTTATAAACATTGTAACCAGCCAATATAGAATCAAGCAACTAGTCCGCAAAAAAATAAAATACCACAATTCAACCAACTTACAATAATAATTAATAATAAATTTCATATGAAGTTAAGGGTCTTTTACTCTTTTTTTAGCTTTGTACTTTGTATAATATAATATATGTATGTATGAATATATATGTTGTGACTAAATTATTTTCTTTTTTCATCAATATAAAACGATAGATAATTGCATCATGATTTTCATTCTATCCAATAATACCTATGTTTGTTTGTGTATAAATCCATAAATATTTTAGTATCTGAACTTACAATTTATTATTTATTAAGAAATTTTCTTACACTAATTATAGTTTACTTGTTATACACGGAATATTAAACCACAAATTCCTTGACATGTATTATAAAATTCAGCTATTATTAAATTTCAACAATATTAAACGGTTTTATTACGTGTTAATAAGTTGATGATGATGATGACTAAAGGGTTTAATAATAATAATGATACTTTCAGTGTTGAAAATCAAAATTATTTATTAATTATACATTCATAACTTGGTCAGCTATGCGATTTTCATTGTGTTTTGTCGCATGCGATTCTACAACATCCTGCGATATAGTGCATTTGATGCTCCATTGATACCACTTAAACTGAACATTTAATTCTGGCTGACACTTCATTTTAATAAATAATTCTTATCATTAGTGATTGATAATATTCTGAATGGTGTCAATTTTGATATAAATAAAAAATCAAACGAAATTGAAAAATCTGAAAAAAATGGGGATTGTATAAAATATAATAATAGTCCATTCATAAATAAATAAATATTATTAAGAAAATTTATCAAAGTTCCAGCATTAACAAAAAAAAAATTAAGTTCTTTTAGTAGAGTATCCCACAGTTGTCAAAAGAACTCTATAAGAACATATTTCAAATTGATTAATAAATTACACATATACATACATATATTGATTTAATTATTAAGCTTTAATATATTCATTACCTTCAAACTTTCAATAAATACTATAGTCATGTAAAATGTGCTGATAATTACAAATGACTCAAAGAGTTAATAATTGTAGAAAAAGTGTCAAAATCAATATGGGGTTGAAATATTTATTAATTTCCTTTACTTTTAATTTGTATTTTGGTTCCAGTTACACTTTTAAAAAGTAAATTCCAAAAAGAATAGAATAAAAATTTAAATATATTTTAAAAAGAATTTTTAAACAGTTTTTGTGGTTTTTATTTGTCTGAAATCAATTATTTAAATTATAATGGTATTTAGAAGATACTACATTACACTTGTACTTCTGTAAGGTTCTATAATTATTTAAAAAAAAATGTTTTTTCTATTTCCCTTTCACTTTCTGTAAATTTATTAAATTAAAAACGCTTATCAATTTATATTGAATCAGATATTTGAGTTAGTTCAAGATTTAGAGTTATACCTACACTTTTGTATTGTGATGTTATAAATGATAATTTAAAATTATAATGTAATTTTTAATTACATACTTACTTTTTAAAAAAAAAGAGTTAATTTTAATAAAACCATCGCATGGACAAGTATGTATTTATTTACATACATTAATTAACAAAGAACTACATATATAAAATTAAAAATATATATATAGGTTCTTAATTTTGATACAATTTATAAATAGACGCACAAAAATATTTTCAATAATTATTATAAAATTCAGTGTCTCTCTTAGTTTATACCAAATTTAATTTGTTTGTTATTTTAAATTTTCCCAAAATCTATATAATTAAAAATTGATGATGTTAATGGCTTAATAATGGCTTTTAATTTGAAAATTGACTACTTGTTACAGTATGGTAAAATATTATGAATTGCCTACTTAAAATTAAGGAACAAAAATTCACCAAATAGGGTGATACCAATACCAATGCAATTTTAAGAATTATGCAAAATTTTCTATAAAATTTTACTTCTATACTGAAATTCAAAATAAAATAAAATTTCATCATATACGTACATGCATATAGTATAATTATTATTAGTATATATTCTAATATATAACCCCACCTTTTCAATGTCAATTTTTAGAAAAAAAAAATAACAAAAAAAATAAAAAAAAAAAAAAACAAAAAAAATATAAATAAATTTATTTTTTAGTATTTTCTAAAATAAATTAGAAACAAAAAAAATAAAAAAAGCTTTTTTGCCTTTGACATTTTCTTCCTCTTCTCTACTAATAATTTTTAACTTTAAAAACGAATTTTGAGAAAAAAGTTAAATTGATTATACCAATTATAAATTAAAAGTTTTTACATATAGCTGTAAATATTTATTTATATTTTTTAATATTTAATAATAATATAACTTTAAATAAAACCTTTAAATTAAATATAATATCATAACAAAATTTACAAATTATAGTCAGCATATTTGTAACGTTTAAATTAAACACTAAAATAAAATTCTTTAATAAATAAATTAAAGCAATATTATAATTTAAGTACACAATATTGTATATTTTAATCAATTAAAAACCTTAAAAGAAATTGTAAAAAATACAAAAACTGGTTAAAAATTAAAAATTAAAAAAAAAAAATCATGAAATTACTGTGCAATTTCGGTTACTAATAATTATAAAATTTATTAAAATAAATTGTTTGTTAAATTAATTTTTAATTAAATCCAAAAAAAAAAAAAAACAAAATTAAAAATAAAAACAAAATCAAAAAAAATAAGGAAAATTATTTAAAAAAAAAAATAAATTAAAAGATAATCTTCTCGTAAATAAAAATTAGAAATTGAATTGTTATACTTTGTATATCTAAAAAAAAATAAAATATAAAATTGAATTAATAATAAAAAAAAAACTACAACTAATAAAAATTGTTATATAATCACACTTTTTACTATATAGTTTCATATTTATAAAATTTCAATAAAAAATTAACAAAAAAATATCAAATTTAAATAATGAATTTCTTAAATATGAACAAAATATTATAAAGTATCTATAGGATATGTTCATATTAAATTAAAAAACAAAAAAAAAAAAAAATAGTACATAAAAATGTGCGTAAAATTTATATAGAAACTTCTGTTAATTAAAAAACTATATGAAACAAACTATTAAGTAAATAAAAAAGTATTTAACAGAATAACATAATAAATAATTTATTTTTAATTTTGTATAATATGATACTCCCTATATCTCAACTAAAGGATTTTGAACAATTTTCAAATTTTCTTTTATAAATAATAATTTTTAAGAAAACCTTACCAAGACCTTAAAGAAAATTTTTAGGTTACTTTCGTTCCTGCAGTTTGAGCCGTTCTATAGATATTTAAAAAAAAACTTAATAATTTGCCTTTTAGTATGAATGATTATATCTACACGTATGCTAGCGATCAAACGGCTTGAGCTAGCTAAAAAAATCATTTTTATTTTAGTGGAATTCGGTACAGAGTTGGGGATCTTCCATATAAAAGTAACGAAATAAAATTATTTTTTTTCAAACTCTTTTCTAAAAAAATTCTAATGCCGATAGACACGGCTTTTGAAACAAAAGAAAGATAAATGGTTGGCTTCCTTTTTAAATGAAATGCAAAAAAAAAAGTTAGATTTTGTTTGTTAAATATTACCGAAAGACATACTAAAATCTAAAGTTATTCTTGGTGATATGACAAAGTTTTGGAGTCAAAAGTCCCCCAAGGACTAATATTCGGGTTTAAATTTTAGAAAAAAAATATGATCTTTCAGAAGAAACTTTAAAATATGATCTTTCAAATGAAGTAGAAAAGCTAAGTATTAAATTTTAACTTTACTTTGATTGCGCACTAATTAAAAAATCATTCTTTACATATAAATTTCACTTAAAACGTTTTACAATGTCCTAGAAAAATTTGTTAGATACGTTTTTTGACATTTTGCAAATTCGATAGCTGTATGATAGTGTGTTTCACCATAATCAAAACATAAATGATACACTGGATGGATCTTCATAAAACTACTGTGAACGCTGTTAAAACGAAATATATAACACTCAAAAGAGAAAGTATACAGATAACCTTCAAATATATATTATAATAACTACCAATTAAAAATATATAAAGGTAAAAAATACTTAATCATTATAGTATATAAAAATTTAACTTAGGATACTCATATATTAGAGCAGTTGGAAAAATAAATCATATTTTATCTGTGAATTAAAAATTTAATTTAATACATATTGCCAGGCCCATTACATAGTATAGTTATTCAATACAAAAGCACGCCATTCTAAATATTTTTCCGAAATTATTCAATTTTCATTTTTAACCATGTAAAAATATATATACATACTCCAATATATATATAAATCCTGTTATAACACCTGTTCCTCGAATTTTGAGGTGCAAGCAGATACTAGTTATAATTTAAACAACAAAACAAGCATACACCCCTATTCTAAATTCCCTCGTACAACTACGTCGGAGATAATCTACGAAAAAGTAATTCTCCTTTCCAAGAAATACTCATTCGTAGCATATTCGTATTTCATATATTAAAATTTTTAAGGGTAAAATAATGAAAGAACTACATAATCAAAATATTAAAGAAATGATATGAAATATCTTACTATTTTTTATTTATACTTAATCTTAAAATATTTTTTTCTCAAAATAATATTCAAAAATTATTAGATACCTAGTACAAATTTAAAAAAAGTTATCATTATTTTTACTTAGAAAAATTAATTCAAAGGTCAAAGTTGCCATTGCAAATTTAATTTTATACGAGGAAATTTAGAATCACTAAAACTTTTTTTTCGTAGCGTAGCCAATTTTTCGTAGAAAGTCGACGAGGGAATTTAGAATAGGTGTGATAGTTTTTTTTTAGATATTTAATAGATATAGGAAGATTACCTACTATACTACCTAAAATCGCTATGGGGATTCACTTTTGAATAAAAACATTAACGGTTTTCTGTATTTCGAAATGTCAGTTTTCTTTATACCAGTTGTTGCCGTCACTACGTTAGAAACACGTTCAAAGCGTCAGCTGCAACTGGAATATTTAATTTTTCAATATTTTTGTAGCAAAAGGTTTAAAAAGGTATTGATTTAAAATGAAATTGAAATTTTGTGCTATCCAAAATAAAATTAAGCAAAGACAATCTTGAAGACAATAAAAGTAGCCATCACGCAGCAATCGAAGTTGCAAAATGTCAAATAACTTATCCTTCAAATTAATAACAGAATAAAAACAAAATCAGTAAACAAAATAATTCTAATTAATTTTTAATCACTTAACCAAAAGTAAAATAAAAATTTAATGTTATTTTTATATTATTTCGATTTTTTAATTTTATAAGTAATTTAAAATAAAAATTCGGTCATAAAATTAAAATCAAAGCAGAATACAAAAATTTATTTTGTTCGTTTATAAAATTCAAATGTTATGTATACTGTATTTTATACGTAAAAATATTAAGTGTGCGAAATTTTTTAAATAAGATACAAACTTTTTGCACTTGTATTAACTAAATTAAAAGTATTTAAAATATCTACGATAATTACAACAAAATAATTTCAGACTGTAAAGAAGACATTTTTAGCGAACAATGGATATTTTTATTTATTTGTGAATAATCTATTTTTTTACTTGTACAAACTTTTTGTATCTTTTCCTATGCCCTAATTAATGCCGATATACACATTTAATTTAAAACTTAAGGCTTTATCTAATTTAATGACAGTTACGTTTTTTTGACATTTTGCAACTTCAATGACTACGTTCATCGGATCATTGTGTTCCAAAAATCAAATGTCATTAATACGCAATGAAAAATAAAGAAATGTTAACGTTCAGAAATTTTATTATGATTGATGACATTATTTTAATTCACAATTTAAAAATTGCAGTGGAAATTTAATTTTTATTTTTAAAAAGTAGAAAAAAATTTCTAATAGAATTTCCAAAAATTATAAAATAAATAAAAAAAGATAGCTTATAATTTTTGGAATATTGTGGTAGAATTAGTAAAAAAGACCAAAGCAGATGTGGTAGATTTAAAAAAATATCACAAAATCGTGGTAGTTAGTAGAATGATTTTGCAAATTATGATATTCGAAACAGTGGAATCAAAATACGACTATGTACTAAATAATTTTAACTTTTTTATTTTTAATTTTACAAAAACAAAAACATGAGTATTTCTTTAACGAAAAGTAATTCAAAACCTGAACATGTAAAATCAACAAAAATTAATATTTGCGCCATACCACTTTACTTTGTTGAAGAAATTCTAATAAATTATAATCTAATCAGAAATAATTATATTTCTACTTTAAATTTTTACCAAGAGTTAACAGACTTTAATAAAAATATGTGAAATAAAAATAATTTCCAATGAAATAATATATAACTGAATAAATAATATATATATGAATTTTTAAAAATGAAAATTTTTTTAAATTTCAAATTCGATCAAAAAGCTATATTTGAAATATTTAATTTTTTTTTCTTATTTTATAATTAATTAAAATACTTTAGCCGACTTTTCATTTAGAAGGAAGATGATAATTCCAAATTGATTGTCTAACGTCTTGTTACTTTAAGTTTTGGAAGATGGTAATACTGGTAATACTACTTGAATTTGGACAAATTGAATGATAATTGCTAGTTTGGTAAGTGCTGTCATTTGTCAATTGTCGCTTATCGGTGTGTCATTTTCATTTTGTCAGGACAATATTTTGATTTTTGATTTGTTGTAATTAATAAATTTTTTGTTTTAATTTTTGTTTTATTTATTTATGCTTAAATGTCTGATATATGTCGCTATTGTAAAGCTCAGGGAAATAATTTTCAAAAATTGACTCCGGAACTACTAAAATTTGTTAGATGGAAAGTTTCAAGTGTAACAGTAAGTACAAAAACTTATTCAAAAATATATTAAGCGCGCAAATTTAAATTTAAATGTTCAATGTAAACTTTCAAGGCAAATGACGTTTTTTGTAAAAAGTGTTATAATAAACTGAAAACCAAATATGAACAAGTAAAAAAATATCAAAAAACTAAACAAACACAGAATGTTACAACTACAAGTGAAGAATCTATCGTCAGCAGCATCCTAACCATTAATGGGAAAAAGAATAATTTAAGACCAATTATAAGAAATGCAATTGAATTAAAGGGACGAGTTATAAATGAAACTAATAATTCGGATGATTCTAGCGTACATCCAAGTAGTTTTTCTATAAGTAAGATTAAAAGATTTGAATTTTGATTATACTATGTATGATTTTATTGTACAAAATATTTTTTTGCAGCTGACTCTGAAGAGTTGACAGAAATTGAAAAAAAAAATTCACCTAAAAAATTAAGACTAGTACAACAAAGCATTCAACCCTTCGTTCATCATGTTGCAAAAAATTCTAAACCTACAAGTATAATTCAAACGAAAGAAGACTTGATTCAAAAAAATCCACTTCAAGAAAAATCAATACTAGGTAGGGATAATAATCAATCAATTGTACCTCAAAGCATTTTACCTGAAATGGAAGAAATTGAATACGAAGGATCTGATGAAGACATTTTCGACCCGGGAGTTCGTCTTCCGACAATTCAACCACTTATAAAAAGTAGGTACTATTTTATAAGCTATATTACAATAGAATTTAGTCTATTTTATTTTAAAGGGCGAAAAGTGGTTAGATCTAAGCGTGAGCCTTTAAATTGGAGTTACAAATTAGGTGGTTAATGCTTATTTATATTAATTTAAAAATTTGTATTATCTTGCTTAAAACACTGTTATATAAATAAATTATAAAGTTAAGTTGTGTTAACCTTTAAATTATAAAGACTTAATTTCAGATTCTTTACAAATCATGTTTAATAAAAATTGTATAAATTATGAAATAAAAAAAGTGTTATATAATATATAGTAACAAAAGCATATTACATATTATTAAAGATTTCTGACTTGACTATTTAAAGTTTTAAGTGAATATTGCTTATGAGTAATACTCAAAATATATTAAATATTTAAATCGACTATCCGTACTGCAATAAAGCTTTTCTTCAAAAATTTGTAAAACATAGAATTTCATTACATAAACTTCGTAAAAAATCGTAATTTATGAAAACAAAACCAGAATTTGTATTTCAATAACTTTTAATTAATTTCAGAATTTTAAAAATAATTTTCTGAAAATTCAAAATAGTACCAAGTAAATATTTTCAAAAAATAACTCGGATTCTCGACACAAAGCGCTGTTTTAATCTATGAGAGTTATTCATCTATATAATGTTAATGTAATTATATATTTTAGCTAATCATATTTCTTTTCTGAACTCTAGGTGATAGAATAATATTGGACATATTTAAATTGTTAAATTAAAAAAGAAATCAAATTTAATCTGACCTACAAAAACGACCGTTTAAGTGTATCAGGTTTCTTTCTAAATTTTACCGGAACGCTTGCAAGGCAATTTTTGGAAAATTTTTGATTTATAAAGTTGTTTATTATAATTTTAAATTTTGTTCTAAAGGCTCTGCAAAGTATTTTTTATATTGTTGTTAAAATTGCCCACTTAAGTCGCTAAATACCATTTCTACAACAACTATTTCTTTGGAGAAATAATAGCAAAATTCTTTACCCGATATCGTTAAGACATTGTACCAAGAACATAAATTGTATTATTATTTATTTATTTATAATTATAGCAGGGCAATAATTTTTAATAATTTTTCAATAATTTTTTTTTTTTAATTAAATATTGGGAATCGAACCCCAACCCCTCGGTTAATAAGCCAAATGCTTACCAACTACACTACCGAGGCCCCCATTAATTGTAATTGGATACTTTAAATAAATAAATGATGGAAACTTAAAAATAATTTAAAATTTCCATTTTAATTGAAATACGAGTTTTAACTACTAAATTTTAATCTTCGAATAAAACATTTAAATCAATTAAGATAAATTCAATTTTGTATATTATTATTCCAGATTATTATCATAAGTCACAAAATTTTCCAACAAACAGATGTAAACTCCTTTTGCTTTTGACAGTTTATACCAATTGTACTAATTTCAATTTTTATATCAATATTCGAAATTAAATAAGTGTGAAAGAGGTAACACTATATAGTTAACCGGTTAAAACATTTGCTATTTGTATTTCTAATATTAAAAATAATTTATGCATTTTCATTAGGCTTCGAAAATCGAAAATTTATTGAACCACAATAAAAATATTGTGAAAGACTGAAAGAGGGCAGTTTTCAGATAAGGGAATTACAATTTAAATATTAAGAAATGTATTAAATTAATGCATTTATTAAAACTGTTTTATATCAACTAATTGGAGTCAAATACCCTAAGCCACAAAATACGTATTTACGTATTTTAAATCCAAAATCAAAATTACACTTGGTGGATAGGTTAAGTAATTGCAAAAGGATAAATTATAATTGACATTTCATATTTTAGTTGATTATGTTAGCTATTAAAATATTTCGCCCGGTTTACTGCCAAGCTGATTTTACAACAATAAAAAGTCTCACAAAGTATTCACAAAAAAATTGGAAATTCCTTTTACCTACTACTTCTTTATATTCTGAAGAATTAAAACTATACTGCAATGGAAGTGCCAGTAGTAATTTTAAACGGCAAGCTATTGATTTTAAAACCCTCAAAAGCAAAGAAGTTATAAAGAACGTACTAGATAAGAAGCGTAAAAATTTGACGGCAAAAAAGGATGCTCTAGTTAAAGATATTCAGACAAAAAAGTCAAGTGTTAAAAAGAAAGTTGAAGAAGTTATAGAAAAAGAAAATATTTTTACTATACCGAATGCTTTAACAATTGGACGTGGAATTCTGGCTCCATATTTGGGATACATAATTGTTCAAGGTGATTATAAATTGGCGATGGGTCTTTTAGGCGTTGCAGCAATTACTGATATGGTAATAAAATTAATTTGAATTTTCACAAGAAATAAAAACAATCTTAAATAAGCTAACAAATTCCATTTTAACAGCTTGATGGACAAATTGCACGAAAATGGCCAAAACAAGCTAGTAAATTTGGCTCTTTCTTAGATCCTTTAGCTGATAAACTATTAGTTGGCTCTTTAGTTATTTCCATGGGATACTGCAATTTATTACCGTTATGGTTGGCTGGAGCTATGTTAACTAGAGATGTTGTTTTGATTGCGGCGGGTTTTGTTATTCGATTTATAAGTCTTCCTCCGCCTAGAACATTCACAAGATATTTTGACGCAACACATGTTACTGCTCAGTTAGAACCAACATTCATCAGTAAGGTAAATACGGCTGTCCAATTAATAACTATTGGATTTAGTTTAGGTGCACCAATATGGAATTACATGGATCATTTTGCTTTACATAGTCTATGGTATTTAACAGGAATAACAACTGCTGCGGCAGCAATTAGTTACTTAACCAAAAAAGACACTTTCAAAATTTTGAAAAAACAATCCTGAAATAGCTGATGAAATTTAAGCATATTGCTTGGTTAATATTATTTTTTTTTCTACATATATCTATTTTGTTTTTAGAAATGAACAATTGGAGAGAGATAGCCCAACCAAGTCGATAATAAATTTTATTTATAAACTTTAATTGAATTTTAAAAAATGTTGTAATATTATATTAATTAGTTCTAAATATAAACATAAAATAAAGTTGTTATAATCTATGAAACAATGCGTACGAAATAAGTAAAACTCGGCCTTATACTTTACAAAAGTTATTTTACCAATATTTCAGCAATTTTAATGCATCTTATTTAAAAATTTGAATATTTTATCAAACATTAAATTATTTAAGAAAAAGTTTGTAACTTTTATTAAATAGTTTTTAATATATTAAAATTATAAATTAAACTCTAAAATGTAAGCCATTTTTAAATAGAGTCAATTTAACTATAATGTTAAGAATTGTACCAAAAACGTTTTAAAAGTTTTAATAAAATTAGTAATTTTTTATTTAAAATTTTATGTTGCAACAATATACTTTTGTGTTTTATACATTTCATAAGCAAATTCTTCTCTGTGACTAGGGTCATATTCTAATCCAATATAATCTATTTCTAAATTGAATGGACCATCGCAGCCACCTTTAGCACCTACTGAAAATCCAACATGGGTAACACAATTTAATTGTATGGGTCCTTGACGATCTTGAACTCTTCCTTTCGACGATAAGAAAAATTTCGAAAATGGTATCTGCAAATTAAAACCACTAAGAAGTTGATCGACTCAAATTGAAATTCGCATTTACTTTTGTTAATTGCCAATGTGGTCCACCTCTAGTGTATAATACATAATGATAAACATCGTTCCACAATAAATCAAAATAACCTTCAGTATGTAAATTAATTAAAAAACTTCTACCATCACCCCGTACCTTAAGCACCAAAGTGTTATATTGTGACCAATCATAGGTTATTTCTCTTTTGAATGACCTCTTAAATATATCATTAATAAAACGACTCAATAAAAAGAAGTACTTACTTTAACTCTAATTGTTCTTATATTTGCATATCCAGTTCTCTTTATCCTACCATCTTTTAAATATTGTGAATCTACATAACCATGAAAACAACCTGATCCAATAGAGCTTCTTTCAAAAGTAGCAGTACTTCTACCTTCGTTATGATCTTGATCACAAGTTACAACCCATTTATCTAAATCTTTTTGTTCCTTAAATGAAAAAGCCACATCAATTTCACCTAAAAAAAACAATATAATATACTTTTCTTGTTAACTTAAAAGGTTAGTTTTGATTTTACCTGGTCTATATACTAAAATAGGATCTGAATCAAATTTTTCTTTCATTTCATGTTGCCATAATTTTATTTCATCTTTTAAATCTTTCAGTCCTTCTATAATTTGTTGTTTTTTGGATGGTAGTTTGATTGGCTTTTGATAACCACCTTTTTTATGACTTTCCCAAAATGTTGTCTGAATAGCAGTCACATGAAAATTTCTAAATCCTTCATTTAAGACCGACAAATAATTTTTACAATTTAATATATTGATTCTTTTTGAAGCTTCGGTAATAATTTTACTACATAACATTTTTCGTATTTATAATGACTTTAAATAGGAACATATAGTTCCAAATAGATTTGTTTACTTTTTTTCTACATATGTTCAGTTCTGATCCATATTTATTTCAATTTTCGAACAAATTTTGACTAATGTGTATATGACGTCACATATAACCATATGATTTCGATATTATTATTATTATTTTGATTAATTAAAGTCGGCAACTTTTAAATATAACTATACATATTTTGTAATTTGTTTACAATGAAAAGTTAAGATTTTATTTATCGAATAATCGACACATACATATTAAATACTTGCCAAATTACAAAAAAAGATAAAATAAAAGTTTATTTTTTAGCGTACTTAATAAAAACTTTAATAAATAATCATTTAACAGTTTAAAGCTTATATCACAACTGCATAGTTCAGTTCGTTATTGTGTGAAAATTAACCCAAAAAAATTTTGTTGTCAGAAGAAAAATGGAAAATAAGTCAGACAAGGTATTTATTCTTATTTTTTTTTTAATTTTATTCATGCAATGAAATAGTTTTCAAGGGTTTAATTAATATTGTAGAATTAAAATAGTTTTTTATAATCTATAACAATTTAATCAATTTCAAATAAATTTACAAATTTTTTTTGCAAGTGTCGAATCAGCGAAATATATCTCGGAAGAATTGAATTATTTACTTATTTAAATGCATACGTATTAAATGTGTGTGGTAGGTAACTGGTAAGTATAGCGTAGCGATTAGCAATTCTTACCACTATTCACTAACGAGTCTTACAATTTATTTTTATATTCTATAAAATTATATGTTAATATTGTAAACTTGTACTCTCTTTTAAACATGATTTATGCTCTTAAATATCATAATTTACTTGGTCTACTTTTATATTTTTGATATTGCCATTGCTTGAAAGTGAAAATTTTCGATTAACTTTCTTAAAAAACGTTAAAATTTTACACGCTGGTAAATTTCTTAAACTAATTTTTATCGAATGTGTGAAAATATATCGAACTCCTATCTTTCTAAAAAAAAAAAAGTTTTATTTAAATATGTAGGTAGGGAGCTATGTAGTAAAAAAAACATTCAATATTGAAAAAATTAAAATAATCATTTAAAATTATAAAGCCTGTTTAAAATTGAAACTGAAATAAAGCTCTTAAAGTTTCTTTTTTACTTTATTTTGCAAAACCAAGTTCAAAATTTTCTTGTTTAGGCACCTATCACTTTTTTTTCTGTATTTTTTGTCCGTTCTCTTATTTAATATCAATCATTTCAGGCAATCCCTAAATTGTTTTCAAGGTCATTCGTTTTACTATTAAATGAAAAAACCGTTTTAAACATTAAAGAAAATTTTTAATTTTAGTTTCATGTATTGAATAAAAATAAATTATAGTTATTGCATACCAGCATATAAAAATTTACAAAAGAATAGAATCTGGTTAAAAAATATATGTACAAACATAATATATTTTTTTTTTTTTTATTGTACAAGTATTTCTGGCTTATCAACTCAACCCCCACTTACTCAGTTGTACTGTAATGTATACATTTAATTTAAGCAAAAGAAATTATGTTAGTAGAATAGTTTCATATAATTAATAGAAAAAAAAATTCATAATAAAATAAGTTATGATTGTTATTTATGTTTTTTTTTTGAATTCCGAAATAATGAAAATTTAATGATAGTTGTTGTGCTAATGCACATAAGTTGAAAATATTCTTAAATTAAAAAAGTTACACAATAGAGAGTCTTATGGAAAAAATTGAGGTTTGTGCAAAATTTTGTTAATCTAGTGTATGTGGTCCGGGTAGCCTCCACACAACTTCTTTCTTAAAATGAGGAAAACTTAATATCTAATGAAGTTAAGAATCATAAAGTTGTTGCTTCTTGCTATGTATAATAAAATTCTGGGAATAAGAACTAGGATCGGCATAATTTAATGAAGATTCTCTCATCGATTCTGTAATAGAATTTGGGTAAAAAATCTAAAATAATTCCCTTTTATATTGGCCACAAAAAAATTTTTCGGTTTGAGCTCTAATACCCAAGATACGGAATCTTCTCCAAAACAAACAGCCATGCTTTATAAAATTAAGTAAAGGTTTCTCAATACTTCTAAAATTTTATTTAAAATGACCACTTTAAAAATTAAATAACATTATTTTAAGATTTTATTTACCGAATTTACCTTTAAATAGGTTAATTAATAAGTGTAAGTTATATTTTATCACGAATTGTACATAAATATACATACAATCATACATTAAATAACTTTATAAACTTTTAGGTATATAAAATTTCATATTATATTTTTACTTTGTAAACTAATTTCTCTTAAAGTCAAGTTTAGTTTTATGATTCCGACTAGACAAAATGAAATATTTATTTCATTCTTTATTTTGTTTTTTATCCTAGCCTGATTTGGATATTTTTCTTATTTACATTTTTTCCTTTAACTTTGTAACAATAGAAAGTTTAGTTAAGCCTAGAGTTTTGTCTTGTTGGCATCATGGTTATTGGAAAGGTAAAAAATTAAAATTAATAAATAATAATAAATGTAAATAATTGATTAAATTTTTTTATTTTTAAATTTAAATTAATAAAATTTATTGTATACAATTTCTATTTAGAGTGAAATATCTTTATATGATCGGAACTTATTACTGGAATTGAATTTTCATAAATCGCCAGCAAAATTTAAACCATTTATATCTGCAGCAAATCCAGGTGAACCATGGTTAAAAGTAAGACCATTACAAGATGGTGATTATGAAAGAGGATTTTTAAATTTATTATCTCAATTAACAGCAGTTGGCGATGTTAGCAAATCACAGTTTCTTAGTAAGTTTTTAATTTATTTTTGTTTTTTTTTTTTTTATTTAGACTTTTAATTTGGGCTGTGCGCTGTGCTATACGATATTAAATTCATATTATATTAAAAGTTTATTAATATTAAAATAATTATAATATATGTTTATGAAAATATTTACCCAAAAATTTAATATTTTTTGAAATATTGACAAAGCTCGTCTGTGTTTATCGAGTTTTAAACTAAAAGGTATTTTTATAAATTAAACAAGTTAAGCCTTTTGGGTTAACTTAAAATTAATTCTAATTAAAAAAGATAATTAAATTAAATTAATTATACAACAAAAAAAAATAATTTATAATATAAATTAATGATTTACAATACGAAGAAGAGGTGATTTTTAAAAGCAAAATTTGTGATTATAATGCAAATTTTTTTTAACTACAAAATATATGTACAATATGTACATACATTACATACATACATGCATACATAGTAATTGTTATCTCATTTTTTTTTCATGACAACATTTAAAAAAAATTAAAATAATTAATTTTTTCAATACAAATATAGTTTACACGTAATCGGAAATCAATTAGAATCAAAAATAACTTTTATTGGAAGTTATGATTACTGATAAGTGATAAGTTATAAGTGATATGTAATATAATTACCGGAAAAGCAATTGATATTGAATTTTTTATTTTTGTGATAATAAAAAATTTTGCTAAATTTTTTCTTGATAAAATTAAAATTATTTATACCTATGTTCTATAATTAAATTTAAATTTCATTAATTCGTATAATGTTTTTAATCTTTATTGAATTTTAAATACAATTATGACTATATAAGTAAAATAGATTCTAAAAAACGGACGGACTCTTAAGATTTTTTTTTTGAATTTTTTTTTGAATTTATTTATTAATATTTTTAAATATGCATCCGTTTTTTATTTCTCATACTGTAAGTTTGCAAACCCTAATAAGTAAAGAAATAAAAAGTAAATCTTATTAAACTATTTTTGTTTAATGAATTCAATTTATATTATTTTTTTTAATTTTCGTTATTTGTAGATAGATTTGCCCAGATGAGAGCAAATGGTGATTATTATGTAACTGTAATAGAAGATACCCGAATAGGGAGAATTATTGGTGCAGCATCTTTAATTATTGAACATAAATTTATTCATAATTGTGGAGTTGTAAGTATTTCTATTTAAAATTTAAATTGACTAGATTAAATTGTTTTTAATTTTTTTAGCGAGGTAGATTGGAGGATGTTGTTGTAAACGACACATATCGTGGCAAACAATTAGGAAAATTGTACGTCAATAAAAAAAGTGCTAAATATATTTCAATAATTATTTAAAAATTCTTTTTTTTTAGAATTGTTGTTACCGTAACTCTATTGGCTCAACATTTGGGATGCTATAAAATGACTTTAGACTGTAAAGATAAATTAATTCCATTTTACAATTCATTGGGATATTTATGTGAACCAGGAAACTCAAATTCAATGACTGTACGCTATGAAGATTCAGGAAAATTAGTATTAAATCAAACAAATGGACCTGATTCTGTTTCTTGACAATTAGCCACCAGATCTGTCAAATCAAAACTGTAAAATTGAAAAGAAAAACTCTTAAAAAACAAAAAAGGACAATTTAAAAAATTGGTTTTAATTTTGATATATTTTTCGAATTTTGAGTTTTTTAATTTTTTTCATTTAAGTTTTGATATATTCAAAGTGGGTCGGATAAATGCAATACCACTTTTCGAATAAATTTGACAGAACTGGTATATATAATTTACTTGCAAATAAATTATGTTTACTATATATATATATAATTTTTCTTAAAATTAATTTGTTAAGTTACTTTAAATTTTGTAAATAGCTATTATTTTATTTAAACTTAATTTTTTTTCTGATAATAATAAATTTGTTCGCATGCTAATTGGTGAAGGGTTTTTCGTATATGTAAGTTTTTAATAAATGTAATAAATTAAAACACAAACTATAAATGTATATTATTTTGTTGTTATACAAATATGAAAACTAGTCACCGCAGTGCGTAGGGAATATTAATATATTCAGCCGAAAACAAATTCGTCAATCCGTCAACATAATTACAAATTGTTTTAGACAAACTGCATGTTATACATATTTCTTTAAAACCGTGTTTTAAAGTTTTCAAAACAAATTATACTTGAGGCAAACACACATTTAAAATAGGTAAGCTTTTCTGATATCAAAAGATATAAAAATCGCCCAGCTACGGAGGAAGGTAGTTATAACGCGTAAGTAATAAAAAGGGGTAAACACTTTTATAAAATTTTGGAACATTATTTTTGGGTTTCTGGCACACAAAGTTCTAATTATTTTGCAATTAATCGCACTAAGGTTGAAGTTGAAAATGCTAAATTATGCAATAGTTACTGTGTTCCTTATTCGCGGATTGAATTGTGAACTTTACTACCTAATTTAGTTTTCGCATTGATTAGGATTAATTTTAATAATCATTTTATTTACTTCTATATTTACATTTCATATTTCCACTTCTCTAATTTCCAGTGTTCCAAAATGTACTTTGTTAGACTAGTGGTGAAAAATTTTATAAACACTACTTCAGTTAAAGACAATGTTTTGAAAAAAATAAAATTTAATTATTATATTTTTTTTTAATTTAATATATTTTTATTTTTGCAGTCTTGATAAAATTCTAATGTTTTGGGTTTTTTAATTATAATTCATTTTTTTCACATCGTCATCAGTTTTATTTAAAATTTTAAGATCTTTTTTTTAATACATAATTTTAATAAACAAATTATAATTTCTTACATTTTATTCTAATATTTTCAATCTTTTTTTTTTTATTTTAAGGATTTTGATTTAATTTTATTTTTAATATTATTTTATCTGTTCTTTATTTAATTTTATTTATAACTTATTTTGCATTTTTGATTTGAATAAAATTTACTAAAATAAAAAAAATTAAACTTCAAAATGTTTTAATTACCTATAAATTCGAAACAACAACAAAATATTAAGTACAAAATCACAAATTTGATATTAAAAATATGATTTTGAAAGCCCCAATTAATTTAAGAAATCACCACTAAAATATTTACATATATACAAATAGTTCAAATAAAAACAGGCTCTAAATGTAAGATGTTCTTCGCAATAACCTCCTAAAATTAGAGTATAAAAATATGGTTTAATTTTAAGGATTTACTTAATATAAAATAATTTTCAAATTTTAATAACAGTTGCTTTAATGTTTTTTCAACTCTTTTAATGTAGTTTCAACTAAAACAATGATTATTGAAAATGTTTATAAGATAAAAAGATTATTTTAATTTTAAAAGATTAAAATTATTTCGAATTACAAAAAAAATATAATATCTTTATGTAATGTGATTGATTGGTTTTTCGATTAATAACTATTAATTAATAAATAATTTGTATATTACAAATCCGATTTCTGATTCGTGAAGATTTTTAAAGTAGACCATAAATTTACAAAATATTTTAATCCAAAAACTTTTTTTCAAGCAATTTAAGCTGCTTGGTGTAAAATAGTTGATACACTAATTTTAATAGATGATAAGTGTAGAAATACGTTTTTCGACCTTTAAGGAAACACTTCAAATGGAACTAAACAACAAAAAATGGATTTCATATTTTCTTATGATAAGCATCAATTTTCAATATTGTTGTGAATATTTTAACTATGATTTAATTAAAATTTCTTACAAAATTTCTAAAAAAATTAAAAAAAATTTAACAAAATTTTGTTAAATAAATAAAACATGATCAAATTAAAAAGTACAAATTATATTAATAAATAAATTTAATTGAATATAATTAATAATTACTATAATATGTATGTGCTGTTGTTTAGTTAAGAATAGTATTTTTTACTACTTTCAGGTATTTTAACTGATTGTGGTCCTTCTCTTAATTACAAATTGTAAATTAAAAAATTTTTATTGAATTTATAAAAAAAAACAATTAAAATTATAAATTAATTAGCCCAAATTAAAAAAATATGAAAATACATTTTAAAAGTTATTTTATACTTAAATTGTTTTTTAATCCAAAAATTGACTGCATACAAAAACCAAAATACATTGAAAATTTTATTTTAATTATAATTATAATATTCAATTAAACCATTTTTATACTTTTTGTATTTATTTAAAAATTTTTTTTCTCTTTCACTCTTTCTCTCTTTTAAGACTATAGATTTTTTTAAATAAGTAATTAATTAATTTCATTAAAATTTATAACAATCACATTTTCACATTTACATATAATTTGAATTTTTTTTTAATTTATTATATTTTTTAATTTATTTATTGAAAAGAGTAGAAAATATCTATAAATGTAATATATATATAACATATTTATATATATATTAGTATGAGATGTATATGAACATATGTATTTATATATATGACAATTAATTATTTTTTCTATTTTATACGGGATGTCCTATATATTTTGTTTTCTTTTTGGTTTGTTTGCAAATATTTTATAAATTATACTTTTTTATTTTAATTTTATATTTTTGTTTTTTTTTTTTGAAAATTTTTAGGTACAATTAGACACATCAAGAGCAAAATTTATCAAGATATTCTTGTACGTTTTACTTTTATTTAAAAATTTAAATATTTCTTCATGAAGAAACATAATAATTTTTTATTTATTTTTAAGTGAGTTTCAAATACAAGTTAAAAATAAAATTAATATTTATTAAATTGCCTAAAAAACTAATTTTTAATAAAATTAAACTTTACGACTACTTATTAAAAAATTCAAATTTTAAAGCTTAAATTAGAAATAAAAGTAAAAAATTAGAACCTGATAAAATTATACCGTAATGAATTAAAAAAAAAAAAAATTTGATACCGTTATCATTTATTCTTGCCTTTTTACAACAAATCTTAAAACTTTTTATGCAAGTCTTCACCTAAGGTTGTGCTACAGTTCAAAGGGGAAGAACGGAATTAAATATAGATTTTCTAATAAAAAAAATTATTATTCAACAAATAGTAACAATTAAATTTTAAAATGAATTACAGTTATATATAACAGATAAATTATTAATAACTTATATTTGATACTCTAATAGTTAGAAACTATTTTTAACTTTTTTTTTATAAAAAAATTCGATCGATTTTAAATTAATTTTTTTTTTTTTTCAATTTATTTGTGTTTCATTTAAAAGTTGTATTTTTTTATTAAAGAATTTATTGATAATGGTTTTTTTTTTAATTTTTTATTAATTTTTATTTTTAATAGTTTTGAATATTTATTTTACACTTACAATTTGTGATGAAAAAATTTGGTGACACTGATAAAAAGATTAAAGGGATGTGTTAAAAATTTTAAGGAGATTTTTGTTTATTTTTTGGAAAAGTTAAAAAGTTGTAAATTGTATTAATGTGGGAAATGCTGTGCATTAATTGAAATTTTAATTAAATTAAAAATCAATAAATCAATATGGTAAATTGAGTAAATTCTAAGTTTAAAATTTTATATACAAAGCTATTTCAATAATAATAAGTAATGACTAAATTATATTTAAAAAATTTTAATATGTTATTTTACATAAAAGATATTTTCCTATAGATAACTTTAAAGTGAAAGGAAATTATGACAATAAATAAATTTAAAAATTACCTCTCTTTACTTATTGAATTAATTATCAGAGTAATTAAAAATTTTTTAAACCTTTTAAAGTTTCAAAATAATGCGGTTTTCGATTTCGTAAATGTTAGTGCAATGATATTATGACAAATATTAATTATTTTTTAACAAGAAGACAAATTCATAAGAATATTTCTGTTGTAATATGAACTATTGAATATTAAAATTTGTTAGATATTTAAAACAACCCATAGCCCTAACAATTCATTTTATATGATTATACACAATTTTTAAAAATCCTTCGTGGGATCTTAAATTTAAAATTCACTAATGACATGATCTTATTAATAAATTTATTAAAAAAAATATTTTTAATATAAATAAAGAATTTTGCTAGCTATCTTTCCTAATTAGAGAATTCTCTAGAAAATCTATTATAAAAAAAAAACTTTATTTTTACTTATGCAATGCGAATATAAAGTTTCAAATTAAAACTTACTGCAATAAAATGTTAGTTTGTGAAAATAAAGTTTTAATTTGGATAGCAGAGATTTAGAATTCTATTGAATTTTAATAAACTAGAATTCATAGTGAACCAACAAAAAAGTATTTTAATAACTTTATAACAAACAAACAAATGTGAAATGAGTTATCTTTTTGGGAAACTGTGCAGCAAATTGGATACCTATCTTTAATTGTTTTTTAATTAACTTAATTTTTTTTTGATTTTTTCTTTTGTATTCAATGTTTTCTATAATACAGTACAAAGATTTCTTTTTTTTAATTAAAAATAAAAGTAAATAGACGAATGCAACATATATTTTACTATTTCATCATTTTCTTTAATTAATAAGTCTGTTATTTCTTTCATCAAACTTAATTTAATGAAAAAAAAACACCCATAAATAATGTTAATTAATTTTAACATTTATACAATATACAAAAATTACATGTGTTACACAGAGTTTTTTAAAAATACATGATACAATTTTTTTTCATTTGGTTTTAACAGATATAAAATTATTTGCAAAAAAAAAGTTAAATTTCAATCTTGAATGAAAATTTTAAATATTTAATAAATTTTAATTATTAGAAACAAAGAGATATAGTTGAAATTAAAACAAAGACAATCATTCTAAAGTTAAAACAACTTCCAATAATAAATAAAATAGTTTATTCAAGGCAATATCTATTTTATTATACAATCATAAGATAATTTTTTAAACAAATAAATAGCAAAAGTGTTATCATTTTACTGTAATAAAAAATAATAACTCATTCCTAAAAAAAAATATTTAATCAGAAAATAATAAAAGAAATTAGAAATAATGCACTGAATTCTTTCTTGTTATAAACATTTGTTACAATAATAGAAAACTTCCACTCATTTTTAGCTTTAATTTATTTTTTTAATTTATTTTTTTAATAATATTTTTTTTATGATTGAATAGATTCATTTTTTGCCTAGATTTAATTTTACATAATTGTTTAAATGATTTGTTTTTATAATTATAATATTAGAGTTTTATTTTTTTGTTATCTAAATAATAAGAATACCAACTTATATTTTAAATATTTTTTTTTTATTTAATTAAAATATATTTATTTTAAATTTTAAAGCTTTTTTGCGCCCAATTTCAAAGGACCAGTTGCTCGCTGTGCACGACGAGCTTCTAATTCACGTTGTCTTTGTAATTTTTTTTCCTCACGTTTTCGACGAGCTTCATCTAGTTTTGGATTACCTTTAACAAAATTGAAGAAAATAATCATTAAAACGCAACCAAAAGAACATAAAAACAATAAATGCAATACCTGTTAATGGTTCATCTATTGGTTCGAATTCACCATCCGCCCATGAATCACTATTCCAATTAGCATTTGTATTATTTATATGGCTATCACTAACTGGACTAATATTATTACAATTTGTTATCAAATTTGGTAAATCATTAGGCCGATTTTTTGATTCAACTTGATTTGGATTCAGATCATCTTGTTGATGTTGCTTTGGTTCATCATGTTCTTGTTCTTCATTCTAAAATGATAAAAAATATTAGAAACTATATTTAAATTTTTAATATAAATTACTGGTTCTTCTTCTAAACTACCCCATTCTTCATTATCCCAACCATCTCTAATATCATTTAAAGCACCAGTAGTCATCATTTGACCATTATTAGAAGTACCAGCTAATGGACTACTTGGATCTTGTGATGTCTATAAAAACAAATATTTTTTTTATAAAAAATCAAAATAAAAAATCAAAACACAAAAAGCACACAATTGCGTAAATGGAAGAGAAAGAACACAAGAAACATTTTTTAGTATTAAAACACATTTTTCTAGCAGGTTAGTTATTTACATTCGAGAAAAATAGAACCCTTACATCCATTTCACCCCAATTCTCATTATCCCAGTTATCAGCACCGTAATCGCTGGCAGATGCTGAAGTGTCATTACTTTCATGCTCTAAAGACGTCATAGAAGTAACACTAGATGTCGTTGTTGATAAACTACTACTAGATGGTTGTTCTGAAATTTAAAACTTAGGTTATCAAAAAAAAATTCTATAAATATCAATATTCACCTAAAGAAGCTGGTTTTGATAAATTTTTTCCGGTTAACGGAGGTCTAGGTCTAGAAGAATCACTTTGACTACGATAAAATTTAGCTGTAACTGCAGTAACCGCCCAACCGGCCCAAGTGGCGGCTGCATTACCTATTGAAGGCGTGGCTGTATGTACGTCTGCCTCTGAATTTTAAAAAAAATGAAATCGGTATTGAATTTTACAAAATTTTTTTTTTTTTATTTAACTTACCCATTGTTTCCCTTAGACTTGGATCTTCAGAAACTTTTTCTAGTTTACCTAAAAAGCCTCTAATCGTTTTAAAAGCTGGATCTCTAACCGATTTTTCTGGATCAACTGTTAGAGAACATAGTGCTGGTAAAACACGATTAGCAACTTCACTTAACAAAAAATATTGTTGTGTAGCTGCTAAAGCTAATATTCCAGCTACTCGTGCTGGAGGAAATGGATCACGCATAGCACGTATAAATGCTGAAACTAAAACTCTTTGTCTAACTTGTGGATGTAAATGCGGTGCTATTTTTCCTAAGCAAACCGTAGTATTTGTTCTGATACCACCTTGATCATCTCGTGCCTGCAATCTGGCAAAATGACGTAAAACTTCTACATTTAAATTATTGTAGTTCAGTTTCGGTGCTAAATGGATTATAGACTGCAAAATTGTTTAAAAATCATATATAAAACAAGTATTCGAAAAATACTAAAATAAAAATTACTTTAACCGTTTGTTCTCGAATTGTTGCATTTGTATCTAAAAATCCATGTGCAACTTGTGGAAATATTTGATCATTTACAGTTTGTGGTTGCAAATGCGCTATAAATAGTTCCAGCTGTTGTAATAATCGGGAACGTGTAACACGATCTGTCGACCCAAATAATTTTACAACACATGGTACAATTCTTTTTTGATATTCTGTTTCATCTAATAATTTTCCAAGCTAAAAATGAAAAATTTGTATATGTATATGTCGAATATAACATAAAAATTTTCTTACCTTAAACATTGGCGCTAGTACTGCTGAACCTGCATCACCGTATTCATATGCATTTATTAACTGTGGAAGTATTTTATGCCTAAAAGGTAAAAAAATTAAAAAAATATAATAAAATAATATACTGCGCACTTACTTGCACACATTCTCAGGAAAGTTATCTAAATGAATTGAAAGACCACTAAAAAACCTATTTTTTTCTGCTTTATCCTTAATTTGAATTTCTTCTAAAAATAATAAAGAATCGACTAAATCGTTTTTGAAAAATCCTCCGGGTTTACGACATCTTGTTATAATATCAGCTGGATTCGGTCTGTTAGTTGGAACAGCTCCCACTAATTCACAATATAATGGTGTTAAGGACTTAGGTATTTGATCTAATTCTTTTAGATTACTACGCATTTTAAGTGGGCCATTAAAGGATTCCCACACTAAACATCCTAAACCCCACATATCCGTTGAACTATAAAATAATATATTAATAAATATTTAAATCTTATTTTCATGGTTTTACCATTTTGTTGAGGATTTTAATTTTGATGGATCATTTTTTTCAGGAGGATCATAAATTTCTAATGATGGAGGAATTTTCATTGGTGGCATTGGATTACCATCTGCTGATGAGACATATTCTAAACCTCCTAGTTTCCATTCCCCGGATGAATTTACAAAAACTGACCAAACCGAAACATTATTATGCCTTAAATTACCGTCGTTATTTAAAAACGAGAGAGCTCTCTGAAAAGAAAATTTATTTCAAATCTACTACAGAATATATATTATCATTAACTGACCGTCGTTTGGAAAACTCCCCATGTTAAATATAAATCTTTTTGCGGTCCTTCCGATGCTAATTTTGTTACATATGTACCTAATGGTTCAACAGCCTCCGTTGCCACGTATATTACTTTATCTGTTTCTAGACTATTAAACGCAAAAAAATAAACAAACATGAAAATAATATACTTTCCATACATGTTTTTCTTATTTACCTATCCAAATATTGTAATATACTAGGATGACGTAAGGTTTTTAAGCGTTTTAATGCTGCTTTCGCTAATTCTAACTTTGCTTCTGATCCACTTTTAATATCATATACAAATATTGTTACTTCTTCATTGGTCGTTTTGCGTTTACCTTTGTGTAAACTCCAAATAGATCTTATTTCAAATCCTTGAATTGGTTCACCAATTTCATAAGGAAATTGATTAGTGGAGTCGCGAGAAAAAAACGACCACATAATGTTTTTTGCCCGTTTGGTAAATATTTTGAATTAGTTTAATAGTTTTAAGCAATAAACTAATATTGTACAAAAAAAAAAAATGTTTTTAAATTATATATAAAATAACTACTATACTTTAAATTAATATACAAAAATATCGGTTTAAAATTTTTTTTTGCTAATGTTTTTTTTTAAGTAAAAAAATTAAAACTTTTGACAGCCAAATGATGTTGTTGGCAAAATTTTATGATGCAGTTTTCTTTTTTTTGGTTTTACCGCGACAAATTTTACAAAATATATTCATTAGTTTTTAGTTTTTTTTTCTACTTTACTTAAATACTTCTATAAAGATATCTTAATAAATTAATGATATTTTATATCATTTTTCATGTTTATTTTTTTTTTCTTCATTCACAAGAGATTCTAAAAAGAACTATTTGACATTTTCACGGCAGTTAAAATTTTGACAACATTCTAATATGAAGGAGTAGGATGGAATAAAAAAACAACTAATGATATGACACCTGGTGGACAATAGCGTAAGAACTTCTGCTGCTTTAAATTGGAAAAAATGGTTTTAAAATTACTATCAATATGTAAAAATCCAAATCATTTTTTGATAGCAATTAAAATATTTTTACAACTAAAACTCGCTGCCAAGGCCAAAGATTTTTGTGTTACCTGAAATTTTTATTTGCTGTTTATCCTACCGTTTTCCGGTCAGTATGCCTCTAATGTCAAGTACCTATTATAAATTATTAATTGTTAGTGATATGATAAAATTTTTTTTTTTAATTGAAAAGATTGTGCTTAACTGTTAAAGATTAGGGTTTACTTTGAAAAGTTTGTGATTAATTTTGAAAAAGATGTGAATGAATTATATAATTAATTTTTTATTATACTTTTTAATATCCTACTATCGCATATCCTACTATTGGTAGGTTAGGATGTTGGTCTTTCGATCGAAGGGTCTCGGGTTGAAAACTTGGTCGGATCATATCTAAAAGAAAATTTAATTTATAATCTCTATCAATATTATTTAATATCATCATAATATAAATACATATACCTATATCTGTCACACCTTAAAAGGAAAGGCTGAATCACTCACTTATCACATCGTAGTGGTAGGGGACTTTTTGTAAATAAATAAATAAATAAAAATATTCAACTAAATATTTATTATTGTTTCTTTTATGTATTTGGTTTTTCAATTTATAAAAATTTAATTAAATACAAATATAATTTGTAATTACTACTTTTCCTATAGAAGAATTTAAATAATAGAAAAAGTACCAGTTATCAAAACTTCTAATTATTCCTTTCTTATTATTTTTGACATTTTAATACTTTTTAGTTAACTGTTGCATTGCAAAATCTAATAACGGGTTCTTATTATGAAAAATCTTATTTGAACTTTGGATTGGATTCTTAATATTTAATAAAAAGTAATAATAATATTTAAAATTAATTCACAAAATTAACCTTTCATAAGAATGGGAATTCCAAATCAAACCTATTTTACATTAAAATAATTCAATTGTAGGAGTAATTATAATGAAGATTTGTGACACAAAATTGTATTTCAAATTAATTAAATACATATTGCAATAACTTATAAAATAGTTTAAATTGGTAAAAATTCGAATGTCAAATTTTACAATAATTAAACGCAATAAATATAAAGTAATTTAACAAAAAAATATTATTCCAATAAATTAATTTTAAAAATACATCATAATGTGATACATTAATCTCTTTCTATGCAATAATTTAAAAAAAAGCGTGAATTTAAAAACATAACAAGTTTAGACACTAGTTTTAATTAATTTAATTTTTACTTTTGAAATGGCAAGAATTTAGCCATTAATTTTATCGGATGATACTTTTTTTTATTAAATTTTATATTCTGTTAAAATCACTGTCATTGTAAGAGAAGATAAACAAAAATTGCATTGATTTAATAATACTGAAATTAAATATTATGAAAATAAAATTAATTACAATTCAAAATTAAAAAAAAAAAAAAATTCAAGGACATTTTTATAAAAAATCTGAGAATATTTTTTTAATGTATTTTATTGAAAACTTTTCTAATAATTTTGTAATTCAATTATAAATTTCAATGCTTTATTCTTTGTCATTCGAATTATTAATGATGTTATTTTATTAAAAAAAAATTTATAATATCTTATACATTATATACTTTATAATAATTTCAGTTAATGTTACAACTTAATCAACTATCAAATACGATTACAATGTAAACGATCAATCTATAAAAAAAAACAGATCGTGCTTTTGACTTAGGACTTAGGACTCATCCTTGATAGTAGGTTGGATTTCAAAAATCACTACAACTTTAAAATTAATAAAGCTAACTAAACTTTTGAATTTGTTATGCGTTGGCCAAAGGAGTTTTCTGATCCCTTTATCACAAAACAACTCTTCGTTACTTTTGTATGACCTATACATGAATATGCAAGCCAAGTATTGAATCAGTACAAAAAGAATTTCTCCGTTTCGCTCTACGCGATCTTGCTTGGGCAGATCCAATACGTCTTCCTCCATATGAAGCTATAATAATTCTTCTTATTAATATGAACTCACTTCAGCCAAGCTGTCTGGTGGCCGTGAAATTAATTCACCTGCTATTTGTGAACAAATGTGGCTAAGGGAAAATTTGAATAATTTAAGATTGTTCGAGCTCTTTAACATCTTACACCATTCTACTGACTACAGTAAATTCGGGCCAATATCGCGTATGTTAGGAGAGACTAACTAAAGGTCTGAGCTCTTTGATAGTAACGTTAACAAATTAACATTGAGAGCCAGACTTTACGCAAGCATGAATAGTTCTCGTAGTTTGTATGACTGATCTAGCATTCGTAAATTAACTTACATGTTTGTAGTGCTGGGCTCAGTGTTGTTGGCTTGGGTTTTTAACGTTTATTTTCTTTTATTTTAATTAATTAATATAATTAATTTTATTTTATAGTTGGAATAGTAGAGTAGCATAATTTTACTAAGGCTTTAATCCTTGTAAATGATGAGTTTCAGTTTATTGTGATAATTCACTATAGGTGGGCAACATTTACTGATGTTTGATTTAAAAATAGGCTGATAAAAAAAATTATTAAAAATAATAAAAAGTATTTAAGATCAAAAATAATATCACATGCAAATATATAATTTTTCAACATTTCTTTTTAGTTTAAAAATATTGGAACCTTTAAAATGTTCAAACTTTATATTCGAAATACTATATGGGTCTGAACTCCGAAATCTAAACAAAATATAATATCTACAGCTTTTAGATAATTATTAAAAGAAAAAACTAAATTCATGACTCAATTTATTAAAATTCTCAAGAAGATCTAATCCAGCTCATTCAGATACAAATTGCCTGATGTCTTAATAATTCATTGCCTACTTGGTATGACATTTGGACTTCTTTAATTAAATACTTTCTATTCATTTTATAATTACAAATTACAATATTAATTACTTTCTTTATGTTATATATTTTTAAATTTTCAACTATATTTGATCACCAATGGGATTTGTAAAAACAAATTATTTTTCAATAATTAAATATTGTATGATCTGTACGGGAATTGAACCCACATCCGCAGGTTAGGAAACCAAATGCTTACCCACTACAACAAAATATTAATAAAATAATAAATTAAGGGAAATAATAATAGGTATTAAAGAATTGTTAGGTGAAATCAATAATCATATTGGATCATCTTGTTCTTTATGCCAAATCTAAAAACAAACCTTAACTTGTTAATTACAATTTAGATTTACTTTCTGTGCGGAATTCTTATTAGAAACAATTATTTACGGAAATAATAGTTGATAAATTTTAATAAATTCCATAATTTAATTGGCATTATAATTTTATATTTATATGGACACACACATAATATAAAATATAAATAATTTCCGTATTCCTTTATTTCTTATTTTTATTTTTCACAACAGTTGTCTTTATTAGAAAACTTCAATTTATCGTCTATTAATTACATAATTTCAAATTATAAAGTTTTATTAATATTTTTTAAAATAAAAACACTTGTCGGTGAAAGCAGGCTCTTTTGATACAATTTCAAAAATAAATAGACATTTTGAATTTGATAAACTTTTTCAATTAGCTTACTTGGACTTGCACAGTTCGACTTGCTCCTAAAAATTATATATAGTTAGATAATATAGCCATATATCATTCATTATCTAAATCATATATTATTTTAACAGTTATATAATTGAGAATGTTAAATATTTGGTAACTTTAAAAAAACCAATGTTCCTGGGTAAGGTATTAGTCATAATAAAAAATTATTTATTTTTTAAAATTTCTTAAATTAGCTTGACAAATATTATAAATCTCAATGTTGTTATATTAATATTAGTTTACTATATTATCATCCAGATTCTAGAACATGTGTGATTGGATTTTTAAATTTTTTTAGATGGATTTTATTTTAAACAAATTTTTAAAAATAACTTAAAATTATTTGAGTTTATCACAATGCATGACAAATTTATCAATTTGTACTAAAAATAAGGGGTTTTATTTTCTTAAAATAAACTTTAATGGAAAATTAAAATAAAAAAAAATAAAAACGATAACGAATAATATAAATCAACTGAATTAAACCTAGGAGTCTTATGTAATATACGTACTTAACTTATGTATTGAACATTCTTTATAAAATTCCAGTAGTTAAAAAATAAACCAAGATGAATTGCTTAAAATTGTATACTAAGTTTATAAATTTTTTAGATTAAAAAAGTTAATAATTGTAAAGAATTTGGGAGATCCCCAATAATTTTAATTACGTATGTTTAGTTGAATAAGGCTACAGTTTTTTGAAACTCATTTTAATACATTTCAATTAAATAAAAAAACTGAATTAATTAAAGATAAGAAAAAGATAACAAACATATTTGCAAGAAATGCAATTCCAGATTATTTAACTTACACCATTTCTTAAGAAAATTAAAAAACACGCAATTGACTATAATTTGAAATAATGCAATAATTATGTAATAAATATTACTTTTTTTTTAATATAAACAGGGACATGGAAAGCTTTGAAAGCCAAGTATTGGAGCTGTGTGTAGTTCCTATTAGTAGCGAGCGACTTTAACATACCAAAACCACAACCAAACCTTAGGATGGGACATGTAATACAAATGTACAGCTTGCTTCCAAAGATAAGGATGTGGAAGGATGATTGGGAATTGGGTTTGAGAAAATATTGGATTCTGGCATTATAATGTTGGGGAATTGGATGGAATATTATGCTTACGCCTTATTAGTTACATTTGATTATATGTTTAATAAAATATCTTAATAATCATTTATGTAAAACGCACTTTTATTTAATATTATTTTTTTAAGTTTTCGATTTTTAATATGGAGAATTGCTCCAAGATTGTTCCAGTTTCATATAAATCTTGTTTGAAATGTAAAAAATAAAAAATTTTGGATAAACTTCCGCAGAGGGGTTGTGAAAATTCTGATTTAGAAATCAACTCTAAAATCCCTTCTAATATTGGACATACATATACACATATGTAAATATTCTGGAAAAAGCTACAATCCTGATTTTGAATCCAACTCTAAAATCCCTTGTAATTCAGATTCTTGTCTATATATATGTGTATAAATATTCTGGAAAAAACGCATAATTCTGATTTCGTATAGCCAACTCTAAGGTCCTAACTATATTTTTACATTCATATTTCAACAACAAAAATTTGAAATCTATGGGGTTGCCACCTCGAAAATCCCTCCAAACAAATTACGAAAACCCAACTCAATATTGTATCCAACTCTAAAGTGCATCCTACTTATATTATTGCATACATATTTCAACAAGAAAACATAAAGGCAAAATAAATAGGAAACATAGTATGAAAATGTATTGTTTGATATAATTTTTGTTTCAGTTTTGCATTGATATTCTTTGGTAGGGCTATTTGTCAACATATGTCATACTTATTATATACCGTTGGAAAGAGTGTTAAGTGGTGGTGGTTTTTTTGAACGTTTGAATTTTTTTTTAAATTTCCACTTGAAACTGCAATATCTCAAGATTCAGATGAAACAAAATGTATATTAAAGTAAGCATCATGCCCTACAATATTGTAGAAAATAGTTCCAGTTTACTGTCTTATACAGAAAAAATATAACGGTTTAATTAAAATACTAAAAAATGTTATCAACATTTTGCAATGCTTTTTTCGATCACTACATGGCGGAATTGTCACTAATAATTTATATATTCGGAAACTTTGAAATATAAAGTACCGTTATGTGATGACGTCATTTTGATAGCTGACAACCCCTCTGCGGAAGTATATCCAAAAATTTTAAAAAAATTTCAACCTAACTAAGATTTTTAAAAACTTGATAAATATTTAAATTAATATTTTTATTCTATAATATACTAAAATATTCCCAAACTCAAATATTTTTTATATAAAATAAATTAACCTATTTTGTATAATTAATTTAAATTAAAACCTATATGTACATTGCCCTTTCACACATATTACATTAGATTAGTAATCCAGTTTCGAGATCATATTTCTAAAATAAATTTAGATAATTTGAAAAATTTTAGCTCAAGTTTGAACTGTAAAACATTTTCAGATTTTAATAATTTTAATTTAATTAAAGCGGTTATATTAAGCTGCAAAAATCAAAAACAACAAAATCGGACGAACATTGAACAAATCTAATCATAATCATCATATATTAACCGGTTTATTCGGACAGTCTTCTAGCAGTTTGGTGGGAAGTCGAATTTTCTAAACATTGAACTTTATAAACACGTATCATATGGACAAAGAAATGATTAATGTTGTTTTATTTTCTGAACGCCTTTATAAAATAAAATACTAAAATTAATGGACTTACACTTAGTTAACAAATTAAAAGGTGTTTACTTAAACAAAACAACTACCTATGTACACACACCTATATGCACTATTTTTGAAATCAAAATTTCTTACAAGAACCAATCTCCTATCACTTTATTTTTATCATTTCACTCATTTTATTTAGTTCTCCTTACTTTTCTTTCTCTGTTGTTTTTGTGTATCTACTTGTACTTCTCAAGTTTTGTATGACTAAATTATAAATTTTAATTTACATTATATACATAGAATATAGATACAATATATATCTTTCATTCTTCATTAATACAATATTATTTTATTTAAATTTGAGCTCCTTATCACAATTTACATACACACAAAGTTACAGGTATTTCAAATACCTACATCTATAACAATTTTATATACCCATGGGCATGTATATAAACATGTTTTCATTTTTCGTAAACATTGTTGGATGAGTCACCATTTCGCAAAAAAAAAAAAAAAATAAAAAAAAAAAATAGAAAAATAAAAAAACAAAACTTACACATTAAGTGAGAGATCAAAAGAATTTCAACAATTTCCGGATATGCACGGTTAAAAGCCCAATTTAGAAATAAATATGTTTGGATGTATGTTGTGTCATATGTGTGTATTAATGTATTTGTTATATACATATTTATAAGAATAAATTTTTTTTTTTTTTGTTTTTTTTCTGATTGTTACTTTTATTGTTTTAAAAAAGATTTGTTTTTTAATTATCTAAACGGACAATAGGCTAAGTAATATACATATGTACATATATAAGGCGTATAAATTTATGTATGTAGTTTTGTAGGGATATTCCAATTGCGTCAAAATGTCAATAATATATTGGATTAAGATCTATTTCTCCAAAAATTCTTCAAAGTAATTATTCGTCAAATTACAATAAGATTCGCTTGGGATTTAATTTAGTTGACCAAAAAACTTCAAATTACAAATGTGGTAAAGTTCGATTATTTACTAATTTTAGTAATTATTGATTTATCCTCATAAAGACTGAATTTCATTAGTACGATATATTCACTAAAATTTTAGAATGGACATGGTACTGGTAGGAAGAACCAAAAGTGGGATTTGAATGGGATCAAAAACTCAGACGGTACAAAAACTCTTTAACATGAGTTCGGAAAGAAATGAAAAAAAAAATGAAAAGTTCCGGAACGATATTTATTTCGAAGCAAAAAAAATGTTGCTCCGTTTCAAAATATCGTTTTTAGAACTTAAAACTTAAGTTCCCATCAAAATGGAGTTCCTTCTTTTCGCTTTTACAATTTTTGAAAAACCAAAAAAAAAAACCCCGTTTCTCGGGACCCAGGAGCCGGATCGACATAATTTAAAACGGTAATCATGATAAAATCTAGATATAAAAATAGTAAAATTTAAATACAGTAAGAAAAATTTCAACTTTTAGCCTGTCTCAACAAATAGACCTCAAAAATTTTGGTTCCACAATTTGGGAATTTTCTAAATTTTTTTCTTTTTAGTGTCCACTGCAAATCGGGGACTATGTTGTTTTTAATCAAATCGGTCCGATTTCTGGATCGCAAGGTACGAGGGCTGGAACTGTTGCTCCAATTTTGAATTGCAATTATTCTGAAAAGCCCTTTATTTTTTGTTGAATTTTAATTAGTTCTTCGGATCAAAATTGTTTATGGAACAATTGCTCTTTAATAATCCCAACTGTAGAATTAGCTGAAGATTGTCAATAAATGGTTTTGAATAGTGTGTTTTGCTGAATTTTATCGACAATTTTGCTGAACATATTTTCTACCTCTTTCCAATTCATAGTATCCTACATTTTCTAAAGGGCCAAAAAACTTTTAGGAATTTCTTCATGAAAACTAGACTTCCTATTTTTTTTTTTAAGTAGTAAGTTGTCACTTTTTTTAGGACTGGCGGTACATATAAGCTATTATATAAATATTTACTCAATTTCTCACTAACCTGTTACCTAATACAGTAAAACAAAACCCAAATAAAATATAAAGTCAAATACATTGTATACCTTAAAATAATAGGAATGGTAATTGGTAACGTTATCAGTTTTGTTATATTGTCTTTATTTCCTGTAATGGTTGAAGGAATAGGATACCTCTTTTGAAAAACGTTTATTATATATTTAAGCTAATCGTAGACTATCTGTAACAGCGCCGCCAGTCATATTAGACAAAAAAAAATATATAAAAAAAAAATAAAAAAAAATGTTCATCTTTGTTTGAGGAAAAATATTTTATTTTTTTAGTGGTGGAATATGATTTTTTTTTTTATTGTTTTAGCCTTAAGTACTACAGATCCATTGTTAGTTTGTTATATATTTGTTTATTTGTGTTAACATTTCTGTGCTGTATATATATTTACACAAATATATTGTATACCTATAGACAAATAGTCAAAGTCACTAATACTTTTTTTTTTCAAAATTAGCTATTTGAAATTTTGTTGTCATTTAAACAATTTTTTTTGAAGGAGTCATCCAACCACCATGTGCATTTAATAGCGAACAGCGCGCGCGTTTTAATTTAATATTTATTTTTGTTATTTTTTTATTATTATTATTATTTCACCGTTTTACTCATTCGCCGTACCAATATATTTCATACTAAACAGTAGTGAATTAGTGATATTAAATACAAAATAACAATAAAATAAGTAAAAACTTTTATAATTTTATTTTTTTTTGTTTTTTTTTTATTAATTTTTTCTTTTTATTATTTTTGTATTATGTGCGTTATGTTGACGAATTCTCGAATCGTTAATTGAACTTTAGCTTTAGACTGAGAAAGAATCTAATTTTATTGGTTGATTTGCTGAATAAAATTAAAATAATTAAAATTAAAAATTAAAAAAAAAAAAAAATACTTACGTAGTCTAAAAAAAAAAAAAAAGGAAAAAAATAAGAAAATTTTTAAATGATCAAAAAAAAAACAAGAAAGAAAAGTTAAAGTGACTAAGTGCAACCCGGCGGGAAAATTTTTATTCGCTTGCGAAATATTATAAAAAAAAAAAATTAATAATTTTTATTTGTGTAGTTAAATAGTGTTTAAATTATCAATTAATACAAAAGTCTATTTAAAAAGTGTTAAGTTTATATTAAATATTTTATTTTGAGGATCCCATACACCTAAATTGGAATCTGGGTCAATAACATTTTTTTTTTTTTTTGTTATAATTTTGTTAATTTTTTTGATGAGTTTATGTCATTGTTATTTCCGGTTCCTTTGCGATCAGTATATATACATATATAAGTTATTTTAATTTAATAACAAAGAAAATATTTATTATATTATTAATACCTGGTTTAAATACAATTTTGTCAACATATTGGAATATAAAAATTTTAAATAAAATTTGAATTATTAACAAAATTAAATTAAATAAAAAAAATTATTTAATAATTAAAATAGTGTCTTATATTGTAAAGTGTGATTTAATAACAAAGAAAAAAAATGCCATTTAATTGTACAAAAATTAATCTTAAGAATAACTACATAATATCGTAATATTAGTAAGTCTAATGATACATAGGTACTTTGGTATCTAAGATTTCCCCAATTTTTAAAAAGAGATTAAATCAAGAATTTGATAATAAAAAATACCTTTATATTAATCACCCAATATATATTTTAAAAATTGTTACATAATATATAATATATAGTTATATAATATATAGGCATATTTAAACATCATTTACAACTATTAATAAAAAATAAGGTTAAAAAAGTTTGTTAAATTGAAATATAATAAAAAAAAAAAAATAAATAAAATAATTCCAGTTAATAAAATATGAATCAAAATTATTACTATCCAAATTGTTCTGATAATGATTACGTCACTGATGAATCAATTCAACAAGAGCAACAATTTAATATTCAAAATAATGTGTGGCAGAATAATGAAATGAGAATAATAAATAACAGTTGTAGCCCTACTAATAATAATAATAACAGTAGAGGTGACGATAGTTCTTATAATAATGAGCCTCGTATGAATTATTTTTTTAATAACAATATTATTAATATTAATAATAATAATATTTATCAAAATGATAATATTCCAAATTCAAATTCTTCAATTATTGAAAGATTTCATAAAAGACAAATTCAAAGATATGAACAACAACCTCATCATCTTCAATTTATACAAAATAGACAATACTATGATAATAATAGTAATAAGGTAATTTATTTTTTATTTTTTTTTAAATAAATATTTTTTTAATTAAATACAAATAGAATGTTTTAAAATATTATTATTTTTTTAATTAAAACAATAAGTATGTCGTATATAATATTTATTCAATTACTTACTTATTTTAAAAATTATTGTTTTTTGTACAATATTTAAAATTTAAATTGTTACTTATAAGAGTATAAAGCTGGAACACTTTAAATTATTTTATTATATGTAGGTATTTAGTTATAAAAATTTAGTATAAATTGATTTTAAAAGAATTTTATAAGTTCAAAAATCAAAAATTTTTTAGCAATTGAAACTTAAGTTGGATTATAAGTAGTTTATATATTGAAAAAACAGTTTCCATGTTTTGTTCATCTTAAACAACTAAAGTAAGTTCTTATTACTATTATAAGAATCATAATTTTTTTTTTTTTTTGAAGCGCTAACTGTTTAACATTTAGGCGAATAAACCTGTCTATACCATAGGTACATGTTGGAACAGGGGTCATATTATATTCGTGTTATTAGAATTGATCTTAATGATTTCCACATACTTACACTATATCTGTGAGTTATATTATTCAATTAAATTTTTTGTTTACATTTTGTTTTTGTTTGTATTGTTATGTTAATGTATATTTATTTTAAAGATATAGAATTTTGAATTATTGATAATGCCATTAATTTGAACCCAATGGCGAATGGTAGCTGAAACGAGTCGAAAACCAGAAAAGTTTTTTTACATTCACTAGAATTCGAACCCGAGCCTTTCCGCATGAAAGCTCGGCACTCAACCACTGTGCCACCAAGCCGTTTAATGAGGTAAAAATGGAAGTTAATTAGTGCTTAGATAACTTTGTTATATAAGACTATAGAAAGATAACATAAAAACCATCTTTTAAGTTATCTATTCTTAAAAAAAATTAGATGACTTACTAAAAAATGTCTTACTTTACATTCATGTTCATATTCTTACAAAATATTCTTTGCAGCAGAAAAAATGTTAACTGTAAACCACAAAGGTTTAACCAAAGATGTCATGTAGTGCACATATCTTGGCTTAAACTTTTTAACACCGTCCCTAATATTTTTCGTATCCAATATTAATTATGATTTGTTTAAATTGTAAAAAAAAATTTTAACGAATTGGCATTACAAATTAATATATAAGATTTTTAAGTTGCAAAATTGACCACTGAACTGGTACATGTATACTCTACTATAAGTTAGGCAAACCTTTTACCTCCAACTCAACGATAGTTGATTAAAGAAAATGTTTTTTAAATGCAAAAAATATAAAGTTTTAACTAAGAAATCACATACTTTTCATTTGGTTGAAATTTTTTTTTAACCAAATTCTTAATAATTAAAAAAATTGGCTCACAATATTCAACGATCGTTCAAGCACGATTAAGTTCAAAATAAAAATTTGATAAAATAATATGTGATCACAAAGCTGCAAAACTACACTACAAAAAATTAATACTGATTACTGGCTGACGCAATAGTAGAAATTCATTGCTGTAGAATATCATCATATTGTGAAATTGGTACTTATTATTTATCAAATCACCGAGACCAACGAGTTTGTTAATTATGCGTCTGATGTAGCACGACCATTTCTCGAAAAGTAAAAAAAAAATTTCGTTAATTTTTTTTATAATATTATTAAACTTTTTATTTTAAATCGTTTGTATGATTTTTAAATTAATTTTAAATTTTTAAATAATATTGAAAAGGCAGTTTTTCCCTTCATCGCATACTAATTTTGTATCAATTTAATATATGACGTGATATGACTTAAAATTTTGGCGAATTCAATTTCTTAATAGGTTCGATAAGTTTTTCGATTTTTAGTTCTACAAGTATTAATTACTATTTCTACTAATAACTAAGTTCATAATATATTATGCATCCCTGAATTACAAAAATTTATTGTAACTATAGGAACGGCGTTTGTTTTTCTTTTCCATTTACATTTTACAAACAGAACCTAAACGGCGATGCAGAGAATAGCGCCAAAGTAAAATTATAAAGAAAATAACGTTCCTTTCTTAAAGTTAAACTAGTTGATACTTGTAAGTACTGGTAATTCCAATAAGTACAGTACCTACTTGAATTGATAATGTTTAAATGCTGGTGGCATTATTTTGAACCTTTACCTGATTTCATTATTGTCCCTATTTTTTTTTTAGCTTGCTTGTTTATAACTTAATACTTCAGTTAAAGTTAGTATGAATAAAATTTAACCGTTTAAATGCAAGCTTTAATTAAAAAAAAAATTGTTTATACTCGGAATATCACTTTGAACTGCAACGTCATCAACGAAGCCAATCGACATTATTGTCTGGCACCGGAATGTGATTAATTTTTAATATAAAAAAAACGTTCAGTGTTAATGGAACATGATTTCAAAACACGGTTCCTATAGACGATGTCCTCACATAGTCTATAGGAATCCATCTTAACTTAAAAAATTAAATGTTGTAATTTTTTAAAGGACTTAATCAAAATGAAAATTGGATTATTAATCCTACCTTTTCTTGGAAAAAAAATTTAATTTATATAATATATAGTTTTGTAGAACTTATTTTATATACTTAGATAAGTGTTTTACATAACAATAGAAACCTAGAAATAAAAAAAAAAACCTATAACAATTAATGTAAATGATTCATAGCACGTATTCAATTTAATGGTCTGCTAAGATGTTTTAACATGTTCATAAATATATGCATGTATGAATGTACACATGCTAGTTATGAAAAACTTTTGCAAGTTTGTTTCAACAAACTTGACTTTAGTAAAATTAAATAATATTCATTACATTTAACACTTCAGTTAGATAATCGCGACGACTTTAGAAAAGGACATAGTACTTTTCTAAGGTTGTCGTTTTCTAAAGTTTTCGTGAGATGTAAAAAGTAAGGAAAATTGAAGCAGTTCTACAACGTTTCTTTGTAAAATAAAAACAAAATAAATTTTTAGGGCATTTACGACTTGTACATTATCAAATTTTAAAATTAATATTTAATTTATTAATTTTTCGGAAAATTGATTTCGAATATTTTAAAAAACTAAAAAAAATTTAAATTCAGAAGTAATTGAATAAAATATTAAATTTTTCAGCATCTTCAAGATAATTACAACAAATTAAAATATTTACTTCTGAAAGATAATTTGGTTTACAAATTTCATTATTTTTTACTTTTATTATCGAATTTTACTTTTATTATAAAACCATTTCTGAGCACTGATACACCAGGTAATTAACCACGATCTTGTTTTTTGAGGTTTACTGACTTATTAACATTTTTTTGCGTAGCGCAGTAAATAAATGTAGAAAATTTGTTGCTGCACATACCTGGTGTAATATTACGCACAAACACAACGTTCATCAAATAATACCTAGTACCTATGTAAATACTTTTCTACAATTTTCTGCAATCTTCTTTTTAACTGTTGTTAATTGTAAGGTTCTTCCCTAAAATCATCCTAAATCATGTTTCTTTCACAATCCATTACAAATTGATCTTCTTGGATGTGACAATGCTTTTTTAAAATAATAGAAATGAAATAGAACAAAGAGGGACAAGTCGCGAAAAGTATATTACACTTTTACTTGTTATTTAATATGTCAAGTAATAAAAACATCAGTTTTATGTTTCTACTAAAAATTTGAACGCTCTTAGCGAACTCTGTGCATATTCTGTTTTATGCTTAAAGAATGCTCTGGCTTAAATATGATCAGAGTTTTAAAAAAAATCCTAATTTTTATGTTTTGTAATTTAATAGGTAAAGTAGGTATAATGGTAGGAAAGTTAATTTCAATAAAATTTTCAAAATACTTTAAATTAAGAATCCAATAAAATCGCTCATCTTCAATACGAAAGATTGTAAAATCGGAAGACTCATTATTCTTATAAGTTTCGTCCATTAAATTTGTACTTATGTTAAACTTGTTATTTTAATTAACAGTGTAATAAAGAGGTACTAAAAATTAGTAAGGTACATGAACATAATGAAATCTGAAAAAATTAATAAAAATAATTAAAGCATGAATATTAAAGGGAAGGACATTATGGTTGCGAGTATTTTAACCTATTTTACAAACTAATAAATTAAATTTTTTAATATATTTCAATACTTTGTTATAATGCATGTTAATAAAATTTTTTACAATAAATTCAGGATAAACTGTTTATAATTATTTAACATTTTCTAATAATATTTGCAAAATAGTAAACTAAGATATAAAATAATTAGATATTGAATTGAGAAAACAATTAAAAATATGACATTGAAGCAAAAAAAAAAACAAATATCAATGCAGCTATAAAGATATGTATTTGTAAATATTTTTAAAAATAATAGTCAATTAACTTTGAAAATAATTTTATTTTTAATAATAATAGATTAAATTTTCATTTTTTTGTGCAAGTACAGATCATTTTTTAATTTTAAACTTAACACAATTAAATTGACATTTTTTATATCATTTATAAAATCCTAATAAATTATCATAAATCTTATTGTTCATGTTCATGATCTATCTCAACTTATAAGATACATATGAATTATTAATTTAATCTACAAATAATATGAAATAGTTATGTATGAATCAATGTATGAATAGCATTTAAATATTAATAATATTAATATTAATATATATGTGGGTAATAAAATTATAATACTTTTAGATTTTAAGTATTCAGTTTTATAATAATATTATTCGATAGCCTTAATTAAAGTCCTTTTTAATATTCGTATCGTATTTTTTTTTTTTGTGTTTAAGGAAATTACAATTTTTACTATGTGATATCTATTATTAAAACATTTTCTTAGTAAGTTAGTGGTTCTATCTGTTCTATAAAATTAATATAACTACCGTATTGCATCAAATTTACAATTCTAGAATAATTACAATGTTTGTAAATTATTTTTATAAAAAAAAGTAAATGTAAATTTTAATATAATTTACAAATTGTAGGATTGCAAATTTGATGAAATAGACCCCTGAAAACAATAGAATAAAAATTCTTATTTTTGCAATTAAATCAAATCTCTTATTATAAATTGGTACAAAGTAGGTGTATTATTTTTTGCATAATTGTAGTTCTCTTATAAATTTTTTATTTTTTTTTTTTATTTTATTTTATTTAATTTCAAATAATTTTATAATTATACATATATAAAATTATGTATAAGAAATTAAGTAATTCAAGAGTAAACCTTACAGCTTACACCTAAGATTTAAAAAATAATTTCTTTAACTTCTGATTTTTATAATTTTTCTAATTTCTAGGTTTTTTTTAAAAATTTTCAAATTTCAAAAATTAGTTTCTAAGATTTTTTACAAGCTTTCTAAGTTTACTTTTAAATGTGTTTAAATGTTTACTGTTTTTAATTTCTACCTTTTATATTCTTTTGAAATTTTAGTTCTAACTTAATATTATTATTCAGGATACTATACATGTGTGTATTTACATTTTTCAAAGTAAATTAGTTGGTTAATATGCAGTGTATTAATTATTTTATATAAATTATTAGTTCTGGTTCTTAAACATATTCAAATTAAATAAAGTTTTTTTCATTACTACACCAATTTCGTTTTTATGAAAATATGAACAATGACTCCAAATGCATATATTGTACCTAATTCTTGATAAAATATGGCCAATATATGTATATAAGTTTGGCCGCATATCCCATTCTTCTGATAGCCATTGTTAGGAATAATTTTTTTCTTAATGTTTTTTATGTGTTTATCATATCTTAAATTTTCATCAATTATCATTCCCAAGTATTTAACATTATCAACTTGCTCTATTATAATTTCCTTTACCTTTGCGTAATATTACAATTTAGTTTCTTTTGCATTTTGAAAATCATATAATTAGTTTTTTTCGCATTTACACATAGTTCATTTTGTTCCAGCCAGCTGCTATATATCTTCAAGTAGTCTTTTAGTATATTTTCAAGCTCTTTTAATGTTTTCGCTTTTGCTATAAGGTCAGTGTCTTCCGCATAAATGTTTTATTTTGACATAATATTGTTTTTAGGTAATTTCATTATAAACAGCAGATATAATAACGGCCCCAATAATGAACCTTGTGGTACGCCTGTTTTTATTTCTAGTTCAGTTCATAAAGCCAATTCTATGCTCGGTTTTATTAAACGTTGGGCAAGAGAATTTGAAAACCCTTATGTATTGAAATCTCTTTATACCTGCCTGGTTAGACCTAATGTAGAATATGCCAGTCAAGTTTGGTGTCCATTTTATGGTGTCCATATAAATAGAATTGAATCGGTTCAGAAAAAATTTCTCAGGTATGCTTTACGTCTTCTTCCTTGGGAGGACCCTTTTAGATTACCTCCTTACGAACATAGAATAAATTTAATACATCTCAATACACTTGAAATGCGCCGTAAAGTTGCAGATGTTGTATTTCTAATTGAATTAATTAAAGGCAACATTTCCTCTTCTCAACTACTCGCTAAACTCAATTTTTCTTCGCATTCTAGATTAAGATCTGCTAATTTGTTTAATTTACAGTTTCACCGAACTAACTATGGTAAATATGAACCAATTAATAGAATGATGCCTCTCTGTAATATATATAAATCCCATATTAACTTTTCCCAAACTAAACAATCATTAAAAAATAACTTGTATTTGTGTTCTTGAAATTTTTGGACTTACATTCTTTGACCTTTGTCTTCTTAATTGAAGCTTTTTTGTTTTTTTTTTTAAATATAATTAGTATAATTTTTAACTTTTTTTCACACTTTTTTTTTTCTTAAAAATTTTTTTTTATGTAAAATTAATTATTAAATTATTAATTTCTATAATCTTTACTTTCTTTTTTGTTTTTTTAATGTTTAATTTTAGTTTATTAATTTAATGTAAATTTTGTAACTTGCTTGAATTAAGCTCGGAATAAATAAATAATCACTTAGTACTTCATTAACTTTAACACATTGGATTCAATTTGTCAAATAAATTTTTAATAAGAGTTCTAATTCCTAAGTTATCTAGCAATCTGATAAGTAATTATTAAATCAAATAAATACCGGTGATTGAAGTATATTTTATCAACTCCTGTTCTTAATTAGTTTAATAGCAGCTTTTTCTTTTTGTACTTTTTCGTACAAAATTGAACATATCAAGCATTCAACACCCATACCATGTTCATAACTACAATTAATAATATTGGAAAAATTTTTAGTTTTTGATCCTAAGATTTGTACATATCTAGGTACAAACTTTTGCACCTAAATGTAATAGATAATTATTTAAGTTCTATAATTTTTAATATTTAAATTATATTATATACATATCTTCAATAAATATATGTAATACACTATATTCGAGACATTGTTATTTTAAAGTACACTGTACATGTAAAACAATAAAAACAAAAACAATTGATACTCGTTTTCATCAACAATTCACCCCACTCCACCCTCCTTTTAAATTTACCTCTTTTAACAAAACAAAAATAAATAATAAGTTTGTAAATTATCACGCTTTTTTACATTTATTTTTTAATTTTATATTTCTTTTTTTTTTTCTTTATAAACGATTGTATTTTTTCGTTTGGTTATTCAACTGAAAAAGCTCTAAAATTCTCAGAAATTACTATGAAATCATCACAACATTTTAGCACAACATTTTAACAATAAAAAAAAAAAAAAAAAAACAAGCAAATAATTTCAAGTAGACGTCATTAGCGAAAATATGAACAAAACAAAATAGAAAATGAAAGAGATTAGTGAAAAGAGAACAAAGATTTTTTTTGTTAAAAATTTAATTCTCTGTTTTTTCGTTCTCTAATTTCTTCTCTTGTTTCTGTTTTCGCTCTTATGTTTTTCTTTGGTTTATAAGAGAACAACTCTTTCTTACTCACCTATACTTGAACAAAAATTTTACGATATCAGTTATCATGTAAATTGTGAATTGTAAAATTCTAACAAGGATTGTTTTAACAAATAAATATACAAATTACAAACATTATTTATTTGCTATTTTATTTCATTGTCATGTCCGTATGTCGCATTCGAATCGTCTGCCTGTAAAAACAGTAGTTATGTACCACAAATTAATAACTGTTATTATTTCGAATTATTAATGATCATTTATTAGTAAGGTACCTTTTGTAAATTCAAATAGGTGCTCCATTTTAATAATTTTATGAGTTTTAATTGAATAATTTTCTAATTGAATTAAAAATTAATTACTATAAATGAAAAAGGAAACGTTATGTTCTAACTCCGTGGGCAATGCATTGCATGTAACATAATAATGTATACACATATTATGTATAAGATTTACCTTAGAGCCTAAAAAAGTAGCAATTAGCATTACCAAGTTGTGAACACAAATATATTAACATTTTTGACAAACTTACTTTTTTTCAACTTCTCCACTGACTTAAAATTTAAAGCTGGTATAGTAATTTGACATTTAGTTTTTTTAAGCCTTTAAATTTTTTTTATAATAAAAATGCCAAATACATCTACGGTCGCACAGACAATAATTTGACATTATTCGTATTCAATCCATGCGTTTAGACGGGGCAGCAGTTGTTGTCAACATAATCTTCTTTCTCTTTCCCACTTACTCATTTCTTCTACAAAAAAGCTTTAACACGAAAAAAAACGACGAAAACACGGTTAACACTCGAAAATCTTGTATACATTTTTGTTAACCAAAATTTAGGTGCCTTACGTGTTGACAGTCACCAATACATCTAAAAAAGCAATAAAAAATTTTTCAGGTCAAAAATTTTTTTATGATATACTACACATCATTCTTATATTAAACATTAAAGAAAAAAAATTGAACTGATAATATTAACTCACACATATAAAGTTGCGGCAGCACTCTATGTATACATGACATCAACGTGTAAACGGAAAGAGCTTTTAAGCAGATATAACAACAAGATGTGAATACTACAACGTTGACACCGTCTAAATTAGCTCAATTGATAACTTGTTGACTGTTGTTGTTTTATAATCAGGTTTAATAAAGCATTGTTATATACTATATTGTATTTTGAAAGCCCTGTTGTCTTTTAACTAATTCGTTATTATAGGAATTAGAGGTACGTATGTATGTATATGCATATATGTAATATGTATTCAGTTCTTAATCGTTTTATGTTTACGGTGTATTTATTTTGAAGTAGGTTAGGTTACCGATTAGGTACACGACACGCTATATTAATGAATACTGAAGATTAGTTCACAAAATTGCAATATTTAAGTTATCCGTTTTAGTTTTTGGTTCTACATAAATATCGGATTTTATGCTTTGTAATGTTAATTATATTTTGTATTTGGATTTCCAAAAATTATCAAAAATGCAAAGTACATTTTAATGACGGTATCCGTACCGTACATACCCATCCTTTAGATTTTAGTTAATTAAAAATTGTAACAATAATAAAGGCATTTTTCGGCAATAGCTTGTCTCGTCATTTAAATTGATTTTCACATTCATAAATAAATTTGATGAATGATAAGTTTATTTAAAAAAACGAACAATAATTCTTTCAGAAATATTTTATAAAATAAATTATTGATGGTTTTGTTTTATTTAAAAGTTCGTTTTTTGTTCATTTTACTTGTAAATATTTTAGTTTATTATTTTATGACAAATAAACTGAAAAATTACGTACTACACTAGGTATATTATAATAATTTATATTACTTAACTTTTCGAAAATGTCCATAAATAACATGCTCCTGTCTATTATGTAAAAATATAATTTCCTTAATTTATTTAAAAATTTAATAAAAATAAATTTTAATTTGGTAGAAAATCATTGGTCAAATTACCCTATAAACATATTATTAATTATTTATTCATACAGGTCGCTGTTTGAATGTAGTTTCATGTGAATTATTATATTATATATTTTTATTTTACGGATTTAAAAATGATGAAATAAAAATTTTATAACCATTTTTGTATTTTAGTATGTAGTTGTTGCAAAATACATACATATTAAAATTTTAATTTTCAGTTTCAATTCGATAAAATTTACTATCCCAAGTTTTTTTTTTTAATCAAAATTAATTTACAAAATGTATGGGCTATTATGGCAATGAATGGCATGTGCATGTATGAACATGTTTTTGTGAAAATAAGAGAAAGAAAAGCAGACAGGAGAGTAGAGGAGAGCATATTTATTATTAATTATCCAATTTGTTGATATTGTTTATTTGTTGGTATATGAATGTGTGTGCGAGTTTGAATTTATTATTTATATATGTATAATAATTTACATTTTGTTCACGCATACCATAAACAAAAAACCGATGACTCATCAAATCAGTCCATTCCAGCCATTCAGACTTAAAAGTGGTTAAAATTTTTTTGTATCTGTAAAATTCATATTGGAAATTGTTTTTTTTTTTTTTCTTGTGTAATTTAAATCTAATTTTATTATTATTATTATTGTTTTTTTTTTTTTTTAGTTTTTATTCTTTTCTTTTAATATTACATTATATTAATAAATTTATGTACATATATGTACATACATATATATATATTTCTTTATACAAAAATATAAAACTTAGAATTCAAAAATTTTAAAGAATTAAAAAAGTGCATTTTAATGTTTTAAAATTAAAACAAAAAAAAATAAGTATTAGAAGAATTAATTAAATATAAATTTTTATACAGGGTGTGGTTTTTAGAACTTTACAAATATATTTTTTATAATTTTTGTATTTACTCTCTTCTTTTTAATGAAGTCCAAACAAAAGTGATTTTTTTTTTTGTTATACTTAGATTTATATGAAATTGTAAATATCATTAAGTGCTTTTTTAACAAATTTTTATAATAAAATTTAATTTTAAATAATTAACCACAAAACAATAATTACAAAATTGCAGTAAAAATGAAAGTAAAACAAGAAATTTCATCACCTGAATGTAGTGAAAATAGTCAAAACTCTTCTGATTTTATTCTATCTGTTGGTAGAAAGAGAATATTTGAAGTAAGTAATTTTTATTTTATGTTTCATTTTAATTTCAATTATCACTTGCTTAATATTTACTACTTTAATTGTTTTTTAATTTTTAACTGTACTTTTTTGTATTATTATTGTTATCTTGCGAAATATACATACATATTTTCCTTTTTATCTCAATTGCTTAATACTGATAAGTAGTTTTTTTTTAACAAAAGTAAATAAAAAAACACTAGAATATTCCAAAGTATTAAAATATAAATCCATTTATTATTTAATAATAATAAAAAAAATTTATTGTGAATTGTGAAAGAATATTTCAAGTCTAATATTAAAATCCTATGTTTAATGTCAGTCAACAGGAATGTCTGTATTTGTCGCTTTGTAATTTGTATGTGGAGAAAAAGAATTTGATTTGTACATCTCCATACATACAAATATAAATAAAAGAAATAAATGAAAAAGAAGAAAAATAATTCTTTTGACATATTTGACATAATATTTTGACGTTTAAAAAAAATGTTTGGTTTACAGTAGTCGATAAAATTTTGTAATATTGCAAATTAAGCTCTTATAAAAATATTTTAACTTTTCTTCTAAGTTAACTTTGACTTTAATGTAAAATATAATTTCTGTTCTAAAATTTTAGGTATTTTAATTTTATTAAGTTAAATATTAAGTTATTTAAATTTATAAATTACAATGTATGCATAAAATACATATACTTGTACATACATATATGTATGTTTAAAGTATTAAGTTTCAAAAGTTGCTTTCTTATAATATCAGTAAATTGATTCGTAACTAAAAATGTTAATTAGTGATAGGCATAGTTTAATTATAAATTAGAGACGCTATTTTTTAAAAAAAATTGACTAAAAAATTTCGGTCTGAGAGAATATTCTATATTTTACTTACTTTATGTTATAAATTAAATTTTTTTTTAATATTAGTTATTGAATTATTCGATAATTAACTTTAGTTATTCTATTAATTTCAACCAAATGTTAAATTGAAAATTGGTTGAAAACTAGAAAAAAAAGTTAACTTCTAATTTAATTGAAATTGAATTTCTCGAATGACAGGTCGGCAATCGTTTTTTTAGCCATCACAACGTCAAGTCACCATTTAGATTTAGCTCAAGTTACTTTATCAATTTTAAAATAATTTATAGCATTTGACTCTAGAAAACAGCAAATCTTAAAATGCGTTAAACATGTTTTTGCTTTAAATAAACTTGGACTTAAACGATTGCTGGGTGTAGAATAAATAAACGTCCTAGCCCTTCACAAATAGTTTCGCATCAATTTCATTCACTATTAGTCAAACTTTACAGCTACAATACATTCTTAATAATATTTTATGCGTTAATATTATAATTGGAATTAACGTGTTTGCTCATGTAATTTGTTTATATTTTTTATACCTAACTTTACCTTAGTTATTTGATTTTTAGCTGGAATATTTTGTATGTTAATTAGTAAGATCTATTTTATCTAATATTCGTTCTAATAAATTAGGAAAAATACTAACAAGAAAACATAAACAATTGAAATAATTATAATAAGAAAAACAAATGGAATTTTTTTTTATCTTCGCCACAAACTTGCAAAAAACCAGAATTTGGTAATAAAATGGTAAACAGGTAAAAACAAAACTGTGAAAATCAAAACATTCAAATAAAATTTATAAAATATATACATATTATGTAGATATTTATATGTATGTAAATATTAAAAAAAAATTAAAACTAAAATAAAAGGTGCGATTTTGAACTAAATTTATTGTTGTTTTTTTTAAGGTAATCAAAAAATTTACTACCAGACGTGTTGTTTCATGAAAAATTGTGCGACTGCGACTTAATTTTTAACAGATTACTTATTTTCTGTTATTTATCAAACAGGTATAATTTGACTGCTTACGTGCAGGCAGGGATAAAAAATTGAATAAAGTTATTAATTTACATGTATGCGTTATAATAAATATTAATATTCTATTCACATATAAATTCATGGAATGTTGGATTCAATTCAAATTTTAGTTTATTCTGTTTCTAAATTATAAAATATTATTTACTTACATTATTTACTTTACTTACAACTAAAGATAAAATAGGAAAATTTGAAAGCATAAAAAGAATATCAATATAGACATTATAAAGCTGGAGTTTCTATTTTTTCACTTTAAATTTTCTAAACTATTCTAAAATGTTTAATACGGCTCCAAAAATGTATGGGTTGGTTCCAAAAAAAATTTTTTTTATAAAACTGATCGTCTATAGGCATAATTATTTAGTCGATGAATATTACCCACAAACACCATTGCGAAAACCTATAACAGTAAACTTCTGTGATTACATTTCGATATTCTCTAAATTTATTCAAAATTTATCTTAAATACTTACATAAATTCAGTGAATCTTTAAAAGTTAGAATTAGGACTCGGAGGCTCGAGATTGATGAAAATCATATTTTTTCCTCTAAAGTTATTTAATGGCGGGTAATTAGGCCTTTACCCTATATACACGGATGAGCCTGAAGCCGTATAACATTCGCATTAAGAATAGGTACATTGTTTTTTATACTATAAAATTTGTCAATAGTGATTGATATGCACACACTTATTATGAACAATTACTTGGTTTGGAACAATTAATTATATAACTTCATGAAATTTGAAAAATAACGTCTAAAACTTAAGAGAATTAAACTTAAATGTAAACAAATCTGGAAATTCACGTTTTGAACAAAAAGAAAAACGGAGTAAACAGTATAAACAAAACATACATTAGAAAGAAATAGAAATTAAAGCGTATAATCAACCAGGTTTAACCATATTGGTTTATTTATTTATTTGCATAATCAAAAACGATTTTTCTTTAAATGTCCAAGAAAATTGTATTAGTGTTCGTTAAATTTTTTAGCTCAATTTAATACCTATATATAAGTAGTATACATACATATATGTATATGGTACATATATATTTTATAAAAAATACTCCCAGTTACTGCCAGGTACAGTGACAACACGTCACTAAATCTTTTTGACCATTTATGGTAAAAAAATAAAAAAAATTAAAAATATTCACAAGTGTTTGTATTTATTTTTACTTGATTTTAATTCATTTTTTTTTATTTTGATTAAATTTGAAAATGTTCTAATCTCTTTAAATTGAGGAGTTGTAGAATTATTTAGTAGAGTTAGAAACGCTCTTTGTGAAAATTCTGAATTTGAATGCAATGTCATAAAAAATAAACGTTAAATTAGATAGTGGAATCAAAATTTGATCAGGAAAAAACTTGAATTTGTATTTTTATTGTCATTATCATAAATCATTATATTTCAACAATATCCCTGTGGCGTTGATTAAAAGTTATTATTGAATTCTAGAAATTCAGTTTAACTTTATGGATATTAAAAACTATAAAACTAGAATAAAATATTTTAAATATTTTTTTTTAAGTAGGTAATTGGGGGCCCTTTTTTTTAAATCTGAGCAGTACATAAACTGTCAAAAAAAAATCTAAAGAGCAAAATAAAATATAAAGACATTTTGACGTTTGTTTAAGATTTAACTTGTAAAATCAAGGTCTAAATGTTTTGTTTATTTTAAGTTATCTTTTTTTAATTTAATTTTTTGACATTTTAAAACGTAACTAAAATAAAAATGACAATTTTTTCAAAAAAAACGCCTTAGATAGCTGAACAGCGAATTTTAAGAACATCTAACATATAAAATAGATAGGTATAAGCTTATAATTTTAAAAGTAGGTTACATGTTACATTACAATACAAAAGTTATATTGCAATCTCCTTGCTGTCCTAATTTGCGAAGACGTTCAAATACGACGTTAAATACTTGAATTGGTTTGAAGAAATGTGGAGTCGTTTGGTGTTCTTTGATGAAAATAAATTTAAGTTGCTTATCGGATATGTCAGATATGGAATATTGTAATCGCCCCTTGATTTAATAACTTTGCATGTCTCCTTGTCATTGTAGTTATTAAGTTCTCAATTTGATCATCATTTATACTGCCCCAATCAGAATTTGACCCTCAAGTTTTGCTATGGTTTCTTATTGTTATACTCTCCCCTTAATAACAGGCTATATATTTTCAATGGGATTCAAACTGGACTATATGGCGGCTACTACATAGTGTATATTGAATTCTCGTTTATTGCTCGACCTGTAGGACTAAAAAATAATTTTATTAGTTAATATTTTTAAGTTAAATTTTGTTCAACATATTTTAATAATTAAAAAATTAATTTAGTTTATCTTTTTGGCTGTGAGCGAATATGATCCTATCAGTTTTAGCAAATAAACGCCAAAACTGATGTCTTCAGCTGCTTTTCAAAAATATCTTAGTTGCGGTAATTTTTTGGTTAATAGTCGCAAGTTTACTCAAACCACTTCCACTTAATGGAACACAGTCCGGCTTTTTCGAACGAACAGTTCGAAACCACAGGCAGAATCACTAGAAACTGCAACTAAATTGATACAAATTTGAGAAACTACAACTAAAACGCTCAATAATATATTACATATTCAACTAGATTGAATTATCTAGCACCAAAATGCAAAAACATATCAAAAGCCTAATACCATCTGCTACTTGAACATTTCCACTGTCAGCCACTATAAAAAATCTGCCGACTACAAACTTCCTTTCTTAATTCCAAAACCAAAATATACAACGGTGATTATTGATTAAGGTCTAATTTCCACCCATCCTTGTAAAATAAAAAGTTTAATTCATTTTCAAAATATTTTTTAAGTGTTTAGATTATTTAAGTGTAAGTAGAATTGCTTAATAAATTTATTTATTAAAAATTGTCACTTCCTGTGATATGAAAATTCGTATGTACATATGTATATTATTAATTGATTAGATATCATATTACGTCAATTAAATTTAAAAAAATATAAAAAAAGTAAATATAAAATCTTAAAAAATAAATAAATATAAAAAAACAAAACACTTTCTGACTCTTACTAATCCTTAAATTTTTAAATGAACATTATAAGTAAATACACTTCCATGTTTATCTTAAACGGAAGTTATTAATAGTTATTTGATTAAAATTAATATTTTATATTAAAAATAATTATGTATACAAAATTGTTAAAAATTTTACAATTAAACGTTTTATTAATTATTATTTCTTAGGAAATATTTTTCCACTTTTCATTCATAAACTAATTTAAGTTTGTGTATGAATGTCCACATTTTGTTTACGTATACGTATAAATACATACATTATACATGTAGTACATAATAACATATAAATTGCAAAAGTGAATCGTTGTAATTTTTCTTGGGTATAAAATAGAAAACATTGCTTTTTAAGGATGCCTCCAATCACTTCTTATTAATTTCTTAAAAAGTTTTTTAACAATATTCTTAAAATAAATGATCATTGAAGATAGGTACATATACAAAGAATTTAAGCTTTATATATTTTTTTTGAAATAGTTATTTGAATAGCTAGGTAGTAAGTGTTTATAATGACACACCTAAATGTTTACTTCAAAAGAGATAAGGTAAGTAATAAAGAAGCAATCAAATTAAATAATTAGAGCAAGTTAAGATTGCAGTTTAATTTATTTACTTATTTATTAATTACTCATATATTGCATTTTATTTCATGATCATGTAATTGTCAACAATGTAAATTATAACTTTGCACTTATTCAACTTGAATATAAATATGCATATGAATGATTATACTAATATACTAATATTTAAGAATGAGGTTTTTGATGAATTATGTCAAAAATCAAAATGAACAGATTATGTTGGTAAATTGCAGTTAGGTTATAATTTTCCATTTTTAAAAACCCCAAAAAAATCTATAAAAAGGTATATATGTACATAATATTATAAGTATACACACATGGTCAACAAAACAAATCGTTTTCAACAGGTCATCACACGAACCGTTCAACAGGCCATGATTCGAAAATGTTTTAATTCGAGAAAAATGTAATCTTAAAAATTTAGTTTTTTTGTGGTTTGTTTTCAACCAAGTTATTTTAAATTTTATATTTAACATATTGGGAATTCCCCGCTTTTTATGTCAACAAAATTTTAGCTTATTAAATTTTAAATGTTAAAGTTTTGCAAAATTTTTTGTGAACATAAACTAAAATTTTAAAAGCTTAAATACGCTGCATTTTTGGATAATATCAAGTACATAACTATCATTTAATTTAAATTTGTTTTTTTTTTATTATTTAAACTTTAAATGAGAAAAATTAAAATACATATATTTGTACATATTAGTACCTATATAAAAAAGTTAAGTTTCCTTTTAAAAAATTAAAATTTTAATTCGTATTCTTCAGCTCTATTTTGACTGATAACTGAATTTTCAAGTATTTAGGTAATTTTTCATATTTTTTTAATGTAGGTAGTTAATAAGGTAATTTTAGGTAATTTTTTTAATGTACCTAGGTGGTGAAGATTTAAAAGTAAAAACTTTCCATTTTCCATGACATGACAGTGTGTTAAAAATACTATCACTAATGGCACTAAATAGATATTGAAACAGAAATTCCAAGAATTCTTTAAACTTTTTTTTCCAGTTTTTTATTCCCCGTTTGAATATTCTAAAGAAATATTCAAAAATAAAACGAAATAAATTTTCTTTATTAAAATTAAAAATATGTACATATATCTACCTACCTATGTAAATACATACATATATAACGCAAAAACATTCTTGCTATTTAAATATTTAATAATAAAAAAAAAATGAGGAGCACACACTAAACACAAATAACATACCCAATGATTCATTTTAAAAAAATCGAAAAAACCCAAAAACAAAAAAAGCAAAAAAAGGGGGAAAAATTAAGTTTGCGGTCGGTCGCTCGCCGCATTCAAATGACGACAATTTTCTTATTTAGATTTGTATCGTATTTGCTTTTGTTATTGTTCTCTGTTTAATCATTTATGTTATGTTATAAAATATTCCAATGCTTTTAATATAAAATAATATTTTGTTGGTTTCTTTTTTATTTTCATTAAAAAAAGAAGTATATTTTGAGATAAAAAGAGACAAACAATTAATTTTTATAACAACCTGCTTTATTAACGTAAATCGCCTTCACAAAATTTCAACTTATAAAAAGCAGAATTGTACAAAATATACCTACATATACATATGTATATATATTTTATATTCCTACTAGCGTGCTATGAAATTAATATATATATTACATACATACACAACGAATAGAGTCGATGTAACAAAAACTGAGAAAATCTCTGTATCTTTCTGTACGATTGTATGACCTGACATTATTGCTATACTTTGCGATCGACAGTTATGCGTATATTTTTTTTCTTCTTTGTTCGATCTTCATTTCACTTTATGTTCCGGAAATTCCAATTGCAAAATATTTTTAAAGCTTTGTACAATTTTTTTAAGCAGATTGGAACAAATATCTTTTAATATTTTAAGGGCATTATACACTTGTTTTTGTTTTTTATTTGAAAATAACGAAATTTATAGCATCGTGGAGACTGTTGCAATAAAAAGTTCTGTTATTTTTCTATTAACGCTTATTGTACAGAACAATATTTGTTAAAATGTGTTCGGGGGGCTTAGATCATTTCCGTTAGTTTTTGGCGGGTTTTAAGATTTTTTAAAGTGTTTTTTAATTTGCTTACAAACTATTTCAAAAGAAATACAATTAATACATGAATAAATTAGACACACCGTTTAAAATAAATAATCAAATTTGAAAATGGTGACATATAAAAAAAAATTGTTTGGAGAGATGAAGCACAGAACTGAGAGAGATAGGATACCTTCGTTCTTTATTATACATTTTTCGCGTTACCTTCGTTCTTTATTATAAGCGTTTTTTAAATACAAATAGATATGTATTTTATATATAGATATGTATATTTAATGCCTTGGGCAAAATGAACGTAGCAATGACTCAGCTTAGAAGTTACAAAATGTCAAAAACCCCAACTATCAAATTTTTCAAGCTAAGTTGCAAATCTTTGAAGCTGCATTAAAGTGACATTTAATGTAAACAAATTCATTAAATAAACGTACATAATTCATTTTTCAATCAGTTAACCGATTAATCAGTAATAATAAATATAAATGGCTGGCAAAACATAAACAATTAGCTGTCAAAGTAGAATAGAAGTTTAGCGTCAAGACTGCATTGCAATTTTGTTGTTGTTTTCTTTCATATATTTAACTTTTGAAGTAGTATGTCACTTTGTTGCCTACGCTCATTGTACTTATGTGGTAAAAAAGTTATTGGGTTTTGTAATATTCATAAATGTATTAATAAAAATAAATTTTAAATTTAGGGCAACATAAAGTCATGTTCCTTAGGAGGTCTAAAAATGTAGCTTTAAACTTAAATATATAACTCAAAAACTATGCCGGTTGTAAGATTTATTAAAGTTGGTTTTGCGACGTTCAAGTTTAGAACTCTTCATACTTTTTGCATACCGCGCATACTAATTTTACACATCAGAATTTTTTTAAGCTCGCTAAATGTATTTGGAGAATTGATTTTTACATAATTTAAATATTTTTAAAACATAAAGTCAGACAGACACTTTATTTTATAAATAAGCAAATTCATATAAATTAAATACATAAATTCAGAGAAAAATAAAATAATTTATTAATATTTACATAAAATTGTCCCCTGCACTGCAAATAAAAATATAAAACAAAATTTCAAATCAAGTAAGTAAGCACTAGGCAGTAAAACACAAATTAGCTTGAAAAAAAAAATGTGAATTCCCAATTTTCTAAAAATAATCATCACACGAGGTCATTAAAGGCCGTTCAGTATTTTACAGTGGGGAAAAAAAAAACAAATCAAAAGCTCAATATTAATGTTGTAAATGGCATAAGAAAAACACGAAAGAAGATTCATAAATAAGTACCATATTTATTAAAATTCATATTAAAAAACATCAGCGCCATCAGCATCAAAATCTTAAGTGATAAAATTCAATGCTAAATAAACATGTATGTGACGTGTTGTTAATTCAACTATTCAACTTATTCAAAACAAATTTAATTTCTCACTCTTTCTATAAAGTAGTTTCTTACTCTTTTTCTCATTTTTCATAATATTTTTTTTTTAAATATTTTTCTTGAATATTTGATCTTGTTATTTATTTATTAATAGTTTTTTTTTTATTCTTCTGTTTTCTACTGATTGAAAACTTTTTTTTTCTAGTTCCGGACTTATGATTAAAGAAAATTTCTTGGAAAAACCTACAAATTTTTTTTTAAAAAAAAGCTACAAATAAATATAGAATAAAAGATATAATGTATATATTTACTTTCAAATTCATTCATTCACAAGTTTCTTTTGTAGTTTTTGAAGTATATAATATACATTGGTACCTAAAGTTTTAGTTGTAACTAGTTGTAGATTGAAGCACCGAGGGGGTCAAAATGTTACATTGTATACCTATTGTTTTCTTTTTCTTTTTAATATTTAAACACAGGCATGCATTTGCGCAATAATTTTGTTTATTCGTACGATATATAGCGTGATTATTTTCGGCAAAAACATCATATTTGACATAATGTAGTATTTATATGCATATGTATATTACTTTGTATTTAAATATTACATAAAAATTTTAAGCAATCGTTATTTATAAAAAATTTGTAATCATATTTCTCTGAATCGAAGGTCCTTTCAAAATATATTGGACAAGCTTGCATGCTAATTGGTGCATAGTTTATGTCTTCACTTTCTAGTCTCCAATTTTTCTGAAATTTTAATTATTGACATTCGGCATTCGTCCGGGACTTTATAGATAAGATAGGCATAGATAATAAAACGTCCTCGCTACATTTTCAATGGAATATGATATGTATGGGTATAGACTATAGAGTATAGAGTTAATATAAATTTAATAATTCCCTTAAGTCAATTCGAGGCTTGAGATATTCTCACTTAAAAGACTGTTGGGAATTCATTTTGTTAAAAAAGGCTAATAAAATTGCATCAAACGTTTTTCATTCATTCAACCGGCAGTTATTAAGTTTTTTCGAAAAATAATGGTGGCATTGATTTATTTTAAGATGTTGTTGTTTCTATTGAACACGTGACAATATTTTGTTGCTTTTTTTTGTAAAATGAAAAGAAAATAACAATTAAAAGCTTTGCGAATAGTTAAGTAATTTTCCTTGGAATTTGTAGAAGGTTAAAAAACATTTTTTTAAATGAAATTTCTGGAATTTACGTTTATAGAATATCTTATGCAATAAGTAGGTTAGAGTGAAGAGTCATCAGTCAACTAAAGCAGAGAAAGAAAGAATAATAATAGTAAAAAAATGGAAAAAAAATGTTGTTGTTGTTTTTCAATGAAAAGTTGTTTTTACACCGATTTTCCTTTTGTTTAATTTTCCATTTGTGTATATGTATGTATATATTATGTAGAAACCGAACCGATTACACCGGCTATATAAAAACAACATATGTACAAGAAATATCTAATACATAATATGAAAATATAAGGATGAATGAGGGTGAGGAAGAAAAATGATTTAATAGGGTTTATATTTTTAGGAGAAAGTATGTATGAAAAAGTAGATATACCTAACCTACTACTAATAACAATTTGGAAAAATGTACATACATATGTACATACATATTTTTTTAGGAATCCAAATCAATGTGACTTAAAAATTGTAAATAGAAAATAAATGTTCCTGTGTTATTTGTTATTGTTTTTTGAACTTTCGTTAATGAATTTAGTAATGAGTAAATGACTCATGATGAGTCATGATTCATAAGTAAAATAGGTAGATTTATGTAGATATACCTATTATAAAATAGGTTGTTTTTTATAATTTTATGCATGTTGTATGTTTTTATACAATTCGATTAATATGAAAAGTACCTATAACTTTATTTATTAATTCGAAGAAAGCATACTCAGCATACTAAAACTTTTAATAACACAGTAATTCTTTTAACATTCCTATAATTGAACTCGTCATAATTTTAAATATAATTAATACATATAATGTGAGAGGCACCGTGTCCGCAAACGCTATTTAGTGCCCGAAAGCAGTATTTCAATTTTAAAACGAAATAGAAATTGCAATGAAAAGTTAAAAGTGAAAAAAAAACTCTTCTTTTTTCTTTATTAAGGATTAAAAATTTTGAAAATAATAATGCACTTGTTGCAAAATTCAAATTTAACAAGACTTTTAGATCCTTCTGTTGCTTTAGCATTATTTGAATAACAATTGAATAAATTTTTGCCCTTGTAATCGTAAAAGTAAAAATTAAGGTGCTGTTAAATTAGATACTAACAGTTTCGAACCCGTACATACATATGTATCAGTATACATATGTACTTACAAAGATTTTCTTTTTAATTGAATTTTTACTATAATATATATATATTACAATACATACATGCCCTAATAATTTAACAGTTATTTACAGCATATACCCGTTTTTTTTCAAGTTTAAATTTTAACCCTTTATCTTTTGCACTATAAAAGATAATTTTTCAAAAAAACTATAAGAGAGACAAAAGTTTCCCACAAAATTTTACAAAGTTCAAAAATTTCAAATAAATCTTAAATTTGTATAGGGTTTATAAAATCTATACCTACCTAAAAATATCAGAACTCTCCACTCCCATTTTAGATTGATTTTAAACAATTTATTGCTCTTAAAACTATTCATATAATGTTATAATTATAATATATTATAATACAAAATAATTTGCTTTAATTAGTTTCACCTTTAATACAATCTCATATTTAATTATAGCACAAGATTCTTAACTTATTGTGTATTTGCTTTTTAATTTTTATCGTGAGAAAATTTAATTTTTAAATATAATAATTATTTTTGGTTTTAATTATTAATTGAAAATAATAATTATACATAGAGATTTACAAGTTGCATTTACATAAATAAAGATATTTTTCTAATTATCAAAAACAATATATAACAATAGATATATAAAAGTATATAAGTTTACAAAGCTTTTAATTCAGAAAGGTTTGTACTCTGTACGTGCTGCCTAGCATTAAACGATGTTCGAAATGAAAAAATTCGAAAAAATTGTATGTATTATATTATAACTTTACCAATTCTGTCTATTGAACTAGACGTTACGTTCAAAATTTGCAGCGAAATGTCAAAAAAAAAGGTATTCTGCTAAACGTCAAAATCTTGCAATACGTTTTTTTTTATATTTCGAATTCTGGACTATGGTAAACGCGAAACAAAGTTTTAATACATAAACATATATTTGTTCGTAAAATTACGTAAAACTTGAGACGCCGGAAAGAGAGGTCAACAAAAAGCTAATAAAATTTTACTTATTTTTGATAAAAACAGGTTTATTTATTTAAAACAAGTATAAAAATCTAACTTTTAATTATTTCAAAATACACCAAATATTTCAAAGCATTTAAACGCCAAACGTATAATATTCCCATTTTGCTGAAAAACAATTTTTTCAATTGAGACGACGCGTATATTTTCTTGCGTTTAGTAGGATTGACTTTATTAAAAAAATAAACAGTTTTATTTCAAAAATATTTTTCATCAGCTTATTTTAAATGTCAATTTTTAATTTTTACATAGGAATTGAGTAAAAGTGTCCTAAAAACGATTTAGTTCCTCTGTTTTTTATTTCATAAAATTATTAAGATACTGTCAACTGTCAAGTTTTTGATTGAATGTCTTGTGCAGTTTTTGATTGTTCAATGATACCTGGAGTGTACTGTGTATGATACTAAATAGATGTCAGTGCATTTAATGTAAAAAATTAAATAATTGTTTATTTATACTTATTAATGCAAAAAAAAAATCTGTTAAGTATACATGTATGTAAAATTATACGCATCATGCATAATACCCAAGTAATATTTTAGAACATATGAATTTTAATTTACCCATAATAAAAACATATCACATTGGAAAACGTTTAAGTAAACTTTACTTATGCAATTAAAAATTTAACACATAAATAAAAAACTAGGTTAAATTCTTAGAAATCAAATCAATAAAATATTATAAAATAGATATTTTAACTCCCACTTAAAAAAATTAAATAACCCTGTTTAATAATTTTTTTATTTTACATTTAAATAAATTATTATTATTTAGGTATGTACATGTATACATAGATGTGTATATATGTATGTATATATTTTTAATTTTTATATTTTAAAAATCAACTTAAAAATTAATAACGCGACACAAACGTACAGGGAAAAATTTTTTTATATTATGTATTTGTCATCTAAAAACAATTTTTTCAAAGAAATCTATAAAAAAAAGCTCAATTTTATTTTCATTGAACCATTTCACCACCTACATTAATTCTTTCAGAAGGCCTGGACATCGAAAATATTTGAATGTATTAGTACACATTGTTAAAGTGTGTGAAAAAAAGCTCTTCCAAATGACGTTTCTTAAAAAAATTTTTGTACTTTTATGTTTATGTTTTTTTTTTTAGGTAAAATCATGTAAAATTTAAATTTTCATCAATTTTCTTTTAGAGTTTTCCCTATGAAATAATTGTCCAAATATTATAATTTTTATATTAAAATAAAATTTGAAATTTTTTCTTTAACATATCAAAATTTCAGCTTTCAACTCGAAATTTTTAATATATTTACAGCAAAATATATTCAATGATTTTTTAAGTATTAAAAATCACCGCCATTTTGACACTCTCAAAAAATATTTGAATAGACATTTATCATGTTTTTTAGTGAACATAACCTTTAAATTAAAAGCTATAATTTCAAATTTTTTCAACGATTTCGGTAAGTAGTTCAAATTCAATCTAAGTTTTAATATATATAAATTTAATAAAAAATTATAAAATTTATATATAAATAAAGCTTAAAGAATTCTCTTTTCACTCGTAAAAAAATTAAATTTGAAATCATTTTTTTCAGCACATTTCCAAGAAAGAATCGGAAATGGAGTACCACATTCTGGGTAAGAAAGTTTTTTCTAATAAGTACAGTTTCAAATAAAAAGTAGTTGCGTAGTGTAAAATTGTGTAGAGTAGTATTTTACAAGTACCTTAATAAAATAAAATAATATTTTTGATCTCAATTTAATATTATTTTAAAAATATTTAAATATTTTTTGTTAATAAAGAATTAAATAATTTTTATAAATAAAAGATTTTTTTTTTTTTAAATATACTTCAATAATATTTTATTTTATATACAATACAAAGGTACTTGTAGTTTAGTTATCAAATTTCTAATTTAAGTTTTTTAATTGAATTAACTTTCTTAAACATTATATTTGAAATTTAACAAAGTTAATTCAATTATTAAGTGCCTTATATTGCCTTTTTTAATAATTTATTTAAAATGGGTCGTAAATGCTCGGTTGTTGGATGTAAATCCAATTATAACAGTAGCACGAATTACGTTACAACTTATAAATTTTCGGTAAAAGAAAATTTAAAAAAATTATGGGTAAACGCTGTTGGAAGAACGAACTGGCAACCAACAGCCTATAGTACCGTTTGTAAATTACATTTTGAAGATTCGTGCTTAACTGTAGATAAATCGCAAAGGACGCGATAAATACCAGGCATTGTATATTATATATATTAATTTTTATACCCTACACCTATAGAATAGGTAAAGGGGTATATTAACTTTGGTATGGTGTTTGTAACCACCTAAAGGAAGCGAGCTAGATATGGAAAAGTATATATATTTGTGATCAGCGTGACCGCCTTAGTCGATATAGCCATGTCCGTCCGTCCGTCCGTCCGTCCGTCCGTAGGCACGATAACTCAAAAAATAATGGAGCTATCTTGATGAAATTTTAACTGTAGGTTACTAGGACTGAAAGTACCATGGGAACTGGTTCTGGTCGAGTTTAATTTCGAAGCCAAAGAATATATTTTCTATGTCCTATGTGTCTCCGAAATCTAGACTTAATTGTAGTGGTTCAGCTATGTTCAAAGGTACTTGCTGCATTTATGTAAAATTTATTTTTATATTTAAATGAATTATATGAAAAGGTGTAAATTTTTAATTGTATTTTAAAAATACATTTATTGCATATTTTGCGTTTATAAGCTTTTCTATTAGGTATATAAACTAACCATTTAAAATAATTGAAATTTTTAAAAATTTGGATTATTAAATATATTATGCTTTAATTATCTTTTTATCACAAAATTTAATAATTAGAATTTTTTCATTTTGTAATTGAATTGGAATAAATATATTTTCATTTATTTCAAGTTTGTTTGTTTTTTAATATTTTTAAATAGATAAATTAGTAAGAATTTGTAGTATTTTTTAATAGATAGGGTAATTAGAAAATGTTTTTAGTATTATACAGTTAATTTGGTTAACTATGTCTTACGATCAAATTAATAACAGCTTCTATGGTGTTAAAATGACTTATGGATATGTCCTTAAATTTGAACCAAATAGGTGTAGGGTATTTCTAAGTCGGTTGCACCGACTGACTGTATCTTTACTTGTTTTTATTTAATTACTTATTTTTTATTTCCATTTATTTATGATTTATATTTTTCAATTTTTAATATTCTAATGAAATAATTAAACTCATTCAAATTCCCACTGAACACAACTTTTTTTTTGACCATTAATTTACGACATTAATAATCTTTTTGAAAGCTTCTAAGAAGCTTTTTCCTATTAAAATTTTTTTTGGAAGCAATTTTTTGAAATCCATACTTATGAATGAAAAAATTAAAGTTAAAATTTTTTTTTGTTACTAAATGATGTAAAAAAGATGATATTTCAATTTACTCTTTTAACATAATTAAAAAAAATCAGTAGTTTTTGAGTTATTTTAACATTTTTAACAGGACTCCCGCGTTTTCCCATAAGACTACGTGTAAATTTCATTTGCGGGAGTCCTATTTTGAGCTTTTTTTCTTTAGATGTCCAGGCCTTTTGAATTATTGTAGGTTATGACCATTTCAATAAGTGTTTATTTATAAATAAGTGTGTATTTGCATGCATGCATATGTATAAGTGATAACATTCCAGATGTCACTAATACAAAAGTAAAAGTAAGAAAGTTTCTTTAGAGAATCTGTAGTTTTTTTTTTAAGCAATATACGGCTGCAAATTTGAACACAATTTTAAACAGCAAACTGTTTGTTGAACATTTCTATTTAAAAAAAACAATACCTTAATTTGTACATAATTTGACAAACCTTTGCTATATAATTTTAACAAGTAAAACAAGTAACCATTAAAAAATCACCAAGTCACACTTTATATATGTACATAATAACAATATGTATTAAACACATGCATAAAAAATTAAATGTCAATTTCATATGAAATATCAAATACGTGATTTTTTTCATATATCACATTTTGTAATATCGTAAAAAAATATATATGGGTGGTTGGGGGGATTTGGTTTGCAATTGCTTTTCTGAGAGTGTATGGTATGGAGCCTATGGAGGTAATGTGAATTTTGATTTTGATTAAATTGTAATTTTCCTTAAGTACGAATTGCGATTTGCGAGCGACAACCAATACCATGATAATAAGAGAATTTGAGAAATTAAAATTAAGAAAAAGAGAATAATAAAATGTAAATGAGAGAGAAAAGCTTAAGCGAAATAAAGCTAAGAGCAAAGTAGAAAATTAAAATAGAGAATATAAAACTCAAAGAAAATTGATGAAAAGCAATGGAATGCCAAATGAAATGAAATATAGATAGAACCGGAGAATTGAATTGATTGATACAATAATAATAATGAGAACCTACAGTCTACAGACCTCGTGGTATAAAAACTCGCTGATGATGACGCATTCATTTCATTCAGTTAATACGGTTAGAGTTGTTGATAACAGCTAAAATTTTCGCGTAATATTTAATTAAAATTAAAAAAAAAAAAAAAAAAAATAATTCTATTTTTATAAAATAAATAAAAAAATTTAATTGCTATTTTACATTATTAATTAATAATTACAAATAAATTTAAACAGTGATAAGAAAATTTAAATTGTAATATATAATATTGTTTTATTATTGGATTAAAAACAAACAATAATCAAAAAGGTTATCAAGATCAAATAAATTTTACTTTAAAATTAAAAAAAAAAAAAAAATTAAGTTTTATTTAATTTATTGTTTAAACTTTTGTGTAAAAACAGTTTAAAATACTAGTTAGTTAGTCAATAACAAATTGATTAACATGATTTTTTATGTGTTGTAAAAAAAATTTTTAATTAAGTTAAAAATTTCTTGAATATTAACTTGTAAACTTTTAATCTATACGGGTTTTTTTTTTTAAATTAATACACTTAGCATAGTTTAATTTTTAAACGTGTGACTAATCTAATCGTTAGCTATACAATATTGATACTATTTTAAAAAGAAGGACTTTAAACTTCGTTTAATATATACTTATTAAACAAATTTTTTTAAAAGTATTATTTTACATTTTATATAATAAATTTTTATGATTAAATTATAAAAAAAAAAAAAAAATAAATGAGAAACATGACGCTGGATAATAATTTTCTATTTAATGATGATTTTTTAAATATACCTTTTGGTGGTAGTAACAGTAATACACTATCACCAGATTCAAAAATGGTAAGTACTTTAAATTAGTGGCTTTTAATGTATTGTGTACTTAATGTATTAAAAAAAAAAAAAATAAAAGACCACGTAAGTTTTTTGTTCTTAAAATTACGAAAATTGCGCAAAATAATTAAAAAATTTAGGAAATTTACAAAAAATGTGGAAAATAATAGCAATTAAAAGTACCTATTAAAGAGTAGTTAATTATATTATTTTAATATGTATTTATTTAGAATTTATATTTAATAACACTTCAGATTTTGAAAAATCGCTTACACCATCGGTAACTACATATGTACTTATAAAGTTAAAATAAGTATAAGTATAATAATTAATATTGTCTAAATCGTGCAAATAATTTAATAATCGAATATATATTAAACTATTGTAATTTTAAAATTTTTTTAATATCGTAAATAAAATAATTCTGAACAGAGTTGGTAATTATTAATTAAATTAGTTATATTATAATATGTGTCGTTAAAGTTGAATTGCTTACAAAAATTATTATATATATAAAATATTCATAGATATTTAGTTTAAATCAGATTTATTTTTCCAATTAAGTGCTTAGATTTTATTAATACTTCAACTATTTTTACAATATCAGCATAATTTATAAAATTGTAATTAGCCATAAAGTGAACTTTACAACTTAAGTTTTTTAAAATACAATAATGAAATATGTAGATACATATATATATCTATTTATGCATTCGTTTCAAACAGTGATTTCTATACCGCATTCTAATGTTTTAAAAGTAAATCAATAGGACATAAAATATAGGATATTATGTGCCTTGAGTTATAGAGCACTCAGTAGATAAAAATAAGTAGGTACATAATGTTGAATTTAAATGTCCACTTCTTTATGATTTGAAATATAATATTAAACTGTGATTGATAAATAATCATATTATATTGAATATGTTCTATTTAATTATTGATTTACGTATATAAATACATATTTTATTAAATATTTTAATTTTTAAATTGAAAACATTGTTTTTTATCTTACATTTGTGTTTTCCTTTTTGTTAAAATCTCTGATTTTTGTCATATTTTTAAAAAGTACTGTAATACTTTCATTCTTTTTTTTTTTACATATTCTTAATATTTTTTTTGTTGAGTTCAATGTTATTTATAATATTTTTACTAAAAGTATGTATGTATATAAAATGTATATAAAATGTATGTACTAATTTACACTCTATTTGATTTTTCTTAAGAAAATTTCCAATAAATTTAGAACAAGGACGAAATTTTGTATTTCTATATATAAATATTAGATACCTATATACTATAGTATATAATAAACATCTGATTTGTTGTATGCCCATAATAATTTTGGCGTCGTGTTATAGATTTTTCTTGTAGTGTCATGCCATGTATTCATGTTGTTAGGGATATACCAATACTTATATTTCTCTTTGGCGACACATTATTAATGTTTTTTATTTCTGTTTTTTTAGATAAAAATATTTTTAATCAATTATTTTATAGTATACAGTAATATATAAATATATATATACGTGATTATGTTAAAAAGGATATTCTAAATGATTATTAAATAATAATTAAATTACATTACTTAGACTAATGTTAATTGAAAAAAATTGCAACATGTAAATTGAATTAAACCCCATCTGTTACTTGTATATGTAGTTAAAAAATTTTGTATTTAATTAATATTAGGTTTTTAAAATATCTGTTTATTATTCAGATAACACTCTGATAAAAAATTAATTTTAGAATCAATAAATTGTAGAATATACCTATATAAGGTATAAGGTAAATATCAACAATGAGCAACCGTTTAATAGTATTGAAATAGGTATATAATAATTAAAATATTAATAAGTTTTATGAAATACAAAAAAATACTAAAATAATGAACCTTACTAAAAGTACTGGTGGCTCACAAGTAAAATATACTGGAATATCATACAGCTCTGGTTTATACTTTTATAATATTAGAAACTAATATCTAATTGATTTTTCCTGGATTTAATATGTATATTGTAATTGTATATTAAAGTTTATATTTATCTAACTGACTATTAATTGAAATTACAATTACAAGTTGTGAAATATTTGCATACTTAAATAAAACCATTTCTTATAAAACGTTGTTCGTTGAGAAAAATCAAAAATTATTTCAATTTCATTTTAAAATTGATAACAAAATGATTCAGAAAATTTAAACTTGATAACTGATAACTTTCTGATTTATTTTTTTATGCTTTTATTTATAATTAATTTTTTTTTCTTCTTCATAAATTGCTTTGACGTCATTTGAAATTTTGTAAATAAAAAACTAATCTTTGCAGCACATTTAGTATCCCTATACCCTTAGTACTTAAGTACAATCTATGCAATTTTTCAGATAAATGTATAAATATATTTTTAATTTTTTTTAGATTTTTTTTTTTGTGTTGTTGGTTAATTTTTTATGTGTTTTGGCGACAAAATTTGGATTTTATTTTTCTTTGAATTAAAGAATTATTTAATTTTTTTGATTTTCTCGTATAGGGCAGAAGAATATGTTTTTGTATTTTTGGCGACAAATAGTCTTTTTTAATACATAAATGAAAATTTTGTATATAAAAGTGAAAACAAACACACACAGTATTGTACATAATATAATTTTATTGAATTGAAAATTTTAATAATTTTCTTAAGTTTTATCGTTTTATGTAGGCTTACAGAATCACAATTAAATTGATCGGTCCGTTGGTTCTCTATATTTTCTCTATTTTCTGTCCCCAGCACAATTTCAATTTAACAAAATTTCGGACATGAAAATTATTTTAATTTTTATTTTAATTTAATAGTTAATAAGGTTAAAATTACTGCAGTTCTTGACTATTTGGCTTTGTTTTTTTAATTCAGACCATTTGAAATTCTTTTAATAAGTATCTATAATTGACTAGTTTTTTTTTTAAATCAAAAACTGCAATATTTTTAATAATTTTAAAACAAATTCTAGTTCAAAAATTCCTAATATATAAATAATATACATACTTAAATTGAATAATTTATTGTCGATATTACAGATGTATTTAATATATAGGTAGGTAGGTATATAAATAAAAAACAATATATGTAGTTCACTTGAATACTAGTGCCATGAATAGTTTTCATTTTTTTTTTATTTACCTTGAATTGAATAAAAACTATTGAATTTGCCATTTCACATAATGTACAATCTGAATCTCCTAGCAAATAGATGTTTGTAATAATTCTGTAGAATGTGTTTAATATTATTTTATGAATTTTTTATATGTACTTATATCTGTATATTTTTTATAAGATTCTTAAATTGAAACATCTCTTGATAATAATTTTCATCGCATATAATTATTATATAATAACATAATTATAGATTTTTGCAAATTCACAGATTTTCTTCGATTTTTCATGTATGTAAATAGTTATAAGAGTTAGGTAAAAGTAATACTTTATGAAATAAAAACTACCCCAAGTCAAATCACATAGAAAATATTAATTCATAATTAAACTTTCGTAAATATTGTACAATCATGGAGGTAAAAAATTCCTAAGCTTTTAGATAAAATGCTCAGTAAAAAAAAGGAGATATTAAAATCAATCAATTGAATATGTTAAGCTTAAATTTTAGGAACAGTTATTTCATGAAACAGTTATAAAAAAAAAAATACATACTTTAGGGCGTTTTCAACCCTTCGTCAGTAATATTAGACTTCAGCACTATTCGTCATTTCACTCCCACAAAATAATAAATTATCGCACTATATTTTAATGATGATTATAAATTTTTCAGAACTCTGTATATTCAAAATCAGAAACCTGTGAACCCCCCATTTGGTAACAGAACTTACATAAAACAAATTATAAATAAGTAGGTATATATAAAAAAAATCTACTTTTAAGCTTCTGTATTGGAATACAAATTTTAATTAAATTTTTTAAGCTATCCATTAAGTTAAGATAAAGTTGAAAAATACGTTTAAACCAAGTTTACACTAAAATACAAGGTAAAAAATTAGACAATAACAAAAAATAAATTTTATTGTTGCTATATTTTGGTTTTATTTTTTTTTTTGTGACATTTTATTTTAATTTAACTAACACATACATCTATATATATATATTTTATATTTTTTAACTTTGTTTTTATTTCTAAACAAATTTCTAGAATATTTTTTTTTAAGTCGAAAGGTTCATTTTTTTTTCTTTAAATTAAAAACCGCGAAACGAATTTTTAATAATAATAAAAAAAAAAAAATAAAAACAATAATGACGATATTGAAAACAAAGAAAATATAAAAATAACAAAGTAAGACTCAAAAATAATTGCAATACATTTGCCTTGTTACAAAAAGTAGTTATATTTAAAGTTGTATTTAAAATATTTGTATGATACCTTTTATATGTTTATATGTCAGATTCCGGACTTTATTTCGTTTTATTTTTGTTAACAACTGTCACAATCTTTAAATAAACCTTACAATTAGGTTATTCCCCGCACCCCTACAAAAAGATTATTAAAAAATGTAATAAAAACCAAATTTTAATTAAATTTATTTTAATTTTGATCATTTCAAAATATTTTTAAATTTTTCAAAACTTATGTACCCAACTTTGTACAGGTGTTAAATACACCATTCAATTATCAAATACTTTAAAATAAAATATTTAAGAAAACAATATGTGTTTCTTTTTATTTGTTTTTATTATTATTATTATTATTAAATAAATTCTGTAAAAAAAATAAGATATAAACAATATTTTATTTTTATTTAGTTGGTTTATTTTCTTGTTATTTTGCGACGAAATTACAAAATAATAAAAGAAACAATTCATTTAATTCATATATAGATATTTTAAAATATAAAAAAAAATGCCAAAAAAAAAAGCTGACTGAGCCTCTATTGTAAATATTTGATAATTTTTATTTTAAAAATAAGTTAAAGTTGAAAAATAAAAAAAATAAAAATAACGACATCGCGTGTATCGTATACCTATATATAGCCAGTTATATATAAAATATCAAAATAAAAAAAAAGGGTTGCGGTCTGAGTTTCTAAGTTCTTAAAAGGCACATTATTATACGACCAAAAGTCCAAAAACTTACGTAAAGATAACGTTTATTTGAAATTATTATCTTTGAATTTATTTCGGTATGGTCATCCATGTTGCTGTTGTTGCAATATTTGTTTCATTTATTGAACCCAATAAAGTTGTAGGTTACATATATTTTATAAATTGTTGAATAAAACTGTAAACCGTTATTTTATGAGCTAATAAGGTATTATTAACTGATAATTGAAGTTTATTATAGTTTTACGTTTCCAAATTCTTGTATTATTTAATATGTACCTATGTTTTTTTATCGATAAGTTTTATATGGAACAGTATGGGATTGCTGACCGCTAATTTTAGGCGCTTCTTGTTCGAATCGCATTGAAAGTGAGAAAATTGGTTTTCGACTCGATTCAGGCGCCTTTCGCCATCGAGTTGAAATCAGTGGTATAACAAATAATTAGTAAATTTATAGTAATAATAATAACAAATAAACTAATATTATAAAATAGATACAGAATATAAAAAAATTAACAAAATAATTTAATTGAATAATATAACTCACAGATACAGAATCCCGTATAACTTAAATTCGATTACAATATTTGTAGATATATCCACATAAATCTATATATGTTTAAGACCTAGTACTATCACGTGTATTTTATTATACCTATATATGTTAAATTCATTAGGACCAATTTTATTTATAGTTAAAAATGTATGTCCAGTTACTTTTCGTTCTGTTCTACTATGTCCCTTTTTATAGACTGGCTTGTTAAATATATAATATCTTTTAAGTCCAATTTATTTCTATGCACTTACGTAACTTAAATTAAGCATGGGCACAGGACATGTACACATTCGGTTATACATACTTAAGTAAACGACTTATGTGTCAAGTTCTTTTTATTTGTAGAAAATTACTACTAAAAATTTTTATATTTTAACGAAGATCGAACTCAGATCTGTTTACACGCCACTTAGCTAATCACTACACCATACAACTCTTATGAATTTATGGTCATATTTTTAATATTAATGTATCACTAACTTCCAGAATGAAAAATAAACCCATCAACACAGGCAAGTTAATATAAAAGTATATAATAAAATAACCATTAAGTTGTTATTTCAATCGATACCTAATATTAAAAAATATTTCTAACAATCAATTGCGTTTAACACGTATTTAAAATAAGTAGGACAAATATAAAGTCGGTTTAATATGTAAATATCTCCAGAAAAAAGAAAATAAAATAATATTAATATTTTAGTTCAAAGATCTTTGTCTAATATTTTAGTGTGAAATTGTTTTTTTTTATTTAAAAAGTTTCGTAATTAAAAGCAATTTGTTAAATTGTTAAATATTTTTCGATCATTTTGTTTATTTGATTTTTAGCTGAAATTTTAAACTTTTTAGGACAAAGAAAAATATTATCCAGAAATAAAATAAAAGCAAAAATAAAAAAAAACAAAAAAATGTCTACATATGTATGTGTAAGTTTAAAAAAAACCAATCCAAATATGAAGAAATAAACGCTACTATTAATAAATTTACACCCGCCAATTACTTTACTTGTCGTCAACACATATTATTTACCATGACAATACACTGAATGGAATTTTTTTTTTTTTAATTTTTTATTATTTTGTTTTTTTTTTTTAAGTCCTCAATTTCAGACAACCTTAAACTCTAAGAAAAGCTAACTGCACAATAATAAAAAAACAACGGAACATTTTAATATCTTTTTGCAATTTATATTAAGTTTGCGCAAAAGTTAAACTAATGACAACGATCGGATCGGAACACGTGCGTTTTTTCTTTGAACAAAGAAAAAATTTTGAGCTAAAAAAACAAATGAAATAATATGTACACATTTACCTACATACAAAATATGTACATAATAAGAAAAATTGAAATACACAAAAAATAAATAATATACTAATAAAATAAGTAATAAAAAATAAAAAAATAAAATAAAAACTATTAAAATGTTGTTTTTTTTTAAAAATTAAAAAAAAACCTGAAAACAAAAATGACGTTTTAAAAAAAAAATTAATTTAATTTAAATAAGCATTAAGCAGTGTTAACCCAATCTACAGTCTGCACAATATTCACAGTTTTGTATTTAAAAAACTGTTTATCGTGAATTCAAATTACATGCAAAATGATATTAAAAAAAATTTAAATTAGGTATTATAATCTTAATATTTTGAGTTATAATTTATAATAGGCTTAGATGAGGGTTGAAATTTCTAGAATATTTATTTTTAGGGATTTTACAATTCGATTTTTCTCAATACAGGAACAAGTTGAAATAGGGGGGACATATTACATTCTTATTATTTGAATTGATCTTAATGAATTCAACATACAATTTAAACATGAGGTAGTACCATTAAGTCATTAATTTGAACCCAATGGCGAATGGTACATTTCAGTCCGTTCGAAAACCATATAAAAGTTATTTTTTTACGTGTATTGGTATTCGAATTCCCGGGTCTCTCAAATGAAAAGTTGGCAACTCAAACCATTGATATATATTTTATTATTATTAATTCAATATTGTTCAATGTGTCTACAGGTCATAAGTATTTAAATAAATAGGGCCCTTATTAGCTATCGAAAATTTGCGAATAGTAATTTTGAGAAAATTTTTAGGTATAAAGAGTTTTATAGAAGAGCACATTAATTTAATTAATTTTTTTAAACTGTCACTTAATAACCTTGAAGAGGGAATCGCATTTTCTTAGATGAATCTTTGCAAAACTTAAATGAACTTATACATAAGAAAACCAGTCTGTTAGTGTTATTTGCAGTAGGATTTTAGTTACTATAATTTGTATGATTTCTCGTTAGAAGTCCTTATATTCAGTTGTGTTGCAATGTGATTATGTTTTTATAATTACTAAAGATCTAACAATTAAATGCAACAGTATAGTTTTGCAAAGTTAGGACTTGAATTTATTCTTGTTTTAAAAAAACAAAATTCAAAACATCAATCTATATTTTTTTTATTGTAAAACTTTTAATTTTAAATTTGATTTTAGATTTTATATTTTTATTATTTAAATTTTAAACAATAAATATGAAACTTGGTTAACCATAAACTCGCTTTGTTTGGTAAACTGCTATAAAATGTGCGCTGAATAAAAATGAGACAAACTTAAAAAAAAAAAAGTGGTTTAACACTTTAACCATTAAAACTGTTTTTGTTTTTTATTTAAATTTTATCCGCAGTATTTTGTTTTTTATTTTAATAAAATGTGACATGTGTAGTTAATAAAATATTTCTTGTGTTCGTTCCTGAGAGCATTCAGAAACGTTAAACTATTACAATTCTGTTTAAATAATTTAATTTTTACACATATTTTGAAAATTCTTTTATTAAGGATAGAAAAGGGAAGTAGTGGAAGAAAATATAAATTAATCGAAGGCAAATGGTTTAAAATTGAATAAAAGATTAAATTAATTTATTTGAATTCATTGATATTACTGAAGTTATATTAAATAATTAAGTACAAATATTTAATAATTTTTAAACCCAATGAAAAATCATTCCAAAAACCTATTCTCGAAACCAAACTTTACATTTGCATAACAGATTCCTTGGTAAAATTTAGTTAAAAAAGGGTGTGATATTTGATGGGTTAAAGTCGCACACTATCTTGGGTAACGCCGGACAGTGCCGGACAGTTACAATAAGTTTCAAAATCTTACGATCTATTGAATTTTAAGGGTATTTTCTTATAAACCTACCAATATATTTTTTGGGGAAAATTGGAGGAGATATTTAGAAGAAAGTTGTAAATGTTCTTCTTAAATTTTGACTTTAAATAAAGGGTAAAACACTTCCTAAGCCGCAATTTATATTCACTTCTATTTTTAAAGTAATTTTATAGTTTAACGACCTCTGATTTCTTTAATACAATTTGACTCAGGGAATTCCAATTTAATAAAAGATTTAAATTATTACTATTATAAAATAATTACGTATAATTAATAGCGAATTAATTGGGGGGATTAAAAATTATAAAGATTATTGATAATAAATTATTTTAACAAAAAGAATCTTAATTCTTTATAAAACTGTTACTATGTATACATATTAGGGTATTAGCTAAGTACGTATACCTAAACTTTACAGTTTCTTAGTTTGGCTATACTTAAAATAAAATTATAATTATTTATTTAAAAATAGTTTTTTAATGTATGTATTTCTTACATTTCCAAATTAATTTGTTTTTTTTTCATATATACGTATATATAATATATGTTTACCTATTTCATACGTTAAGTTTAACAACCCCAAAGTTCAAAATTTTTTTATTCTATATGTACCTGTACTTTTTTTTAGTTCTTGTCTTAAAAATATTATATTCCATCAAGGAATGTCTGATAATATCGTTTTTTTTTATATTTTATTGTATACCACACCACTACTTTGTATATGCATTACCATAAATTAAATTCGAATCAGATTTTTTTTAAGAACTTAAAAAAAAAATACAATACTTAAAACACAAAGTAAAATAAAATTAATCAAATAAGCATATGTACCTATATAAGTTAATGAAAAGTTAATTTCATACAAATATCTACACTATTGAACAAAATGATAGCAACGTCTTTGTGCCGCTATAAGATAATTTATTATACTTATGAATACAGTAAAAAGGTAACAACCCGCATTTTAATTTTTTTTATATTTTTCTTGATAACTTTATAACCCAGTGCAAGTTATTTATATAATTTATTATCTTTATTTAAAAAATTTAAATATTTCCACAACAGAATTTAATAATCTTTTAAAAATTTCTGAAACAAAAATGGGGGAAACCCATTTCAAAACTAAGTTTAATTGTATTAAAATAATAGCCTATATACAATGACGCTTTCGTTTCGCTTTCATTACGTAGTCAACAAAGAAGTGTCTACAATGCCGCATCCATACATGATAGGTAATAAACAGTTGCATTGACGTAATCTTACAACGTAAGTGAATATTGCTCAATGCCACACGAGAGTGTTGTAAGTTGTAGTTTCAACTGTTGTCAGTTGTCATCAATTTATGAACTTATGAATGTATGTGTAAAATAGTTCATTCGAAGATAGTTATCGTCGGAGAATGTTTAGTCAACTGATTTTTCAAAAGCGGAAAGTTTTTGTAATTTTTTATTCATATACAAAAAAAAAAGGTTTGTAGCTACCTAAATAAAAAAATGGATTTGTAGATAATATAAGAAATTTAATTTTTTCTTTACATTGAGTAAGTAGGTAATTTTATTTTACTTATATCATATCTAGGTCATTTAAAAATGGATTATTATTTTAATTAACATCTGTGGGACTGAGCAAACATTCATAATTATACAATTTTAAAATTAGGTTCTAAATCTGTTCCTTAAACTAATTGTCTTTTATATCATTAATTATTTTTTGCTATTATTTATTTTAACTAAATTTTATATTTTATCAATCAAAATATATTTATATATTTAATATAATACAAATATATTTGTTCATTTTTGTTTTTTTTTAGTATGTAATTTGAAAGATAAAAAATAACAAATAGAAATAAAACCTAATATGATAATGTTATATTGATTTTTATCAATTTCCAATACCAGAAATATTTTATATTTTGTCCGGTCTCAAATTTTTTTTGTTTAAGATGCGCACAGTTCAAAAATTTTTAAATAATGAAAAAAAAAAGAAAAACAACAAAAAAAGAAAAGAAAAACAAAATAATTTTTTTGTTTGTGTTGGTTAGTGCATCGAGTCTTACAAGTAAAATTTGGTTGCAACGAAACCGGTTTTTTGTGAATACAATATTTACGAAACCGGTTTGGTGAATTAAGGATTTTAACCGATTACGTCAGTATTACGTCAATGCAACATGTGTAAATAACCGTCTATTTTAGCTGATGAAATGTACATGACAGCATTTTTTGACATTTTTTTGTTTACAAATTTCATAAATTAAAAAATATTCAATAGTTTAAAGTTATTATTAATTTTGAATTATGCAATATTAAAGTTAAAAAGGGCGTTCATTGTAGATAGGTTATAATATAGAAAAATTTTAAAAATAATATTTTTAAAAACCCATTCTAAATAAATGTTAGTTTTATTTTGTACAATACTGTACGTGTACATTTAACCTTCCCTTATTAAGTAGAAAAGTGTGTCACCATAAGGAATTTAAAAAAAAAATAAATAAATAAATTTTATACCATGTTTTTATTGCTTTTCAATTTTTAAAATTCATTTCCAAAAATTTACTTTCTTTTACATTTCGTGTTTTTAAAGACACTGTAAAACAAAAACTACAATCAATAAAAAGTTATTTAAATTTTTAAATTAAAAAGCAAAAAAAATTTAAATTTTGTGTGGGCTGTAAGAGCTTAAAATAAAAAATAAATAAATTAGTTTCAGGTATGCAAAAAGGTAAAAAAATAAGTTTATAGTTTCTCAAAGAAATAAATATTGAATTTAAGAAGTTTAAAAAAAATTCATTCGTTTGATTTTTCAATAGCTCTAAAATCGCCTTAAAATTCGTATACTCTTTTTATTAACAAAATGCAGATCCCAAAAATATTTTATAAACTATATTTTATAATATTCTCAAACTCTGTTTAAATTCTCATTCATTGACATTCCCAAATGCTTAACGGACATTTTAACTTGAACAAAAGTTTTTGATGAACTGGGGAACGACCTTTAAAGTATTTAATTGTACAAACTCAAAATTCTTAAAAATATTAATTCTCATCATAATCAATTTTTAATTCCCAAATATAAAGTTAATTCAGTTTTAAAAATCTGGTATTTAATTTACATTCATTTAAATAACTCCAACTACTTGTTCCTCACTTCTTCTTCCAATAAATTTCTTGACAACATATACTTAGCTCATTTCGTCTTTTGTTATTCTTTATAGTCAGAAATATGTGCATTACTAGCATTTTTTTTTTTATTTTAGGTTCAGGTGACATTTCGCACAATCAAAAATAAAAAACACGCTTAAAAAGTGTGGAAAGCAAACAAAAGCGAAATGATCACTGATCATTGGCATGTTTAACAGTTAGGTATATTAAAAATTAATTTATTTGCGTAAAACAATAGGAAGCATTTGGCAATACCACACACACACCTAAGACAAAGTAAAAATTTAATTATATACATTGCCTTTTTTATTTTAACAATATCCAGTTGATTCTATATAGGGTACGATTTATAAAATGTTTTAAAAATTTTATTTTTTATAATTAATTTTAATATTCTTTAGTAAAAATTAGAATTAATATTAAAAGATTTATATATAATTAATTTATATGCAAATTATAAACTAATGTTTTAAACTTTTTATAGAAATTATAATTTGTTTTTCCTCCTGATACTAGGGAGTATGGGGGTTTTACCGCAAGTCTCTAATCTTCATTGTTTAATCTTTTCTCTTCTGTAATATTCCAGGGACAAATTGCATCTATTTATTTCTTATATAGGAGAGGGGACTTCCATCTCATTTTGAGCCTACCTTTTTCTCTACCTAGAAAGTCGTTGTGGGTTCCAACATAGGTAGATTCTAATTATGGTACTTATATTTTTTTCAAACTTCCCGATTCACTTTCATTTACTTCTGGTTATTTGTTTCGCAAGAGGTTTTACATTTGCTCAGTTCCACAGATCTTTGTTACTAGTTCTTGAATGAACTTATAAATAAGAAAACCACTGATTTTTGATGGTGCTTTTTATTGTTAGAAATACCAAATACCTCCCTATAAAATTATTTCCAAAATTCGTTTATTTTGCCCTTTAGATTGGTTCTAGCGTTATTTTACCTGTTGTATTTTACATGTTCTTAGCTTTATGTACTATCGTAATATTATTAATTTATTTAATAAGTACATGTATATATGTATGTTTATTATAATATTACAATAAATATTTGTTTGCAAAGGAGATTTATTAAAAAAAAAATTGTTTTTATTGAAAATTTTTTGCGGTCTGGGAAGAAATTTGCAATTTAAATAATGTAAACCTCAGTTATAAAAACGTCGCGCAACCACCCGCTACCGCAACCCCAAAAAAAATTTATATAAAAAAAAAACAAGTTCAAGCAAAAACAAAAACACATGTTAGAACAACTTTTAATTCAATTTCAAGATAACAAAAAATTTAAAAAAAATTTCAACAGGTAATCAATTTTTTAATAAATTTTTTTTTTATTTTGACATTATGAATGGAATGAAGTTTTCTTGGAAAATGAAATTATTAATTTCATAAATACCTAAGTACCTTTATTTTATTATTTGATTAATTTGAAAAAAAAATTCATATTTATATTATATTAATATGGAATAAAAAAAATTTTTTAAATTGTTAATGAAATATAAGTACGACAGCATGACCCCTCGGACAGCACCACCCCCCTGTTACTTGAACTTAAAAAAATTCAGAGTAATTATCTACAATTACACTCAGAACAAAGTACTTGAAAGTAATTTAACTACATCACATTTAAATTATTTGATTCTATATATGTATATTGATATTAAGTAATTTTTTGAAATACTGACTGGTTAATTATATATATATATATATATATATATATACATATATATATAAAAAAAAAGACACTAGACACAGAAAACGTAAATTGAAAAATAAGTACTTATATATAGGATTTGTTGTAGATATTAAAATTTTAATGTTAACTGTTTCAAATTGCGTCACAAATAAATAAAAACTATTTTTATTTTTTTTTTAAATTTTGTTTTTTAATATTAATTACCTATACTTAAATATTATGATATACATACATATATCAAATACTTATATAATACATTAGTATCTATAGATATTGTTTTATTATCTATAGATACTGGTTGCTTTTGTTCAAATAAGGCTCAATTTCCAAACAAATAAAAAATAAAAAAAAAATCAAAATAAAAAAAAACACGTTCTCAAATAATACGACGATGACTTGATACAATGTTTAAATATTACACTAATTAAATTAATTTTGAACTTTTAACTAAATTAATTACGAAAAAAATAAATTTATTTTGTATTTTTTTTTTTTAAATTTTATTTTTAAATGCTAAAAAACTGAAAATTAACAAATACTCGTATATACGAGTATATGTATTGATAATGATTGATTGTATTAAATGATTTTAAATTTAATTTAAGTGATAATTTGTGAATCTAAAGTGTTACTTAATATGATTTTACATAATTTGTATGATACGGTTTATTAAATTTAATTTCGAATTTTTCGAATTAAATTTATTAATTTAAAAGATTATAAATTTAAAAAACAAAACAAATAGAATTTTAATTAATTTTTAAAACATAAGTACTTGTTGCTAGAATTTTTATGATTACTTGCATAGGTAAGTAAAATAACAACTATTCTGTCGTATGATTAAAACTCTTTTAAGTTAAGAAATTTGACCTTATCTTACTACTTAGGTAAACTTAAAAAAAAATTTAAATAATTAAATTTAAAAGTATCTTGATCATTGACCAATGGATTTTAATAATTAATGCAAAATTCAAGTTAAAAATTTTTTAGTATTTTTAAAAATTTCTGTCATATATACAATTATAGGTACTAGTATCGCCCTGTGCTCGAAATTCGAGCTATTTTTGCTTTTAAGTTAACATATAAAATTCGTTTTGTGTAAATTATATTAGACTATACATAATAAAAATTATGCCAACAGTGTTGTCAACAGTTCTTGCGCTTGAAATTTGTTTAAAAAAAATTCATAATTTTTCTTAATTATTAAAACGTTGTTAAGTACCGATTTTTGAGTTTTATTTCTATAGCTTAAGCCGCTTTAAAGAGAGGATAAATTGGTACAGTTAAATTAAAGTAAAATTCTAAATACATATAAATATTATTCTAATAAATACATATTTCTAAACATATACATATATTTATTGAAGTCAAGAACCCAAAATTCGAGTTAATGCTGTCCTTCATATAGCAAACTGTTCTTTTTTCTAAACATTTTAGTACGATATGAACTATGTTGTACGTATTCTGTATCCTAATTAAAAAACTCTATGAATACATAATATGTACAACAAAATATAACATATCATAATTCATAAGTTTAGTAATTAGTATTATATTATATTGAAGCTGCCAGAAGTACAAATAATAGGCAAGTTGACCGAAGTCTTTTTTTAAATTTCAATCTTAAGATTTATAGCAAAAAAAAAAGTTTTTCAATAAATCAAAGAATAAATTTTTCCTACCCTTTTTTCATTTTTAAATTTAATAGCTACATAGGTAAATTTTTACTACAAATGTATGCCTATTTAAAGTTCTGAAAACATGCGAAAAATGATTGTGAATTGCTTAGTTTACTTTATACCTTTTTGTCTAGTTTATTTATTTTATATTTCCTAAGTTTTTTATTGACAAAAATATATTTCTATACATGGTCATGACTCATAAGTTTCTTAAAACAAATAAATATTATTGCTTTTATTCCTTTAAGAGGAGTAAACTCTTTTCTACTCTCAACTATTGCCAGCTACTTCAGCCCTTGTAAAAGAGTATATGACAGAGTAGATAAATAATTTCCGGCAGATGGCTTTAATTAAAATTCTCTTGAATAGGTTATGTTAAATCATATTTTTTATTTGATAAAAATATTTGAAGTACTTACCCCCTTCCATTTTAAAAAATATTCTTTATATTTATATCAGCAATAAACCTTAATTTTTTCACTTTATTAATATTTAAATACTATTAAATATAATTAACTTCTCAAATGACAGGTAGTTTTAAAATGTCAACAATATATATTAGAACATAATATTAGAAATATAAGAAAAACCAATAATAATATTTTTATACATTTTGTCAATATTTGTAAATTTTAAAAATCCGAGATACGGTACATTGCGTTACGCGTATTTTCGCTGCTCTAATGTAAATTTATGAACCTATTTATTTCTCAATTTTTTGACAGAAATTATTTCGCGCTTTTATTTAGGTTAGGACCTAAGGAACAAATAACTTTTTTTGAGAAAGATAATTTTTTTAGTTTTGCAAACATATTGTACTGTAGGTATTTTTAATTTATTTGAATATTTGTATGTTTTAAACTAAATAATTTAAAAAAATATGTTATTTTAAAATCTTTTATTTTTAAAATTTAATCGCAGCAGCATAAGAAAAAACAATTACAATATGTATTTTTATACAATTTGTCAATTTTTAAATTTTAAAATTTAAAATTTAAAACGTCAGGTATGCTTACATGTAAATTTTTTTACATTACTAATTATTTCAAAATTTTTTGACAGAAACTGAATGCCGTACATGCTGATTTTTTTCTGATCCATAAGAAACAAATCATTTTTCTTAATAAATATTATTTTTTTTTTTTTAAGTTTCTGCATATTTCAGAATTCGGTTTTTAATTTTACAAAAAACTTAACAAAAAGCAACCACAATTTACGATTTTCAAAAAATTTTTTTTTTAGTACCTACTGTATTATAATAAATTGCAAACAAAAACAAAATACAGTACTTTTCGGTTATAACGACCATTATGGGACTGAAAATATGCGTCGTAATAAACAAATGTCGTTTTAAAAGAATGCTGTGAATTTTGAAAAATTAGTATAAAACTTGAACATTGTAGAATGTGCTGATTCTAGAATGGACACTTCGAACTCATTTGCTAGATTTTTATTTGATGTGTCAGCCTCACCTCTATGTTTATAGATGTATATTTGCTTTTTCTTGTAATGAAATTTTTTTTGTATTTTTGATGCGTTATTATGATTTTTTTTTATATTCAAAAATATATATAAAAATACTAAAATAATCACCAAGCAACATTATTAGATATAATAAGTTTAAATAAAAAATATATAAATGCAATAAACAACTTAAATTTTTAGGTAAAATTTAAATCATTGGCAAAAAGTGTTACGTTTATTATAATTAAAATTGAACCGAGTTCGTTATAAATGAAAACTACTGTATAAACCAAATGTATTGCTTTCATTTCGAAGAAACTCATTTTTTTCGTTCACTTTTTAAGATAAAGAAAAAACAAAAACAAAAAAAAAATTTTAAAAAAATTTAAATCTCCTTGTTCATTGAAAATTGAACTAAATAAAAAAAAGAAAGACATAAGTCGGCGCATATAATCTTTTGATTTAGATTTAGCTGCGTTAAAACCGAAAATGAATTACATTTACACAGAAAGTCGGCGCATAATATTAGAGTCATGAGCCTCAACTTTTAAAAGCGTGACCGTTAAATTCAAATTTACGTTAAATTAAAGACGGATTTTCACCTGAAAAAACGAAATATTCTTAAAAAAAAATATGATTGTCCTATGAAAACAAAAAAAACCTTTCTTTTGGTTGTTGTTTCATTAAAATTGGTCAAATAGTTTGTTCTAAAAAAGGATGTTTATATTTGTATGGGAAAAAATAAGCCGATTAAATATTATGATATAGTATATACATATTTGTATATAAATAATATTTGTTAATTTTGTTGCTACAATATAAAATAAACAACTTTAATAACTTTTCTTATCAAAACATTTTTTTATTTTTGTGATAAGAAATTGCACAATTGTGCCGGGTATTAAAAAACAAATAAATTTTTATATTTAAAAATAGAAATTCCATAAACGCCTTCATTTCATACTAAAATGTTTTTTTACTTGTATTAATAATTGGCGGTCATAATTGAAGAACACTTTAAATTACGAATAAAAAAAATTTCAGAAAAACCTTGTTTTTAATTTTTTATCAATAAAATGCAATAAAAATATCGAAATTTTTGCAAAATTGGAAAATTTTTTCTAATGATAAGAAAAAATTAATTTAATGCGTTAATTGTATAATAAATTAGTTCTAATATTTTAAATACTTAATGTACAAAATAAGCAATCGGACAGTTAAATTTGGCGCGAATTTTTTTTTTTTATATACTTTATACTCATAAGTCATAATGTCAATAGCAATATTATGAGCTTAAGGTTTTTAAAAAAACATATTTAGTTCAACGAATGTCTCCAAACTAGAAAGAAGTGTTGTTTTTTTTAGCAGGTGTGTTAAAAATTCGATATGCTTTCTTAGGGCTCTATTTATTTACTTGTTGCACAATTGTAATTTAATTATAAAATTAATATAATATTTGTAACATATTTTCTATTGTTTAGTGCTAAATTAGATCAACACCTATTAACGACATACTATGCCGGTAATAGAATTGCTTTAAAACTTAACAATTCATATTATAGGCATATAAAAGTTTCTATATGGCGGTAGTTTTTTTGAATAAAATAATTCTCGTATCCACTTTTATTTTTATTATTAATTTTGAAATGGGTTATCTGTTTTATTTTTGAAAATATTATTTTTCCTATAAATTTGGGAATAATCATGTTCGACTAGTACAGTATACATTTAACAAATTTTAACTCAAATCAATACAAAAAAATGGGTTGGAAGTAGCTAGAAAAAGAAGATATATTGTAGTACACTGAAAATGACTTTATTACAGTTATAAAATCTCTGTTTTTAATAAATAATAGAGGTCTATATTCTGTGCCTAATGTAATTAGTTTAAAACTTAACTAACTTATATTTTTAATTTTTTTTTTTAACGTGCCGATAATAGGCCTCTCTACCTTATATATTTTAAAGTAGACATTCTAATAGAAAAAATCTAAGAAGATTAAAATAATATTACTAATAATTTACTATTCATTTCATATTATTTTTCTAAAAATATTTCTTTAATCCAACTATCCAACAATGCAGTGTATAATCAGAATACTCCATTTATTTTACCAAATTCTAAAAAAAGGTTTTAATTAAATAATGTGCATTGTTTCGAAATGAAAGAAGACTTTCAGTTAAATTATCCAATAACTTTAAATAACATAATACCTATATATTAATTATAATTTAAGAAGATATGAAATTTATAAAATAAATTTGGTTGTTATATTGACACATGTACTTAATTGTAAACATATTGGGTTTTAAACTCCCTTCAACCCTATATCTTTGTTCTTTATTAATTATCTTTTAAAAACTTTAAAATTATTATAACTATTATTTATAAATAACTACAGCTTTGTTCTTCTTTGTTTATAAAAAATTTAATTTGTTATCCATTCAAAAAAAAAATCGGGTTTTAAATATAAAATTACAAAAAAAAAAGCACAAAAACAAAATAAGAAATTTGTAACTTAAATACAAAGCAATTTTAATATTCGCTATCATTATTTTATTTTGCGTCTTAAATTATTCGTTAAAAATTTAATAAAAATTTAAAATTGACTTTATTTAGTTAAGAAAAGTGTACGTACATACATACATAATATATAAAAATTGATGTACCTTATAACTACTTATTTATAATTAATTTTAGATTAAACATATCCATTTTTTCATATTTAATCCCTAAACAATACTTCAATTAATTATTATTTTGTAATAATTAATTTTGTGTAATTATAAAAATAAAATTAACTTTAGTTTTGCATAGTAATTTTGTTTCAATCTGATTATACTTAGTTATTTATGTGTAAAATATTTACATGTAAAATAATTAATAAAAATTAATTCTCAGGCAATATTTACTATATCTAGTTGTTTTCAAGTTTTTAAAGATCAATTTGTTTATCTTAATATTTTAATTTTTAATCTAAAACTTTACAATTCAAAATTTTACACTCTTTGTCATAGCTTAAGCTGAATAACTGCTATTGAACTATAGATACATTATGTATATAGATTTAAAATACTTAATATAAGTATACATATATATGTTGACTTGGAATTTAAGGGTTAAATATTTAAATGCAATACATTTGAACAAGTATAATTAAAAAAAATTAATTAATTATGTATATCAATTTGATCTTAAAACATATTTTATTAAAATTAGTCATCAAAGATTAAAAAAATGTTAAAAAAAAAAATCATTTTTTATATACCTACATACTATTATTTAATCTGTTTTAAAAATGTTGAATCATTCAAAATTGATTTTTATTTTCTTTCTTATACTATTTTTTTTTAATTCTTTATAAAAAAAACTTAACTTGGATGAAAATGTTACACTAAATAACTATAAGCATATTTAAAAAATATTAAAGTACAAAAATTTTTATTTGGAATGAGAAAATACACCTTGAAAAATTTTTAAATTATCAAATTTAGTTAATATTTACATAGAAATATAAAAAAAAAACTATAAAAAATTACAAATAGAAATTAAAATTTAATTATTAAATATCTAATTCTAATTAATACATATATATATTTTACAATAAATAATGAAAATGAAATTTATTACCGTGCTACACTCAAAAAAAAAGGTACAGTAAAAAGAATATACTTAAAAAAATAGTTTTAGATGTACTTATCAGTTTTAATCAGTTTCTTTTAATATGTTTTAAATTAGAAAATTAGGTATTAAAAACTTAGGATTGATTAAAATTTGTATTATTATTTAACCGTTTTATTTAAATTACTTCAAAATAGCAAAAGTCAGCCTAAAAATTTGTAAAATGTAAATATTTGTAAAAAAAACCCGCAATTTTTTCTCAAAAATAATTTCTTTGGAATTTTACAAAAATTTTTTATTTATAATTATGTAAAAACAAAACCATAACTTTACTTTTTACCGTTATTTTAAATTTTGCAAAATATTTTTGTAACACATTTGTTTGGCCACAAGATGGCATTTTTTTTATTTCTTGATTGTTTTGTAACTTGTAAAATGTAAAATTAATTTTGTCAAGAATTTTTAATTAGAAATATTGTGTAAAAAATTAAATAATAATAAATAAACTCTAAGTAAAATCAAAAAAAAATCTCAATGCTACCAACGTTTTTGCAAATGATCACAATTCGCAATTTGACTTATATGAATGATCTAGTGAATGTTTTACAAGCTTAAGTATATTTCAATTATTTTGTAATACTACAGGCTTTTTGAATGCTATATTAATATTATATAATTAATATTATTTATTTTATTTCTAAAATAAAAAAATTATATTATGATGTTCGATTTTGTCTTGAAAACTTAATAAAAGCATTGATATGTAAATGTGGTTATATGCGTTTATAAACTTTTATAAATGTGAAAAATCAAAAATTTCCTATCTAATAAAATTTTAAAACATTATTTAAGATTTTTATTACCATTTTTTTTTATTTCTTGTTTTCACTTTATACGTTTAATAATTGATGCCACACTTATGTATGTAGGTTGGTTCAATTCGATTTCTATGGAAAAAGTTTATTAGATATTTAAACTAAAAATAAATCATTACGTTATTTTTTCGATAATTAGAATAAAAAAAAAAAATTTAACAACAAACTTGAAACTGAAAGAGATAAATAGAGAGTGGAAAAAGCTTTGCTTTTTATTTTTATACAAAAAAAAAAGAGAATCATTTTAAATGAACATTGAAATTTTTCGAAATTCCTTATTTTCATTTTCATTTTAAACTTTTTGTCCATTTTCATTTAATTTTGTTCATATTTATATTCAATTGAAGATTTGATTTTTAATTTTAACCGAGAATTATATTTTAAATAATTTTTAAAATGTATAATTAAGTTTTGATTTTTAATAAATCAAAAGCTGAAACAGGAAAACTCAATTAAAAAAATGTTTCGAAATTCAATAAATATAAGATTCAGTATGAAGAATTAGTCACTTACAATTCAATTTACTTGATCGTTTTAATATTCTAAACAGTGACATGAGCATAGGTAAACCAACTCTAATTTTAAAAATATAATTTGTGTTAGTTATTCATAGATCTTTTGATATTTAAAGGTAACTTCCTTTTAAATCATAATTTGATGGTTCCTTTTGTTTAAAATTATATACGATCCTTTTACTATTAGAATACGGCTAAGCAGGCAACGGCGCATATGGTTTTTTTTGTGACCATAAAAAATTTATTTAAATTTGAAAGAAGTAAAATAATGATAAACTGAAACTCATTATTATGATTTCGGGGTTTTCCTTGAGTTGATGAATTAAATTGCCAAATTCTCCGCTACACGATAGTTGAGTTTTATTGAGTTAAATCCAATCACCCCCGAAAATCACAAAAAAATATTTTACAAAAAAATCACCCACTCGCTTGTTTGCAAGTTTTAGAATAAAACAATTAAATTAAATTATAAAATAATAAATTAACTCAATATAAAAAATATATAAAATATAATTTCATCAATAATTTTGGCACAAAACATTTTAATCATAAAAACAAAAATTAGCACCCACGCTTCTTATTTTAATTCTAATAATGCAAATGATGATCATCATCTTTTTAAATATTATTTTAATTATTACCTGTTTGCTGTTGATTACCTTTCAAATAAATCAACAATTTTTTTTATGTAGCAGTCTCATTTTATTATATATGAATATTTTATTTTAAAATTGTCAACCTACATTCAAAAAACATTTAAATTCGCGAGTATTTTAAACAAGGAAGAGTGTAATTGAAAAAATCGCTTGCCTTTATATTTTTGCACACAAATTATAGGTAGATTTTTTTTAGAATTTTTAATGCAGTCGCAAATATGAACAGTTAAACGCACTTTCTTCGATTAAATTTGAGATTAATTTTGTTTTTGTCTTATTTGAAAAAAGTTTTGCATTAACTCAAAAATTAGAAATTTTAAACTTAGTCTGGCATTATTTTGAAATTTATTGAATTTTTTTTAAACGGCATAGAAAATGGTTAACAGACGGACAAATTGAAATTATAAACACATTTGAATGTCACAGTAATATACATATATGCTTTCAATTTTTTCTTCTGACCTACTTTTAAACAGAAGGAACAAGTCTGAGACATATTTCGTAATCAAATCTTGGATAGATGTACTGTACTCAAGTAAAATCAACGAAATATTCCAGAATAATCGTAAAACTTTACTATCATAAAAGATGAAGGCGAAAACATCAACTTGTAATACTAGTATTTTTAACTAGTTATTGAATACCATTGCCTATTGTTTAATTAAATTTTGAAGGATTCTATCTTTAGAAAAAACCATATCAGACACCTGTTGAAACGAAATTTGAATTTCATAAGTCGTCTTATTCTGACAACTGTAAAACAAAATATAGGTGTATAATTAATTGAAATTTTTCGTAAAATTTTATATAATTTTATTTCAATGATTAAATGTCCAATAGAGATTCTTATTTTAAATTATATTTAGCAATTTTTTTTTTCCTCTCATCTTGCAAATTTTCTCAGAGAATTCAAAATTTCGAAAATTTAAAAAAAAAAATAGGAATTAATTTTATTTTAATTTAGTCGAATTTAAGAGTAATAATAACTAGAACGAGAATAACACCGCTCTTAAAAATTAAATTAATTTTTAGAAAAAAAGAAAATTTTCTTAAATTTTTTTAATTTTTAATTTTTTCGAAAATTATAAAATATTTTTGAATTAAATCATTTTACTTTGAAATTTCGATCAGATTATAACGAATCCCATTAACGAACGAACGAATTTTTTTTTACCTTAATTTTTCAACACAAATCAATTTTGTCTCTAAAGATAAAATTAAATAAATCTGCAATATATTGTTTTAATATTATAATAAAAGAAACACATTTTAATAAAATTTCAAAATTAGAATCAAATTTAATTAAAAAAAAAAAAACAACAACAACAACAAAAAACACAATTACTAAATTAAATATATTACATAATTTCAATCTATCAAAAAAAAAAAATTAAAAAATTACAAAAATCAAACTTTTAAGAAAAATAAAGAATCTAAATTTAATATTTTAAGATAAATAAAAAAAATATAAAATAACGAGATTAGTAAATAATTAAAAACTAATCAAAATAAATAAAAAATTTAATAATTAATTAATAAATAAAATATATTTTAATAAAATTTTACTTAAAAAAAGTTTTAATAATATGAAAATTAAGAATATATGAAAAAGTACATATATAAAATACATAATATAAAATATAAAAGAAATAAAAAAATTTTTAAACGGAAAATCTAAAAATAATTTTTAAAATATAATAGACACGAGCATACAAATTGTTTTCTTTTAATATTTTACAACGAATTTCAACTAAAAGATCATCGGAGCTATTTTAAAATATCACAAATATAAAATAAAAATAATAATTATAATAATAAAAGACAAGTTAAAGGTTAATACAACAAAAAAAAAAATATAAACATATTATTATATTTATATTATACTTTCCTAAATAAAGTATAGAACATTTGTTTTAATATTAAAATTATTTTTGAAAAAAAAAAAAAAGGAAATTGAATAAAACGTTCTTAAAACGTTATTTTTTTTCTCAATATAGAAAAATTCCACCAGTGATTTTTAAAATAAAAGCACAATAATTTCATAAAAACAAAGAAAAGAATCAAAAGTTTTTCTAAGAAAAGCTAAAAATATCAACAAGAATTTTCATAATATATAACCATATTTTTTTTTCGCAAATATAAACTTTCTATATAAAATTTATACTTATTGTGTTTTTTATATAAATCCAAAATAAAAGTAGAGCCAAAATTCTAAAAAAAAAAAAAAAAAAAAAATAAACACCCACATGCAAATCACGAAAAATTTGTTTTTCCGCAAACATTTAATTTAAAAAATAAACTAAATTTTCATGAAACAAATTAATATTATTAAAAACAAAACGAATAAAAAAAATATAAAATTTAAAAAATTCAAATTTAAAAATACTAATACAATCGATTTAACATCATATTAATTAGTAAACTGCAATAAATTTAATAAATTAATTAAAAAAAATTCAACTAAAATTTAAAATAAGTTAAAGAATTTGAAAAAAAAAAAAAAATATTAGTTAGTACTTAAATAAAAACTCTTATGTGATAAATTTATTTAATTAATTAATTTAAATAAATTATTTAAAAAACCTAATAAATAAATAAATAAATAAAATAAGTTATAACTTTTAACTAAATATAATAAATATTTGAATCTAAAAATTTTTAAATCTTAATTAAAAAAAATAATTTATTATAAAAAAAAAAACGTTTGTGAGATTCGAAAAATTAGTTTTAATTTAACTTATTTAGTAGTTAATTAATTTTTTTTTATTGTAAAAATAATCTAAACATTATAAACTCAAAACATAAAATTAAAAATGGATGCCTGCGAGATTGCAAATTTTCTTGCTAAAGAGCTATTTATGCACCAGGTTTGTTAAAAGAAAACTATACCCTTAAAGTATTTAAATTTTAACATTAAGATGAAATATTTTACAACTACTTAACCTGAATCCTAAACGTAATGTTAAATTTTTGCAGCATCTCTGATTCCATAGGCTACTAATAAGTATTAAATTACAAAAATGTGTTCTAATTGTCAAGGCAGTTGAAAATTTATTTTTTAAAATAACAAACGAATGTACATAGTTCTGTTTAACATAAGTTTATACCAACATACGCTAAGAATCAAGTATTACCAAATTCTAAAAATCCAACCTGTTTAGCAGTTTACTTTATATAAATATTTTTAATCAATAAATTACAACCAATAATTTAAAATTTATTTCTATCTAACAACGTTTAACTAACTTATTACAAGGTTTATTCAACAAAACTTGTAAATTTTCGTAGCAGAAATAGTTTTAATAGTTTAATATTTATGATTCAGTAAGATAAATTTAACAAAATTTTACAATTTAAAATTCATGTTTTTTATTTTCACGTATTATTATTCTTGTGTATTATGTATTAAAAGTTCAATTTTTAATTATATAATTTTTTTATTCTTTACAGTTTGTTTCCGTGGACGGTAATCAAGGCGGAGTACCCACTCGTACAACATCTACATTAACACCAACCACACTAAGAAATATTGAACAAAGTTTATTTGAATTAACAAATGATACTGGTATACAAGCACCATATCAAGCTGGTTTTGTACCACCACCGGCTCCGTTTAATATATTGTTAGATAATACTAGTAATGACAATAATAGTTTAATTGATGGTTCTTCAGAATCTGGTTCTCAAAGTAGTTGGCATACACCAATTACACACGAAGAAAATTCATTAGCAACCGATACTTGTAAGTTATATTATTAAAATAAAAAAAATTAGAAAAATTTTCATTCCTTTTAATTTTAACATATATTAAAATAGTAAACTATTATAAATTATTTTTAATAATATTTTAGCAAGCCTTCCAACATCACTTCATGGAAGTCCAGGTTTAATAAGTAATAGCACAAGTAATGGTGCTATTCAATCACAAACTTCACCACAGAATCGAAGAAATACTGGTGGACGTCGTCCAACTAAACCATCAAACTTAACACCAGAAGAAGAAGAAAAGCGTAGAGTACGTCGAGAACGTAATAAAGCAGCAGCTGCTCGTTGTCGTAAACGTCGTGTTGATCAAACAAATGATCTGCTGGAAAAGGTTGATAAATTAGAGAAAGAAAAAGAAGATATCCAAAAAGAAATTGAAGAATTAACAATGAAACAAGATGAATTAAAATATATTTTACAAGCACATAGAGCTCATTGTAAAAGGCATAGTGATAATTTATTAACTAGTATAACAACGTTACGTTCGTCACCAATTGATATAAAACCAATAATATTAGATGAATTTCCCCCAAAAGTGATCAAAGATGAACCATTAGATGATCAATTTGATTCATTAGATAGTCCACCACCACCAAAACGTATTTTATTATCAAATCCATTAATACCACAATCATTACCAAATGTTTCAACAATAACCAGTATTGGTACTCCAACAATGTTAAATACACCAATTTTAACAAAATCACCACCACCACAAAATTCAACAACAATAGTTCAACAAAACGCATTAGGCGCAATTGTAACGACAACTGGTATTAATGGCGGTTTAACAATAAAAACCTTATCAAATGGTAATGTATTACCAGCAATTACAACAACATTATCGTCATTATCATCAAATCTTAATGCTGCAACCACAAAAGCTCGTCCGAATTCATTAAATGTGCCATTAGCAATACCTCCGTCTCAAGCCCATTTAAATAAAAATATTCCTGATTGTGGTGTAACAATAACCACACCATCAACAGGTGTGTTTAATTTTGAAAGTTTAATGGATGGTCGTACTGGGTTAACACCTGTTTCTGGTCCATTAATGCCAACATTATCATCAACACTGAACAATAGCAGACATCCAATGGAATTAACAACGACCACGCCAACTAGTGAACCATCCAAATTGGTTAGCTTATAATTTAGCTCCTTCCTCTTTTTTTTATAATTTCTTATTTTTATAAATTAATTTATGAAAACTTTAAGTGTCTTTGAAAAATAAAACAAAAAAAAAAATTTATTATATTAAATATTTCTTATAAAGAAAATAAAACAAATATTTTATTATTGTTTTAATTTTTCAATTGTTTATTAAATAACAAAAAATTTTATACAAATGTAAAAAAAAAGTTAAAAAAATTAAAAAAAAATTGCTTACCTTTTAAAAACAAACATTTTATTTTTACTTTCTAAATTTTAGTTTACTTTATACTATAAAAAATTCTGTATTAATGTAGACGTTAATATTTATTTTATTAAGTCCAAATTAAATTACGTTGACTCATTAATACAAAAATAGAAGTTTAAATAAGAGCGCAGGATCCGTTATATATGATCATAATATGTTGCAAGCCTTTAATATGTTACATTATTATTGGCAATAAAACAATTTTAAGGTTTTTCAAAACTAAAAACTTCTTAAAAAATAAGTATTAATGCGTAATTTTAATAATTAAACAACTTTTTAAGGTTATTTCAATTCTAAAACAAAACATAAAAAATAATTCAAGACTTTAAAATAAAATTTTTCAAAATATTTTCTTACTTATGCAAAAATATAAATATATTTAAATTGATACTAATCAATTTATAAACATTATGAATTTTAAAGCACATTAATTACATCCAACATATAAAAAAATTCAAAAAAGGTTAACTTTTAAAAATAAACAGTTGAAAGTTTTTTCACCTCAATTTCTTCCCATTCGAGGGTATTCAAATAAAATAAGAATTATTTTTAAAAATTTTCAAATCGTGTGATTGTGAATTTTGAATATGATCAAATCCAATTTTATTTCAAACATCTACATTATATTAAATATATTAATAACTTCCTAAAGTCATATCAAAAATATAACCTTAAAAAGTATGTAATTAAAAGCAATATTTGAACAATCACGATGTTATTTTCAAAAAATATGAATAAAATTAAATATTTTAATGTCTTCTAATCTTTTTAAAAGAAATAATTATTAAATTAAATAAATGTAATAATATAAAAATAATATTTCCTAATTTATTATTTTTTATTTATTTGTTTTTCCATTTATTTTTTATCAATATTATTATTATATAGTTATTACAATATTATTCTTACATTATAATTTTCTTATATTTTATGTTTTACAAAATCTGTTTTAAAAAATAAAATTCTTAAAATTAAAATAAAAAAATTAAGTGCAAAAACAAAAGAAAATAAAACAAAAGAAATATAATATGTTATAAAATTAATTAATAAATAAAAGTTATATTTATGAAACACATTATTTTATTAATAGAGCTAAGAAAATTAAAAAAAAAAAAAAACAAAAAAAGAAACAAAGATTGAAATAAAAATTACATAAGAATAAATTAATTAATTATTAAATATGAATATAAATAAAAAAAAAACTTAATAAGTTGTTGTGATATTCTTAATTTTTGTTCTTTCTTATTGATTAGATTTTCTTTTATTTTCATGAAATTTTTTTTTCTCTCTTTTTCATTTTCAGAACAATGAATTTTTATTTTTAATTCTATTTTATGTTTTAATTTTTTATATTGCCATTTAAAATTGCTTCAACGTTCTTATATTATTCGTTTATGCTTCACACAGTATGGAAAAATTATTAAAATATGAAGTTAGTTATGAAAGTACAAAATCTGTTCTAACCATCATAAATTTACTGAATCTTAAACAGAAATAATTTGAATTTAATGAAATTTACTAAAAATAGTTAACGTTTAATCTTCAAATTATATAATAAAGTCATAAAAAACTAAAATTGTCAAAATGACAGAAATTAATTCTCGAGATACAAAAATTATCTAAATGTTATGAATCAAGCACTTTTTTTTAAAAAAATTCAAATTTAATCCAAATTTTTAATGCAATTCGATGTGGATTTTATTTAATATTTTAAAATATTTCTAAATTTTTAAGAAATTTTCAATTTGTTATATTTATTTGTTTTTTTTTTTCGTTAATAAAATAAAATATTTTACATATTATAATACATATATATATATATTTTTATATTATAAAACTTTATTATTTCCATGTGTACATGAAGAACGAATAAAACCTAAAAATTTAAAAGCAATTTTCTATTGAAAATAGAATTTAATCCTATTATAAAAATATACATACATATATATACATATATATATATTTTTAAAAATTAAAAGAAAAAATAATTTTAAAGAAAGTTAATTTGAGTTAAATCAAAATACCTTAACTCTAAAAAAGTTTTTAAATAAATTTCAAAATGATATTGTAAACAAAAAAAAAAAAAAATGCGCAAATCAAGTCATAAATTTTATTCTCAAAAATAAAATTAAGGAAAATGTGTACTATATTTTATTGAAACTATGTACAATTATGTAAGATAAAGAGAAAACTAAAAAATAAGGGAATTTTGAAGTTTTAATTAAATAAAAAAATACATAACTAAAAACCAATTATAATATAGATTTGTCTGTTCTTATAATCTTTTAGTCCCTATGATATTTACCCATATTCTTGGAGGCTTATTTTACGAAGATAAATCAAAAAATGGTGAGAAATATTGTATTAAATCTAAACCCGCCCCGAAGTTTAGAAATTAAAAAAATTTCATGGCATTATTTTCATCTTATTTTTTATTTTGTTTTCTAGCACTCCTATTCTAAATTCCCTCGTACAGCTACGTCGGCGATAATCTACGAAAAAGGGTGACATCGTAAATGTCGTAAAAAAACTTCAACCTGATACAATGTGAAAATAACACAATGTAAAAATTTTTGAACACATTGTGTCGAAAATACAATGTATTTTGTTTACAATTCTGATTGCGTCAAAATGAAATGTCAAAAAATTTAAATTTTTTCTACAGAAACTTTCTTTGAAAAGTATAAATTAATATTTAGACAAAATGGATATTAATTTCGTTAAAAAATTTTTCTTCAATTATTTATTGGACTGTGGTGAAGAAATAAGAGTTTCCATGACCACAAAAATAAAACTTAACTGACAAAAATTCAAATTAAAACTCCAAAATTCAAATAAGTTTAAATTTTTTTTTTGTGTATCCAAAAAATTTTCGATACTCAATTTAACAACACGCGTCGTGAAAATGGGTCGCGAACACAATGTAAAATGAATTTACGATCATGAGACAATGTGAAATTTTTAAGTTTACATTTACGATCATGCGACAATGTATTCACAACGTCGCAAAGACATTTACGATGTCAGGGAAACTATTCTCAATTCCGACTTAACGTTACGAAAAGTGCAAAAATCTACGAAAGAAATATTCATTCGTAGCATTTTCCTACTTCGCCAATTTTTCGTAAAAGTTCTACGAGGTGATTTAGAATAGGTGTATAGGTTTCTCAAATCGATTGTATGTACCAAATAGATTCTATGACAAGGGTCCTTACGAATGTCACATACCTACCCCTATTCTAGAAGGCGTAGCATACGATGAGTATCTCAAAAGTGATGATTGACAATATTCTGATAGGCTGAAAATTTATATTGACGTGATGTAAGTTAGCCAACACATCACCATTTGGCTATTCTTGAAGGCGTACCATACGAAGTTATAACAATTTGGTATCACTTCTAAATTTGCATTTTGGTATCATATCACGTCTAGTTTTTTCTTTAAAATTTTAAATTTTAATAAAGGAAAATGAAAAAAACTAGAAATTAATTTAAATATAATAGCATTTTGTTGTTAAAACGTGAAAGGTATATTACATACAAACATTTTAGTTTAGATCCCTGAAAATTTTAATGTTTAAAAAAAAAAAATAATGAATTTCATAAATTATTAGAGTAGCGCATCGTATGAGATGATAAGCCTACAGGCGACAGGCGAGATTCATTCTGCGAAAGAAACACTAAATAGTGTCCTACCTGCCAAAAGACTTAAATCGAATCATTAGCAATGTAAAATTGAAGACACCAGCGTTAATAGCAATAAAAATTTTAAAACTATGATAACTGTTCGACTAATGACAATAAACAATTTGCCGGCAGTTTAAAGTTTACTTTGACAAAAAAAAATGTCACAAGAAGCAATTAAAACATGGTACCTAATTATTTGTTCATAGGTTTCATTATTGATTTTGGTTTTATCAACTGGTATTTTTTTTCTTTGAAGTTAAGACGCTGTTATTCTTAGTTCCATCGTAGCACTTAGTTTCAAAGCTATTACGAAAAAGGATAAAACCAAAAAGGCAAGTTCAGTATGCAAATACATTATTTATTTTATAATATATTGTAAACCTACAACAATCACCCCTATTTTAAATTCCTTCGTACAGCTACGTCGGAGATAATCTACGAAAAAATAATTCTCAATTCCGACTTAACGCTACGAAAAGTGTAAAAATCTACGAAAGAAATATTCATTCGTAACATAATCGTATTTCATATATTAAAATAAATTTAAGGTAAAATAACGAAAGAACTAGACAATCAAAATATTAAAGAAATGATATGAAATATCTTACAATTTTTTATTTATAATTAATCTTAAAATATGTTTTTCTCAAAATAATATTCAAAAATTATTAGATACCTACTACAAATTTGAAAACAATCAACGTCATTCTTACTTAAAAAAATGAATTAAAACGTCAAAGTTGCCATTGCAAATTTAATTTTCTACGAAGGAATTTAGAATCACTAAAATTGTTTTTTCGTAGCGTAGCCAATTTTTCGTAGAAAGTCTACGAGGGAATTTAGAATTGGTGTGAATTATTTGAAAAAAACTTAATTTCAATTCATGATAAAAATTTAAGAAGGTTTTTATTAATTGAATTTTTACTACAAATTTAAATTTTAATTAATTACTGAAGATTTTATTGCCTATTTTATTACATTATTTTTTCGAATTGTGGAATTTATGAAATTTAACAACTCTATTCTTAAACACTCATCACAGACGCGATGAAAAAAAGTATCACATCACATCTAAATATTTGTAAAACTTGTGAAAAATTTTATTATGTTGGTGGTCCTGTCCAAAAAATTATATACTAGAATAGAAATTAAAATGGATGAAAATTTAAAAGATAGAATATAAAAAAAACCAACAAAATCTAAAAAAGTGTCATAAATTTTTGGAACTACACAGTTGAAAAATTTATTTTTATATAAACTTCATCGCAAAATCTTTTTTTTAATTTTAAAATACCCGTATATAACTCGCTATTGCATAAAAACTTCTACGTTATATTTTTTTTCTACAAACTGTAACCAATCATGTATCATTGAAAATTTTACGTCTTACCTTCGCAATTGTGTTATCCAAGATATAAATTTTATACGTGTGCGTTACTGATAAAGCCCTATATCTTTATGTAAAATCTTGCAGAAATACCACAAGCGATGCTTTTGACAATTGACGTCGGAAAAATAAAAACATCACATTAGTGACCTCATCTCATTGACATTGTTCGTATGATACATAACAAACTAGCAAGCCTCCAAGAGAATGAATAATTTGATCAAAACTGTAAAAACTGAAAATAAAACTAACATCGAATTCTCCTTATCGCTTGAATACTTTGAAATTTAAATTTTTTCTTATTTGCTAAATTAAAAAAAAACCAAATAATTAATCAGACAAATGACCATCACAGTCAACTTTGTTAATTATTGAGTTAATCATTAATCAGGGATTGAAATCAATTGGAAACTACTATTATTTTGTCTAAATAGGAAAATAATTTAGGCTAAAAAAATAATTAACATCATTATAGAAATGTTTCTTTAAATTTAGCAAATTTTTGAAACCTCTAAATGTACAATACTGCTAAATTTATAATATTGAAGTTGCATATAACTTAGATGTCTATTATACAAAACATAAACGAAACGAAATGACAAACGTTACAAAAATGTAAGGTTGAAATATTAGATATTTCATACGACCCTAACCCAAGATCTATTAAATATATCTTCCAAATTCAAATTAAAATTATTTCATAAATAATTTTAATTTGAATAATATTATTAAATATTTGAATAATATAATTAATTAATTTGAATAATATAAATATTATGTGCAATATCGATGGTATTGAAAAATCATTCCATTCATTTTAAATGCTTAGATAAAAAATACACTATTATTGTATCATATATTTAATATAATACAAACTACTTCATGTAAAAGAGTATTTATAAAACAAACAACTTTAGGTAGTTCATATAACTTAATTCGGCTAAAAATAATTTAAATTTTTAATAAACTACCATAATTTAATTTCAAGCTGTTAATAAAAATCCTTTTAACTTTGGACAATCTTTTCCATAAATAGCATTAACATAAAAAATACAACTATTTAAATATTTTTATTTTTTTTTATTATATACGAGAAGAAAATATTTCAATGCAAGTAAATTTCTAATTAATGTTTTGTATAATCTAAAATTATTTAATTTTATATAAGTATGTTTCTCATATCATATATATTTATAACATTTTAAATTCACTTTATATCCAATATTTACTTAAATATATTTTGAATATCTACTTTTATTAAATAATTTTTTTTTAATTTAATAAATAGAATATGTGCATATTTAAGGCATTTTAAATTGCCATTTTCAAAAACTAAATATAAATTAGTTTTGTAACACCCAATTAATTAGTAAGTTAAAACATTTAAAATGTAAATGGAATTTTGTAAAATGAAAATGACTATTACATTATTTAACATTTACTCTATTAGCATATTAATATACGTGAAAAATTATTTTAAGTTAAAATGTTTCTTGTTTCATATAAATTTAGTTCAGAGAAGATTACGTTAAGAAAAAAGGTGAGATCAAAATACAATCCTTAAATATGCAAAATCTAGCATTAAAAAAATATATCTACATTTTTGTTTTTATCAAAAAAAAATAAAATTGAATGGTGATTAAAGAAAATATTCTTAAAAATTTCCAATATTGATTTGTTTTTTATAACAAAGTTTTTCCTCACTCCAAAAACTATAAATATTTTGTTATATTATTTTATACCTTTGTTTTCATACTTAAACTATAATCAATTCATTTCTATTATTTCAAGAGAAAGAAAAAATAACATCACAATTTTAAAAAAGGGACTTCACAAGTAATTAATAACACAAAAATAGAAAATTATTTTAGTAAAACGCATATTGTAATTACAATATTTTCTTAATTCAAACAAAAATTATAAAACATTTTTTTTTTGCAAATTGATTAAAAAAAATAGAAACTAAGTTTATTCTGCTTCGATATTACAACCAGTTTTTTTTTAATTTAAACTTTTTGTTTTCAAAATTTTGTTATGTTTTCATATATACATTTAATTATTTTATTAAACTACCAACATTTATTATTGCCTTTTTTAAGGAAATATTAAATTACTTATAAACTATATTGCTGCTGTGATTGAATTTGTTGATTTTGTTGTTGTTGTTGCTTTTGCTGAAGTTTCTTTTCTCTTTCACGTCTACGTAATTTTTTTCTTCTTCTATCAATACTGGCTAATTCGGCTTTTATCATATTGTAAGTTTTACGTAAGTCCGTAATTTTCTTTCTTAAAATCGAAATACGTTGATTTGGATTTAAATTTGGATCTACAAAAAACATAAATAAAATTTTAAAATGTTTTAAATGCCTATCATTTAAAATAATATTAATTTTAATTACCTAATTGCACTAAGAAATTATACGGACATGGTCTCATCGGTCTGTTTGAATTTGATCTTTGAGTAGTATTTGTATCAGAATTGTCATCACTATCAGAACCTAAAATTGATAATTAGATATATGTAATATAAAAAAAACATTTCATTTAAGAAAAATGGATACTAACAGTAAGCACTTTTACTAGGATTATGCTTTTTTGCTTCAACTCTATTACTTCTCCTTCGTTTGCTATGATGACTTTGGGCCTCTGATTGTGTTCGTGTACGACGTCGTTTTTTTGGCGAAACATCATCTAAATCTTGACCGATCTGTTTCTTCAAATCTTCACTACTATCATCTTGACTTTGAGAATCATGAGGTGAACTACTTGGAGTTTGCTGTTCAACTTTTGGTAAATTTTTATTTACGCTACTTTCTTCGCCACCATTTCCTCCTGTAACCATTTCAGTCGCATTTACAATTGGTTGATTAATCTGTTGGCGTAAGTTAACATTATCTTGATTGTTATGATTTTTATTATTATTTGAGTTGCCAATAGAATTTGTATTAGATGATTGTAGATTTGAATTGATTTCAATATCCATTGGTATTGGTTTAATATCAGATTCAGTTGGATGAATTGATGAAATTTTAATACTCTGTTCCAATATCATCTCTTTTGTGGGAACTGGTGTTGGACTTCCAGGAATGGTTTCTTCACAAAGAAGTAGATTAATTGAATCACTAGTTAAATTTTGTGCTTCTTGATTTGTATTAGAAATATCATCTTTCTTGAATGGCGTTATAGATAAATCTGGAGGTGATATCAGTTCGCTTCGTTTTACTGCAGTAACGGAAAGTGATGGAGGAAAATCTTGCTTGAAATTTGGCGGTAAATCACAAATAGGTTTAACACCAGTGTCCGATAATAATGAAGGATTTGCAAATAACGAACTCTGTAAGCCAAAAACACTAGTGGTATTTCCGTGTGGACCTATAGCAGTTACTGTAGTGGTATTTGAAGAAGTTAATGTAAATATTGATTGTTCTGGCGTTTGTTGTTTCTTAGAAATAAAATTTTCTACAGCTATTGGCGTTGAAGAAACTGTAGTGATACTCTTTTCTGTATTGCACTTTGTTGTTTTTAAAACAATTGAAGTTTGTGGTAGCAAAATTGTAGCTTGAGTTAGAGTTTTCATAGGTGAAGATGTTATAATTTCTTGTTTTTTAAGAGGAGAATATTCTGGAGCACTTAAAGTATCATTTCCCAGATTATCAGAACTTTCATCGTCTTCAATTACAAGCCTTCTTTCGGAATCAGTACTGTCAGATGAATCAGCATCAAAATGGTCCACATTTGATGTAGTTTTGATAGCGCTTTCAAGTTTTTGTATTGTTTCAGTCAAATCGCTATTTTTAGGTGCCATGGATTCTAATATGTTAAGTTTATGCTCAGGACTATTTAAAACTGGCTTTTTCAAAGCATTGTCAAAATCTTTTTTAATTAATACAGGCATTTCAATTTTTGGTGGTTCATTTAATATAGGTGAACTGCTAAATAATCGATTAGTAGAACCTTTAATACCACATGTTAACGATGATGAACTTGCCGGCGAAAGACTTCCGAATGGAACAGGTGATTTAATAGTAGATGTTGGTGTTGAAATATTTGTTGCTTCAATTTTTGATAACACTGGTTTTGATAAACTTACTACAGGAGATATTGGTGATTCTGTTATAGTTGGCGTTAAATTAGTTGGTAAATTTTCTTTAATCCTTTCTTCTTGTTCTTTTTTCTGATTTAGGGCCTTAAGAACCTTATCTGCAATTGACGATTTTTCAATTTTTGGAGGTTCTAAGATTCCAGGATCAGAAAGCATTTTTTTAACAGTTTCCAATTCATTTGTTTTTTTAGTTTTGTCATGATCGTCATCACTCCCACTTTTGCTACTGCTGTCATTATCCTGTTTTACTTCGAAAACATTAAGTAAATCAGGAGGTGGAACAGTTATTATAGGTCCCGTGGATGTCAACTTTAATATTGGATTGCTACTGATTTGCTTTCCCATTACAACCGAAGGGATTATAGTACTGGATGATGAAGTTGATTTTACTACACAAGTGGTAGGCTTGGAAGTAATAGACGTAGATACTAAAGCTTTTGTTGCTGGATTAACAATTGATTTTGTATTGTTTGTAGGTATCGGCTTTATCGGCAATAAAGCTGTTGACTTATTTGAGGTATTACTGAAAGCTGGTGCAGTTGATGTTATTAATTTTGGTGTTGTTTGAATTAAGTTTTTGACAGAAGTAACAGGAGATTTAATAGATGGTGAAGATTTTGTAGTGTCAGCAAAAGAATTAATAAATGTTGGTTTTTGAACAGTTGAAAGAGATATTGTGTTGATTGATGTAATTGGAATTGGTGTAATTGGTACTGTTACATCCGTTAGAACTTTAGTTGTTTCTTGAACAGCTGTAGCAAGTTCTTCGTTCAGTGCGTTTATATTTAAATTAAAGCTAGGAGATTTTCTTAGAACATCAAATGTTGAATCAGATTTTATAGATAGATTAGTATTTGGAGATGAAGTTGAAAGATTAAATGACAGAGGAATTGGTGAAGAAGCTGTTGTTACGGTTGGTGTGTTTGATTGAATTGATAGTATTGTAATTGGAGTAAGGGGAATATCTGCAGATGGTTTATCTTCACATTTAATTTTTTTGTTTGCCTTTGAATCACAGTCTTTCACAGGAGATTTTTTAGCTTTTTTAGAAGACGTTGGAATTATAGTAACCTGAAAGAACATGAGAATGAAAAAATCACTTTATATATAGAAATAAAATAATAATTACATTTACTTGTGACGTTAAGTTTCCAATGGATGTTTGAGGAATTTGGCTATGAGGCAATGATTTACTGTTATCTAATTGCTCAAATGTCTTACCCAAAGGTTTTTTCTTTTTTTCAATTTCTAATGATTGAGCCAAAGTATGTATAACTGGTCCGGTTTTCCTTGCTTCAAACTCGAATGGTTCAGGCTCTTTAAATTCATATATATCCGATGTATTTAATTCTGATATGCCGGTCCCAGAATTTTGCAATACTTGCGATCCTTTTAAAGAAGCCTTCAATATTTCTTTGTTGCCTAAATTTGATTTTGTTATCAAACTTACAGAGGATTTGTCAGGCAGTCCACTAATATTAGCTTTATGTTGAAATTGAGCAGACAAGCCTTTTACATCCGCACCTTGCTTAATTTCGACTTTGTGTGATGCATTCGGTGTTATAAATATATCTTTTTTTAAGTTTTGAGTACTTGATATCTCTGCAGCTTGTGCAGCCGCGGCTGCAGCTGCAATCGACGCATTAGCTTTTGCAGTTAAAATAGGTTTTTTTTCAGGTCGCATACCCGCATTTGTAGCAACTTTAACATCGCTAGAAATCAGTTGAGGCTTTTTTAACTCTACAGATGAAGAAATTTGTGCTAATTTACGATCTCCTGCCATTTGTCGAGAGATTTGTAACCTCCCAGAATTTGTATCTGTTTTCAAAGTATTTGTAGTAGTGACTCCAAACTTTGGCTGTTGATTTACTGTTACTGATTTTTCTTGTGTTAGAGCTGGTTGAATAGGAGTATTTGAAGATTTGAAAATAGTTTTTTCAATTAAAAACGGTTTTGAAGCTTTTAAAGTTTCTTGTCGTTTTTCCGCCAAGCTATCTTTAATTATTTTTTCAATACCGGACGAAGAAAGTGGGGATAATTTTTCTGATGAAGGGTTTTTACACGTTGTTCCAAATTTATCAGCATTTTTAGCAGCAGCTGCTTGAGCTAATTTTTCAGCCTTGATTTTTTGTTGCAGTTTTTCTGTCATATTTTCTAATTGTGTCGTTTTGTCTGAAGATTGAGAATCATCATCACCAAATGACTCACATTCAGATGAAAAATCTGTTGATGATTTTGACTCTATTTTTTGTTCTTTAATTAAAATGTTATGCGATATTAAATGCTTATCCTCATCATTTTTATCAATTTTACTTGTAGAAAACTCAAAAGCTGTTTCAAGTTTTTTATCATCCGATTCAGGTGAAGGTGATTTTAGTTCCTTAAAACCTTTCAGTTCAGATCGTATTTGATTTAGATCATAATCTCTGCCTTTTGCACTCTCATCTTCGTCAGTTTCAGATTTTAAACCAGAATTTTTTAATAAATTAATATTATTTATAATATTGGACTGAATTACGGAATTCGATGCTAAAGAATTAATTGAGGATGGGTTGTTTGTGTTTTTCGACATAGCAGACAAGCTAGTCTTCATATTACCTGTCATCGTAATAGTGGACAATGCAGAAGATGTTGCCCCAGTTGCTGCTTGCATAGTTTTTATAGTTTTTTTGAGAACGGGTGTATCTGAATCTGAATCTGAGTCCGTTTGCATAGATATATCAGAAATGTTATTGGAAGTTCTTCTATTGTTGGAAGACGGCTGAGTTCGTGTGTTTCGTCTTTGAGTTGCTGGAGTTGCTGGTGATTTTGTACGACTTGAATTGGATGCAACCGAAGAAGGAGTTGTAGATCTCGGTGGTTGAGAATCACTTCGTCCTCTACCTCTTTTTGATGTATTTACAAGCTTAATAGTTGGAGTAGAAGGTCCGGACGATGAACTAGGGCCCATTTTTTCCTTTTCAATTAATAGTTTATTTGATATTGAATTATCTGGAATGTGTTTACCTAAAAATATTCATTTAAAATAAGGGAAAAATATTTTTGCAAAATATAAATACCTGGTTGATTACCCTGCGAAATCTTCGATTTTTTTGCCTTTGAATTCGTTAAATTTTCAGCTATTCGTTCTTTAGGGATCCATTCGTCATATCGATTATTCCAACCAGTATAGTGTACCATATATAATGGAGTGCTTTGTTGTGTTGATATTTCAATAACTTTTGCTTCATAAGTAACTCGTTTTTCATGGTAATACACTTTTAATTTATCTCCAACTTCAACAGGAAAATCATTATTTGGCGTAGCATTAATTTCTCTAGATTTTTCCATTATTTTTTCTAAATTGGGAGGAATTTCAATTTCCCTTCTTTTCAAATTTTTCATTTTTTCGGCATGATGAGCTTTTCCTGGTCTTCCTCTTTCTCTGGGTTTATTTGGAGGAATTGTCAAGGAAACTAAAGATCCGCCGCTAATTAGTTCTTTTGGTAATGTAGGACCAGGAGACGGCTCCTTTTCTTTTTTTACTTCTTTTTTAACCTCTATTTTTATTTCTTGCTCCTCTTTCTCTTTCTCCTCAAACTTTTCTACTAAAGATTTTACTTTATTATTGCTTCCAGTTGAAGTTTTCCTTTTAGCATTTTTAATTGGTGCTTCAACACTAGATTCACTAGTGTTTTCAGACTCTTCTGGTTCTACTTTTATTTTGGTTTTCGTTTCATTTTCTGAATTTGATGTTTGTGATGTCGAAGCCATTGAAGTAGATGCAGTTATTGATATATTTGCAGAAGCATTTGCAGCTGCTGCCACTGCTGCTGTTTTTTCTATAGTTTTGGCATCTGGTTTAGGTGATGCAACCGAATTAGCTCTTACCAAACTACGACCTTTTGATCGACCAGAACCCCTTGATGTCATTATCATTGAGCAACCTAATTTGCGATGAAATTCTTCATAAGGTTGCAAAAATTTCTTATACGCCTGCTTCACCAAATTTGTTACACTAACAGTGACTGGAGTGAAACCCAGTCGATTTGTTATCGATTTCCACTGATTTTGACTTGTAACTCTATTATAACCGCCCAACTTTTGAACAGTTCGAAAAAGACGATATAAATCAACATCTCTATTTTGAATAGATGGGACCTTATTTAAAGGTGTTCCTCTATCATCCATATATTTATAAAGTTGAGCAACGAAATGATCTTTCTCTTCAGTTGGTTCATCATCTGAACTATCAGAATCTACTTCACCCTCATAATCGCTTGAACTATTTGAAAGCCCAAATAATGAATCTCGATCCCAATGCGGTGGTAATTCATTATTGTCTAAAAAATTTATTGCTGCTTGCACAGCGGGGCCATCCATTTTAGAAGCCAATTCACGATTAAAATTTATTGCTTCTTTCTTAGGGACTGTATAATATCTTCCATCTTTAAATGACCGAACTAAATACTCATCTTTAACTCGTATTTTAACAGTAGCTTGAGCTGTAGGGGCTACTACTAATCCTGGAAAGTATTTATCTTTTTTCTTTGTATCGGTTGTTTCAACACAAACAACCCTACCAATATTTTCTTCTTTTTCATTAACAATTTGTTTACCCTTTTTAACAGGTTCCTCTTCTTCATCTGATGTATCATCATTAAGATGACGGGATCTCCGACCACGTCGCCCTCCAATTACCGGGTTACTAAAATGTTCTGGATGTGTGAGTGGTAATTGATCTAAAGTTTCACTTTCATTAAAATGTCGTCCACTTTTTAAACATAAGGCTGTTCGCCTTAAAGTTGTAATGTCACCATCATCAAAAACAACTGTATATTGGGATCCATCTTGAATTTTAGTGATAGTCGCTTCAACTAATTCCCTCCTTTCTGGATGCTTCACTTCAACTGAAGCTCCAACACGAAGGATTCCTGATTTAATGGCGTCATCGGGTACAATACCAGATCCTAATCCTGGCTGCTTATAAACGACTTTCACTTTGATATTTCGAACAACTTTGCGAACTTTCGCTTCACAAAATGCCCCCTTATACTTTGCGCTTACCTCCGTACCAACTGGTAGTGATGGGGGATCGTCTACTTGCTAAAGTGAAAAATAAAGTATTATGTATTTACTAGTTTTTCTTTAAATTTTTTTTTGCAAATTCCTACTAATTTACATAAGTACTTATCAAAAATCAAAAAACTATTTAGTTACAAATGCCTACACATATACATATATGTATGTACATAAGTCATAATATTATTAACGTAACCAAAATAAAACAAAATGTCATATATTTAAGATACTATACTTTGAATTTAATATTTTAGATAAGTATATTTTTTAATCGACTTTATTATAAATATGAAAACTAAAATAATTGATTTTCTTTTAGACTAATTAAAATGACGCTTTAAACATACCTGCATTTTCTGGAGGAAATAACGCTCAAAACTCAAATTATCACTTACAAACGCCACTTTTGCGGATGCAATAAAACATTACTTTACTAATTTTACATTTATTGATTAATTAATTTGTTTATGAAATTATTATTTTCTGATATAATTTTAATCCACTCGTTTTGTATAACTTCCAATGTACACATAAATAAATAGGTATGTACTAACTAGTTTTTGATAATTTCACTGCAAATTTTTTTTTTGTATTTGAAATACAAAGAATATTTTTAATATGCCAGCACAATTTTCAATAATTAATCCTACATGAAATTTATTTTATTTCCTTGTAAATTTTTTACCGTCCATTTGGAGGAACGCAATTATATGATCTATACCTGATTATTAATATGAATTTAAATATTTGTTTCAATATTATAAAAATTTTTTATAATTCATAAATGATACACATAAATTAATTACGATATGGTTTGCTCGATGCAAATTGCTATTTGCTGCCTTGTCTTATAATTCGCTATTTCATATTTCATAATTTTTTTGACGGCAATATGCTGAACAGAGATAGCTATAGTATTCTTCTAACACAAAAGAAAATAAAAAGGTAAATAAAAAGTAGCATGTTGCATTGCATTGTATTTTGAAAACAAATAGCAAATTAGCAAGTGAGAATGAGGAGAACTGAGAAAGAAAAAAATTAAAAAGTTTTAAATTCAAGACAGCTGATTTTAAAATGTCATACCAAAAGAGAAAACATAAAAAATAAGATTATGGAAGGGAGGACGTCTGCGATTTCGAAAAATTTGTTTTGGTAATTCTTTGTTTATGTCAATTAATAACATTGTTATTCTTTCTCTTCTTTCTATTCTACTTTGTTTTAATTAAACTGTCATTTACAAAGGGTAGTAAACTCTCAAGTCAATTGCCAATTGAAGAAAGTTTTAACATGTATTTAGACATTTATAATATTTACATTATTTATTATCCATAGAATATATTATATATACTTCGTATTATCCTCATCACCAAAACAAAAGTGCTGTACAACTAGTTCTTTTAATTTTTATTTGCTTTTATTTACTTTGATTATAAATTAAAATATAAAATGAAAAATAAAAAAGGTTTACAAAATCGGGATGTTTTCGAACGTATGAATTTTTTGTATCAAGCATCTGCAATGATGGCTGGAAAAAATAATACTTTGTCGGCATACTATGGGATGCTTTTAAAAAATGTTGGAAAAAAATCTGTACTTCGAATGTAAGTATGGAATGACTTGAAATGTTGAAACTTAGTGGCCTAGCTAATTAAAATTTATTTGTTGAAATTAGTTATTTGAAATATTTTATATTCTAGAGAACCTGACATCAAGCGTGTTATATGCAAAAGTTGTGGTTTATGTCTTAAAAGTGGAATTACAAGTGATATAAGAGTCGATAACACAAACAAAAATATGTTTATAGTAATATGTAAAATGTGTAATTTCCAGAAAAAATATCAGATTAACTCGAAATATAAACTTTGGATTGAAAATCCTGATTCAATTGTTGAAACATTTAAAGGAAATGAGAGTGATCATTCAAAAACAAAAGAATAATTAGTTTTTGTTAAACATATGTATGTTTAATTAAATAATATTGCATAAGAATTTTTTAAATATATTTTTATAATGCCTAAGGTAACCAAACTTGTTCATTATTTTATGTTTAATTATTGTTTCTTAAAAACGAGATCTAGTATACTAACTTTATGATATTTGTTTTTATGGAATATAGTTGAATTTATAGAATATATAACACGTTTGGATTTCAAATTGATACTTTTATAAATCAAATCCAACTTTTTGTTAAATTTTTGGAGTGTAGGAACAATAAGTTTTTTTATTGTATATGCTTTTAAAATTTATATTAAAAAAATAAACTTTTCAAAACATTTACTATTGGTTGAATTAAATGTGATTAGCAAAAAACGGTTCAGTTAAAGTGCAAACTGGAATTAATTAAATTTTCTCTATTGAATATTTATAACTATGATCCATTTTTAGTAGTTGAAAAACGAAATTTTCTCTTCCAACTTCAGTTTTTATTCATAATTGTTTTCAAATTCCAGTATAATCAAGAAGCGCTTTATTTGAGCACAAGAAAAATAGTGCCTGACAAAATGGTAAAAAAAATATTAAGTCTATGTACCTATATGATACGAAGTACATATATTGTAAATGAAATAAACCTATCTATATTTTATATATTATTCAGGTAGTATTTTTATTGCTTTAAAAAACGGAGAATTGGAAACGAATTCACTTAAAACGTTTTCGAAAAGCTCGAATCGTTAGAAAATAGAAAGTGTAACAAATGTAAATATTAGTATTGTAAATCTATCTGTAACAAGGGTTTGTATTTTGTAATATCAATAAACATTATTTACATATGTTCTGGAAACTGTTTGCTATTTACAAGTTACAAGAATTTATGTATGTAAGAAAAAACTATAATCTAGAAATTAGAAAAACAAGGTTTAAAATATTTCATGAACAGTCAACAGTTAAACACAACAGGAAAACAATACCAAAAACCTTGTTAAAAATTATGAAACGATTCGATTTGTAAAACAATATTCTTTTTCTTATTAATTACAGGAGAAAAAATACAATAATTCGGGCTTGACAAACACAATTAGCTTAGCCAAGGCATCGAAGTTGCAAAATGTCAAAAAAATGTAGCTTAGCTATCAAATTAAAGTAAAAGTGTGTTTAAACATATAGTTTGAACAAGTAATTTTTGTCAAATTTAAAGATTTTACAGATTATTTATTATGATACGGACTATAAAACTTATTACTGAACCTGAACATCTAGCAATTTGTTGCACAGTTGAAATGAAAACTGGTATTAAACATTGTTTAACGGCTGTAGTAATATTTACAACTGGTATACAACTTGGCTTAAAATATCGAAATCGTTTGATATCCTATGGGTCGTGGCATAAAGTTTACAACTATAGTGAAGTTTTAAACAATATTTAAAATATTTTTTTCAATTGAGTGAGGTCGAAAATTGAGTAGAAAATTAAATAAAAAAATAAATAAAGTAAAAAATAATGGTAGGTATCCTTTATAAATAATGAAATTTGCAAGATTTTTTTGAGATGTATAAAAGTGGCCCAGCACTTACCAGAAAGTAAAATCGGAAATTAAAAAAATTAATTTTCAGTTGCAAATGTGAAGAAATTGATGCTAATGCTAATATATATTATAAAAACATATATATATACTTTGTAAAAAAGATAATTACAAAGATAAAAATATGCTATAGAAGGCACCTTATGATATTTTGATCTTCTTGATTTTTTAAATATCAATTTAATCTTAAATATCATGATTCTAAAAGAAAAAAATTAAATAGGCAGAACTAGATACTAAAAAACAACTGTTAAAAATTCAAATTCAAAATTGTGAGATTCTTTTGACTTTTAACATATAACATTTCAAAAAAGAAAACAAATTATGGATCACTAATAGGTTGGGATGGGTATGATTATGGTCATATTATGGTAACCAATAGGTTTGTAAGCATGTCCGAGTACCAAGTTAAGATTTGATCCATCGTGTATGGAATGCATTAGATACGAAATCTTTAAACATTCATCTCTTTCAAAAAAATTTTTAGACCGAATTAAAATGTTCTGAACAGTGCTTAAGTGCACTAATTTAGTAGTTTTTGGAAAAATGGAAGAGAAAAGCCTAGAGTTAGATGATAAATCCGAAAACAGTCACATTTCACTTGTATTGTTATTATTTTTACATTATTCTTTGTATATTAGATAATATTTGTCTTGTTAATTTGAAAAATTTTGTATGGTTGATTGAAGACGTTTGGAATAAATTTTATTGGGCAAATAAAATTTAATTATTATTTAGTTATTTTAAATATCTATAATTAATTTTTTTTCATTTAAAAGGTACTTGCATAAAGGCTTTTTCCTTAGTTAATACTTTTATTATTTTATAGGTATATAATAATTATGTATACAATAATTATCTGGTTTGGACATCTCACGTTTTATGTTTCATGACACATACCAAACGTTAGGAAGACATAGGAGAAACAAGAAATATTTCATATCAGAACTAGCATTATGGAAACGGAGACTTAAAGAGAATTAATTACTGTCATGTCAACTGACATTTAATAAAAGTCAAAACTCAAAATAGATTTGTTTGTTTCGGAATATAAATTGTAAAAAAAAAATTTACTTAGTAATTCAATATTATATTTTTTAAATAAATGGCAAGCTGGACAAAAAAAACTCCAACGGGTCAAACACCAAGAAGAAGATGGAATATTGAAGGTAGAAACAAAAGTTTTTGTATATTCGTACCAAATTAATTATTGTAATGAAAATTACTTGAATTACAGATCGCGCTTCATTGAATAATCTCAAGTACCATTTTGCATCCGATGGATGCTCTGATGTACAATATGATTTAGCAAGACAACTATTAGAGAATAACTCCGGTATTATATAAAAAAAAAACAAAAACATTTTAATATATAACTATTTAAAATATTTTAAGATTTGGATGAAACAGCTGAATCTCATATCCAAGGTGTACATTGGTTACTGTGTGCTGCACAACAAGGTCATGAAGGAGCACTAGGGCTACTAAGAGATTGCTATAAGAATCGTAGAGGCATTACAGAAAACAACGAAAATGATGTTAAATCATGTTTATCTATGACTCCTGGAGAAAGAGCTGCTAGAAAAGCTGCCCGTGATTTATTTGCTTGTTTATCAAATGGAAATGAACATATAACGCCAGGTCAATTAGAAAGAAAAATGCGAGAAATATATAAACTTCAGAAAAAACGTCGTCGATCAAAACTTAATGAGAAACCTCTTGGTCCTGCCAATGATGAAGAAACCCAAGATGAACTTGAACTAAAAAGTAATTTGGAAGGCAATTTTAGTATGAATGGTGATATATATCCATCCCCTAGTCGCTCAAGAGTGGAATTAAATATTCCACAGGAAAATTTAATAACTGAAGCAAATTTGGTTACTGCTGCCGTTAATTATTCTAGAGGTCACTTGCCAATCGTAAATGGATTATTTACTTTATCAATTCCACATCCTGATAGTTTAGATCACGTTCCATGTTTTCATAGAATTATTTTTCATCCCATTATATTTTTTACATTATTATATCATCGATTTATAAAAGTAATTACATCGCTTCCCTCAAAAATACCATCTAGCATACAAATATTATTATTGTTAGTAATTTACACTCTTGTTTCAACGGAAAATTTAATGGTAATTTAAAAAAAAAAAATCAAAAATTTTAAAAATGTAATATATTTTTATTTATTTTCAGGTTTTTATTCCAATGCTAATTTATTATAGTAGTTTAGTCGTTATGATATGGTCAACTTTTAAAATGCTCAAAACAAAGCACGATTTTATTGATTTTAGAATTTGGTCCGGATTATTTTTAAGTTATGGAGATAATAATGTTGATACTGGAGGATCAGAAAATCAGTTTTTAAAAAATAATATGAAACCTTATTTATTTTTCTTTTGTGCTTTCATTACAAATTTAATTACATTTCCCGTTGTTAGTAACGAATGGGTACCGTACTCTGAAATAACTTTGATAGCTTTTTTGCTGATTTTTATTACCATGGCGGCATTTATGTATACAGCACCTAAAGCTTTTCCAGATTGGTTAATTTTATTTTCGTTTGGGATAAATGTATTAGCAAAGTACCCATATGAAATGGATTCTGTTGTAACCACAGGATGGCGATTTTTAGATTTAAAAGTACCCACTTTTTATTCATTTGTTATTGGAAATGGAATTGAATTTTGTTTAAATTGTCGAGCTATGCTATATTTGTTTATACCGTTCTGTTTAATTAACTTAGCAAAACGAACAGGCTGGCGGGGAACTTACACATTTTTGATTCCACATTGTGTTACGTTAGCTTGGCTACAGATTTGTATAATGAGTTCACAATCGGCAACAATGTTTGGATTAATGCGAGCTACTTTGGGATTAGCTGGGGTTATGCTATTTTTACCGTTATTTGGTATTTTAACTTTGATGATTCCAATATTTGTTATGATAGATTGGTTGGGTTTAACAGATCCTAAAGTTAGAATGGCTTCATCGGTAACTTCGGCGTTATTGGCTATTTTAATATCTTGTGTTATGGCTATAAATCATCGAACACAAAAATATATTACAGCTTTACAAGTATGTTAGTTAAAACCTATGTATTATTTGCTTATTAACTTTTACTCATTTTATTTAGATAACATTGTGTATAGCTGCTGGTGTACTTCTAACTTTACCATATATGACATCAAACTTCTCTTCAACTCATTCTTCTGAAAATACAGCATTTAATGAACTTTATTTAAAGAATCGACGTGATAACGGATTAGCAATGAATACTGGTTATTTACATTATGAAGATGAAATAAAATCATTAACATGGGAACACTTTTATAATTATTGCGCTCAACCAGCTTGGGAACAGTCAAACAAACTTAAAACTCAATTACGTTGTTCTCAGTTAGAAGGAGTTCATATAAAATGGGAAGGAACAATATCTGATGTAGAAATAGTAAAAATTTCAAATTTTAGGGCTGAATTGATTCGAAATTATCTACCAAATTGGCTAAGTAATTTTTTGATTTGTTTATATGGAGAAAAAAATATGTTAGAGTGTAATGAAAATGAAAATTGTGAAGATATTCAACGCTTAATTTCAAAACGAAAATTGAACTGTAATTTGAACAAATGGAATATTTATGAATATGAAATTAAATTAAGAATGCAGTCAGGATTACTTAGTCGTCCTAATAACTTATATTTAAAAGTTAAACATTATTTTAGAAATTTCACGAGTGAATTAAGAAATTCTGATAGAATATGGTTTTCCGGTAAATTACTAAATATTCGACAGGAAAAATTATTAGATTCGGTAGAAGATATGGTATTAGGTTCTGGAAAAGCGGTTGTTGAAGTTGATGGATTAGGTTGTATTTATTGCCACAATAAAGACTTATCTTCGATGGAGTTAAAAAAATTACAAAAGAATCATATTTTTAACGCTAGAATGATGGATGTTATGCGAGGTGTTAAATACTTATTAAATGCCATTTTTAATCCTTTAATTATTTTCAAATAAATGTGTTAAGTAACAAAATATGAAATACTTGTATTTGTTTAAGTTGTTTCTTAATATTTCATTAGAATTTATTATTATAAGTTATTTCTTCTATTTTTAACAGACATTTTTTTTGTGTTAATAAGTATTAAGTATATGTTAAATAAAAATTATTATGCAGTGTTGTAATTATGTAAATTGTCTATATTAAAATTATTTTTTTACATGTTCTGGAAGTTAAACTAAAAATATTTTGATATAATACTTTTGAATTAATAAAATTTTTAAAAACAATTTACTAATACCAGAAACAATAAATCATGAATACTTTTATTAAGAGTGCTTAGGTTTTTTGTCTCTCTCACTCAGATAAAATGTTTTTTAATTGTAAACACCAAACTAAATTATTACTAAAATTAATAATTTGTTGTGTAAACAAAAACTTTAGTTTTTGCTTTTTTAATGAATGTTTTTAAACTTTTAAGAATTTATTTGTAAAAAACATATAAGTGATTATGTACGTAAAATATCCAGAAAACTGCTTTCTTCTTTGTTGAATGAAAAAAAAAATTATAATTGAAAAAATTTAAAGTTTTTAAACATTTAATTTAAATGAAACATCTACAATTTTAAATTATAATTTTGGTAACAGTATTGGTGAATCTCTTAATGACTTTATTTGAATATTGTTTCATGCAAAATATAAGAACATCTGATAGTATAATTTAAATTATACGCGTGAAGTAATTTTTTTTCATTAGATTGAACTGAATACTGATAAATTTTTTCCATCCAAAAAAGATCAATGAATAATTAAATTTTAATATACTTTTGAACAAATTGAGTAAGATTAGCGTCAAATAATTATTAAATTTTCTGTATTTACATGTACGTTACTTTATACATTGGTATTTATGTTTTATTATTTTATAGTCTGAAATTAACAAAAAATGAAATTATGATATATGGCGCCTTTACTATCTTTTCTATTAGACAAAAGTTAGCAACTGAAATAATATTTTATATTTATTTTTTTATATTACGTACAGATAACGAATAATAACTGAAAATAATTAAAATCTTAAAACAACACTCCGTAAATAAGAGAGTATAATTTAATCTAAGCTTAATAACAGTTGCGTAATTTTATATTAAAACTTTTAAATTAAAAATCTATAAAAGCTCAAGTAAAATAATTAATTAAATTCAGTGGTAATTCAGTGTTGGACTAGATAAAACAATTTTTGTTACAAATTATAATAATGAGAATAGGAACGGTTGTACCAAATTTTAAAGCTGAAACAACTCAAGGTCCAATTGAGTTTCATAAATGGCTTGGCAACTCGTAAGTGCCATAAGATTCATTCTATAGGTAAAATAATTTATTTTCTAATTAGATGGTGTTTACTTTTCTCGCATCCAGCTGATTTTACACCAGTTTGCACAACAGAACTTGGTAGAATTGCTGTTCATAAACCACATTTTGAAAAAAGAAATGTTAAAATATTAGCCCATTCTGTCGATGACATTAAAAGTCACGTCAATTGGGTTAATGATATTAAGTCATATTGTCTAGATATTCCCGGAGAATTTCCATATCCAATAATTGCAGATCAAACACGTGATTTAGCTGTTGCATTTGGAATGTTGGATGAACATCAAAAAAATGATCCAGAAGTAATAATATATTATCTTTATTAAATGATAAAAATAATACATATATGTATTTACTGAAATTTTTAGATTGCAAAAACTATTCGTGCACTTTTTATTATTGATCCTCAGAAGGTTGTAAGATTATCTATGTTTTATCCAATGTCAACTGGACGTAATGTAGAGTAAGTTTATATTTTTTTTTTATGGTAAAAGCTTTTAAAACAACTTTTTAATTTTTTTAAAGTGAAATATTGCGTTGCATTGATTCATTACAATTAACAGACCGTCTTAAAGTCATAGCAACTCCAGCTAATTGGGTGGTAAGTTTTTTAAAGTAAATTTAATAATTTTAATATGTAATAAAAATTTGGTTTTAGCCAGGAGAAAAAGTAATGATTTTACCTAATGTATCAGAAGCAGATGCTGATAAATTATTTCCTAAAGGTATTGATCGTGTTAAAATGCCGTCTGGAAATAATTACGTGAGAACAACCACTAATTATTAAAACTTAAATTGTAAAAAACAAAAAAGGTTTACTTAACATTTGTGACCTTTCTATTTTTAAAAATTTAAATAAAAAATTGTTATTCAAAAAAAGTTGTTTTTTCTTTTTTTAATTTTAATAAATAATTCTATATAGAGAGCTTACAAATCAACATTAAAATCAAGTTCAGAACAAAAAATTCATGAATTATTCATAACAAAAAATATTTCGTTTATTCAAATTTAAATTAAAATTATGACTATTTTTGAACAATATCAAGAACTTTTATTTTAAAGAAAATTTTTTTATCATAACTAATTCAAATATTTAAACAAATCTCTGAATATTTTCAAGGTCTTCCAATTTTTTTAATTGATGCAAATTTTCCCACCATGTTTTTAAACGATGTTTTAATATTAAATGAAACCAAGGTGTTAAAGGTGCATTTAATTTAGCAATTTGTTCATTCAATTGGGATTGTTTTATATATAAAACTTCACTGACTTCATTTAAATTTGGTTTTATATCTACATTTTTTTGTAAAAATAAAATGTAATCTATTTCATGTTCACCCCATATACCGTCTCCAGTATTATGATAATGAATCCTTGTTAGAAAGTGAAAATTTTCTGGTCGAACCTATAATTAAAATAAATGCTTGGTTACTTAATGATATCATATTTTACTAGATCGATTAATAATATGTATTTATAAAATACGTGCGTACATATAAGTATTTTTTAAATAATATATGTACATAATAAAATTTCAACAATTTAATACATATTGTTAAATGTTCTTTCAAAGTAAAATTTTAATAAATGTACTCTAATGAAGTGAATGTTCTTTTTACAAAAACACATATAAATATTTTGTAAATAATTTACTTACTTGATAATAAGGAATGCCAAGCTCATAGTTCAGTCTTCTTTGTGCAGCTCTACGAATTCCTATTGCATTTAGTTCTTCACGTTCTTTTTCAATATCAAATAATGGATGACTGCAACATGCATTTGTATATGTGTTTGGAAAAGTTATCTAGATTAAAGTTAAAATAGTGAATTAAACTTACTTCCAGTATATAGGTCATGTTTAATTTAAATAAGAAAAATATCAAAAGAAAATTTTATATATTTGGAGTATTATTACCTTATGTTTTGACCTTTTTTGTATTAACATATCTCCATCTTTATTAAATAAGAATACACTGAATGCACGATGTAATTTAACCTTTCCTTCAGGGTTTACTTGATGGCAATCTAATTTAAATTTTTAATAAACACCTATTTGTTTTAGTATTTTTTTTAACTGGTGGAAATTTTAAATTTTTTTTAACTAGTGGAAAATAATATTATTATATAAAGTCAAATATACAGATACAATTATTAATAACAAATATAAATTTGTTTTGTTTGTTTTTTAATAAATACATTACTTGTTCTGAATTATAATTACCTTTTTTACTACTTGCACCCAAGGGTTTGTCACTTTCATCTACTAAAATACAGTTTTCTTTTAGGGCTTGCTCTTGTAATGCATCAAATTTTGGTAAAGTTGTTGGAATTGATGCTAAGGAAGAATAGTTTGAAACTTTTGTTAATATTTTTTTTAAAATTATAGTAAAATTTCCTTGAATCGATTTGCTGAACATTTTCACAATTTTTTTTTAGGTAGTCCAAAAATTATTAATGTTTTTATTTACACTTGTATATATATAACCATAAATTACTATTACTGAACGTTGTGTACAACAGTAAATCCCCACACAGCTGAGCAAGCTGAGAAATTTTAAATGACTATCTAATTACTAATTAGTAATATTAAGTATGAAATACAGCTGACTTTGACCACAATTTAGCGCTGTTGCTTGCATAGCAGCACTTCATCACCACAACATTTCTATAAAATACAAAACGCGAAGCGACTAAGCATCATAATTCACAATAATAACTTTAGTCACTTTAGTATAGAAAATAGCCAAGTGGCGTATGTGTCGCTTTTAAAAATATGTTAAATTAATTGAACAGCTTTATCAGGTGTGTTTTTACATTTTCATTTTGCAAACAAACCATAAATAAACATAAAATTATGGAAGTTTTGACAATTGACAGCAATCAGCAAACCGCAATCGAACATAGATAATAAAATAGAAATCGAAAATCTTAATTGCATTCTATTCCCAGCCAGTCTTAAGAAGTTAGAATTAAATTGAAAAATCTATTGATCCACATTTGTATCTTTGCTATTCTAAACACTAAAAAAATCAATTGCATTTAATAATTAAGGATAAATTTATTTATTATTAGTAATATATTAAGGACTCGCATTTGGCTGTTATATCTTTATGTTCTTATTACACATTTTAAGATAAAAAAATAGTTTTTTAATGTATGCACAATTAGAACCAACTCTAAATCAAAAATACATTAAAATATTTTTGGTAGTAAGTGCTTATTGGTAAGGAATACTTTTAATTTAATAATTTTTTTTTTAAATTGAGTCAAATATAATTTTAGGATCGTTTCTATTTCAACAGTTTTTATAAATAAAACCTTATTTGATGGGTCAACTGTAAATCTAAATGCTCCCTTATTTGTGACGTGGTTCCAATGTGTGTTTTCAACTTTAATATGTTTTGGAATGAGTATGTTATCAAAAAGTTTTCCTAAAAAAATTAAGTTTCCGGATGGTAGCCCTTTGGACTCATATGTTTGTAGAAAAGTAAATATTAATAGCATTTAAATTATTAACTTTGGTCTAATACAATTAATTTTTTTAACATAAAGGTACTTCCTCTCTCTATATTATTTGCGTGTCAAATAGCTTCTAATAATTTATGTTTAAAATATGTTGGAGTAGCATTTTATTATGTAGGACGTTCGTTGACGACTGTATTTAACGTTATTTTATCACTTATTTTATTAAAACAAAAAACTAGTTTAAAATGCGTTTTATGTTGTGCATCAATTATATTCGGCTTTTGGTTGGGTGTTGATCAGGAAAGTTTAACTGGTAAGTTAAGTTATCAAACGATTATAGTTTACGTAAATTGATGGCATTCTTTCAGAATCATTTTCTTTAAAGGGAACAATTTTCGGGGTTATTGGCTCATTATGTTTGTCACTTTATTCCATTTACACAAAAAAAGTTTTACCGTATGTGAATCAGGAAATTTGGCTATTGAGTTATTATAATAATTTCTACTCGTCCATAATTTTTATACCATTGATACTTCTGAATGGAGAATTACCTAACGTTATAAGTTACGAAAATTTAGATAAATTATGGTTTTGGGCCATTATGGTTGTTGGCGGCTTATGTGGATTTTTAATAGGAATTGTTTCGGTTTTACAAATCAAAGTATTTTATTAAAGTTTCTCCTAAATAGTTAGTAAAAGTTTCTAATTGCAGGTTACTTCGCCTTTAACTCATAATATATCGGGAACCGCAAAAGCATGTGCACAAACAGTTCTTGCGACACAATGGTACCAAGATTCAAAATCATTGCTTTGGTGGTTGTCTAATATTGTTGTTTTGATGGGAAGCGGTATGTATGCGCGAGTAAAACAACTCGAAATGGTTCAAGTTCAACACAAAAACGATATGGCACAAAAAATTTGACAATGGAATATAAGTGGAAGAAAATATGATATTCCTTAATACCACTTTGTTAAAAATTAAATGCATTAATTTTATTTTTGTAGTGACTTTTTTTTACTATAAATATTTACGATTACACAATGAATTAATTTTTAGCTTCAATTTTTTCCAAATCTTCATTTTCTTCTAAACTTTCCTCAACTGGTTGCTTTGGCATTTTTTTAATTTTATTCTGTTCTGGTATATAAACAAAAGGATCTATTTTAAGTTGTTCCCGACTGGGTGGACTTTTAAGTAAAACACGAGTTATAAATTTTCCTTCACGTTTTGGCCGAATAGAATTTATGTCTTGCAGCAAAGACTTTAAATTTTCTTCTAATTTTATAGTTTCCATATTAAGCTGCAAATAAATTCATATGTTTATGCATGAAAATAATTTAATAATAAATTACATATGCTAATTCAAACTTACCGTTCCAATAGATGTTGTTATTAATCCAAAATCTTGTTGATATTCATCTTTGGCAGCACTATAACTAATACCAGTAGAAAATTTTATGATTATATCCTTTAAATCTGGTCCTAAAGTACCGCTTTTTGGATTTGGAAACTTTTTTTTCATTAAACCCCTTAATGCAACTAACTCTGGTAAAATATTTGGATGAGCAATAACATATTGATAGTCCGACAATAAAAGATCTCCATTTTGGATATCTTTAATTAACTCAACTCCTCCAACTAAAGTGGCACCTGCTTCCCTTGCCTCTAACAATGATTCCTACAATATTCTTATTAAAATATAAAATCTAAATTATTAGTTCAAAATAATTTACCATGGTTTTTGTAAATACCAAAATCTTTCTTTCTTCTCCGTGATCAAATTTATGAGGAATCATGGCTATTCTTTGAATATTGTCAACAAACCTATTAGACTTTTCTCCTTGCATGTTAAGTTCTACATGTGCTATCAATGGTGAATTTGGAACATTATACATTGAAGGATGATGAGTTTCTCGATGGCATTCTATTGCTTCAGGCACAGTATAAACTGTCCACCTGTAGTATTTACCAACATAGCAATTATCAATAGGAATTGCTTTCCATGAATCGTCTACATGTTTATTATCTTTATTAACATTCAATCTATAATGTAATTTACATAAAAATAAAATCTATCTATTATATAAAGGCTGCATTTTAATTTACTTATTTTTTTTTCTAAGATTATGAGGTATAAAACCAATTTTTTGAACTTCAACTTTCACTTTTTTCTTACGAGCCTTTTCCCGAGTTCCTTTTCTGGCTGCTTCATTAACTGCTGATAAATGAAAATTTTTTAAGCTTGAAACTATTCCTAGGGAAGGGACTGATCTTTTCGCAGCAGAAATTATTGTAAACATTTTTTAAAAATTCGTTTTCAAAAACCTTATGTTTTTATTTAAGTTAAAGATGGTACGGTTATAAAAAAAATTTATTTTGACAGTCGCTGTCACCTGTGGTAACATCAAAGCATTTAGCAATTAGCTGTCTAATGAATGCGACACCACATTGTCTTGTCGTCGTCAAAAGTAAACAAAATATTTGCGTTATGGCTGCGACCTTTGTGGCCAAGGCAGGACACAATTTTAGTACGATTTCGAAAAAAGTCAATAACAACAACACTGCTTGCATTTGCGTTCGCTTCGTTTTGTTTCGCATAACTTTTTAATTTCATTTCATTTGGAATATTGGATCATCTGTTTTATTTTATAAACAAACATAATCGTAAACAAAATTTATACTAAAAAATATTAAATTTAATATAATGACCGATGAGAGAAATTTTCGTTCTACTTATTATGAGAAAGTTGGTTGCAGAAGTGTAGAGGAAAAAAAATCATTAAATATTTTATTAAAGGATAAACCATTTAATAGGATTAAATTAAAACAATTTTGTTTGAGTTTTAGTGTTCCAGCGGCACAAAGATCTTTGTTATGGAATATAATACTCGGTAATTTTGAAGAAAATTATTTATTTTATAAAAGAATATTTCCTTTAAACTATAAAATTATTAGGGGTATGGCCGGTATATCCTGATTCAACTAAATATGTTGTAGAACAAAGAATGGCTGTGTATAATGACATTTTCCAGGCAGTTAATATAATGAGGTATATTAATGATAAAACACCAAAAGCTAGAGTTTTTTTTGTGATGTGGCTTCTAGAAACCAGAAAGTTACATCCTGATTATAACATACAAGTATGTTTTCAGTTTAATTTATAAACTAATTCTTTGTAATAATTAATTCACAGCAAGACAGTCAGTTTGTGGATATAGCTGAAACGCTTCTACAGGTTTTTGAAAGGTAATTTTTAAAATTTTGCTTTTATTGAAAAAGAAAATAAATATTATACCCCTAGTGACGTAGAAACATATTGGATAACAAAAGAATTTTTTGAATTTACCAATGAGATAAGAAGTGAGTTTCCTAAACTTAAAGAACTTACGTTAAACCTCCTTGAGAAGGAAGACAGTACAATTTTTAAGTAAATAATAATCATACTTTGAAAGAATATTAATATTTTATTCAATTAATAAAATTTCTTAAGTCATTTAGAAAAGCATGATATATTAAATAATCTTCCATTGGAAAAATGGTATACAGGATGTTTTGCTGGCATAGTTAGTGAAACAGCATTAATTAGAGTTTGGGATAAAATATGTGGTGGTTCCAGAAAAATTGTTGTTTTCGTTCTTTTAGTTATTTTAAAAACCTTGAAAATGAATGTGTTACGGTGTTCAACTGTTCAACAAATACGAGAATTAGTAGAAAAAGTAAGTTGTTTAAAATTGTTTTTTACATATTATCTATAAAAATTGTTTTTGTTTGTTTTATTTTTTCAGAAAAAAGAAGATCAAGATGATTTGATAGTTAATAAAGCAATAGAGCTATGGCAAAATAATAAGAGTCATTCAGAGTTTATGGTTCATTAAAAATTTTTAAGACTACTTATTTTAAAATAGCATAGAAAAGTTTGTTAATAAATATTGAATAACAAATAAATTGTTTTTTCTAACTTATTTTAAAAGCGTATATTTATATAAAATAAATATACCCCATATTTATTATAAAATTAACGTTTGTATATCAGAAAAAAAACTCTAAATCAAATAACAGTAAACTTTATTAATTTTTATTTTATAAAATTACATAAAAACTTGCTATTTTATAAACGAGTGGTACTTTTTTTTTTAAATAATAAGTTTAAATAATATCTTTTACATATTAAAAAAAATTTCATTACATTATTTAAAAGTTAAGTTGATTAAATTGTTTAATTATATTTAAAATTAATTTTATCTATTTTTTTTTGTTATAAATTTTGAATAATTTTATACCTTTTTAGTAGCTTAGGTTACTGGAACTAAAATTAATAACTATGCTATAAATAAAATTTAAAAGAAATATATATTATATAATAAAAAACTATAAATAAGAAACAATATTTACTCTTTGTTAATTTTTAATTTTTGATAGAAACTTCGGCATTGAAACGAATTTTTCTGTAAGCCAATCAACAATATTTGTTGGAAAAGTTTTAAACAGAGTATGGTAGAATATGTATCTTAAATTAGGAAAAAAAAAAATATCAAACGTAAAAGTTAATACAAATTTTAATTTACCTCCAAGGTTCGATTTTATAAATTGACTTCGGAGTTTCATTCAATAGAGCTAATTTGAACTTGTCGTATAGTTCACTATTATCCAATTTACATGGTGGTTTGTAACCAGATATAAATTTTAAATACTCGTTGTACTCGTCAAAATAGCTCCCATAAAACTCATTTTGCTCCCTATTGAAGTGTTCCCTCATTGTTTTGGCATATTTATTTTGATTGGCAGCTATATTGCTTAAAGTTACAAATGAGCCTGGTACAAAATTTACAACGCTAATACCATATTTTGATAATTCAATGCGCAAGGCATCATTCCAAGATTTTAGACCGCCTTTTGACGCTGAGTAAACGCTTAAACCTGGTAAACTCTTAAAACATTTATAAAACAAAAAAATACTTAAATGTAAACTCCAAATATGTCTCTACTTACATGTAAACCACAATGACTGGTGACATTTATTATTCTTCCTTTCTGGTTTCTAATAATTGGAAGAAATTTATTTGTTAACTTCATTGTTCCTAAGAGATTAACATTTATTTGTGATTCAATGATGTCTGCTGTTTGCCATTCAAATTCACCAAAACACATTACACCAGCATTATTTACAAGTGCTGAAAATTGGTAACCTTGTTCTATTAAATTTTCCACCAATTCAAGAGTCTTTTCTATAGTTTCCAACCTTAAAAGATCTAATTGAATGGGAATAATATTTGGTTCCATTGATTTTAATATTTTAGCACCTTCTGACTCGATATTTAAACAGCCAGATATTACAGTCAGTTTTAATTGCTTTGAACAAAATTGAGCTAAGTTAAAACTAAAAAAATCATATAAATATTAAATATGAGTTAAAAAAATTGTTAGATTACAAGAATTGGGATAATACAACTAAAATCCTTTTAAATATTCTTAATAAATTGGTAAAGAATTATATGTTGTATTCAACTTATCTATACAAAGCAAAAACCAAACTGAAATGTAGGATTTCCATAATTTTAGTTTACTCTACTGATATAAGACAACTAAGTGATAACACAATATGAATGGTTGAAACAGAAAAAAAACTACCATAAGTGATTGTAAATTAAAATATGACATTAAACTAGTAGATGAAATATTATTTTTTAATTGAAGAATTATTATTCCATTTAGGAAAACAAGACAAGAGAAACTAACTAGTTTGAATTATTTAAAATTTCAAAATAAAGTATACGTTTGAATTGAATCCTTCATGCAGTTTTTATCGTTTTCTTAAATTATAATTGTATTGTTAATTGTGTAATTTTGTTTAAAAGTACAGAAATAGTTTATCTTTAAGTTACTATCATAGTTTTTAAAATCATTTATATTTTATTTATTATCCATGAATTCATAAACCTATACAAACCATATATTAATTACAAATTAATGTAATCTATGGTTTAAGCACTAAAATTTACTTAAGTACATAAAATTGACTTTTATATTTATCTTAATATGCATACATATGTATAAAAGTACACCAAAGTTTTACCATTCTGAGCAGGTAGATTAAGTACAAAGTAAATAATAAACAGAAAGTAATATAAAATTTATAAGTACCACACGTTCTTACCCTAGCCCAGAATCACATCCAGTAATAAGAATAAATGTTTTTGGTGTGACTTTTTTCAGAGTTGGAACAAAATTGAACAAATTTAAAATAAATCTTAAGACACTCATTTTTGATTACAAATTTAATTTTTAAAATGTATATAAATAATAAAACAAAATTATGATTTAATGTGAATAAAAAATACCAATGCACAGTAAGAAAATAACTTATGTACTAACGAACATAGTACATTCAATATTAAAGAATATTGAGAACAAACTGAAACTAAAATTAAATTTACATGTTTTTTTAAGCTGAACTTGACAAAAACAAAAAAGTGTTTTGTTATTTTTTCTGGGAGAGTCGATTAGGCTAACAAGTCACGTCATAGGTAACAATACAAATAGAAAAATATAGTCTGCAATGTACATTATAAGTCACGCAGAAGCCACAGGCCACAGCCCACAACACAGCACTGAGGATAGCGGAATGGAAATTGACTGAGCAATATATGAGTAATAAATGTATAGATTTGTTGTACGTACATTAACATTAATACCAATTTACAAAAAAATATTTTCTCTTTTTTGGAATCACAATTCACAATAAAAAAAAATTTCAAAAAAAAGCAACAATTAGTTTCTCTTTATTTTATTTGTTTTGTAAATATGATACTTATCACAAGTGATACGAACTTAACCGAGAGCCCATATACATACGTAATACCAGGTAATACATTTGCAAAAATTTACTTAAACCGTAATCTTGGATTGCAAAGAAGTGGTCTGTTCTGTGGTGTGGTGACTAATGAGTGAATGTAAATAAAAGACGAAAAGAATCTTTTTAATACAAGAAACATTTCATAATTAGAACACAATTTGTTATTGAAATAAAATACAGTATAACGCGTTAAAATCAAGTGAAAAATCACACTTTTATCTAATCCATTTTGAAGCCACTAATTTTTTGCCTTCTTAAACTCATCCTCTCCTTGGATAATAAGACCCTACAACGTCTTAGTCCTTTAACAATTCGATTAATTTTTGGTTTTAATTTTTAATATATTCATAAAGTCGAACTTCATAAAGTCGTACTACTTAATTACTAAAGATATCACATTTTGAAAACTTGTTTTATATTTTATAAATTTATTAAAAACTGGTTTATCCTTCGAAATGCTTGTTCAATTCCAAATTATGAATATTACAAATTATTCCTAATTTGATGAAGAAATAAATTTTTAAGTTCATTGAAATTTAAAAAAAAAAAATTACTTATTAATTTTATTTAACTAAATTGGTTCATTATATTATATACATATATATATTATTTATTTTGTTGAATCAGCAGCTTTGAGTGAAACATGTTTAAAAATAGATGTTGATTCTTCCATGTCCTACCATAATTGTGAGAAATTAAAATATAATATTTTTTAATTTACCTGATTTTAATAATTATTGACAAAATGTTAAATAATATAAAGTATATATTGGTTATAGCACTAATAGTAAGATAACTGTAACTAATAAATATTACTTTTTGCATTTGGTTACGTAAAATCCGATATAACATAACTTCCACAAATAAATAATGATTAGTATTGGTAGCATAAATTTTTTTAAAATTCTCTGTTTTGTATAAATCAGGAAATGCAGTTTTTACACAATTTTTAATTAATTTGTTTTTTTATTTTGGTATTTATAAATATTTGTTGTTAAAAAACCTAAAAGAATTTGAAAATGAAAGAGAAAGATTGGTAATTACGTGTATAATTAACGTGCACAGGAATAATATACTGAAACCATGCATAAGAATACACTGTTTTGAATTACCTCTAATGTTCGCCTAAGTGTATGCAAAAAAGTGAAGTTAGAAAAATTGTAGCAAACTATGATATAACACTTTTAAGCAGGGGCCTTTTTAATGTAATGTCTAAAAATGGGTTTAATAAACGAGGGATTGTGGTTTACAGATCATAAGTAGTAAGGGTTTTTTCTTAACAAAATGTAAAAATAAAATAATAATTTCCTTAATTCCTGTTAAAAAATTACAAAAACAAAATTTAAATTATTTCTTGTATATCGAACCTATTAATAATAGTTCTAGTAACCGATGTCATTAGTAGTATGGTAAAATCTATTGTGATTTCTTAAAATAAATATAAAAAATTATATACTTATCAGTGTGCAATTTCGGGTTATGTTTTGTTACGGAGAAATTAAAAATATTAATTTATACTTTATAATATATTAAAGTATAATTAGTTTATATTTCATAATATATTAAAACTAGAAATTTTACATTCTAATGAAATTCAAAATCTTTAGTTACAATGTGAGCATTGAACACTTTCCAAATAAGAACCGTACGATACTGCTAATTAGGTACCAGTGTCATACAAATAGAAATTGTTCATTAAATTTTTTAATTCTTTTAAATATATAAGTATATGAAAATGTCATAAGTATTTATATAATATATACTATAAGTATTTATATATATACATTAATGAAAAATATTAATTTGATTTTATTATCTCAGAAAATTGTTAATAAATTATACCAGTAATGGTAATCGGAATACCATAATTCCATGATTCAAATTTGTAACATTTTGCAATTAAAAATAATAATTTTACTTTTTTTTATTAATTATGGAGGTTAAACCCTATTGTATTTAAAACTTTAAAAAGTTTTTGGCTATGAAATTAGAGACAAAGAAATTATTAAAGCTATGATTTGTGGGCCGCAGCCTAACGGTTTCTAGAGAAGATTCTTTTAGATTAGTTAAATAACAAAAAATTAAGCAAGATAGTTGTTAATATTTTGCACCAATTATCAAACTAACTTTCGCAAAGTTGTGTATGTGTATTCAATTTAGCTGAAATCTGCATTTAAATTAACGTTCAAAAACTAAAATTTTAAATGTGTTCAAAAATTATCATTTTATATGTTTTTTTTTTTGTTAACGTCGATTTAATTTTAAAAACAGGAATTACTAATAAAGTGCTTGTAAATTTTTAGTCTAAGAAAAAACCAAATGATTTTTGATTAACGTAAGTGCGATGTGTTCTATAAAAATGTTGATATTTAAACATTCAATTCAATTTCATCTGAATTTCAAATTTACAAGACCAAAAATAAAATAAAGAATATTTATCCAGAATTTTTTATTTGAATAAAATTAAAATAAATTAAAAAAAAAAATTCATAAAATTCTAACATTAATAAGTTTTGTGAATTTTAAATAATTTTAATCTTCTTTAGAGCAATGTATTAAATTTATAGTCAACCATAGTTTTTTGGATTAATTTACAAAATATCTCTTGGATTTTATTTATTTTTATTTATTTATTTGTAGTACCAGACAATAGTAAATATTTCCTGATAATCCTTTGCAGATTTGACATTTGGACTTATTATTAAATTATTGTAATATACACTATATTTTTTTATTAGATATGATCCGACCAGCGTTTGAACCCGAGACTTTTCGATTGAAAAGCCACCACTTTTTGACTGAGCTATTTGTCAGATGTCTTGTAGATTTTAAAAACTTTAACCTAGATAACATGTAAATGTATAAAAATTTGTACGAAAAAAAGTTGTCTAAATTATTATAAAAAAAACATGTATTTTTCAAGATTGTGTACTTAAATTAAAAAATTTAAAATATAATCGATTTTTTTTCGATTTATCGATGTTTTATGAATTTTTGATATCCCTTAATTTTAATCAATTTCAAATTTATTTTGAAAGTTTCAAGCTTTTGAATTCAAAAATATACAGAAATAATTAAAGTTATACAAATATTTTTTTTAGAGTTATTATATTATATAAACCTGTAGATTAAAAATATTAATAAATTATACTTTGAAATTTAACAACAAAACGATTGTCTGAAACGAATTTTTATTAACATGAAATATGACGTCTGAAATATGTTCCTTTTCCGTACTGTGAATGTACTTTATATTTTTATGTAGTATGTTCATAAACTTAATAATAGCGGTTGATCTCCTAGTACAAAATCAACTAAAATGTCAAGTGTTCACAAAACTTTTTTGAAAATTAAGTACGTAAGGATTTGACATATTTATAAATTTTTTAAAAATAATATTGTGAATTTGAAAAAAAATTTGGGAAAAAAATATTTTCAAATTTATTTTTTATATTAATATTTTTTTTTAAATATTTCAGCCATCTTAAAGAATAAAAAGTAAAAATTATTCAATGCTATTCACACTTACGGGTCTATAACATGTTATCAGCGTTAGCTTGTTGTATAGTTGTTGTTTAGTCTAGAAATTTAGAATAGAAATTTTGTATGAAAAAAATCTGTCAAGTATAATATGATAATAACTAGTTATTCAGTAGTATGTTATTTTTCAAGGTTGTGTACTTAAAGTTTTTGGTATAATCGATTTTTTTTCGAGTTCTTAAAATATTTTTGGATTTTCATATCCGTTTTAGGATTTGTCATTGTCTTGAATGATTTTTTTATCATTTTCGTTAAATCAAAAAAATTTTTTTTTTTTTTTTTAGACTTATGGATTTGTAAATAAAATTTTTTTTATAAACAAACAAAAGCGTCAAACTTAACTTTTTCGTCAAATTTTCGTAGTGTGAATACAAATTTTTTAGATCGGTAGTGTGAATAGAGGGTATATAATTTTTGTATGAGAATTTTCAGAAAATCCAGTAATGAGTTGATTTTCATTGATAGATAAATTTTTGATAAATGTATTGGGAAAGCAAAAAAAATAAAGGAAAAAATCTACTAAATTTTCGAAATCTTCCTAATTTTTCAAAATCTAGATTTTATGAACGTGCTATAATAATTAATTTAGTTTTAAATATTACATACATACAAAATTTATTTCTTGGGAATAAATACAACTCTACTGAGTCCTTGGAAAGTAATTCTCTTATCAAGCTTCTTTTAAATAATTTGTTTCCAATTTTTATTAAAAAAAAATATAAAGCAAAACAAAAATCAATTATTTCAAGTCTATCTTAAATTTATGATAGTTTAAAATTTACATTTAATAAAATACATTGCTTTTATATTATATAGTTTTTATATATACATCCGTTTGACCGTTTATTTCTCTTTAAACTTAAAAAAAAAAAATCGTATAATTTGTATAATTCATTATATATCATTCAAAAATGTATATAAACAATCTATAAAAATATGGATGCTAAAGTTATAAAGATACGTAGATATATATTATGAATCTTAATGAAGATCGAAACCAGATATACGCATATTTAATAAAAAATAAAATTAAATATATACTATAAAAAAATATATGATTCGGTTTTTGAAAAATATGTTAAGTTTGCCATTTAAAAAATAAATAATTATATGTAGGTTAATTTTATATATATATATATATACATAAATATATATGTATATATATATATATATATATAAAATTAGAGTATGATTTATGAAAATAACATACATCTTAAAAACAATTACAGAAACAAATATAAATTTAAATTTTTCAAATTTTATATCTTAGTCTAGTCAAAATGATTATAAAAATCTAATAAGAGCAATTGACTTTCTTAGGTGAAATAAGTATCGTGATATGATTAAATGTGTGAAAACCATGGGTTATTTTACTTAATTTGTTTAAGAATTTTAAAACCGGTTTTCAAAAATTCTGAAATTTAATATAGTTATATTTTAAGAGGGATAGAGTACATTTAGAACAATTTCTTTAGAATTTAAGTTTTAATTTTCTTGATTTTATAATTGTAACTTTGATGAGTCTAAAGGCCCAGTAAAATAATAAAATCTTTAATTATGTATATTATGAATAAATCATTTTAGACGTTATAAATGAAAATTGTAAATATTATATTATTTTTCTAACTTTAAATATGTATTTAAAAAAACGCTTAAATAGCAGAGTTTTTTTTACTTCATATCAATGAAATTTGAATAAAAAGTTCTTAGCTCTATGTGCCAAATTTGAACTCTGAAAAATAAGTACGTGCATAAATATATAAATTAATATATATTTACATTCAAAAATATTAAAATACCTGTGGCGTCTTGTGACAATTTATTTAGGGTGCTGCAAAAACTGTTTTAATGAAGTGTTCAACAATTTGTTTAAAAAATTGGAATAATTCTTTTTTCTGTTAGTTAATGAAAATAGTGTATAAAATTTTGTGATTTGATGATGATATATGATACAGTTTAACTAAAATTGTAAATTCTAATGAAGAAATAGTAAAATTAACAAAAACCGTACGTATGGGAGAATATCATCATGATTACAAAGAGTCCGCAAGTACGACAACACTATATACTTTTTTTTAAGTTATTATTTTAAAAGAATTATAGTTAATAGAATAATAATTTAGAGAATTAGAATATGAAAAATATAATATTTTTTAAAAAGAAATTTGTACAATTATACATAGACAAAAATAATATCATTTAGTGATTTGAATGATAACTTTATTCATGTGGTAAAATACAATTTTTTTTTGTCCCCACAAAATTAAAAATTTAATTATAATCTCATGTACATCCAGAAGGGACGCCACTGATAAATATGTATCATTTATATTTAAAATTGATTTATGCTTCTCTTTTCTATTGTAAACAAAAAATTAAGATTATATACATTAATTGTAAAAATAATCTTTTTATTTTACAAAAAAAAAATTTTTATTTTTTTTATAAAAAGGAGAGAAAAACAACGAACACTGCGCAAACAGATATAAGTTTCACTGCGAGACTTTTGCTAAACAATCTAATTGATTTTAAAAGTTCTAAAGTACCTTTATTCTTCAATTTAAAAAGGAATGATATACATAATAATATTCAAAAGTTTTCCAAAATATTTAATTTTTGAAAAAGATATTCGGAAGATATTTTATTTTAAAATATTTGCAATTTAGTTTGATGAAGTTTATTCCGTATATTGGTTAGTGATTTACTAGTAAGTTAATTTTTATTGCTAATTTACTTAATTTTATTTACTTATAAATAAAATTAAGTAAAACCTGGGCTCGAATCCCAGAGAAAGTGAAAAAACTTTTATCTGGTTTTCGGTTCGACTCAGCTAACATTTACCTTAGGGTTCAAATTAATGGTTTAATCAATAATTAATTAGTATATATCTTTAATTAAAAATACATTAATATAAAAATATAAAAAAATAATTTAATTGAATAACATAACTCACAGATAGAATAACATATAACTCAAATACAAAATTATTTCAATATAAACAAAAAAGAATTGTATCAATTGAAAATCTAAGATGTTTTTACATGTAATAAGGCTTAGTACTACCTCATGTTTTAATTTTATGTAGAATTGATTTGATTTGTTCTAATTATAAAAATATAATATTTCCCCCCCTGTTCCAACATGCACATACATAGATGAGCTAATAGATAGCCTATAACAGTTGAACAGTTAGCATGTAAAAAAAAATATTAAAAAACATCATTGCTTAGGCTCTCGTCAACTGCCAGATCAAGCTCTCCCGAACTTGTAGTATTTTGTAAGAATTATGGTAGGATATATAACACAACAGTTTGATATTGGCAAATGTACAAAACAGCATAGTGTTGTAAATTGTAATTACATTAACATTCAAGTGGTTTGTTTTATTTAATCTCAGATAAACATATACATATATATATTTTATTATGAAACATTCTCATAGCTTAAATTACGTCTGGCATATATTTGAAAATATAATTTTTCATTCATATTTTTGGTATATATCCGTTTAGAAATATACATAATGATGTCTTTCTATTTTCTAACAGAGACTATGGGAAAACCAAATTTTTTTTAAAATTGAAGGTGAGTTTTTTTTTACTAAAATGGAAAAAAAGAACACCAAAATAATCCAAACATATGTCAAAAACTGAAAATACGTATTTTAAATATGCAAACATATGCAAAAGTAAATCGATGCCATTTTTCTTTAAATGCTGCGATTTGCAAAGACTTCTAAGTACTGTCAAATAAACTCTCAAAAAATATGTAAAAATATATAAAAATCCTAGCTCAACTAAGAACAAATGAGTAATTTAGTTAATTTTTTAAAGCTTATTTAAAAAAATTGCCTACATTTCGGCTTTGAAATTTTATATTGAATACCAATATTTTAAATCCCTAAAAATATGCAAATATCATTAATATAACAAAATTATGACATATGAGATCAATCGATTTTTAATTCAAGCAGTTTTCTTTCTGTTAACGGTATAATAAACCGTTTTAATTTTCTGAGTGTTATATAAGTATAAATTGAATATAATAATCCTTTTAAACTAATTATGTATGTATATACAAATATAATAAAAACAAAAACAAAAGCAAATTATTATACTAAAAACTGTATTTATTTTCAAACAGTTAATTATTGTGATCTATATTTTTTTTTAATTTCTGTTTTCATTTAAAAAAAAAAAACAATGAACACGTTTTCAAAATTAAAAAAGAAAATTAATGTTATTTTTTAATATTATAATTTGGAAATTTTCTCTTTTTTAGTTTTCCAAAAGTTTTCCTAACGAATAGATGGGTGGTTGTGGAACGAACGATATTACTTGCCTTTATTATAATTTCATTTGTTTAAAAATTTTTATAATATAAACAAAAAAAAAATAAAAACTATAAGAAAAACTATTAAAGTAATTAAAAAAAATCTAGTTTTTTAAGTATTTAGAAAAAATTAAAAATATAATTTAGATTTAATTTTTGTTTACATTAAAAACAAAATTTTATTGTTTTTTTGCTTTGTGTAGTTGATAAAGATGGTATACATTTAACTTGGAAGAATCTCATCATTATTTGAATTGTCATTTTTTACAAACACATAAATATTAACGAATTATTATTCGTTTTGAAGTTTTGAAGTTTTAATATCCGTTAACTAAGTAATACATATCCCTATTATTTAATTATTTGAAAATTTAAACTTAAAAAAATTAAACAAACACGTGCGCGTATTGACAATTTTCGCAAAGGTATAATAAAATCTTTAACGCATGCGTATTTGTTTTATTCCACACAACATACACATATGAGTGATCAACTTATTTATTATTTTTACATACATCTAGGAATATTCTCAATTCACAAGAGAAAGGAATTTGGAGAAATTTTCTTTTAAATTTCATTTTTCGAATTTCGAAAATTTTCTAATACAAAAGAAAATTTTTGAGAAATGAAAAATATATTTTCCAAATTTTCATTTTTAAATGAGTTTTCCGATAGATAAAAACGTGCGTGCTAAAGAGTATTTGATTAACGCCGGGAACATTTTTTTTTAATTTTTAATATTAAAAAAAAAAACTAAAAAAAAAAAGAAAATAACAAAATTTTTTTATTTTTTTAAGTCAAATTTAGCGTTGGATTTTCATTTTACGTTTTATTTTTGATTATTTTTTATATAAAAAATATTCATAATAGAAAACTAAATTGTATTTTATTTTGAGTGTTTTTTGAGGTTAGATTTATTTTTACATAATGTTTTGTTCTTAAATTTTTATAAATTTTTATTTTAAAATATGTAAAATTTATATAAAAAATAATTAATTTTATATTAAAATATGAAAATGATAAAAATTAACAATAAGAAATGTAACATGAATGCATAAATTTAAAAATTTTTGAATATCAATGTGTATGTAAAAGTTTTGACAGATTGTTAACGATCTGTGGTGTAAAATTTGTCAATATATATCTGATATTTTAATATTTTTCTAATTAAACAGTACAATTAACATACATATGTACATATATAATAATCATTTTATAATGGTAATCCTGAATCCTGATTAAATAATGAATACTTAATAATACCTACAGTTTGTTTAAAGAAAATTGAATTTAAGTATTGTTTGGAAACTAAATTTAAAATAATTAATATTATCAAAATTATTTATATATTCTAATACAAATAATTTATTTAATATAATTTAAAATTGAATTTAAAAGAAAAAGTGAAATATAATAGCAATATTTTTTTAATTTAACATGTGTGTGAGTGTGTTACATTGTTATAATTTATAACTTATCCATAAATATGTAGTAAATTTTTTTTGGATATTCATTAATTTTTTTGTATTATTAAAAAAAATAATTAAATATTTTGTTATTTGAAATAATAATGTCATGTAATATTAAAAATTAAAATATTTTAATAATAATCAATATTTTACAAGTGATGTTAAATATATAATAAAGAAAATATTTATTCAAATAATATATAATTTCTTTTTAACAAATGAAAGTCTAACAATATATAAAAACTTTAAAATTGAAACTAAAAATAAGATTTAATTAAAATAAGAAATTTAAAATAGAAATATTTGTTTTATAAAAGGTTTAAATTTTTTTTATATAAAGTGGAACAGAAAAAACTAAAATCTATTTTTGAAATAATAAATTCAATTGTTTGTTAATTTTTCTTCTTAAATAAATACACAAGTATGTGTATGTATTAGTTTATATGAATGTAAATGTGTTTAATTTAATGAGGAAAAAGTGAAAAAAGAAAATTTACATATTTTGAAATATCTGCATATATATGTATATATATACAATAGATTCATTCTAGTGAAATATTTTTTTTTTGTGTAATTGTGTATGTTTCTTTCAAAAAAAAAGATTCAAGAAAAAAATAAATAAAAAAAATTTAAGAAATGGAGTATCTAAACATTTTAATTTAAATTTTATTTCAAAACAATTGAATTTGTATCATTTTATTTATTTGGTTTGTCATTCACCCAACTGTGTCGTTTTTATATAAATCTTTTTTTTTTTTTATTTTAATTTATAATTCTGCTAGACTGTAAGGCGTCTTGTTAATTATTATTATAAAAAAGTGATGATGAATTACAAAATTTTGAGATTTTAAAGAAAATATTAAACAAAAATGTTGATATGAAATAAAGTAAAGAAATTCGATTTAATGTTGAATAGAAAATAAAAAAACAATAATTTATAGAAATAGAAGATTGTTCAAAAATAAGGTTCTTCCTACAAATAACATTATTATTTCTTAATTCTATTGTATTTAATGTTGGATTTTATTTATATATTTTTTTTTTTTCCTTACAACTCCCCAAGGGAGCATAGGGCATTCACTAAGCCTTTCCATCTATTCCTGTTTTGTGCAATAGCCTTTACTTGCGGCCATGTTTTGTTAATTCTCCCTATCTCTTTCAATATTGTTCTTTTCCGGGGTCTTCCTATGCTTCTTCTGCCTTGTGGTTGCCAATCTAGAGCTTGTCTGGCTATCATATTTTCTGGTCGTCTTATTATGTGCCCGATCCATCTATATTTTTTCCTTCTAATTTGTATTTCGATTGGATCTTCCCGGCACATACTCCAGAGTTGACTGTTGGATATTCTATTTGGCCAGATCTGAGAGGATTTCCAAATATTTTCCAATCTTCCAAATATCATCCTTGCTTTGCCTAGTCTGTTATCAATATCTTTTATTGTTCCCCCATCTGTGCTTATGATGCTGCCTAGATATTCGAAGCTTTCTACATCATCAATTGGTTAATAAATAAAAAAGAATTATTTTTTACAAAATCTCTTGGTGACCAAATATATATATGTGGTAAAATATTAAATATATGATATATGAATAAATAAAGAAAAAAATAAATAAATAAATAAATAAATAAAAATATAAGAAATAAGAAATAAATAAATAAAAAAAAATAAACAAAATAGATATTATTATACTTATAAATTAATAGAAAGTATTGGAAGTGGGGTGGCTAACGGGTTGCAAGGCTCAGGTTTTAGGATGGTATATGCTATTCCCTTTATAAAAAAACAACAACAACATTGTCCAAATGCGGTCTGCATGAATTTGATTCTGTTTTTAAACAAAAATTTTTTAGTGTATAAGTTGTTTTGTAAAATTGAGTTGTGCATATTTTAACGTCTGATTTTAACGCATGTTTTTTTTTCATTAATCCATTTAGATATATGTCTTATTTTTAATCTCCAATTTTCTTTATGAAAATTGTGATCAGATAATTATAAAATTTTTTTTATTAAAATGAATAGAAAATTAAATTTCAAAATTGGGAGGATATAAGAAGGCAATTTAATAATTCAACAAGAAATGATAAAGCCAATAGTTTCTACATACGTATACTAATTATACTATAAGTAAACTTTAACTTATTTTTCATATTTATCAGAAAAGTTAAAAAATTTAGAGAGACTTTCTTTAAATTTAAATTTATAAATAAGAAAAACTGCTATTATGTGACAAAATAAAATGCAGCTAACATTACAGATCCTCAAAGCCAGAAGACACGAAAATATATTTTTTAAATATCTTATACTAATTTTGACAGATCTAACCCCTACCAAAATATGAAGTTCCTAATTTAACAGTTTAAAAGATCATACGTTATTCTATATTTATTTTTAATATACATATTTATAATGCTAAAAAAAGTATTTACCGTTTGATGTTTCTCATACTAAACCTTATAGAACTAGTGATATGGTAATGCATAAAGACTTTTCGAACATTTGTGGGTTGTGGAATAGGTAAACATAAAAAAAAAAAATTATTTTTTTGCAATTTCTAGTTAAATTAAATTGCAATATTTCAAACGATATGTGAGTTTACCAAACCCCCTGACTCACAGAAAAATTAAAACTACCATAAGCAAATAATTATATAAACGCAATTAATAAACTAACCAATAATTAATAATTATATATATTTTAAAAAATGCATTAATATAACCATATAAAAAATACAAAAATATAAACAAATAATTTAATTTAATAATATAATTCACAGATATAGAAATAAATACCTTGTAATCCAAAATAAAATTATTACAATATGTAATAGATAGAATTGTATCTATTGAAAATCTAAGACGTTTCTACATGGCCTACGTTTCTAATGTTTAAATTGTATGCGGAATTCATTAAGATCAATTCTTAAAACAAAAATATATGTCCCTACTTTTACAACATTGTAAGTATGGTATAAGACAGGCTTGTTAGCTTAACAGTTGAACAGTTAGCACTTAAAAAAAAAAGTTATTTACTGTATAGTCTTTGTTTTTAACATTTAATAACACTGAAATAAGCGCACTATAAAAGATTTTTCAATATTATTCAATAATAATATTATTCTCTTTGTTTATAAAATGTATTTTATATTTACACTGTATTTGGTTGTAAGGAGGATATGTTGTAAAACAAACTCTTAGCGAAACAAAACTCTGATAGTTAATAAGAAATGTGGTAAATCATTAAGTCACCGAGGCTCCTTATAGAATATCAATTGTTCAATAGCATCAATTGAAATAAGAATTGAATAAAAATGCATTTCATTTATTATGTCTTCTTTATTTTAAATGTTCCGCTACAAAAAAATATATTTTTGGTTTATTTAAAGTAATGCTTTACATATTTTAAGAATATATTTTTAAATATATATTATTAGCTTTATGTGTCATTAGTTAAATATGAAGCAGAAAAGAACGGTGATACAATTTGTCAAAATAGTTTTATGAAATTTTTAATTACAGCTTTTACATGCCAGTTAATAAAATTATGAACATTTTGGAGAATTAGTGCTAAAATTAGTTTAAGTTTTTTTTTAAATTAACTTAAATATTAAGATATTAGTTAAAAATAAAATTATGGATAAATTACCACCTCGAAAACGAACCACATCAATGAATTCCGATTCACCGATAACGACGTTACCACCTCCGCCACCTTTACCCCAACATAATTCACAATTTGAATCAAATAAATCACAGCATCCAACTGTAAAATCACCTTCATCTACTAATATACCTGTACCATTATCAACACTAGGAGATACACATACTATTCAAAGAGATAATTTACCTGAACCAATTCAATACCTTTGGGATTATAAGAAACGCGAAAAAGAATTTTTAAGAAATTTAAAAGAAAGTATTGCTCATGACTGCAATACAATTTTAAAAAAAGAAAAAGAATTGTATAAATCTGTATTGACATCAACATCAACATCATTGTCATCCCAAACACATATTATGACATCACCATCATTTGGAAGTTCCCAATTAGATAATATTTCATCAATAATTACAACAGCCACAAATGATAGTAATTCATCAGAGATTACATCAATTGATTCATCATCACTAAATACATTTGGTTTATCAGCAGCATCATCGGGTGCCAGTAATAAAACATCGTCAAGTGATGAAATGACAACAAAAGCAACAATTGAAACAAAATCTAATATAAATACATCGAAATCCAATACGGATTCTTCTTCTAGAAAAGAAAAAACGACAACAACAAATTCGGGTAAATATTCGGATGGTGATTTATTAAAAGAAGAATGCGATCAGTTCATTAAGCCATTATTAAATCGTACTAGTTCAACAATATCAGCTGTATTAGCAGCTTATGATGCTTTTGAACAATTAAATAGTTTGCACCGGTTGGTTGATCAAATGTTCACATTGGAAGAGCAAAACTATCAAATGAGGAAGTATATTAGGGATGTAAAAATGTTATGCGAACTTAAAAAGTTGCAAAGCAAGGTAAAATATATTTTGAATATTACTATTTATCGTCTTAAGTCCAATTTACATTCCTATGTTACTTGTCAGATTTTTAAATAATCATTTATTCAATCTATTAAAATTTCTATTTAGGATTATTCAAATGAGTTGCTTAATGAAACTGGGGACTTATATGATAATGAATTAGATTTAAATAATCAAAGTGGATTGTTAAATACAATTTTAGCAGCTGGTAATTCTGCATCCAATAAAAGGAACTCTTCGAAAAGGTTAGTTTAAATAACTTAAAATTGTTTTTAATTAGCGGTATGCAATTATAATTTATTAATTAATTTTTTATTGATATTACTTTAGGCAACAACGAGAACGTAGTAAGTCTGTTTTTTGTGATGAAGTTTCAAGAGAAAATTTAAAAGCCTCTTCAACACCAAGACGACAAAGCGCGTACACAAGTGATCCAAATAAAGCTAAAGTATCAAAATGGACAAAAGTAAAAGCTGCTTTCAAATGGGAGAAAGCAAATGTTCAAACACCTGAAGAAGAATCAAAATTAACACCAAATCAATTGAAACCTATTAATAATGAAGTTGCTAGGTAATAAATTTAACTTTCATATGTACTTAAAATATTTATACAATCAATTTCCATTTCAAAATTTGTTTAGATATTTATGTGTACCAGCACCAGTTCCTATAACAGGAAGTTCAGGTGATAGTATTTTTGGTTCATCAATTCCACCAACACCAGCAACTGTAAGCTCAGCTAGTTCAATGGAAGAAATTAGACAAACATCCGATGATCGTAAGTATTATTTTGAATATTTTTTTTTTTTTAAACTTTTACAATAAACAAATTGAGTGAGAATTGGAATAGAAAATGTGCTAAGTTTTTTAAGATTCTAAGTAAAGTGTTTGAAATATTTTCATGACACATAAAGTGTGGCAATATTTTAATGTAAACAAACTAAGAAAATTAATTTAAATTTTCGAATCCAACAGATTAAAATAACAAATTTTATTTTAAATTTATAATGTTTAAAACAGTATCGGATTTAGGGCAATTTATAACGAATAATGAAGTTGGTCTGAAAGCTGGTGTTCTCCTCGTTATAATATGGATGTCACTACTCAAGACTTTTGCTGCATGTACATTGTATTATATACAATTGTGACAGTTTTATTTATTAATTCATTTACGCACAGTCTCCTACCACATACAATGTGATAAGTGAGAGAAGGCTGCCGTACTTTTCCTTTTTAGGTGTGGCAGCTTAATTTATTTTATATTATGGTATGAACTATTACGATATCAATTTCGCTCAAATTGGCTCTCCATATTTAAACTTCATGTTTTTTAATTTGTATATGAATTATATGAACTTTTTTAAGTTACCGTCACTGGATTTAAAATAAGTAGAAAATATAATCATTCTTATGTCGGATGGTGGAAAAATAAAATTGATTACAAGAAAATATAAAATTTTTCATATATATATGTATATATATTTATATATATTTGTGGAATTTTCCAAAATAATTGATTTTTCTGAAAATATTTTTGTTTTCTTAAATGGTTTAAGAATAAAAATCTTTAAATTTCTATCGTTTAAATTAATTTTTATTTTTTCCAATTTCTATTTTTAAAAAAATCATTTAATATTGTGTTGGAATAAAAAGAGAAGGCCAAAAACAATTTTTTTTGGTGGTTTTCTCGACGTAGAGATATATTTTTTTGTTTGTTTTTGGGTTTGGCACCCCTTAGGAACTTTTTTTTATTTTTTTCTTTAAATTATACTTTATAGGGTGACCAGCGCTTTTATAATGTAATTGTAAAATGTTTCCATGTCAACCGGGTAGTGCTTAATTCTCTTAAATCCTGAGTAAGGCCTAATGATGACTACACCTGATGACTTTAAAAAAATATTATAACGAAAACTTAATTATCCGAATAATATCTTTTAAAAACAATTTTCACTATTAAAATTCTGGACTACAAATTTCGATATTTGCAATTTTTAATTTAAAGTTTAAAAAAAATCAGGAATTTTTATTTGATTATCAAATGCAGAAGAGAATAGAGTAGACTGTGTCAATTCTAGTATATTCGGACGAATGTAATATAAAAGTTATAATATAATCCGGCCAACTACTTTTGGTAAAACTTCAAATAATAGACTTAATTATGTATAAAAGAGAGTATAAGTTGTATGGCAGCTATTCGATTCTTTTGCACTAGACTAACTATCTTTTGATCAAGATCTTGGCCCTTTAACTTAACTACTTTTGACAAAAGTTCGAGTGCTCAGCTTCATTAGATATTAAGTTATGCTATATTAAATAGAAGTTTTAGGTACTCGAACGCACTGCACTAGACTAACTTAATTTTTTGAAAATTTCGCCACAAAACTCAACTCTTTTTGAACAAGTTTCAGATTCCCAGAAACGGCAATTCATGCCTCATTAAATGAAGCATATTATTGTTTTTATATAAATGTTCAAATCAAAATCTTATTAAATAAAAAGTTTCTTATTATTTAATACAGTTGGTCACTTTGTATATTCAAATATTTTTTGAGAGTGTTTTAAAAATTGGTTTTTGCTACTTTTGAAAAGTGTATGAATTTTTTTTTAGAAAATATAAAAATCGAAGAGTAAGTTAATTTAAAAATAGTCCCAAATTGCAATTTTTAATTTCTTTTAAATTATTTTTTAAAAAAGTCGATATGATAAATTTTCAATTTTTTTTTTCATATTGTAATTTTAAAATTGAAATCTTTAAAATAATATTAATATTAATGCTTTGTCTCAAACACGACATTTGGGTGTAAAAAATGTTGTCTTTTGGTATGTTTAGGTGATGATACGACATCTTTGAAGATATCGTAAAAGTTGCCTAGTTCCCGTTGTTAACAGACTTATTCTACAAAAATGAGACAATGCAAATATAACCCTTTCTAAAATTAAGTTTTGAATATATTTTTAATTTGTAATGTGTCGTTTCTCAAAAATTAGTTTCTTAATAAAAGACATTTTCCTGGTATATCTTAGATAAATTGAACACTTTACGTTTGATTTTAAAAATCTTATTGAAAATTGTTATTATTGTGAATTTGTACAGGATGGAACTATACTAGCAAAAATTTTTCTTAGTTAAATTAGCTATAATTTCTGATAGATATCTTATTCAATTTACTGAATGTATATTATCCATTAATCTAGAATAAGAGACTTGAATAAAAAGTGGTCATAATGGATGGTATTTAAGTAAAATTAGCTGCATCTGAAGCTTTCCTTCTTAAATCCGAAAGCTTGAATGAAAGAAATTTAGACAGATGAAACATTAATCAAAAAACATAAATCATTGGAATTTATTACAGATTTCTGAAATAATTAGTATGGAAATTCAAATTGCAATGGAAACTAAAGATTATTAGTTTCAAGGTTCAAACACTATCTATATTTGGAACCACTTATAACTGTGAATCATGTTTTGAAAAAAAATTGAGGACGTCACTAACAAGTTATCAACCCGATTTAAAAATAATATAATAATAGAAATAAATTTCAGTTCGTGTTTATATAAAGATCTCGTATCTCTAAAACGTTTTAAAAATTTCCAAAATCCCCATTTTTGATTCCCATTTAATCCCCATTCAATCTCAAATAATATAATAAATTTATGCATTATTTAGTGTACAAACTTTGTAGTGAACATACTTTACTAAGTACTTAGTACAGTCTAGGTATACAGTATCTACTCGTTTTTCTATAAATACCGGGTTTTTGTATTTGTTGAATTCACCTTGTTTTGTATAGTTGCTGTATACTTATCACATGTTGAGTATGCAGCAGCTACACAAAAGTCATCACACATGTTGAATATGACTCACAACATTCTTATACAACTTAGAAAAAAAAAGAATTTCTTTTACACCCAAAATTGTTGAAAGGGCTGAATCGAAACAAAAATATTTTATAATTTTTTTTGTACAATACAAACCGCATATTCTGAATTTTCATCTTTTGTATATTACTTATTATTTTATTAAAATATACAAAAAAAAAAAAAATAAAATAAGAATAAGAATAAAAAAAAAAGTTTAAAAATAGAATAATCGTACTATTTATTCAATTTTCTTATACTATACACTGATTAATTTAGCACGCGAGTTTTTCAGGTGTTTTGGCACTTTATTTAATTTTAATTTGATAAATTGTTGGTCCAATGACAAGTTTACTCTCCTAATAAATTTAACGTGGAAAATCTTAAAATATTAAAATTAGTAGTATGCATAACTTTGTGTATTAACTAAAATTGTGAACTTTATTTGCATTTTAAGAATCAGTTTGTACTGTGGTTTATGCGAAAAACACTAAACAGTACTTGTGTGATACTTTGCACCTCTTTATGCTTGTCTCATTTCAAAATTAATTTTATTTTCAATTCATGCCGTGAATGTAATAATTTAGTAGGTACGTATAATTAAAAAAAAATTCAGAATATTGTTAACAAATATTTAATGAAGTTTTAGTAAGAATTAATAGAAAAAAAATTAAACCAAATACCTATATGCGAACTAAAAATTGTGGCGCCAAATATTTAATATTTGTATTTTTAGGCTTTAGAGAATAAACAGAATAGAAAAAGCAAAGGTGTTGTGTTTTGTGGTTTATAGTTTACAAAATTATCTAAGAATCATGGATGACGTAAACGGGAAAAGTTTACAAAATTAATATTTTAATTATTTTTTTAAAAAATATTCCAAAAAAAAACAACTCCTCTGGTTTCCTAACTGTGTTAAATTTTTTAAACACTTTTCTTTAATTAATATGTATATATATTTTTATATTTTAATATTATTAATTAACTAATTGAATATTTACAAAATAGTGGTATTTAAAAAAATTGGGGTCAGTTTTTTTCTTGCTGATAAAGTTTTTAGCAATGTCATTTTCGTACAATTAGAAAAATTATCGCATTTTCCCGTAGCTGTGAAATAAGGAATGCCATGAGAAACGACATTCTTGTGTTTTATTTCTCATATATAATTGTAAAATAAAACCACAAAATGTGGTTTTATATAATACGTAATATAAATAATACGCCGGGGTGTTATTTTTATCTTTTAATTTAACCTTCGACCTTTCGTGATATAAAGCCCCTGGGTGTTAATTTTCGTATATTATATTATGTTATGTTATATTATGAAGTGATCTTAGTGTAGGATCCCAAAATGCCTAAACCCTTGAATACAATTCTAAAATTCTTTCTGAAATTAGAGTCTTAAACTATTTTTCTCATTATATGTAAAATTACACTAATTTTAGTTAGAGGCTAGAGTGGTGTAATTTCTCTTTTATTTTAATCTTTGGATTCTTGAGAAATAACACCCTGGAAAGTTGAATAAAAATAGTAAATGAAAATTAGTTGTCATTGAATAACACCTCGAAGACTTTATTTCGTAGACTCATATTTTTCTGAATATTTAATTACTTAAATACCAAGATTAATTAACAATTAAGTTTAATGCAATAAACTTGCAATATTCTATAAACAGAATATGAAAAAGAATTCTTTTTTTTGTGATTGGTTTTCTAACTGTTCATAAAAGTCGTTGGCAATATCGCCCGAATCTGTATTCTGTGTTATTCAATTGCCTTCTTAACTATGAATATAAATATGTATGTAATTTATAAAAAAAACCGTATCCCATGCGTTCATTTTAATATTTTCGTTCATTTGATTTTTTTTTATTATGTATATACTTAGCTAATGTTAGAATTGCTAAAATTTTTTTTATACCTGTATGACTATATGTCAAAAAGGTATACTAAATTTGCCATTACGTTTGTGACATAGGGAAGGAGGAGGGGTTGATATAGACTCAAGTATATGGATCGGATTAGAATCGAAAAATAAATCGATTAAGCTATGTATGTCCGTACGTCCGTCCGTCCGCCATCACGATAACTCAAAAATTAAAGGAGCTAGGATTTTGAAATTTTCACAAATTCGTTTTTATGCAATAGCCGTCAACGCTATTGAAATCCAGCCATTTTGGTCCACGGGCTCGACTCCCATACAAATTCTTTTATATGAGCATTATTCTAAACCTATTGAAGCTGGGTGACTGAAATTTTGTCAGAAGTAGTTTAATTTTATGGCCAATGTTTTTGTAAAATTTGGTTGGTCTGCTGCACTGGGTTCGAGTTGCCATACAACTTCTCCTTTTATATGAACATTACTCGACACTAATATAGCTGGGTGTTTGAAATTTTGTCAAAAATAGTTCAGTTTTATGGCAAAAGTTTGTGCAAAATTTGTTTGGTCTACTGCAGTTGGGTCTAGTAGTTGCCATATAACTTCATATTTCACATGAGCATTATTTTATACACAATAAAGATGGATGTTTAAAACTTTGCCAAAAGCAATTAACCGGAAGCTATGTTTATATTACGGTCATACGGGTATCCCAGAGTTTACACAGTCTACTCTACTACACACCTTCTCGTTTTCAACTAAATTCTTGAATTGTATCCGTCAAAACTTCTATTTTCGTAAAGTTAGTAAATTAATTAAACTTTCACTATTTTTTTTAAGGATGCTGACCTTTCCCAAACGATATGTTCAAATAAAAATCAATTTTATTCAAATTTTTTCATATGATGACGATACTGAATTTGCTGGAACCAAATTGTCATATAGTAAAATATAAAGAAATAATTAATTTTTTTTTAATATAAACTTTTATAAATATTTTTCGAACATACAATTGTACACATTCTTATGTACATATATATAGTATTTGTGTAAAAATATTTTTCTTAATCGTGATTTATAGAACATTTCCATTTAAATAAGAGTGGGTGGAATTTTCTTTATAATTATTATTATTTTATTTTGTTATTTTTATATTTCGTCTAAACGTTTTTAATTTTATCCTGTGTTCAATTCGGCAATTTAAGAACTAAAATAAAATATAAAAATAATATTATTAATAAAACAAAAAAAAAAAATATAAAAAAAAACACAAATTATGTTAATAATGTTTATAATGATGTCTTTATAATTTGTAAAAATTTTTTTGACTAGACTAAAAAATTTTATTTCCAAAATATTTCTTGTTTTTGTATCTAAAATTTCTTTTTTACAATTTTTAATTTTTTGAGCTAAAAATGATGACGCTTTCCCATCAAAGAGAGATTTTTGTTTACATTTTATTGAAATATTATTGTTTTATTAATTTGAAGACATAATAGTTGTTTCGAAAATGACATGTATTTTATATTTTGATTATTTGGTTTTTTTGTTTAACTTTCAATTAATTTGTGCATCGAATTTTAAAACTTTTATTGTATTTATTAAGTAACTTTTGTAAAAAAATTAAACCATGTTCCATCATTAGTTTTGGTAAAAGAGTCTGTTTAAAATAGAACTTTTGTTATAAATTTATTATTAATTGTAGTTAATCAAGAGATTTCTTCAATTTAAAAAAATAAACCGTTGAAAACTGTTAACACAAGTTAAAATTTAAGTTGCAGCTTTAATTTTTGTATTACTTTAAAAAATAAGAGGTGTCTTAAAATTGTTTTTAAACCTTTATAGTTCCTAAATGAAGAGCTTAATAACCTATCTACAATGACGCTTTCGTTTCGCTCTCCTTTCGCTCTAATTACGTAGTCAGGAAAGGAGTGTCCACAATGAAATGTACATGACAGCGTTTTTAAGGTATCCGGCTAGTTTATCGCAATAATAAATTCACAGCAAAGTTCATCGCAAGCAATTCATTGGAAGCAATTCATCGTAAGCCAATTCATCGCAAGCAATTCATCGCAAGGAAATATTCATCGCGAAGTTTATTGCGATGAATATCCGATACCTAATGTAATATTGTTTTTGTTTTTTCATTTTTTATTTTTGTGTACACAATAAATTTCGTTATGTTTAATTTATCATTATTTCAATATTTAACTCAATTTATTATTATTTAATTATTTAACTCTGGTAGCCAGAACAATTGCGCGATTGTTCTGGCTACCAAAGTTAAATAATTAAATAATAATAAATTGCTTACGATGAATTGCTTGCGATGAATTGCTTACGATGAATTGCTTGCGATGAATTGCTTGCGATGAATTCCATCGCGATGAAATGCTTGCGATAAACGAGCCTAGAATAGTTTTTAAACATTATTTTGTTTACAAATTTCATGAATTTAAAAAATATTCAATAGTTTAAAGTTTATTGTATAGCTATTTTGAATAATGGTTTGAGATTATTTAATCCTAGATACAATAAAAATTAATAATTTTACTAATTTTTTATTCTGACAATATATTTTTCAATAAAAAATATTTTTCAAAGTTTAATTATTTAACATTTGAATACTTAGAGAAGCGAAAAAGTTAAAAGTTAAACAACTTTTTTAATGTCTGCTTAATGGCAGCTACAAGGCTGCGTCTATTGTAGACACTTTCATATAATTTAATACATTTAAATTAGTTTGACAGATAGCTACGTGTAGATAGGCAATAATACTCATACTTATTTGCAAGGATCTAACTCCTCCCAAAATTTCAAATCTCTAAATTTAACGGTTTGGAAATTATTTCAAGAGTCAAAAATTTTGCAAAAACAGAGAATTCACATAACAGTAAATTAAAGTACCGTGTGGCAACCCTATATTTATGTTACATATATTTATAAAGCTTATGAAAACAGTTATTGTTTGCGTTGAAAATATATTTTATAGAACTTTTGATAAAGAAAATTAGAAATTGCACTGTGCCGCACTTTGAAGGACCGTACGTCGGTAACTAATTAAGCTTAAAGTTCTTGAATAAAATTACTTTTTGTAAAATACCTACCGTGATTAAAATTTCTTTTCTTAATTTCAAACGGTGTAAAAGTTTTGTAAATGGTAAATGGTATATGTATATATATATATATTTATATTATAAAATCAGGTGAAGCAAATTGTTTAGACAGTTTAATTTGAGTATGTAATGAATTTAAATAAATAAGTAATTTTGATTAATTGAAAAAATTTTTTAAAATCATACAACTTAAAACAAAATCAGTATGCCAATATTAATAAATGTTTCAAACTATATGACGACGAATAATGCAATATAAAAATTTGTAAATAATTGTTTTTATTTTTAGAATTAATTTATAAAACAAAATTGTTATAATTTATAAATAATTAAAATTAAATCAAAACAATTCAGTTAAAAATTCTTTTAATTTTAAAAAGAATAAAGAAATATTTCACGCTATACTTGCAATATAATTTAAGAGGCCAACCAATTTAATTTCAATTAAATAAAAATTGAAAAATTACTTTAATAATTTGATTTTAAATAAAAAGTTCAAAAGAATGAAAATCTACGCTATTTATTTGAATTTTTTTTTCTGAATTTTTTGACTATGGAGTTTTCCAAAATATTATATAAAAATATGAAGTGTTTTTACACATTTTTTATTTACTTTATGAGTTTTAATTAAATACAATATTTTAAAATAATATTCTATATGAAATTATTATAATAATATGTAATTTGTTAATTCAATAATTTTGACTAATTGTTTCAGTAACTGTTGCCATGGTAATAAACTGATCAATAACATTAAAATTGACCATTGAAATTAAAACTATCAATCCATAGAACAATATCTAAGATAATGTTTATGCAAATTTTATAAATCGCTGTTATTTTAAAATTTTATTATTTCGGATGCCGATGCCAATAAAATTTCCGACTAATATGTAATTAATTGATCACTTAATTGATTTTTCCTGAGGGTAACAACAACAATAATAAAAAAAAATAATAAAAAGTCATGAAAATTGTACAAAAATTCTACTTTATTGTACACGCTTTTGCAAAAAATTGAAAATTTTTCTAAAAATAATTAAAAAATATCTTAAAATGATATAAAAACAAAATTTATAATTTTAAATAATTTTGGAATCGATTGAATTCGATTAATCTAATAGTAAAATTTTCATTTTATTTTGTTTACTTATAGTTTTTCAATATCAAAGATTTTTTTTTCGTTTTTATAATTATTGGAAATTGATTAATGTCATTCATTATCATTAATTTACCAATTGAATATAATTTGATAGAAATTTCGATCAGATGTGTTTCAATTTAATAAATGAAAGATAGTTAGACGATAAATATTTGTGAATTTAAAATTCTAAAAATGATTGATTTATTGTATTGTTCTTAAAAGCTAACATTTATATAAAACAGAAGTAGGTATAGCTGATGAAAAATGTCAATAAAATAATTAATTTTTTTTGTAATTTTTAATATCTTGGGCCTTAGCTAAATGACGACGTAAGGCGTATATTTTCTGTCAAAATAATTTTAAATACATATAATTATATGGGAGCTCCCGAAATATGCGACGTACCATACGTCGGGTTTTTAAAATTTTAAAATTGACAAAGCGTATACAATTTTGTTATTGTTTTTTGTTATGTTGTTATGGTGACGTTTTGTTGATATTTAGTAAATAAAACGTTTTTAAATTTAAATTTCTAAAACTTCAATATCATCGAAATCCATTTTACAAAATTTAAAGAAAAAAAAAAATTAAAAATAATACCAAAATTAAAAACGGTATTTTTTATATGAAATCAATATTCAAAATAGATTTTTTGACAAATTAAAAATGGTACGCGCGTATCGATTTCATATACATGAACGTATAGTATGAAAGGATGTACTTAATATTTCATTAATTTGTGACATTGTAAAGAAGGATGCGTGTGATGATTACTTAAAAGTTAAAAGAGCTGGGATTCTGAAATATTCATAAATTCGTTTCAATACAAGGGCCGTCTTTACTTAGAAATCCATTTTTCTCGACGAGCTCTGGTAGCCTTTCAACTTCATTTTACTAAGAGAATAATTTAGAGCTCTGGTAGCCTTCCAACTTCATTTTACTAAGAGCATAATTTAATATCTAGTTAATATAAAGCTGAGTATTTGAAATTTTGCCAAAAGTATAGTTAACCGGATGATCTAATGTTTATATAATGTTCGTGCAGGGATGCTAGAGACTAGGGTTGACACAGTCTACTCTACAATCTTTGTTATAATATGTCAGTTATGAATTATAACTCACATAAGACAACGTTTTCTAATACTTAAAACGTTATGTAAACAATTGACAACTAGTTTCTAAATTAAGCCACGTGTTCATTTTTTAGCTATCAGTTCGATCCAAGTGGTTGCAAAATTTTAAAGCTCTATAATTTTATAAGTTTTTAATAACTTTCAAGTCTGCATTTAAAATAATTTTTGAAAAAAGTACATAATATGTATAAAACAAGTGATCGAAAAAACCAAGGATTTTTAAAAAACCACATTTTCAAAATTATAAATTATAAATTTAGTGTTTCATACTGAGTTTAATTTTTGGAATTTATACACTGACTGACTAAGTTACTGATTTATAAAAATGGGAAAATTTTAAATACTGATTCCTTCAATGGGAAAGGTTCCCAAATTTTTCCTAAGCAAATTTATGGTGATTTTCGAGAATCTAACCCCACCTGCTCCTTTCCAAAAAAAGATTGATGGGTATTTGGTGCTTAAAATTAGCAAAAATTCAATTTTGGACCCTTAACAGCTCCTAAACCCGGGGTGTGGCAAAAAAAACTTTCTTAACCGACTCGTACTAATTTCTAAGGATCTAACAAATCTTTCTTCTATAGCTTGAGCCTTTCAGAAGTTATGAGAGACCAAAAATTTTGTAAAAAATTAAGTTTTGCATAACGTTGAATTTTAGTATCGCATTACAACCCAATGAACTTGCGTTTCAAAAATTTAAAAAGCTTGTAAAAACAGCTGTCTTTTATCGATTTCATATTAAAAATAAACCTAAAAAACTCTTGCTTTAGCTGGCTGTAGTTCCGTAACGAGTGGGGCTGCAGCAACAATTTCTTTCATGAAATTAATTTTTTTGTAAACCTATTCGCACTTAAAATTTTTTCTCTCTATTTCAAACGGTGTAAAAGTTTTTGTAAACATACAGACGGACGGACGGACAGTGAAACTATATAGTTACATTTTTACACAAAATCTTTTTCAAATGCGCTAAAAATTATATTGACACATGGATATTGTTCGCATGTATCTAAAATGTAAAATTGCGAATTACTTATGTGAACATTTTTTAAGCGCGAAAATTTTTCTAGTTTTTTGCATTTAATTTTCTTTTATTCCCACTTTTTGTTAAAAAAAAGTGTTTAACATTACAAAATTATTTATCTTTTAGTTTTAATTTTTTTTTAAAATAAATTTTTTAAATTTTTATACGCTTTTTATAATAAAATATAAGAAATGAAAATTAGTTTTAAGTTTTTTCTTGCACTTCTTTACAATTTTAATTTTATTATTAGGCATTTATTCTTTTTTTTTATAAAAGTTCACTTATTTTCTTTTGAAATTTTTGAATCTCTTTTTTTTTTGCAAAATTATTTTTGTAACATGGATGTCTATTTATAAAATTTTTGCGTCAGTCAAATATTTTTGGCATTCGCAAAAAGAGGAACACCTAAGTTTAAAACTCCCAATGTTCACAATTACAATTGGAATAAATTAGATCATTATTGCATTATTTTATAAAATTGCAACAAATTCTGATCTTTTGTAATGCTAAAGAATAAATGCAACAATATGAGTATATTAAAAATAAATTGCGGATTTAATGGAATATTTTATAATCACTTTATTTTAATTAATATGCATTGTAAATCTTAAAAATCATTTTAAAGCAGAAAGAAGACGCAGTTACATAACCTTTATGTGTTGCCATTTTAATTATAGATTTTTGAATTTTTCTTTGATTCGATCTTAGATAAATGATACAGACTGTATTATTTTACAATCCTGTACAGTAGCTCCCAAAGCCAAGTAAACAACGGAATATTTAATTTCAACGTTGCAGTGAACTTAAATGCTTTAACCCCTTACATATAAATTAAGGTTGCAAAAGTTAAACCTGACAAAATTATTATCAAGTTAATTAGTTTTAAATTATTTTTATTTGATAATCAGTTAGTTTTGTGAATCAATTTTGAAATTCTAGCTGTAATTGATTTGAATGAGCAATAAAAAATTTATGTTCATTTGCAATGACTTGACTTTCAACGCGTTACAATGACTTTTTTTTTTTTTTTTTAATTAAACTTTATTTATTCCAATTTCTCAATTTTACCTTAACCTAAAAAAGTTTACAAAAATGTTTCTTATCTGTATTTTATTTTTTTTTTAACATCTAAAAATATAATTATTTTTTTATGTTAAGTTATGACAATATTAATTTAGCTTACTCTAATTTATAATATACATATATTTATATAATTTCATATCTTTCAAATTTCATTGTAAAAAATGTTGTAAAAAACAATGTTTATTCTTTTAATTTTTCTAAAAACCTAAACTATCTTAACCTAATTTAAAAACTTAGCCTACCTTACACTAGTATACATACTAAAAAATATGTTTTTATATATTTCATGATGTACCTAGTTACAATGACTTTACTTATCTTTCAAACGTTGCTTTAAACTTTAAATTTTTGCATAATTTTTGGATGATTTTTTGCCATTTGTAATTATAAAAATATTCATCCTTATCTAGTGCTTTGTTCCCAAATTCCTTAAATTCGTGGACTTACCCATATAGTAGACTTATAGTGGATTTATACATATCAAACTGAATACAATACCTTTAAATTGAAAAACAGTATATAACATTTTTAATAAACTTTTTTGAAAATTTTTTATCTTTAAGGCCGTGATTCTTCAAAAAGTGATTCAAGATTTGAAACGCAATCGAATAATATTGAAGAAGAAAATCGTAGAAGTCGTTCATTAGATAGTGATATGATGCTTTCCCAAATGTCAACACCGCCTGTAAGTTTTGTTAATAAAGCAGAAATTTTTATTTGAAAAATTTTTTTTTTTAATTATTTAGAGTAAAACTAAAACTCCATGGAAAAAAGTCAAAAATATCATTCAAACCCATAGAGGTTCTTTTAAAAGTACAATACGGTCTCGTAGTATTAAGTCAACTAACAGCACTGGTAAAGAAAGTCGAGATGTAAGCCCATGTGATTTAACTTTAGATGGTTTAGATGGGTTGCCATCGTTAAATGAGCAGCAAAAAAACACGTCACTGAATGTATTATCCGCATCTAGTTCTTCGACAACTGCAAATTCTCAAAGAGGTAATTCAAGTGGTCCCAACAGTCCAGGTATATTACCTGGTGTTTTTTTAATGCACTTTGCTGGAGATGATGCGGTCGAAGTGAAATCAAAAATGTCACCAGCTAAACCTGTGCGTAAAAGTAAAGCTATTTCCGGCTTTGAATCGTTACCAGAAGGTATACCAGTTGATATAATTTCCTCTGCTAATAAAAATGTAAATAGACCGACACCTAGTCCATTAAATATAAGTTCCAAATTGGTAAGCTATTTATCATTTGTTTTTTTTTGTTTGTATGAATATTTTTTCTATATTATATAGGACTCAAGTGACGCTGAATTTGGGGAATTGTCCTACTCTCCTGTGATTTTACAAAAAACTCCAAGTAAAATTTTATCTAATCGAAGGCATTTAACCTCAGCTGGTAATTCCTCAGTTCCTAGTAGTCCTTCAAGACACTCCGAATTTTTTGGAGAGTTTGGTAAGCAAAAGAAACTTTTAACATATGCAACCTTTAAGGAATTTCATTGTGATATTAATTTATTTGATTTTGTTCTAATGATATTTAATTATTTCGAAAACGATATTTTTGGATTTTTTAATATTAAAAACAATTTGTTTCCATTCGTAGAAAGCGAAGATATGTCAAGTGGAGATTTTTCAGAACCTACAACACCTTCAAGAAAATTATCTGATCGTCTATATTACCAAGTACAACAAGAAGAGATCAATGAAAGATACTTAGAATTAAGAGAAAAACTTAATAAAGAGTTCGAAGCAAAACGTCAGGAGTGGGAAAAAATGAGACTGTCATGTTCATCAAGTTCTTCATCTGGTATAAAATTAAATTGTGCTTTAAGTATCTATATAAACATTTAATCATTTTAGCTTACCAATTATTGCACAGTAATGATTTGCTACAATCAAGTAAAAATATACAACCTAAACTTTTAGAAGAAAATTTGTCTGCAGATTTTAAAAAAAAATTGCACAAATGGAGAAATAAGAAACCCGATAATGTGGCGTTACATACAAAATATAGTCCCAACTCACCGCCGAAAGGTGAAAAAATTGATTGGCATCTATGGAAAACTGGGCAAATCAAATTAGAAGGTCAAGGATTATCACCTCTGCCGGATCAAAAGTCTTTACCAGAAGAATTTCAAAAGAAATTAGGTATTTAATTTATTAATTTTTAATAAATATTTTGAAGACTTTCCCGATTCCAATATAGTTTCCATTTTAATTTTTTTAAAAATTAAAAATTCAAATGATTAAAACTGTGGTTTCATAGTATTACAAGAACTATTTTGAAAGTTTTCAAAAACTGTTCTAAATTTTTTTTAACAATAATGTAGTAGAAGTTGCGCCACTTTGAATTAGAATGAATTTACGAATCCGCGTGTGTTTCGCAAATCCCATTATGTATACGACCATTCAAGACATATAAGTTCTAATCACATTTAAAGAATAAATTTATTGAGATAATATTTTATAGTTCTTCTTTGTCAGACATGTAAGCAAGCTCCCTCTTTTGAATTTATTTATAGCATTGTTACATTGTGGTTGACCAATTGTGATTGTGTCTGTTGCACTTTTACCATTTTTTAATTCTCATCCTGGAAAAAAATCAAATAAGTTATTCTTATAAAAAATTTGCAGAAATCTCAACATTCGCCATTTTGGGAAATGCGATTCTCCAATTAAATAGAGTGTTAATTTGTTTGTTGTTAAGCTTGCTTTATGATTGATTTGCTTTTAAGCTCACGGATTGTTTAAACTATTACTTTAAGATTTATTTCTTCTTTTAGAACAATGGAAAAAAATGAAAGATACAAATACGGTTCCAACTTATTCCACTGATAATCAAAATTCTTTAAGAAGATCATCTGGGAAATTTAGTATGAGTCAAAGGTTACATGAAGGTACTAAAAAAACTAAAGATGAATATAAATTAGATAAAGAAAAATTAAGATTTGCACAAGATAAGTTGAATAAAAGTCATGATAAAGAGAAATTGGAGAGGTAGGGGATTTTATTTATAATTTTCAATATTCTTTTAAAATATTTTATTTCTTTTAATAGACTTTCTAAGCTACGTGCAATTGTGACAGAACCAAAAGTAAAAGAAATTGAAGTTCAAACATCAGCTGGGCTAATGAAATTTGAAGGAATTTCAAGAAAATTTACAAGAAAGTTGTATGAATGGGAGAAAGCCCGTGGAATCGGACCAGAATCATCAACTTTTGCCTTTTTATATCCCGGATATAGATCAGTAGCAACGGGAAATAAATCAAAAGAACATAGATCACGTTAGTTATATTATACATTTCGCCTAAATAGTCATATTATAGGCAAATTTTAAAACTAAAACTTAACGTATTTTTTTTTATTTAGATGAACCTTCACCCGGTTTAGGAAGATCTCTTTCATTAGACAGTATTTCGCCCATTCAATCAATGCCATCAGTATCACATCAGCCATCTTGCGTATCATTAAATGATGCAGATGAATTTAGAGAAAATGAAGATTTGGTTAATTGTACACGACAAATTTCTTCGAACCTTGAATTGTGTCAAAAGCATTTGTTTGACAACGATTTAAAAGCTGATAATGATAGGATCGTACAAATGTCAAAAGTTGGAAGTAGGAATGGAAAACGTCTATGCAGCCAAAACTCATTTGAAATTACTGAAAGGTAAATAAATATGGAATTATGTTAAAATGTTAATATAATTTATCTTCACTTGTTTTAGCTTGTACAATTTAGACACAAAATTTAATAATGAAATTAGAAGAAATGAAAAAACAATTGAAGAATTAGGTAAAACAGCTGAAATCTTAGAATCTATCGGAAATAAACCAACTGATAATATTCGTAATGCCTTGGCAGTTTTATCTGAATTAGAAAAGTCAATTCCAGATCTTGAAACTCGACTTCAGAAATTGAATGAACCTGGAAAAGAGGCTATGAAGCGTGTAAAAAGTTATGTTACAGAATTAGTTGCACAGGTAAACTTTACTTCAAATAAATTTTGGATAAGATTCTTTAATATTTATTTTCACAATCTAGTGTCATGAATTGAATCAGGATGAAGCTTGTTGTCAAGAACTTTTAGATGAAAGAACAGAAGCTATTGAAAACAATTTGCATGAATTACAAAAAAATATTATTTTAGTTTGCAAATATGCACGTAAGAATTATAAACTTAAATATTATATAACCTCATAAAATTATACAAAAATTATTTTTAGAAATAGTTCCATCTGAGCCAATCATACCAAAAATTAATGTAACAGCTGCAGATGATCGAGCAAAAAGGATTTCTCCTGGAAATAATTCCACAAACTGCAGTAGAACGATTTGTCCGACTGTAAAAGCCCAAAACTCATTAAATCAAAAGAACGAATGCAATATACAAACTTCAAGCGAAAATGCTGATATAACAAATTTCAGTGCCAAATCATCACAACCCGTTCCAGACTATGTTATAGACAATAGTAAACCTAAAATTAGCCGAAATTCAAGTAATGGTAGCCGAAAAAAATCACGTTTAAGAAAAATGGGTTCTCGTCAGAATAGTAAAACTGAAAGTGAAAGTACTGATGATGAAGCTGTAAATAACAACGAAGTAGCACAACGAAGACTTAAAAGAAGACTAAGTAGAAACAAAAAGTCAATTGATGAAGATAAGTCAGAAATAAATTTTTATGAAGAAAATTCAGGTCCTAATAATAGTGCACATTGTAGTGATATAAATACAACTGTTGGAGGAGAAGATGTACTTTATGTTCTCAAAATTAAACCCGGACAACCGATAGAACAATCAGAAATATGTGGAAGTCAATCAGAATCATCTTCAAAAATTTTAATATCACCGACAGAAACTTCATTTAAATATTTAAGCAGTCCATCTGAATCAAATTTTATTTCGGATCAACAAAACGTTTTTGTTTCAACTAAAAGAAAAATATTTATGCTAGTGGGAAAGCAACCTTCAGAAACTGGTAGTGATAGTGGTATAGGTCCTCTAGTTATTTCAAGAGACTTAGATTCATCAACCACTACGGAAATACCTGAAACAGAAGATTCTTGTCGAGATTCAACTAGTATTAACAGCTTTCCACAATCAACAAATATAAAAATTCTACCATCTCCCCTTTTAGTTCGAAAAGCTGCTCAAGAAATTATTGAAAATGTTAAACCAATACCTAGTCCTCCAAAAGAGATCTGTCCTTCAATAAAATTAATTATCGCTAAATATAATCAAAAATTAGAGTGTGAAAAAGGAAACAGGTCTCCTATAAGTTCGGGTACTTGCACACCTTCAAGTCTCCGATCTCCAATTTTAGAACGTAAAGCTGTCAAAGCGCAAACAAATAAATACGAAAAAAATATTGAAAAAGAAAGAGTTGTGAAATCGGCTAGTGCTGGTAGCATATTTCAAGGTAAATTATTGTCCGGAGTAGAAATACCTTTGACTAACGACCCCATTAATAAACCAGGACGTATTTCAAAGTCATTCAGTTTGAAGAATATTTCTGATTTAAATATTGTTGATGATGCTAAATTCTATAATATGGAACCTCTAGCTTATGATAGCTTAAAAAATATTAACAAGAGTTCAGAAACTGTAGGTAATTCGAGGGGCGAATTGTCATCAAAAGAGCATATATTTAAAAAGAATAAAGAAAAGCCAGCCAATTTAATTGTAAGTAAAAGTGGTGTGCTTAGAAAAATCGATTTAAAACATAAAGCAGATCATGTGTGGCGTCGTAGTAGCTCGATTAGCGAAACAACGGAGTTTACATCTTCATTACGTAATATACCCGATAAATCTGACAATACAATACCAAAAATAACTAGAAAACTAGAAAATAAAGCAACAACACCAACAGAAAAATCACATCCTTTGAGTGCTGAATTATGGCATCCACTGTTGCCGATTTCTAATAAAAATATTTTTGATGAAACTGAACGTCCGAAGACTCCATTGAATGAAAGAGCTGTTAAATTAGCAAAAGCTAAAGAAGAATTTTTACGTGAAATACCATCAAGAAGTCCATCTATTCGTGAAAGTTCGGATACATGTAAAACAGATAGTAGTTGGAATAATCAACGATTCAGTCAAACAAGTTTTGAAAGTGAATTCGGTCACGAGAAGGGGGCTTTATCAAAGTGTGCTAGTGTTGGAATGCTGGGAAATTCATCAAACACAACATTGGAAATCGAACAAGACGAAAATAACTTTGATGATACTGAACGTTATATTTCATTACCGAGAAGTATATCTAGATCCGGCAAATTCACAAGTAAATTGGGATTTGCAACTCTAGCATCAAAGTTTAGAAAAGTTAAAATGAGACGTGAAAGTAGAGAGGAAGTAACGAATAAAGTGAGTGCTGTATCAGCTTTATGCCGGCAAAGTTTAGTATTAGATGTAACACAACTTAGCAAAGATTTACAAGCAAAAGAAATAACCCATAAAGAAAATAAAGAAGATTTGCATGCAAATAAAAAAATGAGTAGTAGTTCTGGTAGTGTTATAAAATCAAAAAGTTCTCATGTTGGAAGTTTTGGTACATTATTCAAATCTAAAGATAAAAGTAAGGATAGAAAGAAAGATAATGAAGAGATTGATAGAACTAAAGAAAATTTGATGAAATCAAAGAGTGCCATCTTACCAAATTCATCCAAAGAAAAATAAATTATAAAATTAATTTAAATAATTATAAGAAGCCAATATTAGTTTAACAAATGGATCCTGTTTTAAATTTTTTGAATCGAACATCTGATGTATATAATAATATTAAAGTGTTAAAGCGTTAAATGGGAATTATGTACGAAAATATTTAATTAAATAAATACTTGTTGTATTTTATCAATCTGTAATATCTGTATAAATTATATTTTAATATTTTGCTAAATTTTAATCTTTTGCTTTTCTTTCTTTTTTTTAAACATTCCTAATATTTATTTAAGGATCAACTGTTATATATGTATATAGGGTAAGTAAATATATATGCGATACAAAATTGGTCAAAGATGTATCTGTAATAATTATATCAGAGTTTTTGTCAAAATGGTTTGGCAATATTAAAATACTTTACAATTTTGCCTGGCGAGGCTTACTAAAATAATTCAAGGTGCATTAGCACAGTTTAAAAATTAATTTAAAAATAAAGATATAACTATAAAACCCTTGTTTTTAAAACATAAAAGGAAATGTGTTCAATAGAGAATAATTCAAGGATTCGAGTGACGAAGATGAAAGTAGAAATTTGACGTTAAAACACTTGGTTCAGATATAGTTTGGTTATATAAGAACGCATTTTTATTTATTTTAAATCGAATGGAAGGGAAAATTGGATTAAACATTGTACGGCAGTGTTTTTTTTCGTCAAGAGTTTATAAATATGGATATAATATAGACGGAAAATTTATTAATAAGAAGTTAAATCCTGTCTGAACAAAACTGTATTTCCTGGAGTTATGGGTTGTTTCGCTAATCGCAGTAGATGGTTCACAAGTCAGAATTGTGATACCAGCTGGAAATGTTTGGCATTTAACAATTTCAAAAGTTTAAAGAAATTTTCTCGCTGATAACTAATGGATATAATGAATAAAAAAGTCAAATTTTTATAAAATTATATTTTTTTTATTTATTTAGTTTCACAATATGATTTCAATAGCATTTTTCGGCATTATTTACGATTTCATAGAATAATGTGACTTCATCTTTCAAATGGCAAGATTTGATTGCATTAATGAGGGCTGTACCTTGATCTTTCAATACTGTTACAAGTTCGGTTGCGTCATTGAAAATTTGGGAAATGCAGTCTTTGAAACCTCTGACCTGTAAAGGAAAAAAAAAATTATTTTAATATTTTAGAATAGTGAACGATGTTTTTAATGTTTATCATTTGTTAAATAAGTTGGTTTTGAATGATACTTACATTGGTAACAACGCATTTTAATTGTGCTGTTTTTGATGATTCGTAATAGCATTTTAAAACTAAATCCTTAAATTTCAATACATTTTGAACAGCACCACTTGTAGATTCAGTTAAATCTGAACCTAAATCTAAAACGGCATTGACAACACTTGTAGCACATTCTTGAATGTTTTCCCACATGCCCATTGGCACCATGTCGACAATTTCATCACATGTTTGAATTGCAACTGGAGTGGCTGCAGTAAGGGCAGCGCAACAGGCAAGAACAATCAATAAATTGAATTTCATATTTATTATTAATATTTTGAGGTTTTAAAGTGAAACTGAAATGTTTACTAATGATTTTACAAATGAACTTCACCAGGTATTTATACTGTAAATTTAATCTTAACATTAGCTAATCCTTATCTTGTTACTTCAAATGATGGGCCATTTGTCATTTCAAATATTCATTTTTATAAAAAAATGATATTAAATATTTGATCTTGAAAAGTTTCAAGTGGATTTTGACAAGAAGCGAGTGCTTCAATGATAAATATTTTTGCAAGTATGATAAGAAAATATTTTTGATTAATCATTTTCAAAAAAAACTAATCGAATATTTTTAGAAATTTGGGTTTTTCTAAAATTTTCAAATTATTTTATAATTTCAATTATTTATTTTTAATAAAAGAAAAGAGTTTTAATCAGAGCTGTAATATCAGTTTAACATTTTCAAGGAACATTTGAGTTTTATAAGTGATTTTTTTTTTGGGATATTTTAAACGAATTCCAATGCACTTGGTTCTCTGTCTTAAAACACAAGTTTTTATTTAATATAGGAACCGCTTTCTATATCTTAAAAATTACATTTTTTTTTAATCTTAAATCCTTTACATTAATCCTCTACAATATCTCATGCGATTTAATTCATAATCAAAACTGTCGTGCATTTGATTTCATATCAGGTCAAGATGTCAAATACAGAGAAACTGGTACGAAAATTTAAAATTTTTCAAATCATGATCAAATTTTCACTTCTGAGTTAGGAACTTATTAAATTTAGTGAAAATGTGATTGGTGAAACTTAATTAAAACGAGATAGATTCCTTCTCCACTTCAATGAACAGTGAAGCTGTTATTCAAAGGTGGTATGTTCCAAAGATTAGATACCAAAATAATAACAACAAGTCTAAGTTACTTACAAAAGAAAAAAAAGGTTTATAACCAATGGTTATATGCAAATATGTTCATATGTTAATGGGTTGTACTTCAGGTATTTTATAATTTTTTTTAAGCGCTAACTGCTCAACTGTTAGACTAATAAGCCTGTCTATAACTTAGGTACATGTTGGAACTGGGGGATTATATTATAATCGGGTTATTAGAATTGGTATTATTGAATTCTACAAGCAATTTAAACATGAGTTAGTACTAGGCCTTATAACATGTAGAAACATCTTAGATTTTTAATAGTCGCAATTCTATTTGTGTTTATCTATATATATAAAAGGGAAAGTTTGTTTATTTGTTTGTTTGTTTGTTTGTTTGTTTGTTTGTTTGTTTGTATGTTTGTTTGTTTGTAGCGAATAGACTCCTAAACTGCCCAGCCGATTTTCATGAAAATTTGTATATAGAGGTTTTTGGGTACGGAAAGAAATCGTGGCCCAAAAATTTTGCTCTAACGGACCGCCAAGTTGGGGCTGTGGTGCAAGTATTTAAACTTCTTTGTTCTAAAATGAAAACGGTTTGACCGATTGACTTCAAATTTTGTATACGTGATGCTCTTTGAGAATTGAGTTGACCCTATTAACAGTTTTGGAATTTGTTAACCCATGTCGGGCCGACGGGTGGTCAAAAAAAATTTTGGGTCCAAATTTTGTCCGATTTTACAAAATTCAGCTTTGGCTAAAAAGAAAGCCCCAAAAAAAATTTTGTTGAGTTCCATTAACCCATTGCGGCCCAACAGCTTTTTATAGGTTTTTTCAATACTTTACTCCAAATTCAAAACGGTTTGACCAATTGACTTCAAATTTGGTATACGTGATGCTCCTTGAGAATTGAGTTGACAGTATTAACAGTTTTGGAATTTGTTAACCCATGTCGGGCCGATGGGTGGTCAAAAAAATTTTGGGTCCAAATTTTGTCCGATTTTATGAAATTCTGTTTTGGCTAAAAAGAAAACCCCAAAAAAAAATTTTATTGAGTTGCATTGCGGCCCAACAGCTTTTTATAGGTTTTTTCAATACTTAACTCTAAATTAGAAACGGTTTGACCGATTTTCTTCAAATTTTCAATACGTGCTCCCCTGTGAGAATTGAGTTGACATTATTAACAGTTTTGGAATTTGTAAACCCATGTCGGGCCGACGAGTGGTCAAAAAAAATTTTGGGTCCAAATTTTGTCCGATTTTACGAAATTCTGCTTTGGCTAAAAAGAAAACCCCAAAAAAAATTTTGTTGAGTTCCATTAACACATTGCCGCCCAACAGCTTTTTATAGGCTTTTTTAATACTTTACTCAAAATTCGAAATGGTTTGGCCAATTGACTTAAAATTTTATAAGTGATGCTCCTTGAGAATTGAGTTGACAGTATTAAAAGTTTTGGAATTTGTTAACCCATGTCGGGCCGACGGGTGGTCAAAAAAAATTTTGGGTCCAAATTTTGTCCGGTTTTATGAAATTCTGCTTTGGCTAAAAAGAAAACCCCAAAACAAATTTTATTGAGTTGCATTAACCCATTGCGGCCCAACAGCTTTTTATAGGTTTTTTCAATACTTAGCTCTAAATTAGAAACGGATTGACCGATTTTCTTCAAATTTTGTATACGTGCTCCCCTGTGAGAATCGAGTTGACACTATTAACAGTTTTGGAATTTGTAAACAGACGTCGGGCCGACGGGTGGTCAAAAAAAATTTTGGGTCCAAATTTTGTCCGGTTTTTCGAAATTCTGCTTTGGCTTAAAAGAAAGCCCTAAAAAAAATGTTGTTGAGTTCCATTAACAACCCATTGCGGCCCAACAGCTTTTTATTAATTTTTTGGTTATTTTACTCTAAATTAGAAACGATTTGACCGGTTGACCTCAAATGTTATATGTGTGAAGCAACTTGAAAATGGAGTTGAGTCTGTTAACAGTTGGTTCTACGTTTGGTCAAAAAAAATTTTTTGGAAGTAAATTACGTCAAATTTTGGAAAATAGTTTGTACTGCTTTGAATTACAGAAAGTTTCAAAAATTACTAGAATAATCCTAGAAAAATCGTTTTAAAAAGATTGCTTTCATACATTTTTAAATTTACGTGTGTAAACCGTGGGTAATTTTTGTGTTAACTTTTTACAGTAACATCAAATTCAATTAAACCTCCATTGAAAGGCGCAGCAACGCGCACCGGGTATTAGCTAGTATTTAATATTTTGTATTTGAGTTAAGTGGTATTCTATATCTGTGAGTTATATTATTCAATTAAATTATTTGTTTATATTGTTATATGTATTTTTTATCAAAGATATAATTATTAATTATGCCATTAATTTGAACCCAATGGCGAATAGTAGCTGAGTCGAGTCGAAAACCAGAAAATTTCTTTTACTTTTACTGGGATTCAAGCCCGGACCTTTCGCACGAAAGGTCGGCACTCTAACTACTGTGCTACCCAGCCGTTATTATATTTACTTTTGGACATTCTAAAGAGTTTGATGGTGGAACTTGGGATATTTGTTTATGTATAGAGTGGCAGTCGTGCGAAATATTACAAATAGAGATGCTGATATCCTTTTTATCTCCGTAGGTATTACCGTTTTACTTTCTAATCCATAACTTGTAAAGCAACAGAAAAACATTTGAAAGTTAGTATGCTAAGTAGCGATTCATCCATACTAGGGTGAAGTTACTGAATTTGGAAGATTTAGGTTTAGTTAGTATATAAATGAATTTTTAATATAATATGTTTTCGTAGAAGGAATTGAGACCAGGTCTGGACCAGAAAAATCTTTCAAAAAACAAAGCTTCGGTTTTCTCATTTTAAAATAATATCGAGAGTATATGACGTATAGTTTAAAAATAATTATGACGTAAAATGGTCGCACGTTTTAAAAGTACACATTAAATTATTCTAATACGATTTGAGTTTTCTTGTTAATTTGATTAGATTTAGAAATTATCTCAATGGGTATTGCTATTTTTTATCTACTATTTTTAAAATTTTAAAATTGTTCGCAAAAATTAAATAATTTTTTATAAAATAAGATTAGATACAACTAAAAAAAATTAATTTAGATTATAAAGCTATTCTCTAATACAAAAAAAAAACCTAAAAATAAATTTTATACAGTAATTGTTTAAATAGATAAATAAAATAATTAATAAATTAATTATATGATTTTGTAGATTATAATATCAATATAAATTTGGAAGATACCAGTTATTCTTTTAAATTTATTTTTCCAATACTTTAAATTTAATCGCAAATTGCCTTCAATTATGATGAAAAGTTAATCCAAATAATCGTCACTTTTTTTTATCAGTTTAAAATTGCGATTAGTTTTAATAAAATTAAATTATTTGATTACTTTGTTTTGACATGATACGTATTTTGATTTTTTTTATTAAAATTTGACAAGTTAAGTACTAATTACATTTTTTTTTTTGTTTTAAATAAACTTGTAGATTTTCCTATAAGTTTAATGTACTTGGTACAATAATTTAGTTATTAAATTAATATTATAATATTTTGATAAGGCATCATACGATAATGTTATTATAATGGTTATGCACAAAACGCTCTAATCATATTTATCTAATAGCAACTAAGTTTCCTTGTTTTGTCAGTAGGTAGTTTTTTGCGTTTTAAAAATCGTTTTTGCGTTTAGATTATCAACACAAGTATTATTCGGTGACCTGAATTAAGGCCCTCTCAAAGTTTATCCTTCTTCCAGAGTATTTATGAATTAATGTATAAAACCAAAGTCTTGAGTTACAAAATCAGGTTTAAGTGTGTAATTTGTAATACAAATGTAATTTATATGTAAAATTATTATTTGTTTTTAAATTTTGGAAAAAGGGAATACCCCTGATTTTGATTCCAACTCCAAAATGTGTGCTAATTATTTTTGATATTATAGTTTAAGAATGTCTGTATATATTCGTACCCGTTACTGATGTTATATAATTATAATTAAATTTTTACTAAAAATATATGAAACCATTGTGTTTTTTTTCTTTTGTAGGTTCAATTGAAATGAGAAATAATATATCGGGGCCTTATATCTCATAGAAGTCGTAGTTCAAAATAAAAGAGAAATAAAACCCTGGGCTACGATGCATCTTTAAATTAAAATTCATTGCAAAATATGAAATATTATTTTTTTTATCAATATGATTATAGCAAAATAATCAATAGATAATTATAAACAAACCAATTAAATTATATAATATATTAAATTTCAAATTATTAAATGTACTTAAGAATTTGAATTATTTGAATAATCAAACATTTTTTTTATTATTATAAGCATACATCAAATATAAAATAACTACATATTGTTAGCAAAATGTATGAAAATAAAGAAGTTCTATATGTGACAAAGTCTCGTAATAACGCACGTGTAGTAATTCTGCACGTGCAAATTCTTAAAAATCAGTTGTAATAATATAAATATTATTTTTTCCGCCATATTTTCACTGTCCGATATTACGTTACCTTATTCTATAAATATAATCTAAATATAGTAAAGATAGATTAGTTATCATTAATAAGGTTTAACTATTAGTAATTTACAAAAAATCACATTTTTAATCGATAACTGATTAAATTTAGAAGTGTATTTTATAAATAGTTTAATTTCGAATATCTGATCATATAAATATTATCAGAAAACATGATTTACAGCTTTTTTTAAGGAACTATAGTAATTTTAGGAATTTCTTTTTCGATTAAACTTTTCGGTTTTAGGATAGAGTTGTAATTCAATCACTAGACAGTAAAGATATTTTAAATCTTTCCAAAGAATTTTATTAACACCTTGATATTTTAATAAAAGTATTTAATATAAAAGAAAGAAAGAATAATAAAGTTAAATATAACAAAGGATATAAAATGTTAGCCAATTACCCTTAAATTGTGCAATATAAGACCCTTATCTATATCAATTTATTGCATTAAATAAAATTGAAATGAGTTTAACAAAATATAAAAGGTGGATTGAGTTGATTTTGCCGTTTACAAACAATTTGAAATTCAATTAAAAATATAAAAATTTAAAAAATTCAATTCTAACGATGAAATTAAAAATATTATTAATATTGGTAACAGGTTGCATTTTTGCTTCAGCTGAATTTTCTGAAAAAGTTCCGAAAGTTGAACTAATCAAGGTATGTATGTTTACCATATTTTCGAATATTCCATATTGCACAAAAATTGATTAAACACAAAATTCTTTTAGTATAAGGAAAGTATAAGTGGTGATGAGCTTAATTTAATTTTCGAAAATTTAAAACATAGTTCTAATAAATGCTTAAAACGTGCTAAAGAACTTCAGACTTTAGGTGGTGATACAAATAGCTGTGTTAGTGTTTTAGAATCTAATTTAGAAGCGATTTCATTCGGAATTTGGCAAAATATTATAGAATGTTTAAAAAGAGTTTTTGATGCTCTTAAAAGTTTAGGATCGTCAATATCTGGACCAGGTAATGGAATTGTGCAAACTGTATTAAAATTAAAAGAATTGATTTTCACATGTTATAATGAGCAAGGACAATGGAAACAAGTGATTTGTATTACTTCGAATGTAAGAAAATATTTTTAGATATTCGGAAAAATTTTGTAATTTAATTTGTTTTTTTTGTTTTTTTCATTTATTTAAAGGTACGGCAGTTTACTTCTTACATAGTAAATATTATTAACAATGCACAAGAAATTATAAGTATTTTAAAAGAAGATGGTAAAATTTTAATTGAAGCTGTTAAATCGTGCAGTTTAACACAAGCCCAATTTGCTTTAGATGAAATTGAAAAAATAAATATAGCATTAGATAAATGCAAGTACATTCCAAAGAATTAAATTGCTGAAATTTGCATTAAAGCAAACCAAAGTTGTATTATTAAGTATTATAGTTTTTATAAATAGATTATAAAAAATAAATTTTGAATTATTGAAACTCGAACAACTCTTAATGGTGTTCACAAATACTAATTAAAATCAAGTTGATGTCAAATTAAAAGAATTTGCTCCGAATAAAAAAATTGTTAAAAACTAGTAAATGAACATAAGACTATGCAATATTGTCAAGGAAATGTAGAATGAAGGTATTGATCTTTTTTCAAAATTACAGAGTACGCTAATTGACATCAAATTGATTGTCAATCTGCATCATTTATATGAAACAAACGAAAATATTTAAATTAGTTTATCATTTTCAGAACCCGAGCAAAATTTTGGACATAGGATCGAAATCGTATTTTTGATCACTTAAATTACCTCTCATTGTTCTAGATTTTAATAAACCTGTCAAACATTATGTGCATGATTGGTTTACAGTCTCCATGAAAGTTTATTACTGTTTTCCGGGAGAGTGCGCTTCTAATTACTCCCCTTATGTACAGTTCGGCAAGCAAAATTTCGTTTTATTGGTTTAAGAAATTCTAAATTTAGAAAAATAGATTCAGGAATTTTAAAATTTCTTAAATTCCAAAATTATTTAATTCCAGCAGTGAATGAATTAAGGCATTTAAGAGGAGATGCCTGGAGAGTGTGTTCCATTTATTTGTATTCTAAAATATATTGTAATATTTATAGTTATTTATAATTATCTTTAATTATTTTGTCTAAAATATCGCAACAAGATTATAATAGGCTATAATGGGGCTAGGAGGTTCTCTAACCTTTTCTAATATTGACATTTGGATTATGTTACAAGATTAAATACTAGGTGTGTTTACTAGCGAATTCTAGGATTACTTAGAACAACCAAAGTACAGGTTTTTGTGTTAATTAAATTTAGAACAGATATTTTTCTGTCCGAAATTCTCCTATTTTTGTGTTCATTAGTTTTTCAAAACTGTTCAAAGTTGTACTTTTCTGTTCTAATTTTTTTTCAGATCCTTTTTGACAACTTTTTTTGTTTTTGTCTTTTTTTTTTATTTTGACAATTGTTTATAAAATTTTATTCGCTTTTCAGGAATTAAACAAATGAAAATCTGAAAATTTAATAAAACAGATAAACAATTATTTGTCAATTCTTTAAACTGAAAATGTTCTGAAATGAAAACAGAAAATAAACAAAAAAGCGTTGATTATTTTTTGTGTTATAGGTTACTCTAGTAGGTACTCCTAAACCGTTTGACGTTTAATTGTGTGCTATCCTATTGTGAAAACTAATAAACAAACCTGAAATATCATGCAATGTATTAAATTATTTTAATTTTTTAATTGTAATATCCAACTTGATTCTTTATTAATAGCAAGTTTAAATGCAGGGTGTAACATAAATTATCTTGAGATACATATACATAACAAAAATTTTATATTTCATTTTATATGGTCTGCTCCAGTTGTATTTTTTTTACATTAAAAAAAAATATTTAAAATTTTTTTTTAAATTTGCCCACAATTTGATATTGTGACTTTTTTATTGGTTTTACCAGATTGACATCCAAAGGATTCGATTTTTTTAACAACATCCATACCTTCAATAACTTTACCAAATACAACATGACGATTATCAAGCCAAGGTGTTTTGACTGTTGTTATAAAAAACTGTGAACCATTTGTATTGGGACCAGCATTAGCCATTGATAAAATTCCAGGTTCAGTATGTTTTAGAGTAAAATTTTCATCTTCAAATTTATTGCCATAAATTGATTTACCACCGGTCCCGTTATTTTGAGTAAAATCACCACCTTGACACATAAAACTTGAAATTACACGATGAAATGTTGATGATTTGTAGCCATAACCTTTTTCACCTGTACACAAAGCACGGAAATTTTCAGCTGTTTTTGGTACAACATCTGATCTTAGTTCCATTATAATACGTCCAATTGGTTGAGTATCTGCGCTCATATCAAAAAAAACTCGTGGTAAACTCATGTTTTCACTGAAATATTTTATATTTGCTTTATAGAAAGAACCTACTGAGTTTGTCTTTAGTAATCGTATAGAACGGATCATACAATAATGGTAAATTTCTAGTTTAAAAAATTTAATTCCTTTATTCTATATAAAGATAAAAGTTTAAACTTTAAAGTGATCCGTTGCGCCAGATATATGTTATTCAATTTTAAAATCTTCCCAAGTAAACAAAAAGCGGTCGTGTATAATCTTAAAAGATGGTCAAATTAAAAAACTTGAATAATAATTGTTTTGTAAATAATTTTTTATGTGCCATGTTGATTATAAGTTTAAACTTCAATTTTTATGAAATTAAGCATACTTTTCTCACAAAATTTTTAGAATTTTTTCAGAATAATAAAAATAAATATATTTATTTATATACAATGCCCTTCCACATACAATGTGACTTCCTTTTACAGGATTTTACAGATTTTATGATATAAATTATATTTTTTAAAGATTTCTGACCAGGGTTTTTTTTAAGACCAGATCCGGGTCCTAACCTAATTCTATCAGTCAGATATAATACTAAAAAAACGTTAAAAAGTTTTGTAATTAATTAAATTTTATTCAAATAATTTTGTTTAATAAAAAAGTCAATTTAGGGAACGATATTAATTTGAAAGTTTAATTTATTTTATTTTAATTACCAAAGTTGTGCATACTGTATAAATCTTTAAAATGCTTTTATTAAAATTTTTGAATTGAATTAAAAACAAGTAATTAAGACTACGATTCAGTTTCGTTAATCATTAAATGTACTAAGGCATTTGCGGTAGATATTGTAAAACAGCGGTTTCCAAACTTTCTGATACTGCGACCCACATAAGAAAAAAAGAAAAAATTGGCGGCCCCCTTATTAGATACAACAATAAATAATATAAGGAAATTTTCAATTTGTAAAAAGTAATGTATTCATAGAATAAAACTAAACAAAAATTAATAAAAATTTAGTATGTATTTATAGAATAAAATTAAAAAAAAGTAATGTATTCATAGAACTAAACAAAAATTAATAAATTTAGTATATATATTTATAGAAAACAAATTAATGTGATGGATGAGCTTGTTTGTTAGCACAAAGTTTCTCAAATCGTGGTGTTATTGTTGAAATAGCAACCCGAAGTTCTTTTTCCACTACTAATCGATTTCGATATTTCGATTTCATGGCTGCTAAAGCAGAAAATCCGGTTTCACATAAATATGATGTTACGAATGGTAACAGCACTATTATAGCTCTGTCCGACAAAGTAATGTAATCTTTTTTTCGTTCCATCCAAAACTGAATTAAAGTTTTATTAACAAATTCCAGTTGTAATGAACTATCGCAAGATATTTCAATCAGTTGTTCTTTTTCGCAAATTGTCAATTCAAATGCATCAAGTTGGTTATTCAAAAATGGATTCTGGATCCATGCAAACTTTGTAAAATCAATATCGCTGAAATAATGTGAAAAATGTTTTAATAAACTTTGCAAATGTTCTATAAAAAGATTTTTGTTTGCTATAATATTGTTTCTGGTACCGGAATTGGAAACATGTCATATATATCCTTTTCTAAATTGGATATCCATAGCTCCAATTTTTTAATGAATGCCGTGACTTTGTCTTTTTGAATCAGAGCATGCATTTGTGGACCTTGCATTGATTTATTTAAATCGCTTAATTTTTTAAAAATTTCAACTAAATAAGCAAGTTTAAGAATAAAATTATCGTTGCGAAAGGAAGATGCCTCATCTTTGTGATTTTCAGCAAGAAAAATCGCAATTTCGTCTTTAAGTTCGAACACTCTTTGAATAAATTTTGAACGAGATAGCCAACGTACTTCACAATAGTATAAGAGTGATGTATATTCAGCTCCCATATCTTCACACAACTTTCCAAATAATCTCGCTTTCAAAGGACTGTTTTTGATATAGTTTACAACTTTTGTAACAATATGAAAGATGTTATTAAATTCCTCACTCATATTTTTGGATACAAGAGCTGCTCTATGAAGCATGCAGTGCGTCCATATAAGTGTAGGTGATTTATTTTTAACCAATGCTTGAAGACCTGCTTTGCGACCTGACATTGCTTGTGCACCATCAGTACAGAGTCCAATGCAATTATCCCATTTTAAATCATTTTCAACAAAAAAATTGTCTATTATATTAAAAATTTCCATAGACGTGGCCTTGCCCAAAATAGGTTTGCAAAATATTATATCTTCTTTTACATTATTTTCTGTAACATATCGAACATATGCAATTAAATGAGCATCTTTAGCTACATCTGTAGCCTACTCTACTTGTATAGCGAATTTTGAAGTATGCAGTTGATAAACTAGCTGATCGCAAAGATCTTCAGATATATCAGCAATTCTTCTACCAACTGTAATATCAGCGAGTGGTATATATCGCAACTGCTGTGCATATGATTCTCCAAACATTGTTTCAACCATATCAATAGCTGCTGGTAGTACTAATGTTTCACCTATTGAATGGGGTTTTTTACATTTTGCAATTCTATAGGAAACTTGGTATGATGCAAACAGTGCTTTTGATGGAACAGAAACTGTTTTTTTAAATGTTTGTTTTCTTTTATTAATCTCTTCTAGTTTCCTTTGAAAAAAATCTATGGATTTATCAATATATTCAAAATGCATAGTTTCAAGATGACGCCTTGATTTACTAGGTTTCATACTCTCAACAGACAAAACTTTCGTACAAACCACACATATTGGTTTTTCCAATTCGTTTACCAGAACACTCGTGAATCCTAATGATAAATATGATGAATCGTATTTTCTTGACTTGGGGGTGTTAGTTCCTTGTTCACTTGCGTATTTTTTATTTCCACTATCTTTACTGGTACTAGCATCGGTATCTTCATTATTACTTATTTTTCTTTTATAACCGATTAAAAACTTATCCATTGCTTTGATAGGGATAAATATAAATTCTTTAAAACTTTTAAAAAAATATTCTATATATAAATCTCACCCAAGAATTCAGTTTATGAAATATTGTAATTAAAAAAAACTAAAAAATATATTTAGGTATTTAATATTCTATAATATTTAAATAGCAGTACACTTAAATTAACACCGATATTGAAATGACAACTGGAGCAACTTCAACTAGAACTCCGTCAAAAATTAAATTGCAATTCGTTGTGATATAATAACGGTTTTAATGTTACCATAGTAACTATTTACCTACTAACTTCGTAACAGGTTGCTAAGTTTTCATTTTTCATGCTTTTCCAGAGGAATCAAAATATATTTTTTTTTTGGTTTTTTTTTTCAGAGGCATCTTAAATAGATTTTTGTAAGTATTTTTTTTAAATAGGTAAAGCAGAAATTAAAAACTTCACGACCCCCTGTGGGTCGCGACCCACAGTTTGGAAACCGCTGTTGTAAAATATTATGAATAAATAATCGCTTAATTTTGGATGCCATCTATTATCCTACACAAGAGTTATTTACATATTTATATTAAATCTTATCTTATATTACGACATTAATAATTACGATATAATTATACAATTTTCCGATATTTTTTTAGATACAACCTGAATAGAATATGATCATAAGGGCGCTGTGAAATAACGTCATACGAAATTCTGGAAAAAGCGTATAAAATTTATTTTGAATCCAATTCTAAAACTTCTTCCTAACTATTTCAATAACAAAGTGGTTAAAATAGTTGAAGCTGCCGCTTCCCAACTCCCGCTAAACATATATTGAAACACTGATATTATACTGAAATACTGAATTTGTAACCAATATTGTAAAAACAACTCCCAAAAATTCAATTTTTCTAAATATAATATATATCTAAACCATAAAGTAATGAATTTGGATTTTTTTTTTGGATCTTAAGCGAATCCGTTGGTTTCAAAATCTGGGTTTCAATAATTTGTTTATTGAACTTTGTAGCAAAAATATTTATATGAGAATAATAATTGGAAGGGATTTTAGAGTTGGTTTCAAAATCAGGATTGCCACTATTAAATTTTAAAAGATGTTTTTTTTGGAATTTTTATTTATAATTATTTTTGTGCGAAAAAAAAACCATACGAGCAAAAATTTACGATATGGCTTTATTTCTCATTCAATAGCGAAATAAAGCCATTGTGGCTTTATTTCACTGCACCAATCATAAGACCTTTCGCTTAGAAGGTTGTCGTCTTAACCACTATGCGATTGGCTAGATTATCAGAATTAGATATAATATTTTTATTACAAGGCATCTTTAAACCCAGATGTAATTAACCTGGGTAATTTTTTTTTGGAATTACAAGAAAAATATAAAATTGTGCTCCTGGGATTTACATACTGCAGAATTAAATTACGAATACAAACAAGAATTCTAAATAAAAAAAATAATTTTCAAATTGTTTTCTTATTTTATTTCAATAAATAATTAAATATTTCTTAAAACGAAATATCCAAATTATTTAGTTATTTTTAACACAGACTTCAACATTAGATTTAATATCTTTAATTTTACCATAAATAACTTGAATGTGATTATTATTGCAGTTTTTAGCTGCAGCAATTAATTTTCCAGATTGTTCTTGTAAAACAGCTAAAATATCTTTAGCGTTACCAATAATGGATTTTGCTAATCTAATGAATTTTGTAGCCTAAAAATATTAAAAAAAAATTAACATTAAATTAAAACTATTATTGAATAATTTGTAATTAATTTTGAACTTACATTTGATGTAAAACAGAATGCTTGACCAATTTTGCCTTTATCCATACAATATTTTAAAGTATTTTTCAATTCATTAATATTTGCAATTAAATCATTTGCTTGTCCCATAATACCACCAGTTAAATCTTTTAATGCAGCAATTAAATCTTGTGCACATTCCTTGATACCATCAGCAACTAATTCAGTAACTTCTTTAATTGCACCTTCTTCTTTACCAGCACATGCACCAATTTTACCACCTTTAGCCATTAAATCTTGTACTTTTCTTAAAATTTCATCAATTTTTGTCATAGCATCCATTTGAACAGCTTGAGCGGCAACTTCAACTTCCAATTGATTATCACTACTAGCAGCTTTGAAAGCTGAAAGAACGAGATTCATTTGGTCGATGATATTTTTGAAGTATACATGAACATATGATGGTAAGCCAATATCATTTGGTAATGGTTCATACTAAAAACAAAAATTAAATATAAACTTTTAAATAAAAATTCTTTAATATGATAATAAATATAGAGCTTACTGGAATTAATTGAACTTCTGGAACATCAGCGAATAAATTCAAATCTGTGTTAGCTGATGTGAAGGCTATGAAGCCTAAAATGACAAGAAGTGACAATTTCATATTGTTGATATTTTTGATTGTTTGGTAAAATTACGACTGGATTAAAATTAGAACGTTCTTGCACCTTATATATGCGTTATACTATCTAAATTTGTATCGGGTAAAATTTACCTGATTGATAAGCTTTCAGAACGACGTCAGTGATAAGAATATATATATATATATTTTTTTTTTAATGTTATTTTAACAATTTGTTATTCTTAACATAAGATTTATGGTATAACTTTTAATATAGGGATTATATAATTAATCATACTTGGATTATAAAATTCTTTGAATTTAATGAATTAAAAAAAGACGGCCACTTGAAATAATTTTTTTTGCTAATAGTTTTCTATTGTAAGTTAAGAATTTTATTTTACATAGGCATTTAATTAAAAAAAAAATCAAAATAAACATTAGTTAGAAGGAATAAAAAAATCTATCAGAAATAATAGTTACATGCAGGTGTCGACGATAATTCACCCGAATATTAAAATTGTTTCTCAGTGATTTTAAATGGGGTTTTTTAGAGGCGTGCTTGATAAAATAAGGAAGTTTTCTAAATTTTCAATATCACAATTTAAAGAGGCTAATTCGTCTTAATATTTTAATTGAAAAAAATTGAAAAATCTATTTAAGTCTTACTATGATCTAAAAACTATTAAATGTAAGTTTGAGTACCGGAAGTTTTAATACAGTTACAACAAGTTGAATTAAAATTATTCTTTAAACAATTAATTTATATTTAATCTAAAAGTCACAGATATAATTTTAATTTGACAACAAGATAGGGAATATACTAATTTGTTACCAAAATAATTAAAAGTTATTTTGATACTTCTATTTTAAGATTGGTTTAATGGAATTTGTTTATACTTTTTTATAAGTGCTTTTCTTTTCCATATTAAGTATTTGTTTCGATATTCAGTTCACAAAGAGTATTTATAATCTAAAAACTTATAAACAAATATATTAAAAATCAAATTTCAATAATCGCCACTTAAAAAACAAATTGATTACATTGACGTCAGTACTCAGTACATTACTTGAAGAGTGAGTTTCGTACAATTTCGAGTCTTTGTATATAAGAAAACTTAAAAATATGATTTAAATAAATATCTATCTACATATTCAAAGAGCACTACAAAAAGTTCAGACGTTTCAAAATTTTCTAGAAAATGGTTCTTATTGACTTATTGCCTATTTCCTTCCCTACTTCACCAAATTCTTCAAAATTTAATATATAGTATGACTTATCAAGTTACAAATGTAAAAAATATTCCTCCTAAATGTATGCAATAGGTTTTGATTTTCCAACCATTGAAAAAAATAAAAATTGAAAAGGAGATGATTTCAATTAATTGTTCTATAATTTGAAAATTATTTTTATAGAGAAAAAGTTTCTAAATCTAATCGTTTACATATATATTTTTTAAGCACATTTTCAAAAAATTGTCTCATTTTGTCCGTCCGTCCATACATATGATTTTAAAACTTACTCTGTTTGAAATAAAGAAAAGAAATTTTAAGTACGTGTAGGTATTGCAAAAATTTTAGTTATTCATGGAAGAATTTTCTTTTGAAGCTATATTCGTTACGGAGCTGCAATCGTCCAATGTTCGAAAGAGTCCTATATTTAAATTATCATAACAAAAGTTCTTTGACTTATAAGCGAAATTTTCAATCCAAAAACGCCAAACAATAGCTGTTTTATAAGCTTAATAAATATATGTAACATAAAGGGTGCAATACAGTACTTTAATTTACTGTTATGCCAAACTCTATTTTTGCCAAATTCTTAACCTCTTTTATATTTTCTAAATGCTTTAAGCTAGATTTGAAATTTTGAGAGAAGTTAGAATTTAAAAAATATAAAACTAAAATAAGATAATAAAAAGCAAAGTAAGAGAAGAATTTGAAATTTTTCAATTTTTGACAATTTTTTAAATTTGGTATTTTAAGGATTTTCTTAAATTTGAAGTAAGTGTCTCTTAATTTATTACAATTTTTCTTATTATAATTAATTTCTAACAAATGTTGTATACAGTTATTATAAACTATTGATTTATAAACCATTTCACTACAACTTTACACAAAACTTATTGCAGAATGTTGTTTGTAAATGAAAATAGGCTTTGTTTAAAACCCTTAGTTTTTTCATTGAATTGATTCAATTTAATAAAATTAAAAATGTGGTAGTTCTAGAATGTCCAAAGTATAAAAAAAGAAAATAACTTTTCATAATACAAATAAGGACCGCACTACACTTGTTTCCATACAGTACTTTAATTTTGAGAGAATTTTATATCTTATAAAATAAGTGTAAGTTTTTAAAAAAACGTATTAAAGTATTAAAAGTTCTATACAGGTATTATAAACTATTTTCCCTTACACTCCTTACCCAAAACTTATTTTGGAACATTGTTTGATAATAAAAATGTGAGTACTTGTTTATTTCTAACTTAAATCGGTTTACACACAGTAGCAGTAGAATGTTCATAGTTAGAAAAAAATTGAGTCGACGAAATATAATTAAGTCACGAGTCTCGGCCGTAAAGGATTTACATTTCAGTTGGTACATTAACAATAAAACGCTCAATATTTATAAAAAAAAGTTGTTATTTGATTAAATTTGATTCAGATGTTTGTTTTCATAGCTAATAAAGATTTTTGGTCGTCGAACTTACATTTTCTAATAGTCCCTGCGTTAATTTTTGTTTCTGTGTGATTTAGTTAAGTAAATTGAGGTAATTTTTTGTAGGTGTACTCATTTGAAATTTTGTATGGGGTTTTGACAAAAGTCGTCTTTTATTCTACGTGAAAACTCATTTCAAAAATGAAGAAACATAATTCTAATTTAATTCTTTAAAATCTCTTATTGAATACCCTCTTTATTTCATTTAAATGTAAAATAAAATAAATTAAAAGAGTTTAGTTATTTGTTTTTTTAAAAATTTAATTTAAATTCTTTTTTATTCCATTTTAACACATTCATCAATTTTAGATTTAACATCTTTAATTTTAATGATTGTTGTTTGAATATGATTGTCATTGCAAGATTTGGCAGCAGTAACTAAATCTTTACTTTTTTCATAAATACCATTAATAGCGGCTTTAGTGCTGGTTAAAAGTTCTCCAAATAATTTTGTGAATTTTGTTATCTAAAAATAATTAAATAAAATAAATAATTTTATGTAAAAACTGTTTTTTTAAATACTTACGTTAGTTGCAACGCATTTGGCAACGGCTGTCTTAGATTCTTCATTATAACATTGCATTACTAATTCTTTTAAATTATTGACACTTGTAATGAATTCATCAGAATATCCTAATATAGCAGCAGTTAATTCTTTCAAAGCCAAAACAATATCATTGGAACATTCTTTTAAACCATCAATGATTCCATTGCTAATATTAACTAATTCTTCATTGTATGTGATGGCACATTTTCCTACACGACCACCTTGTTTAACTAATTCTTGAATTTTATCTTTTGCTTCTTTAATGCTAGCGTCAGCTTTTGCTTTTAATTCTTTGGCAATTTGATTGATTTTTTCACGATTAACAAGTGATTGATCCTTGAATTTTTGAAGTAATGCATTGAATTCGGCAAGAGCTTTTTGTATAGCCTCGTTAACTTTTTCTGGAATACTAAGAGCAAAACCTTGTGGTGCAAATTCTGTTACCTACAAGAAAAAATTCGAATTTATTATTTAGTATATTTGTACAGCCATTAAGCTGGGGCTTACTTCAATCAATGAGACTTCTGGGATTCCTTCAAATAAATCGAAATCAGATTTGGTTGCAGTTGATGTTGCAATGGCAAATAAGCCTAAAAGTACAACTAAAAAGAATTTCATTTTGTTTTCCTTTTTTTTTTTTTTTTTAAATTCTGAAATTGTTAGGGCGTGATGGATTGTACGCAAATGGAATAACGCATTATTTGAATTGAAGATTTATATAGTTAAAATGGTTTTCTTATCTTTGTTTGATAATAATTATATACCATACGATAAGATTCTTAAATTTTTTTTACAATATTAAGTTAATCCTTTTCTAATTGTTTTTTATTAAATTTGTTTTAAAATTAGAATTTCATTCAGATTAAGTTAATTGAATAACAAATAAAATTTCAAAGAATTGATTATATATTATGATAAGCTTATCGCTTTGATTAAGCGTTAAATGACCTTTCTTGTTTTCAGTGCAAAAAAATAAGCCTCATAGAACATAAAAATTGTTAAGTTCACGAATAAATTGTTCTAAATAAATAATTTGGAACTTTAATAATTACATTTTATAGTTAAGAAGTTACTAAGTACTTAAGTTATAATTAAGAAGTTACTAAGTATTTGTTGTTTAAATTAAAAAATTTAATACATAATATGTCTGCGGTGGCACAGTAACTAAGTAATGAAATGTTTATATGTATATATATATATATAATTATAAAATATTCATATATAAGTATAAACATATTTACATAAATTATGAAAAAAATTAATGATTTTTATCTTCGTACACCAAAAAGGTCATATTGTTTTACTAGATACTTAAGAAAGAGCGCTAGTACAATTTTTTCCAATTGTTCAGTTTAATTTATTTCATTTTTGGAGCAGGCAAAACACTTAAATGATTATTAAACTACGAGCTTAAGTCTCTTTAAAATTAAAACAGAAACAGTCTAAAATTTTTTAAAATAAATAAATAAAAACAAATTTAATTCAATTAATATATTCAGTCATAGAAATTATATTTTAAATTGGATTAATTAATGGAAAATTGCTTCCAATTGGTAGCATGCAGAAACTTTTTTGTCATATTCTTGAAATTTGGCTTGGGCAACCTTAATGTAATTTTCATTGCAATCTTTAACAGATGCAACAATTGCTTTAGTATTTGTTACAACAGCAGTTATCAAGTTTTTAATTGCTTTGACAATATCAATAATTGTATCCATAACTTGTTTGATCTAAAAATAAATTGTAGAAAATTTTATATAATAAATATATATATCTTTCTTAAGTACAAATTGTAGCTATATTGTATATATATATATATATATATATATATAGTTAAATACTTACAGCTTTGAATGCACATTTAATTGTATTAAGAGTACCGTCTTGTTCATAACAATTCTTAACAATTTCAACCAAATAAATTACATTTTTTGTAATTGATGCAGCTTCAGTTCCAACTTCAACAGCGAAATCTTTTAAAGCCTTTGAAATTCTTAAAGCACATTCTTTAAATGCATTTAATGCTAATAAACGGGCTTCTTTTAATTCGGTTTCATATTGTTCAGCACATCTTTTATAAATTCCACCACGACGTTTTAATTCATTAATTTTATCCATAATTCTGTTGAAGAAATCTTCAATTTTATTTTTGGCATCTTCTAAGATTCCATCAACTTCAATTTGAGTTTTATCTGAAACATCATTAAATTGATCGATTTCAGCATTGAATTCAGCAACTTTTTCAACAACAAATTGATTGATTTCATCAGCTAAACTTGAATCAACTAAACCATTAGTTGGAATAAGAGTATACTAAAAATTTTGGTAAAAAATTTTGATATTTTATACAATTTTTATTTCACAATTTTAAATCGGAGGGATGTAATTATACTAACAGTTACTCTTTCAATTTTTGGAACATCTTCAAAGATATTTGTGGCCAAGGAACCACTTGTTACAGCAATAACTGCAAATAAAACAGCAACAATTAATTTCATTTTGAATTTTTTAACAAAGTTTTCCGTTTGCAAAAAAAAATTGAACTGAACAGTCTGTTCTATTGGACAACATATTTTATAATTTAGCTGCGGGTTTACAACTTATTGATAATCTAATCGATTGACAAGAATTTTATTAGTACAATTATAGTACAATAATCAAATAATCCACGACAAATTATATTGTACCAAAACATATTAATATAAATAATGTTATAAAAATATAATTTCAATAACTTTTAGTATAATAATTGTTACTTTAATTACTTTTAAAACTTTATTACTCTCATTTAATAACTTCTGTACTTATGGATTTACTGTTATATTACGCCCCATAAATTAATTACCAGAAATATGTATTTAATGTTTATCTTGAACAGAACTTATATTTTGGATCTAATTTTTGAAAATTTTTTGTTATTGCTGTAATTAAGGTTGAATGAATCTTTAGGCAATAATAATCTAGACTTTAAAAAATAAGTAAAACTGTTAACTATAAGGGAATTTTAGGGCGTAGAACAACTATTGAAATCCGATATAGGTTTTTTATTTTCAGTAAAACACGATTAAATGCCATCAGAAAAATTATATAAATCTTGATAATTAAGTAACTTAATACTGAAAAAAAACTTGCTTAAGTGACTAGAAAAAGAACTTATCTTAAATTTTAAAGCTATCAAAGATTTACTATATGTTTAACCAATTTTCATGTAAAGTTACAATAGGTTTACTAAAATATTAGTGTGCGATAATTTCTAAAGTAATAAATTGATATTTTACCAATTTGAAAGAATAGAATTTGCTTTTTTGATCTAATTCTACAGAACTTTTATACCTTGTTATAACTTGTAATTTGTATTCAAATTAATTCAAACATTTTAATTTATTAAACGCTTTGGAAAAAAAAATGACAGGTTTAATTATACTTAGTATCTACTCATGTTCGTTCCCAAAACGTAAACGGCAAAAAGCAACACATCAATGGAAAAAATTATTTTAAAATAAACTTGAATAGGTATTTTGATGTTCATTTCGCGCTAAGTTTAAAATAATCACCTTATTATACCCGTATGACTATATAGTCAAAGGGTATAATAAATTTGCCATTACGTTTGTAACGCAGAGAAGGAGGAGGGGTAGATATAGACTCAAGTGTATGGATCGGATCAGAATCGAAAAATAAATCGATTTAGCTATGTATGTCCGTCCGTCCGTCATTACGATAACTCAAAAAATAAAGGAGCTAGGATTATGAAATTTTCACAAATTCGTTTTTATGCAATAGCCGTCAACGCTATTTAAATCCAGCCATTTTGGTCCATGGGTTCGGGTAGCTGCCATACAACTTTTTTTTATATATGAGTATTTCTCTGTACCTATTGCAGCTGCATTTCTGAAATTTTGTTAAAAGTAGTTTAACTTTATGGCCAAAGTTTCTGCAAAATTTGGTTGGTCTACTACGGAGCATTCGAGTAGCTGCGATACAACACCTTCTTTTATATGAGCTTTACACTACACCTGATGAAGCTGGGTGTCTGAAATTTTGCAAAAACTAGTTTAGTGTAATGGCCAAAGTTACTGCAAAGTTTGGTTGGTCTACTGCTTTGGTTGGTCGAGTAGCTGCCATACAACTCCTTCTTTTATATGAGGATTACACTACAGCAAATAAAGGTGGGTGTCTGAAATTTTGTCAAAAATAGTTTAGTGTAATGGCCAAAGTTACTGCAAAATTTGGTTGGTCTACTGCAAAGGCTTCGAGTAGCTGCCATACAACTCCTTCTTTTATATAAGCATTACTCTACACCTAATAAACCTGAATATTTTAAATTTTGCCAAAAGTAAATAGCCGCATGATGTAATGTGTATGTTACGGTCATGCGGGTATTCCAGAGTTGACACAGTCTACTCTACCACACTCTTCCTCGTTTTTTATTAAAAAATGTTTAAACACATAGTTTTTTAATTTCATAATTTCATATCAGTCATTTTAGTTTTGGTTAAAAATATTCTTTTGACAAAAACTACCTGTACTTATCTATAAATTTTTAAATCCTTTTAAATTGAACTTATATTTCAATAATTTCCTTCAAATTAATTATTGCAAAGAATGACAAACTTAACGTCACGCGTTCCAGGAATGTTGCGTAAAAGTCATCGCTTGATCTAATGTTAATTGGAAAATTGTCATTTTTAGAACTATGTAATAAAAAAAAATTGTAGGCATATCATAACTGCACAAAAAATGGTTAAGTTTTTCTAAAAATTTTAGTAATATATAATATATGTGTGTTTGTACCTATTAAAATAAGTTTTTTTTGTGAACGAAAGAGTTTAAATGGGATTAAAAATTTTTTAAGCATAGATTTGCATATTAATACGTCTATTATTTAAGATACAGATTAAAAGCCATGAACTTTAACGGTATTTCACCCAGATCAATTGCATTCTGAAATGATATAAATATCCATATTTTTTCTTAATTCATTTTGGAATTTTAAATCGAAATCTATGTCAAACAATTTTAGAATTAATTTCAAATTGCTTTGCATTTCAAAAACGTATTTTCAAATTTAGTATACCCTTATTAATACGTTTGTCAATAAATGCAGTAATCAACAATTTCATTTGGGAAATAATATTTTTCCAACAGTTAATCAACAATTTAATCTAATCTTAAGAATTTTAACTCCGTCTAAAAATAATATTTTGTTATTGTACCTATATATGCGAACAATTGCCCATGGGTATATTAAAATTTCTTCTCCGTTTGTAACGCAAAAAATTTGTCAAGTTAAGAGAAATAAAATATCTAGTGTTTGGATTGAACCGAAATCCGTCCCATCCTTATAATTAATATATCCGTCCTTAGTATTAATTAGTCATTCACAGTAAGTCAAAAACTTAAATAAGGAGAGTAAACATATAATTCATTTTAATTGTTTCTACACTTATATCACAGACGAAAATCAAAGGGTATACTAAGTTGCCATATCGTTATAAAGGAAATGAGAGTAAATCGATTAAATTATGTATGACCGTCCTTTTATCTGTCTGCACAATAACTCAAATGCAAAAAGAAGCTAGGATTCTGAAATTTCACAATTTTAAAATAAAACAAAGGAAGTCTTTGCTATTAACCAGACAACGGGTTTGAGTAATTTCCATACAACTTATTATTTTTATGAGCATTATTTTGCATTTATTAAAGCTTAATATCTGAAATTTTACCAAAAGTAGTTTCGTTTTATAACCAAAGCTCGGAAAAAGTTTGGTTATTTCAGTGCAGGAGGTTCAGGTAGGTGCCAATAAGTTGCGTATTCGAAACTTTACCAAAAATAATTAACCGGATAATAGAATGTTTATATTACGCTCATACGGGTATCCTATAATTGGCACAGTCTATAATGCACTCTTCCTTGTGTTTTTCTTCTAATTATTTTCTTAAAGTTTTTCTCTGTAGCACAGTTTAAAATTTTAAGGAGCATCTTTTCTGATTACTCCTGTAACTACTGTAAGGAGTGAACTGCTTCTATAAAAGTAAGTCTGTTAGGTTGAATCTTTTATGACTATGGCGTAGGATAGATACTATAGGATTTTTAACATATTAGCACCCACTTATTTAAAAGTTGAGCAAGACAACTGAATTCCTACACGCATTTTTTATAAATTTGTATTATAATGCCCTACTTGTAGGAAATTTTTAAAAGCATGGTATGTGTAGGATTTTGACTTTAAAATATTGGAGACCTAAAAGCAACAAATTGTTGCATGTTACATGTTGCATGTATAAAATTTAATTGTAAAGAAAAAGAAGAACTAATTCGATTCTGTCAATCAAATTGTTGGCTAATTTATAAAAACAAAAATTTAGATAAAATTCGATTTGAAAATTGATTTAAATTGATCTCGATTTATGTACTCCTGGTCATGATCATGGTAAAGTCGTATTTAATATTCAATCATTAAAAAAAATTTAGACTTAAAAATTATTTAAAAGTTTGAATAATAAATTATAGAGGCAATTATAAAAGATCAATTTTAATTCGGGTTGGTGTTGAAAACATAAAAATAACTTGACATGAAATTTTCCAATCAAATTATTACAGTTGCTCAAACAAGATAAAAATTATAATACTGATATTAAGTATAAAAATTATACAAAATATAAAATAACGGAAATAACGGTTAATGAAAAGTGATGGTAATTTACAAGGGTTACACATAAAACAAAGAAAACAAATCATTTCATAAAATTAATTCAATCATAGGAAGGAATTAATGCTTTAGTTTTTGAACCCGAATGATGTTATAAATCTTTATACCCGTATGGCTGAAGATCAAAAGGGTATACTAAATTTGCCATCACGTTTCTCGTGCAGAGTAGGAAGGGGGTAAATATAGACTCAGAGGTATGGATCGGATCAGAGTCGAAAAGTATATTAATTTAGCTATGTATGTCCGTCTGTCAGTCACCACGATAACTCAAAAAAATAAGAGAACTATGGTTTTGAAATTTTCATAAAATCGTTTTTAGCAATGGCCGTCACCGCTTTTGAAATCCATCCAGTTTGCCATGGGTTCAAGTACCTGCCATAAAAAATAATTTTTAATATGAGGACTACTTTATACCTATTGAAGCTGGGTATCTGAAATTTTGCCAAAAATGGTTTAGTTTTATGGCAAAAGTTTGTGCAAAATTTAGTTGGGGCAGTAGGTTTGAGTGGTTGCCATTCAACTTCATGCTTTATATAAGCTTTACCATATATGCCTACAATTTTGTCAATAGTAGTTAACTTTAATGTAATGTTTGAATAAAAAGTTGGTGTACTGGAAGAGGTTCCAAGAGCTGCTTTTCAACTTATATTTTCTTTTGGATGATATATGAATTTCTAACCGAATGATATAATGTCGATATTACGGTCATACGGGTATCCCGAGCTGACACAGTTTACTCTACTACACTCTTCCTCGTTTAATATGTTGTTTATTTTTTTTTTAATTCAATATTATACTAAAAAATCTTGAGATATCTATTAAATTAAAAGACAAGATTCAGCTGTTACTTTTGACAAAATTAACATTTCGCTGATTACATGTAAGTATGCGAGTGTTCAAACAGCGAGGACGGTGGTCTAGGAAATGTATTAATTGTAGTTTAAAATGTTCAATTCGAATCCAGAGTAAAGTATTTTTTTATATAGGGTAAATGCAAGTAAATTCATTTCGTTTGTTTTAACTCTAGAACTTAGACCTGTAAGTACGACAGGCTTTCTTAGTTGCATACAAAGTATTAAAATATACTAATTCATATTTTATATTTAGAAAAACAACATCAACTTTTATTGAGTTTATTCAATTAAAAATTATAATATAGTTGCTAACTCATTTCATTCTCACAAAAATTTTAGCTGGACAAAAATTAAAGTGATTTTTTCAATAATAAATAAAACACAATAACTTTTTTTTTATTTTTGTTATTTTTTGTTATCTAACTTCATTAATTTGAAAATAATATATGTATTCATTTAATTTTAATTGATTGTCTGTCAGTTAAAACAATATGCGTCGTTGAAAAATAAATTTAATCGATTTTATTAAACTTAATTCATTACATAATCGAATTTGTTAATATTTAGCAAAATTGTTTTTGATATTTTGACCTCTTTTTATATCAATTTTTGATAATCAGTTGCCATATTAGATACTTCTTTACTAATATTTAATCAGTTCACTCATTTAGTGTTTATTATTTATTAAATGCGGCAGACTTATTATTAAAAGTCAACAAATTCTTAATTTGACATTTAAATTTTCTAATATTTGAATTGTCAATAGCCCGTCAAAAAACTTCAAGAAAAAATCTTATTATAAATTGACGTTTACATTAATTAGATTGGATGTGTATGATTTTTCAAAATGGATGCTTTCATTTATTTAAGTAAATTAAATTAGTCATTTTATAATAAAAATAACTATTCATATTTGGTAATATACAAATTAATTTTCTTAATTAAAGGTTAGCTTAATTTAATAAATTTTGTATTTTAACTTTTAGAACTTCTTGTATACTTTTATATATACGTATACAACAAGGTTTAAAATGCATAAAGTACTTAACTTTCTATTCATTTATTTACATACAGGTCTTCAATGTAAAAATAAGAGAATGAAGCATGCATTTCACTTTTAGGAGTTACAGGATTCAGAAATGGTTTATTGTTTTATAAAAACAGTTATATTATTTACTTCGTTATACGAATTTAGTCTTAAATGTGTTTGGTATTGTTTTAGAAATAAAAATTTTGATCTGTACAGGCCACGGTTAAAAAGTTATGTGTTTACCACTACACCACCAATACCCTTAGAACTTATCTTATTTAATAATTAGTTTTATATCAATTAATATTAATTTTTAGGTATGTATTTCTCTTTGCCATTATATAAACTTAAAATAGAAATTTGGCAACCACATTAGTTTTTAAATTAAAACATTGTTATGTTAAAATAAACTTTAATTGATAAAGCATAAAAAAAAAACAATTTATTATCATTTCACAAGTCATTTATTAAAAATGTATACATATATATATACACATATACATTACATTATTTTATCAAAGAAAAAGAAATTCTTTATTTGAATTTAATTTTTTTATTCCATATTTGTTTTTTTCTTTTTTTTAATAATAATCTGCCCAGGAATCTTTAACACATTCACGTATTTTGGTGCTGACCTCTTTTTGAACTTGTCCGAATCTCATTAAAGCACTACGAATACATTCATTACCTTGTACTGATAAGTTTGATGTTTGTTCGACAGCCTTCTTTAATGTTTGTTCTGTTGATGCAGTTACACCACTGGCAATATTTTTAAGTTCGTTCATTTTGTAAAAAATGCATTCGGCAAGTTTACCGGAACTAAATTCCAAACATTCATTAATGGCATCGTAAAATTCGCTTGAACTTGTTTCAACAATTTTTTGTTGTTTTTGAAGTGAGTCAGTTATTAAAGAACCTTGTTTTTTAATAGTTTTGGCACATTCTTGGATATTGGTTTTAACTTCATTTTTAGCAGCTTCTAAAGTTTTCCAATATTTTTTGATGCATACTTTTGCATTTTCACCAAAATCATTTACCAAATCTGAAATATTGATTGCAGCTTTAATAAAATCTTCTTCTAATTGTCGTATTCCCGCTTCAGCAATATTTGACAATTGTAAAATAACCAATTGAATTTGTTTGTATAGTGAGGAAACTTGTCCAAAAACAGTATTTAAAACCACTTCAATACCACGATGATATGTTGGTGCTGAATTGATTTCGCCCTGAAATCAAATCCAAAAATTTTTATCATATAAATTAGTACAAAATATCCAATTTTTTAATATATATAGAGATGGAATTTTTATTAAATTTGAAGATTCGTTTTTTTTTTGAAATTTTAGTCTAATTCTTACCGAAAAAAGGCATAAACCCAAAAAACAATAAATTATTAACTTCATCCTGTGTTTCGATTCTATTAAATCTATTAGCGATTTCACGATAATTTAAAGTATACGTTTGAGGCAAATGAGAGAATCATCAGATATTTATAGTTCTTGCACGATGTGAATCTTATCTTATTGTAATGTAGTTTTTGGTTTTTTTTTTGTTAAATTACTACAGGTAATGTTAAATTTTAAATGTCTGTGGCGAACATTTTGTTTTATATCAAAAGAAATACAAGTTCAAAGATAAGAGATGTTATCAGTAATATATTATTTAAAAAAAAAACTTTAATAATGCAAGGTTCTATACTTAAACGTTTAAGAAAAATTGAACAAATATCTAATTTTTTTTGTTTTTTGAATATAAAAACTTTGGAGATAAAATTGACATAATTGTTGCAAAATTTTTTAGCACATAATGTTTTATATTTAAGGTAACAATGATGTATAATTTTCCCTCTACAAACATTGTTAAGTTTTAATGTTAAACATTTGTACTGAAGTTTCTCGATGTAAGTTAATGAATTCTGTAAAATTATTGAATTCCTTCTGAATTTTAACCCGCTATTGTTGGTGTTTTTTTTAATATATGAAAATATTAAACTATGGTTTAAAATGGCTAGAATTTTGTATTTAGGATTAAAATTTATTTTAAGACTGTCACAATAGATTATTCTGAAGATTTCGAACTAGTTATAAAATGAACGCACTCTTTTCGTAATAGAAAAAGGTCTTAACCAATAAGTTCTCACATTCCTTAGGTATATAAGTTCAATAATAAAAAAAATTAAAATTATGGATCAAATTAAAATTTATTTATTTCTTACAAACTTTAAGTACAAATTTAAAATGGCTGTGAATTTTAAAATAAAATAAAATTAAAGCAAAAATTATTTCATACAAAAACTTTTAGAAAAATAAAAATTAAAAAGCATTTTTAATAATGGTAATTTTTAAGATCGTTCCCGTTTATTCAATGGTAGTTTTATTGGAAGCTGCTCGTAAACATTCTTTTAAATCAACTTTCAATTTGAATTTTTCATTTCTGTATTGATTTCTAAGAATTCGTTTGCATAATCTTTTATTACGAGAAGCTCGGCATTTTTTTACATCGGTTCTAAAGTTTTTACGAAGTTTACGAATACCATGTCGAAATTTTTGTTTGCATATTTTTTTGGGTGAATTTTTATCGGTATCCTCGGTATCGTCTTTTTCATCTTCATCTACTTCATCATGATCAAGAGTATCAAAATCATCATCTAGTTCTTTTTCATCAATTTTGGAATCAACATCATCGAAATATTCAATGCCATCAGTTATTATTTCTGTGGAATTTTTACAAGTAGCGCGAATACATTCTCGAAGTTTGTTTCCAACTTTCAAAATTTCATTTTTAAAAATGAGTGATGCATTTTGATGGCATTCGATTTTTTTTGGAACGAAACGACAAAGTTCCATGGATTTTTGGTAATTTAAACGTATTTGACGACTTGCGGCATAATACTTTTTGAAACATAATCTTCTTGCTGTAGAATTCCCTTTACGAAAATTACTTTCAACTTCAAAAACTTCTTCATCATCTTCAGCATCTACGTGGCTTGGATCAACGATTTCTTTTAGAGATTTTTTTAAAGCTTTTTCATTAGTAGACAGGTCTGCTTCGATAGCCACGGCTTGGACCTAAATTATTTAAAAAAAAATGCGTTGAAATTATTTGTTGTTTATAGTTGAATCTGTTCAACAAGTATTTTACGCTTTACTCACCGTTACGATAGCAAGGTAACCAAACAAAGTAATCAAAATTAATTTCATTTTATATTTTAATTATTATTTAAATTAAGCTTTAAATTTAGGTTTCAAACTGAAACTGTTGAAGAATTGCAATTTTTTTACCTTTTTATACATAAATCTTACAAATATCTTGTGGAAATCCTAGATTATGATAATTATTATTTTATATATAAAAAAAAGGAAAGTCAGAGGGTTTTTTTATATTTCGAAAACAATTAAAATTCGAAAATCCAAAGTTACGAAAGATGCTTATCTCTTCATTTATCAGTCAATTTAATCAAAATTTATGGAAATTTTTTTGAATAATACTTATATATGAACTTTTAATTCTTTATTTATAAATATTGATTTTTTCAAAGGTTAATGTAATGTCTACAAATTTTTAGACAATTAAAATATTAAACTTTTGGGATTACCAAGGTCAAATGTTTTCAAAAATATTATCAGAATTACACAATTTTGTAGAAGCATAATTAAATATTTCAGCTGCAGTTGTGGTTCCTATTGATTGAATAATGTAGTCAATAAACCCTTCAAATTACACTTTCTCTAAATATTTCGTATCTTTTGTTCTAAGAGGTCTATTGATTCAATAATTTTTACCTGTTCTAAAAGCTTTATTTGCTGGTTTTGTTTTTGGAAATTCTTGAACTCCTTACGGTTTTATCGATGGCTAATAAAACAAAGACCTTTAACCAAAGTATATCTATTGTTAAGAAGTAATTTCACTTGGTCACGTGATCAAAAATTTTCTTACTAACTTTTACACTTTCCACACATAAATATGCAAAAATTTACTCAAATTGTTGGAAGTAAATATTAATAAGAATATTTTATGCAAGAAAAAGACGGAAAATTAAAAAAAACGAGGAAGAGTGTAGTAGAGTAGACTGTGTCAACTCTGGGATACCCGCATGACCGTACCATATACATTATATTATCCGGTTAATTACTTTTGGCAAAATTTCAAACATTCAGCTTTATTAGGTGTAGAGTAATGCTCATATAAAAGAAGGAGTTATATGGCAGCTACTCGAACCCTTTGCATTATACCAACCAAATTTTGCAGTAATTTTGGCCATTATACTAAACTATTTTTGGCAAAATTTCAGACACCCACCTCCATTTGGTGTAGTGTAATCCTCATATAAAAGAAGGAGTTGTACGGCAGCTACTCGAACCCTCAGCAGTAGACCAACCAAATTTTGCAGTAACTTTGGCCATTACACTAAACTATTTTTTGCAAAATTTCAGACACCTAGCTTCATCAGATGTAGTGTAAAGCTCATATAAAAGAAGGAGTTGTATGGCAGCTACTCGAACCCTCTGCAGTAGACCAACCAATTTTTGCATTAACTTTGGCCATTACACTAAACTACTTTTGGCAAAATTTCAGACACGCAGCTTCCATTGGTATAGAGTAATGCTCATATAAAATTAGAAGTTGTATGGCAGGTACTCGAACCCGTGGACCAAAATGGCTGAATTTAAAACTCGATTCCGTTTTTTTGCATAAAAACGAATTTGTGAAAATTTCATAATCCTAGCTCCTTTACTTTTTGAGTTATCGTGATGACGGACGGACGGACTGACGGACGGACGGACATACATAGCTAAATCGATTTATTTTTCGATTCTGATCTGATCCATACACTTGAGTCTATATCTACCCCCCTCCTTCTCTGCGTCACAAACGTAATGGCAAAATTATTATACCCTTTGACTATATAGTCATACGGGTATAAAAATTCAAGTTGAAACATAGAAAATTACATAGTGCGTCGAAAGTTATAAACCAATAATAAACTTTAAAATATAATTGTAAATGTTATAATATAAGGTTATGTAAATTTGAATTTTTGAAAAACTTTAAAATTTTATCATAGCATTAGTTTTCTAATATATTTGATTTTCTATCAAATCCGAGGCCGCCACTACATATTTTTCACAAAGTATTTTAAATATTTGATATATTCACTTTTGCTAAGATTAATTCGTTTAAAATATTTCAACACCACGTACTCAATTAAAAAAAAATTTTCAAACGAGACCGCCACTATATGTACACGCGATTTCAATTTCAGTAATTCCTATACCTCATACATACATTATACTCATTCATAGACAATTTTATAAGAGACCGCCCTTAAAATTTTATTACAAAAATACATACCTCTCTTGAGTACCTCTCAACTTTATAGAGCAATAAACTGAATGAAAGAGCGGACAATTTATTTCTGACTTTTCTATTGTTTTTGTATTTTTCTGTTAATAAGTAAATAAATGCCCAAATTCCTATAAAGAGCAGTGCTCTCAGGATAAGTGCTTAATAACGAGCGAAGTAAAACTTTGTTTTGTCTGAAAATTCAAAGGCTCTAAAAAATATTTTCAATTTAAAATTTTTAATTTTTTTATAATTATTAAACGTTATATTGCTTTGATAAAAATTATTACTTTTGTCTTTGAAAGAAATTTCACATTATGATTTTCTGTAAGAGCGGTTGGCTCTGTGGTGGACACAGCATATTTTTGGTGGAGGTTTAAACTAAACTTTTTTAGGATCTTATGCTCGGATAAGTATAAGATTTGATTGGTATGCCAAACTTTTTGAAAATCGTCGTGCCGATATAGGTTAACAAATTCTGTTATTAGAGTCAACTTCATTGTCAAATAGCAAAACGTTAACAAAATTTGAAGTCAATCGGTCAAGCCGTTTTTATTTTAGAACAAAAAAATTTAAATACTTTCAGTTGCATTACCCTGCCGTACTTTTATTATTCGTAACCTATTGTATAAAATTTCATGTAACTTTATTTTTTCATATATTAAGAAAATAAAACAAGTGTTGAAAAAAACCAAGGACTTTTAAAAAAGCACATCTCGCATTTCAAAATCTCGTGATTCTAAATCACGTGTTTCTAAATCTCGTGTTTTAAAATCTCACGATTCATATTCTGGAAAAAGCGTATAATTCTGCCAATAATTTCCATCCTCAAATCCCTATTAGTTAAAAATCTTGCAATTAAATATAAATATGTACATATATTAAGTAAAAAGCGTACAAAATCCATCCTAATTAGGTTTTTGCATACATATTTCAATATTAAGACATTTCAAAACATTTTTAAATAGTGGGGGATGCGCTTCTTCCCTACGAATTATGTTTTTGCATACATATTTTAATATTAAAACAATAAAAAATATTTTGAAAAAGTTGGGGCTTTGGGGCTAAAACGCGAGATTTATAAAAGCACGAGATTTTGATACACGAGATTTTGGTTCGCGAGATTTTGATACGCTCCCTCTAACCTCATCTTCGCTCGTCCAAAATTTTCAGATTCTAAGAATTAAATTGTTATTTTCATAAAAATATGGAATTTTTCTAAGAATTTTATTTTCTAAGCTAAAATGGTTAAGCCTGAGAGACAATTTCTTCAATTTTAAGGATCCCCTCTTAATTTAAGAAAAACTTTAACAAATGATAAAATATATTTTTGGGGCTTTAAATTTTGTATTTTAAAAAAAAGTTGGGCGGTATTCAAGTAACAGGTGTTTAAAAATAGTACTAATTCAATTTTCGTTCCCTTACATCTCCTAAAAAGAGGCGTGGCAGAACAGTTTTCTTAACCGAGTCCTACTAATTTCCAAAGTTCTACCTTCTCCCAAAATTTCAAGTTTTTAACTTAAACCGCTCACAATGTGGCTCCAAAAATTTTGGAAAAATTATGTTTTACATAACGGTAAATTTTAGTACCGTATGGTAAACATATGAATTTGCATTTCAGAAACTTAAAAAGCTTATAAGGCAGGTGTCTTTTAACATTTTTAGATTAAAAATATATCTTATCAAACTTTTATTATAACAATTTAAATATAGGGGTTTTTCCGACTTTGGGGAACCGTAGCTCCGTAACAGTTGGGGCCATGTAAGTGCCATGAAATTATTTTTTTTGCTATACCTTCTCGTAAACAAGATTTTCTAAGGTTTGAGAGTCTTGTAAATTTAAGGACGGATGGGCAAAGTGAAACTATATTATAAAAACTACAGAACTATAGCTGGCAATTCTATGCCAGAAATTTTAATTTTTCAAAACTATTATTTTCAGTAAAACATTCTTGTAACTGAGAGAGATCCAAGATAGAATTTGATGTAAGGCTTAAATTATAATATTTTTTGGTGCTAAAATTTTTAACGTTTCAGTGTAATGTTGGGGAAAAAAGAAATTGATAGAACTCAAATTACATACTCAAATTTCATTTTTATTTTACATAACTTTTATATTATACTTATTTTACAATAAATTTAATTGAAATATGAAATGTGCGTCGATCATATTAAAACATTTAGAATTAATAGCAAATTATTAATTTTTACTCATACAATCTTTAATTTTTTTAAGAACTTGATTAGAATCTTTCACAAATTTAATAAATATTTTATCGGCGCATTCTTTCTGTTTTCCAGATTGTATACACTTCTTTATTTCGTCAACGAATTTTTTAACAATATTCGAATACTCCGTTGCAAACCTCAAACAATTTAATTTTTTATTGTTTTCGTTTTCTTCTTGAAAAGTCAGATTTTTTAAATCATTTTTGTTTAAGGTTTCCAAATTATCAATAGCAGTTTTATTGGAAGCTGCTCGTAAACATTCTTTTAAATCAACTTTCAATTTGAATTTTTCATTTCTGTATTGATTTCTAAGAATTCGTTTGCATAATCTTTTATTACGAGAAGCTCGGCATTTTTTTACATCGGTTCTAAGGTTTTTACGAAGTTTACGAACACCATGTCGAAATTTTTGTTTGCATATTTTTTTGGGTGAATTTTTATCAGTATCCTCGGTATCGTCTTTTTCATCTTCATCTACTTCGTGATCAAGAATATCAAAATCATTATCTAGTTCTTCGTCATCAATCATGGAATCAACATCATCGAAATATTCAGAACCATAAGTTATTATTTCTGTGGAATTCGAAGTAACACGAATGCATTCTCGAAGTTTGTTTCCAGCTTTCAACATTTCATTTCTAAAAATGAGTGATGCATTTTCATGACATTCGAGTTTGTTCGGAACGAAACGGCAAAGTTCCACGGATTTTTGGTAATTTAGACGTATTTGATGATATGCGGCATAATACCTTTTGAAACATAATCCTCTGGCTGTAGAATTCCCTTTGTGAAATTTACTTTCAACTTCAAAAACGTCTTCATCATCTTCAATGAATAAATGGCTTGGATCATCAATTTCATTTTGAGATTTTTTTAAAACTTTTTCCATACATTTCAAGAATCGCTCTACAACTTTTAATATGTTAGTTTTAAGTTGATCTTTTGCATTTTTTTTGCATAATGATTCGTTTTCTTCAGAACGGCACAATTTTATTGATTTGCCATAACTTCTGAGACTTTGCCGTAACCCACAATAATATTTTCTCCTACACAATTTCCGATTTGTTTGATTTTTCATTTGATAATCTTCATCTTCATTCAATGAGTCATCGTCATCCATAAAAAAGTTTCCAGTATTTTCGAAATTTTCATCAGAATCTTCTAAAGTTAAATCAAATTGTTCCGGCTTTGTAGACATGTCTTTTTTGATTGCCACAGCTTGGATCTAATTTATTTACAAGAAAATGCATTAAAATTATTTGTTGTTTATAGTTGAATCTGTTCAACAAGTATTTTAGGCTTTACTCACCATTACGATAGCAAGGTAACCAAACAAAGTTATCAAAATTAATTTCATTTTTTATTTAAATTATTATTTAAATTATGCTTTAAATTTAGGTTTCAAACTGAAACTGTTGAAGAATTACAATTTTTTTTACCTTTTTATACATAAATCTTACAAACATCTTGTGGAAATCCTAGATAATGATAACTTGATAATTCTTTCGAAAGTCGCTTATCTGTTCATTTATCATTCAGTTAATTTGATTATGTGCAATTCTTGGTTTTTTTTTGAACATGTAGGTATCTTTAGAACTTTCAATTTCTGGATAATATTTGATATCAAATTGATGAAGTTCCTTAAAATTAATAAGTGATTAACTTGGTAATTGTTAAATTACAATATCAAAATTTTGAGAAATAAATTATTAACGACTTTTTTCATTTTGTTGATCTGTTGCTGTTATTAGACTTTCAATTAATTAATACAAAAGCTTTTAAAACCCCTTTAATTACACCAACTATATTTTATTCAGACGTTGGTCATTAAAGTTAACTACCATTTACAAAATTTCAGCTTTATTAGGAATGACAGCTACTCGAATCTACTGCAGTAGATCAACCAAATTTTGAACAAACTTTGGCCATAAAACTTAACTACTTTTGTCAAAATTTCAAATATTCAGCTTTGCCAAATACCTATAGAGTAATTTTGATATAAAAAATTAAGTTTTATGGCAGCTACTCGAACATGTTGAACAAATTTACTGGATTTCAATACTGATGACCGTTATTGCATAAAAACGAATTTGTGAAAATTTCATAATCCTAGCACCTTTTTATTTTGAGTTATCGACGGACATACATATAGCTAGATAAATTTTAAAATCAATTTGGTCTTTTTCAAATGAATGGTTTTTTTTCAAATCGATTTGATCCTCTTTTTAAAAGCCTTTGTACCTTGGAACCAGAAATTAAAATTACATAATTTGAAATAATTAGTTCCCCAATCTATAGTAGAAGCTAAAAAAGGGGAAAATAAAAACTCAAAATATAACTTCAGATTTTAAAACTATTTTGGGTGAAGTTCTTTTTTATTGTAAATAACATATAAGTTATAATTAATTAATTATAATAAAATTTTTTTAATTTAAAATAAATTATACTGCAATATTTTTTTTTGATATTATTTTGTCTGACGTTCTGACTGAGATAAAATTAATTCCTAAATATATGCATAAAATATATTAAAATAAAATTATTAAATTAAAGCATACTTTTAGGAGGAAAACAATAAAAGAAAATATATGGCTTGTACTTGTTTGATAATGAACACAATGTAAACAAACTGAAATTTTAATTGTTTCTCCTCATTTCTTGCAAAATAAAATGAAAGTCATTACCGTTATTTGTTCGAAAACTTTTATTTACTTTTAATGTACATAAAATTAACACATTCATTTTGCTTTTTTGCATATCAAGAGAATTTTGTATATATGTAATTGTAAAAAAATTTCATGGGAAGAAAGAACAAGTTTATTTTAATCAGTTGGAATATTTGCATACGTATTAGGTACTTAATACAAAATTTTGGTTTTTTACAACTTTTCAAAATGTTGTATTCAAAAATACAACGAGTAGATTAAATTCTTCAGCCTCTAAATATGCGGCACATCAAATTAAACGTATCACTAGAAAAAATTTAATACAAATCAAAAAAAAGTTGAACTAATAATTTTATTAAATATTTTTCGATTTAAAAAATAAACAATTAAAATGTATGACAAAATCAAAAATCCATTCATTTGAGGATTCAAAAAACCAATTTAATAAATAAATAAATTAATTAATGCAGTTTTTCAGACTTCTATTTCTTCGTTTAAGAAGCTAAAGTAACTTATAGTATAATTTACACCCTTATACATTGATAGAGACACTTCACTAGTACCGCGTAATTTTTTTACGAGAGTGAATGGAAGACATCAAAAGTTACCCCTGATGGTGTTGACTTTATACCAAAAAATTGCACTCTAATTTTAAAATCAACTTCAGGATTTGATCTTTAATACAAATGAGCACTGATTTTAGAGATCAGGAAAAGGAATTTGGAAATTATGAAACAACAGGAGAAATATGAATTTTAGAACTTAATGATTTTTATTGTTTGTCATTTCTTAAGTTCATTTTATTTTCAATTATTTGTTTCTTAAAATAGCTTTTAATTAATTAATTATTATGTCTAGTAGGTATATAGAAAAGTAAGTATTTTATCGCCCCCTTTACTTTAACTAGATAACAGTTTAAGAAAACAAATGATTAGATTATAAATTTTAATTAATATGTTTGTTTTTGTTATATTTTATTCAATAAATTTGTACTTAAGAATTTTAATATAAAAATAATATTAAAACAGAACAGTATTAAAACTAAAAATAAAATTTTTATAATAATGAAAGTTCATATATTGCTATTTTTGCTTTGTTTTATTGTTCTTGGCGTAAGTTTAATTAAAAAATTTTATTTAATATTACTATTATTTATTATTTTTTTTTTAATTTTAATTTCGATATTAACAGAGTCATTGTAAAACTGATGAAGAATGTAGAAAGGAATATGAACCTCAAATATCCAATCTTTTGAATGGTGGTCAAACAGCTCTAAAAGCATGTCAAACAAGTTCTAATATTAAAACTTGTTCGACAAAAGTTAAAGAACATCTTAAAGTTAAATATCAACAAATTGAAAAATTAATTGAATTATGTACAACTGTGTAATTAAACTAAGATATTTTCTATGAAAATTTTTAATAGAATATTAAAATAAAATTAGTTTTAAAGTTAAGATTATTTAGAGTCCTGGATAAAGTTATAACATAATTTGGATTTTTATTAATTATTTTGTCCATTAATAAAACCTTGACATCAAGTCTATTTAAAAAATAAACTGTTGCTGTAGTTGATGATTACAGAATAACTCTAAAAAAAAAAAACAAATAAATTAAAAATAATGTAATGTGAATTTTTGTTTTGATTTTCTAAGTATCTTTTTTATGTTAAATCGATCTGGTAACTTTTAATGAGAAAAGTTGGTTCTGCGAATTCAAAAACATTTGTTTTTTTTTTTGCAAATTGGGCTGATAAACAGAACCTGAACAGAAAACAACAGAATTAATTTTGTAATATTGTTATCATAATTTTTTTTGCACAAAAATAGTAAATAACATAAAATTCTAAATGTTTTTTTTTACCTTTTATTATGGGAACACAAATTTAAAAGTTTTGTTGAATATATTGAACAAATTTTAAGTAGATAGTAAACTACTATTAACAATAAAATTGTGATACTTTTTAAAATTTAGCAAAAAATAAGAGGCAAGAAATTATAGAAAATATCTTATCTTTCATTTGATTAAATCTTGACTGGAAAAATGGAGTTTATGAGGCATTGCGTCCTTAAAAATGGATATTAGAATTTAAGTGGTTCTTAATGTAGAAAAATTAATGTTCAATAAAACTAATCAGTTTTTAAGCAAAGTAAAATAAATACAGTTTTATTTAAAACAAATAATATTTTCCGTTCTTAATTAAATCTGTGCAAGAACTGGCAAAAACTGTCCAAAACAGACTTTTTTACCAAAATATCATTTGGTGGAAATCAAATGTAACTTTGTTTTTTTATTTAATTTTAATTAATTATTTCTACTGTACTGACATCAAATATTTGGGATTGACTTTTAAAAAAATGTTGCGTAACAAAATACTTGAGCAACATTTAAAAAAAAATTATAATAAAAGCTTAAAAGACTGATTTAATTTGCATTGTGCGTATGTTGAAAAATTCATAAAGATATATATATATATATATATATGTATTTAAACTTTCAGATTGAGTTTTCAAATATAGGCGCCTGTGTACCCACTTCAAACATGAAACGCACCATAAAATTACTGCTACTAGAATGGCAACAGGCATAATATTTTCAGACAAATTAAGTACCTGTAACGTTTGTATGTATTGACTAGTTTCTTCGCGAATCATAGCTTTTGAAAGTAGAATATAAAAGAAACTTTTAAGTACATACTCCAATGTTAAAACTGAATGAAAAAAAAAATATTGTGTTCAAAAAAATTACTAGGTTTTGTATTTTTTAATGTTATTTATATATAGAGTTGAGTTGATATATTTTTATAAATATAAAAATTTTGTTTGGCATTTAATGTGACCATTAAAAATATTTTAAACATACTTTTTATGTTTTCTTCTGACAAAATATTAAAGTTTAAATGAATTCGCGTCATTCATGCTATTAGAAGGATTAAAATAAGTAAAAACCGTACTTTTGTGGGGACCATTTTACAAAACATCTTTTAAATTTTCACGAAAGACTGTTACCACTACTTGTTTTGTTTAATGAACTATGATTTTTTCTTAATTTGCTTATGATTTACATTTCCACAATGAATAAAAACATGAAAATACATATTATTATAAATCAAAATTTAAAACATAAAAAAAAACTAAAATTAATTTGATGTAGATTCCATTATTTTTGAAATAATTGATTACAACTTCTTTTTCCAATATTATTCAAACCGATTTGTTGATGTTTTGTTGAATTATATACTATTATTACATAAACATTTTAAGTTAAAAGTAAATTAAGTCAAATATTAAAGATCTTTAAACGAAATAACTTACAACAGCTGGGTGGCACAGTGGTTGAGTGCCGATCTTTCATGCGGAAGAGCCCGGGAATTTTAGTGAAAGTGAAAAAATTTTTCTGGTTTTCGACTCGACTCAGCTACCATTCGCCATTGGGTTCAAATTAATGGCATAATCAATAATTAATAATTATAAATCTTTAATAAAAAATTACTTTAATATAAAAATATAAACAAATGCAAAATATAAACAAATAATTTAATTAAATAATATAACTCGCAGATATAGAATACCATATAAATAAAATATAAAATATTACAATATAAACAAAAAATAGAATTGTAAATATTGAAAATCTAAGACGTTTCTACATATTATAAGGCCTAGTACTATCTCATGTTTAAATTGTATGTGGAATTCAATAAGACCAATTCTAATAACACGAATATAATATGCCCCTGTTCCAACATGTACCTATGGTATAGACAGGCTTATTAGCCTAACAGTTGAACAGTTAGCGATTAAAAAAAAAAAAAAATATACAAACTTTCCAATCCAAATGTATTTCAATGTTAAAATGTAAACAAAAAAACTAATGAGAAACTGCTTGTTAAACATTCTCATTTACTCAAATTTAAATAATGACAGAAGAAGTAGCCGTACCATTTGTATGCGAATAAGAAAATGCATATGCATTTTTTTTTCTGTATACCGCAGGATAGAAAATCACATGTGAAGATAAAAGTCGGAAACATTCTTTTGCCATTCTAGTACTAGTAATTCTATGGAACGCACCCATATTATATGTCAATTTGACAGTTGAAGGTTTGCCATTTATGAAAATGAATTCTTATACATTAACGTGTTAAAATTAATGAATTATTTTATGAAAATGGTCGTTCTGTAAGAAATGTATTTCACAAATTTCGACATAATCGTCTAACTGAGAAACAAATTGGTAATATTGTGTGATTATTTCAAGAAACTGGTGCAGTAGAAAATCGAGAAAGACATCAGTATGGTCGTGTCGGTCGTTTACAAAAAATATTGTGATAGTATTACGGCTGACCTCATCATGTCAATTTTCCGACGTTTACAAAAATTGGGACTTTCTGAGTCAACGAAAACTTTGATAAGAAAATCAGGTACTGTAGAGACACACCAGATGGCCTTATGGAACTATAATTTTCTTGAGTATAAATGGCAAACATTGTACTTCAATGATAAATGAAACGTTTCCAGTTTGAATTCAAATTCTATAGCTTTTAATTATTTACTTTTGAAAACTCAATTTGAAAAACCCATATATATATATATATGTTTATATTAAAATATTAATTTTAGGGATGCACATGGAATTTATGAGAATTTATATATGTATATACTTTAATTAAAAAAAAACTATAGGCTCCGAAAACTTTACAATAAAATATTGATTGCTATTCTTCGGTATTAATACCTATTACGAGTAAAATATTTTTTGAATTATGTATTTTAATTGTATTCCATTCATTTTAGCTTTTGAACATTTTTTTTGGCAAAATAAAATTGATAAGTTGACTTTATTTTTATTACTCTTGGTAATAAATCGGAGCCTTCTCTTAAACTCTTTTGCAAAGCTCACATTTTGGGGCTATATGGGGCTATGGGGCTATGCCCACCTTACATCAATTTTCTACACTCGGTTTAAATATTTTCGAAACCAAAAAAACTACGTAGTTAAAATTGAAAATAGTTAAAAATGTAACATATAAGAATTGCTAAGATTAAAATTATTCAGGACAAGGCTTGAAGCTGACATACAAGTTCCTCTATTTCTATATCGTTTCTTTGAAAAAGTTTAAAAAATACTAGAAATAAAAATAATGAATAGTTCAGAAAATAAATGTAAAGAAGTTTTTTGTTGATATCGAAATTTTAGAGTTGAGCAACGCAACTGTATACTTGTTAGTTTGTATTAGAAAATTTGTAGACCTTTCTTATCAGGAGATAAAGGCTATATTGTACATATATAATTAAAAATTATTCAACAATAATCGAAAGAGTACTTCAATTTCAATTATGAAATTAACTGGAAAAACACTTATAAAATTTATCACATATTATGCTTCTAATTGAACAATTTAAATTTTTAAATAAATAGCGTTGACGAAATTTAAATTTTAATAAATATAATTTAGAATTTGGCAGAAGCACTTCTATTAAATTAAAATTAATATAATGATGAAAATAATTTTTGTTGCATTTTTAGTATGTTTTGCTGTGTTTTCGGTAAGTCAAAATGTTTAAAAGCCACGCACAAGTACAAATATTGAAACAAATAAATTTTTGATTTTAGGTTGAAGGTGCAACCGAAAAAGAATGCAGAGCTAAATACAAAATGGAATTTGAAATCGCTGTACATAATTATTCATTGGCAATTCTTAGATGTCCAACCACTTCACAAATTGAATTACAAATTTGCATGGCAAAAGCTAAAGCAGAACATCAAATACAAAATCGTATTATTGAATCAAAAATTAAACATTGTATTCAATATGAATAATTATTAATTAGAAAAACAGTTTTAAATTAATTAATCAATAAATTTAACTATAATGGAGTTTGTTTAAATTTTTAATAAAATTTCACTTTTTTTAAAAAAAATTTTAATTATTTTTTTTTTTTTTTTTAAATTGATATATGTACTTTATTTAGCTTTCTTATTGTCTATTACAAATGCTTTTTTTTATAGTTTTACTTTTATATAACATTTTATAATACTTTTTTATTTTAACTGTGCTATAAACAAAACAATTGATTGATTTTGGTATAAAATAACACAGATTAACCTAAAACTAAACTAAATAAAGATAAGCAAAAAAATACATGTATACGTATATAATATATATCAATATATAAATATATATATATATATAAGTTATTAAAGTTATATAATATTAATTTAATTATTATTATGTTAATACAATTATTCATTCTGCATAACGCTGTCAAGCAATATGGTATCCCGCTTTAGTAGGTACTTCAGATTTTTAACAAATAATTTGATGTTAGAGGTCTGTTTAACTTCATATAAGTCTCGATTCATTATATAACTAACCGTGTGTAATTTTCATCCGCGTAGTATAATTAGTTTTGAAGAAATTCATATTGGTGCAAAGAAGTTGTATAGCAGCCCCCCGAAAATGGGGCCCTAACATTTTGAAACTTCATATATGTGCCGCAGTCATTATAAAACTAACCGTGTGTAATTTTTATCCCCGTAGTGTAATTAGTTTTGAAGAAATTCATTTGGTGCAAAAAAGTTGTATGGCAGCTCCCCGAAGCCTTGGTCCGATTTTAACCAAAAACAATAGGGAGCCTAGAAATTATCTAAAAATGACTTTGTGTGAATTTCAAGACTCTAGCCCTTTTAGTTTTTGAGTTATCGTGCTAGAATTAGCTAGATCGACTAATTTTTCGATTCTGAGCCGATACGTACCCTTGACACTATATCTAGCTCGTCTAGATCGATGCGTTACAAACGGAGGAGCAATTTTAATATACCCAATGTCATATATGTATGCACGGGTATAAAAACTAATGAGAAACTGCTTGTTAAACATTTTCATTTACTCAAATTTAAATAATGACAGAAGAAGTAGCCGTACCATTTGTATGCGAATAAGAAAATGCATATGTATTTTTTTTCCTGTATACCGCAGGATAGAAAATCACATGTGAAGATTAAAGTCGGAAACATTCTTTTGCCATTCTAGTACTAGTAATTCTATGGAACGCACCCATATTATATGTCAATTTGACAGTTGAAGGTTTGCCATTTATGAAAATGAATTCTTATACATTACAACAACGTGTTAAAATTAATGAATTATTTTATGAAAATGGTCGTTCTGTAAAAAATGTATTTCACAAATTTCGACATAATCGTCTAACTGAGAAACAAATTGGTAATATTGTGTGATCATTTCAAGAAACTGGTGCAGTAGAAAATCGAGAAAGACATCAGTATGGTCGTGTCGGTCGTTTACAAAAAATTTTGTGATAGTATTACTGCTGACCCCATCATGTCAATTTTCCGACGTTTACCAAAATTGGGACTTTCTGAGTCAACGAAAATTTTGATAAGAAAATCAGGTACTGTAGAGACACACCAGATGGCCTTATGGAACTATAATTTTCAGAGTATAAATGGCAAACATTGTACTTCAATGATAAATGAAACGTTTCCAGTTTGAATTCAAATTCTATATCTTTTAATTATTTACTTTTGAAAACTCAATTTGAAAAACCCATATATGTATATGTAATGAAACTTACAAGTTCGTAAATGATTTTTATTATCAAACTTCAAAATATTAATTTTAGGGATGCACATGGAATTTATGAGAATATATAGGTATATGTACATATATACGTACTCCCAACCAAAGAAAGTAGAATTAAGAATTGAATTGACACTATTAACAGATTTGAAATGAAATTTTGGAAGCAAATTTTTTCTCAATTTTGCGAAGTACTGCTTTGGCTAAAAAGAAGCCTCAAAAAAATGTGAGTTCCGTTAACCCATTGCGGCTTTTTATAGGTATTTTCGTTACTTTACTCTCAATTAGAAACGGTTTGACCGATTGAGCTCAAATTTCGTATGCGTGAAGCACCTTGAAAATGGAGTTGGATATATTAACAGGCTTGGTGTTTGGTAACACATGTCGGTCCTTCGATTTAATATCAGTATCAAGTAAATGTACATTTAGTAATTTTTGCACTCAAATTATCATTTATATTTATGATGATATCATTGAAACTTATTATGATCAAATTAGAAAACTACCTATTAAATTTAAAGAAATATAAATAATATGTTTCATTGAAAATTAAAAATCATAAAATAAAATAAGCAAAACAAATATTTTTTTTTTAAATACTTTAATTAAAAAAAAACTGTAGGCTCCGAAAACTTTTCAATAAAAAATTGATTGCTATTCTTCGGTATTAATAATTATTACGAGTAAAATATTTTTTGAATTATTTTAATTGTGTTCCATTCATTTTAGCTTTTGAACATTTTGTTTGGCAAAATATATATATATATATGCCTACCTTTTTTCAAATTTCTGCACTCGATTTAAATATTTTCGAAACCAAAAAAACTACGTAGTTAAAATTGAAAATAGATGAAAATGTAACATATAAGAATTGCTAAGATTGAAATTATTCAGGACAAGGCTTGAAGCTGACATACAAGTTCCTCTATTTCTATATCGTTTCTTTGAAAAAGTTTAAAAAATACTAGAAATAAAAATAATGAACAGTTTAGAAAATCAACGTAAACAAGTTTTTTGTTGATATCGAAATTTTAGAGTTGAGCAACGCAACTGTATACTTGTTAGTTTGTATTAGAAAATTTGTAGACCTTTCTTATCAGGAGATAAAGACTATATTGTACATATATAATTAAAAATTATTCAAAAATAATCGAATGAGTACTTCAATTTCAATTATAAAATTAACTGGAAAAACACTTCTAAAATTTATCACATATTATGCTTCTAATTGAACAATTTAAATTTTTAAATAAATAGCGTTGACGAAATTTAAATTTTAATAAATATAATTTAGAATTTGGCAGAAGCACTTCTATTAAATTAAAATTAATATAATGATGAAAATAATTTTTGTTGCACTTTTAGTATGTTTTGCTGTGTTTTCGGTAAGTCAAAATGTTTAAAAGCCACGCACAAGTACAAATATTGAAACAAATAAATTTTTGATTTTAGGTTGAAGGTGCAACCGAAAAAGAATGCAGAGCTAAATATCAAATGGAATCTGAAATCGCTGATCATAATTATTCTTTGGCACTTCTTAGATGTTCAACCTCTTCACAAATTGAATTACAAATTTGCATGTTAAAAGCTAAAGCAGAACTTCAAATACAAAAGCGTATTATTGAATCAAAAATTAAACATTGTATTCAATATGAATAATTATTAATTAGAAAAACAGTTTTAAATTAATTAATCAATAAATTTAACTATAATGGAGTTTGTTTAAATTTTTAATAAAATTTCACTTTTTTTAAAAAAAATTTTAATAATTTTTTTTTTTTTTTTTTTTTTTTTATTTTAACTGTGCTATAAACAAAACAATTGATTGATTTTGGTATAAAATAACACAGATTAACCTAAAACTAAACTAAATAAAGATAAGCAAAAAAATACATGTATACGTATATAATATATATCAATATATAAATATATATATATATATATAAGTTATTAAAGTTATATAATATTAATTTAATTATTATTATGTTAATACAATTATTCATTCTGCATAACGCTGTCAAGCAATATGGTATCCCGCTTTAGTAGGTACTTCAGATTTTTAACAAATAATTTGATGTTAGAGGTCTGTTTAAGATCATTTGGTAGCTTATTATAGATTCTTATAGCTAAGGATAATCCGCTGCTGTGAGATAACTCCGTTCTAGATCTTGTATGATTTAAATAGTTCAGGCTTCTGGTGTTATAGTTATGTACACTATTTCTTTTCGTAATATTAATATTCTTCCTGTAAATTCCTTTTTCCAGTTTAAAAATTAATTTGGCTTTTTCCATAATAATAATTTCCGGAAGCATCAAATATCCCGTTTTTTTATAAATTTCGACTGTTGGTGTCAGCCAGCTAAACTCGTATAAATTTTTTATTGCTCTGTTTATCAAAGTACTGACCTTGTCTTTCAGCCATGTAGCGCAACTGGACCAGTTACATATATTATACCTAATATGTGACATGATATGAGCATGATATATGTTATTGGCAGCTTTCCTGTTTAGTTTAATTTCACTTCTTTTAATGGCACCAAGCATTGGCGCAATTTTGGATGCTATTTTATTGATATGATTTTCCCATCTCAGTTTTTCATCAATTATTACACCAAGGTATTTATATGTATCAACTCTTTCAATTTGGACATTGTTTATTAATATTTTTAGATTTATATCAGCTTTATTCCTCATTTTATATGTGATAAATTTAGTTTTATCAGCATTTATACTTAATTTGTTGCCTTTAAGCCAATTAATATATTTGTACAAATCCTCATTTATTATTCTTTCTAATTCATCTCTGGTTTTAGCACTGTAAATGAGCAATGTGTCATCCGCAAATATCTTGTAATCGGCTTGTAAATTAGCACATTGGATGTTGTGGATGTAAAGCAGATACAAAGTAGGCCCGAGCACTGATCCTTGTGGAACACCTATGTTTATACTACACTGGTTACTCAATACATCATTAACTCTTGTAGCTATTTTCCTATTTTGTAAATAAGATCTAAGAAGATCCAGAGCTGTTCCTCTTATACCGATTTCATAGAGTCTGTTTAACAGGATTCTATGATCAACTGTATCGAATGCTTTTTTTAAATCAACGAATACTGAACATACATAGTTCCCTGCATCTAATTTGCTTACTATAGAGTTTGTTGATGCTAAGACTGCCGAATCGGTTCCAATATCTTTTTGAAATCCAAATTGATTATCAGCAAAACCTACTACCTTTTGAATAAAATTCTGTATTCTATTATTTATTATTTTTTCAAATATTTTTTTTCAAATATTCTGTGTATTGAAACTCTTAAGAAGATATTTTACTTTAAATTTAAAGCATTATGCTTAGTTCACTGCTTCAGCACTTTTTCTTCCGAAGAAAATTGCATAAAAATAACAGCAAAAAAAATAGTCCAGAATTTTTTAACTTTTTTTAGAGAGTAAAAAAACTTCAGAACTTTTAAAAATTGAATCTAGGTATCAGTGAATCTAGGCATTAGAGATTTTTTTTAGTAGAATTGAGTTTATTTAGCCCTAAATTTCTAAAAGCTTGATTTTTTGTTTTTTGTGTACTAATTATTCAAATAAATCTGACCTGATAGCTCAGTGGTAAATTGGCGGTTTTTCAGTAAATATAGTGTATATTAAAATAATTTAATAAGAAGTTCAAATTTCAAATAGACAAAGGATTAATACTGAGGATTTCATTGAATTGTTGGAACTTTTAACAAATCCCACATTTGGATGATTTTGGTTTTTAATTAAATTGGGTCACAAATCTCCAGGGACCCCCATTACAGTCACATTTCTTTAGTTTAGCCTAACTCTTGTTGTGAGCCGTTAATATTAAGACACGTTTATGACAAATGTCTTAGTCGTTTTTGAAATTGTTAAAGTTCTTTATATTTTATTTTGATTAATGCGCAAGTATCTCTTAGAGATAGTTAGTAGTCCAGATAAATAATTTAATAAATTTAATTATTCAATTATGTAAAAAATTAAATTTATATTCCAACATATTAGGATAAGGAGATCAGCTAAAATGTAAAAGTTACATTTTTTTCAAGGTATTTTCATATTAGATTTTTTCCAGTAGCATAGCGAATCGTATAAAAAATCCTATGTTAGTAGGAAGTACATAATTTAGGAATTTGCTTTGTCTGTAGTTAATTATGTGTTGTCATATTTTTTTATTTCTACAACTCTACCATTAGCTTTTCTTCTAGGATCTACATAGTGCTTCGTCAAGTGACGTGGTATCTCTCAGAAAGTTTAAAAGACCGGACAACTTAAAGTAAATTATATCCGGATATTTAAATACAGCATCAAAATTGAGCATTTTTAACTGTGTATTGAAACTCTTTAGAAGATATTTTAGAATTAGGTTCGCAATAAAAATCGATGAAAGAGAATGTAATAATTATATAATTGCAGTGAATTTCATGATTTTAAACAAAGAGATAGTGCCAAAAAAGTATAAATCTTTCATAATAATCAAAACTATTAATTATTAAAGTATCACCTAAATCGAATTTCAAAAAATAACTACATACAATTTGATATAGAATTTCTTCTTATGTGGTTTTTGCTTTCATTGTTTGACCATTTTTTCGAAACAGGATGCAGGTTTTATTTTACATTTTTCAATGGATTCAGCAATTTGTAATTTTCTTTATAAAATTATCGGAAAATACAACAATAATTTAGACGACTAAATAAATTGAAACTTCGTCGAATTTAAAATTTAAAACCATGACATCCAATGGTTACGACATTAGTGTTAAAATTTCTAGATTTCAAAAGCCATAGGTTTAATTAAAATATTGTGTATATGTCTTTCAAATTATTTAATTAAAATTATCAAGGAACACTTGAATTAAAATCAAAAAATTATTGTGAAAAACGCTTATTTAAATATTATAAAAACACTTATAAAATTAATAGGAAATTAATAATTAGTAATACGTTCCAAAATGAATAAAATGTAAGTTTAAAAAACAAAATTATTATATATATATGTAGTATTATTGAAATTTTATCAATTTATATTTCCGTTCTAGTTACGAATTCTTTTGTATTATTTTAAGATTAAATTAACTTAAAATGAACTTGGAAAAGTGAAATTATTACTTTATAATATGTTTTTAATTGAATTTTTAATATGTTATTGAGCGTTTGAGTGAAATGTATATGAAACAAATAAAAAAACCAGTGGTTTGCTTTTAATTTTAGGAAGAAGTCTGCATGTCTTAGACGAAATACTGGTATTTGTAAAAATAAATATTTTTAGTGAAATTAAAAGAAAACTGCTCAAGGAAACTACTAAGCAAAATTTTTAAAAATTTCCATAAGTTTTTTCAGACTATTTCATTGTGATTAGTTGAAGACCAAATGCCCTATTTAATTTGGTGGTAAGTCTACACTCCCATTTAAAAATTTACTGTAAAATTTTAAACACAGCAAGATTCATATTTAGTCATAATCAACCCAAAGTTATTTAAAGATTATCAAGTTATGGCAAAAGTTTCTATTTAGTTTAGTTTGCCTGGTTATACGGGATGTAGCTTCTGTACAACTGATAAGTATTTAAACAATCATTGTGAGTATGTACTTTAAACTGAATGATATTAAGTTTATAGGGAATAACTTTTGCTCTTACTAACTTTTGAATTTCTTGTTGATTTACATATAAAAAATAATCCGAAATCTAAATAATGGACTAAGCCAAATGGCCATTATATTTTAAAAATTCAAATTAAATTTTGTGGTAAATTTCAATAAATTTGTTTTGAATTTCATTACATTTGCAATTTATCTAATGCTTTAGAATAATTTAAGACACATGAATTCTTTTGACAAAAACAAATTTGGACTAAATAAATTCAAATTTTGATAAACTTTATAGTAAACATATATTATACAAACCATATTCTACATACACTTAATAAAAATTCGACCACACAATATGAAATATGCCAAGTTCAAGCTTAATCTTGGAAATTTATAATCTTAAAGTTGCGACATGCGAATTATTAAAGAAATAACAGGTGAAAAATTAATTCGTTCACTTGTCAAAATTATGTCAAAATAAATTTTAAATTTATAAGTTGATCTGTAGCATTTTTGTAAAAAAAAATTGCACCCATTGTATGCTAAAATTAAATCAACCACAAAACAAAAAAATTGAAGGGGTGCAAAAGAAATTCATATTTTAAAAAAATCGATTATTCAACAAAGTGGTTTAAAATATTTATATGAATAATGTTCAAAAAGCTTGAAAGAATTTATGTTATAAAACATCGTAGGACAGTTAATGTTAATTAACTTTAGAATATTTTTATTTATAAATTTTGTCGTAATATCAATTGACAAATGACAGACAAACGTTTGAAACCATCTAAAAGTCAATTGATTGACAGCGAAAATTGAAAGCATTAAGTAAAGTTGTTGCAGTAATTTATTTGTTATTATATGATATCTTATTAAGAAAAATAAATTAAATTTTCCTCAAATTTTTAGATGTTTAAACGTGTACGCTCCATTAAGAGATAGCTGCACACAGATAATTCTTTAATCTTGATACACATACAACTAACTATGATTTTCTAGAATGAATACCTTGTTCTCAGTAAAGTTGTTTGATATGTTTTTTTCTGATATTTACAGAATTAATTTTAATTAATATTGATTCCAGTAATTAGGATTGATTCATTTAAAAAATAATATAATTATATACATAAAATAATATAAAAACGGGGAAGAGTGTAGTAGAGTAGACTGTGTCTACTCTTGGATATCCGTGTGACCGTAATATAGACATTATATCATCCGGTTAATTTCTTTTGGCAAAATTTTAAACACACAACTTATTAAACTTTTAGTTATATGTGCAAAAGAAAATATAAGTTGAAAGGCAGCTCTTTAAACCTCTTCCAATGCACCAAATATATTTTATTCAGACGTTGCCAATTAAAGTTAACTACTATTGACATAGAGAAATGCTCATATAAAAAAAAAGTTGTATGGCAACTACTCGAACCCACTGCATTATCCCAACTAAAATTTGCACAAATTCTGGGTATAACCGTAAACTACTTTTGGCAAAATTATTGAGTATTGAGTTATTTTCATATAAAAAAAAAATTGTATGGCATCTACTCGAAACCGTATAGCACACTTACTGAATTCCAATAGCGGTGACGGCTGTTGCATGCAAGTGAATTTGTAAAAATTTCAGAGCGCCTTTAATCTTTGAGTTATCTGTACGTCAAGTTATTTCCGTACGACATACATAGCTAGATCGATTTACTTTTCGATTGTGATCCGAAACATACCTTTTAGTCTATACCTATCCTCTCATCCTTCCCTGTTTATATACGATTATATCCTTCTCTACGGCGCAAATGTAATAGTAAATTTATTATACAATTTTGACCATTAGTCATAGGGTATAAAAATCCACAGAATTAAAGTTTTCGGAAATCAAAACAACCATAACTTATTCCATAAGAAAATAACTGATGTGGACTTAGCGGGCCTTACATATTTCGCCAATATTTGACTTAATATGAGATATTGCTCTCTCCTTTTCTAAATCTATATAATTCTATATATATAATGTATTATAAATATAAACGCTGTTATTATTTGACGGAGCACCGGTTAAAAATCACTGATATAAGTAAATAAATAAGTAAATAAATAAATATATATATATGCATATATACACATAAACCTTTATGAAAAAATTGATCGAAGTTTTAGATCTAATATTTCGAATAATTTTAGATAAGAATATTTTCCAATAGTCCAAATTTGATGAATGAACTATAATATTTCTAGAATAACTTGTTGTGAATTTTTAAAAAATTGAACTTTAAAGTAGTACGTGCTATAAATTAATAAACATAATATAATTAATAATATATATGTATAAAAATTTGACATTAATTAAAAAATCGTATGACTGGTATCTACAATTTGATAAGATATTTATTTTTAAATGACATACATATTTTTGAATATATGTATTTTATTCTTATTAGACAGTAAACAGCCAATGAGTTAAAATCAAGTGTTTTATAATAGTGATTCAATATCATTAGAATTTCAACTTGGACTTTGATAATAACTTTTTGTTTGTTTCTATCCAAATCAATAAAAACTCAAGAAACTTTTTATTTATTTTATATATTTTTAATAGGGTCTCAAATACGTCTTTAAATACAAATATTTAAATACAAAATTATTAAATACTTAAAATTGCTTCTAACAAATACGTGAAACCGCTTCGTATTAAAAGAATTAAAGAAACTTTAAATAAGCTAGACCTAGAGGCTTATGGTAAAGCCATTTGATAGAAATCGGTGTATAGCCATCTAAAAAATTATAACATTAGAATCTTTGGATTCCAGAAAAACTAAAATAGTGAGATCACTGAAAAGATTTTGGTGAGCTCAATTAATTTTGTTTAATAACCATCCTAAGCGCATTTAATACACATTGATTTATCATGACTTAAGCTATCATTGATAAGATCTTATGAAGTTCTACAATTTTTCATGGGCATAAGATTTCAAGTTTAATTCAGCTTTACACGAATTTTTAGACAATTTATAATATTTTTATAAAAGTCAGCAGTATATAATCATTTGGGCAACAATTAAATAAAGATCTTGACGAGCCGTACAACATTTGTTTGGGACCATGGTTGAAGGTGTCTCTGCTTGGGTTATTGAGCAAGTTATTAAGCCTGAACTATAAAAGTGATATAAAATTTTTTTTTTTAAATGTTATGCAACCCAATCATCTGTATATTAATAAGATTGTACTTGTCAAAATAGTTCTGATTTGACATAAATGCAAAAATATAAAACAAATATTTAATGTTGCTCTTAATTCTGTACACAATTAAAGGGCATCAAAAATATAATTAATATTAAAGAGACCTGTCAAATTTACAGATTTTGCTATAAATTACTGATTATCTGTTTTTCGGTTTCTCAAATAAAAAGATAATCATGGTAATAAAATTGTAAAAAATATGAAAATTTTGCCACATAAAAACAATCTTTTAATAATGAAAACTTTAAATTCTTTTTTAAAGGTTTAAAAACATAGCAATTTTTCATAAAAAAAAACGAACAAAATCAATGTAAGGAAAGAATTTGATCCCAAAACAATAAAAAGGACCTCACACAAATTCATACCTTAAATTATTATAAATAAATAATTTTTAAACACAATTTTAATTGACATGAAGGCTGAACAAAACACTTTCTTTTTATTGCTTTTAAGTTTCGTTAATTGTACCGTTGATGATGATACAACGTGATCTTTGCTATTTTTTAAAATAAAAGATGTTTAAAGTCTATTTAAAGTTAAGAGAAAGACACAACTTTCTGCAAAACTCAAGAATCAAAATAGTCAAAAGAGTGATGAAAATTTGAAGTTTAGTTGACTTTTAATTCTTAAAAACAAAATTTTCGACTCCCTGTCATAAGCTCGAATGACGTAAGTTCGATACTAACAATAAAAGAAGTTTGAAACAAAATTTTTAAAGTTTAAAACGACATAATCTCGATTTAATTAAATTGTGTCCAATTTATGTCGTTTTAAATTTTGACAATTTTGTCGAACTTATATAATATGTAATAAGTTCGATAAATCCAAAATGATATAAGCTCAAAAAAAAACATAATTTTAGGTAGGTTATTCTTATGACAGGCAGGCAAAATTTTTCTTTTCAATAAAATCCAACCCTGAGGAAAATAATTTTTCAACTCTTAGGTCAATAAGCCTGTTTATACCATAGGTACAAGTTGGAACAGGGGTCATATTATATTCGTGTTATTAGAATTGATCTTAATGAATTCCATCGCGCTAAAATGTGATTAAAAACTTAGGTATTAAATTGTGTAAATGAGTCTTAAATTATAAAAAAATCAATTTTTGACGTTTATCGCAGTTAAAAAATGTGGCAATATAATTTATTTAAGAAAAATGTTGTTGATAAATATTTTGTAAAACTCATCATATTTCATGCAGAGAGAAAGAAAGAAAGAAAGGGATCATATTTGTTTTTCAAAATTATTTTGATATTAAATTTCTTTAAATTTGTTGAATCTCACGAAATTATATTCGCGTCATCGCGAAATTTATTACACGAATAATTTAATTTTTAGCGGAGGTAAAATGTATTGAAAAACCCTGGGAATATTTCAATAGAAATGAAAGTTAAAGAAATATATTAGAGTTAAATATCAAATAAAGATCTTTATATAATACGGATGTAATTTAACATTTTGATTGTTCTTAATGTCAAAAGGAAACTTTAAAAGTTTTGTTGGAGGAATAATTAATAAACTTCCGATTCCACACCGATTAAAAAATTTTTTTTAATACAGTTATTAATTTTGCAACAGTAACTACTTCCACTGACAGTTACTATTTCAAAAAATGTAATCGATTCCTTTGGTTTATTCGTTATGTATTCTTAATAATTTTCCTGAATTTCTTAATTGATTATTGTAATTTTTTTGATGAAATCGGCTCCTGTTTTGCGTGAATTCAAAATCAACAAGTTAAGACCCTCAAGTAAAAAATGTATTGAAAAATAATAAAATAATGAAATTACGACAACTAAAAAGTTAGATTTTAATAGAGGCAAGTACTGTAACAAAATTTCGTTTGTGCCCAAATATATCAAATAAAATATTAAGATATATGATGTATTGTTCATATATATATATATATGTTTTAATTAAATAAGTTGTATAAATTTAAAAAGAGACCTATAAAATTATTATATTTTATTGATGATTGATCTTAATTTACTGCATATTTAATCTAAATTAAATTTTCACACGTTTGTGACATTTTTTGTCCAAATTTTTTATCCCTCGAACGCATATTATTAATAAAAATTTTACTCATGACTGAAAAATCTCAACAAAATTTGATTACATGGATACTTTTTTATTATAACTTACTTTCAATGAAGGTCTTCAGTGGATTTTTTTCAATAAATTCTAGTTGAAAAGTTTAAAAAGTTGAGGTTCATGAACTTCAAGTAGACTGAACTGAATCAGAATTAAAAAAAAATAACAAAAAATTAATGTCAAATTTTCAAGAGAGATTAAATGAATTGGAAAATTGTATCAAATGACCTGAGAGATGAATTGCGTGTGGTAAATTAAATTCACAATTTTGATTAAACTACACTTAAGGTTATGAGCAATATGAAATGAAGAAGTGATTCTCTCAACTTTGAATACTAAACCAAATTAAGTTGAATATTTTGAATTTTATAAAAAATGTCAACAATTAATTTAGATTGCTTTAAAAAATAACTTTATTTTAATATTATTAAATAATTTAACAACAACTAATTAAGACTTTTCTTTTTTACACATTTAACAAAAAGAGATATAAATTACGATATGATATGACTTTAATACAAAAAAGTAAATTATCACACAATGATGAATATTCCATTGATAAATTTACATGAATAATTTTGCTTCTGGTTGAGGTTCTGGCTCTGGTTCTGGTTGTGGTTCTGGATTTGGATTGTTATGACCTTTTTGAATACATTCTTGAATTTTTGCAACAATTTTTTCAATTGATTTTACAAGTTTTTCATTTTTTTGTTTTACACAATTACGAGCGCCTTCAATTATTTCAAGAGCACGAGTTGGTCCAGTTGAAATAGCATTTTGAGCATTTTTAATAATATCAATAAGTTGAACTTTAATATCTTCAGTTCGATTTGCAATACACATAATTAATTTAATGGGTGTACCAGTAGTTTCTAAGCACTCACTAACAATATCTTCTAATGCATCAATATTATTTCGAATACCTTCAACATGAACTTCAATTTCATTACGAATATTTTGTGCTTGTTTAGTTGCATTTTCACGACATGTTTCAATATCAAGACCATATGTGGCCAAAACAACATCTAATTCAGGACGATGATTCTCGACACATTGTTGGGATAATTCATTTTCTTTGGCAATTTCTTCTAATTTATCAACAGTTCCATTTGCAATTTTGTCAATATTTTCTTTTGCTTCATCAATAATCTTTTGAATACGATCATTAATACTATGAAGAAGAGTTTCAAGTTTGTCCAAAATGTCCTGTAATATTTTTTGAGTTTTTTTGATCAAATCCTGAATAAGCTTAATTAAAGTTTGTATGATGCCATTTTGTGATACAAATTCATCAACTTCATATGAAATTGGTAAATTTATTTCATTGTTTTTAATGATGGGTGATGAGGTAGCCTAGAATTAATTAAAAAAATTTTATTATTAGTTATTTATTAATATTTATTAGTTTATTAAAATTAAAACTTACAGTGACTGCTAAAAATGCAATTGTAAATATAATTAAGAATTTCATTTTTGTTGAATTGTTTAATAATTTAAAGATTTTAATTTAAAAGATTTTAATTTTTATTCGTTTTTTTTTTTTTAATTAGAAAAACGTCGTTCGTTTAATATTTTCGTTCGTTGTATACAAGACAATATTAGTCGTGATACTATAACATGAAACGCATTTCTATGCCTATTTATACTAATCTATACACACACCTATTAATCCTAAAAATAAAGTAACTAAATTATCAGTAAAATCCACACTAATAATGTTATCAATTCGATATCTGATTACTCTGATCTAATAAATTTGTATATCAAATATTTTGTAATAAAACCACCAAATCAAGTAAATGTCCATGACTCAATTATGATTTAATTGTAAATTGAACTTTGGATATATCGCGTTTATGGTTTTCCATACATTTTTTGGGTTCAAAATAAAAAACTTTAATCTTTCAAAAAATCAGACTAGACTATCGTAATCTAGAACTTTGAAGAAATAAATAAATAACAAATTTACTAAATAAAATTAAATAATTTAAGTTTTACTTAATTAATTAGTCATTATTATGTTAGCTATATTTAGTACAATATAATTAGTATTAGAAAAATTTTCTGTTATTGGCTTATAAAATTGAATTGGAGAATAAGAAACCTTTAAGAATTTCTTAAAATGGAAATATTGTAAGAGTTTAAATAAAAGACAGAATAAGAACAAGTATTAGATTTGAGAGTCCATTTATTTGTACCAACATTATTTACATAGTAACAAAGGAAAATTTAGTGCCCATTTATCATCAAAGCATTTTAATTCAGATTTATTACAAATATATCACGCAAACTTAGTTTTTAATACTTAAAACATACTTCCAACTTCCGAATCCAAAAAACCGACCGCCCAATATATTTCATTTCAAAGAAATAGTTCAGAAAATAAATTAAACGAAAAAGGGGAAATTGATTTCAAAAATCTCCAATTAGAAATCTCGTATAAATATTCAAGAAAAGAAAAATGTGAAGGTCTTAAAATCCAGAATTTCTGGAAGACTCTTTTTCAGAATAAATAATTGTACACCAGCTTTTGAACAAGGGGAATTTTGTAGTTGGTTATTAAATTAGAGTTGCGCCTTTGTATAACCTTCTACAGGATTTAAATAATTTTCTCTGTAGGAGTTTGGGTGTGCCAGTTCCGCCTTTTCATTCCAATTCACTGAGATTTGCTATTTAAAAATTAATGTCAAAAGTAGAAGTGTTTTACAGTAGCTTACAAAAACAGAGTTCCAATAATTGATTTAGTAGGAATTTTAGGGTTGGGAGCCTTCATTATTTCGAATGCCATCTTGCGTATGTATGTTAATGAATAAAACTAAAAGGAAGGGACTTGAGGTTGTTTCTAAAATCTTGATGTTTCATTTTTCTGGAGTATTTTAAAATATATTTATACACAAGTTTCTAAATTTATTATATTATCGACTAAGCTATCTCGGATTCAACTCCACTTTTTTATAACAAAACAGAATCTTTCTTTCTTTTGTTTTCTTTGACATTTTTTTTGTAAATAAAACCGATCGCTTGATTTTGACTCAATTTTTATAGTTTTTGGTAAGAAAATCGGATTATTTTGGTTCGATTTATTTCCTCTGACCTTCCCATGTAGGGTGTAGTTAATATTAAGTTAAAAAATGAAAAACAAAGTTATAAAAGTTAAAAATATATTAAATAAAATCTTTTTAATAAACTCCAAACTTTCAAAATAAAACGGATTTTCTATTTTAGTGTTTTATTTTAATTTATGACTTTATTTATTTCAAAAATTCTTTCTTTTACACAAAACCAAGCAGTATATAAAATTTATTGAAATTTTCTAATATTAAAAAAAACAATGGATTCTTTGAATTTTTCTGATGCTCATAAAAAAATTTGGTTTTTCTATTCAATTTCAAGCAAAAACAAAGAATCAAAAAAAAAAATTAAATGAAAACCAAAGAAAATTGAATTAAAATGATCTCTTTGTGTTAATATTAAGTGTGAGATAATCTTGCATATTATTTTTAATTCGAATTCAACAATAAAAAATTAAGCAATAAAATTATATTTGGTCCACTTATTTTTCATAATTTTACACAAATTACATATTGGACCCAAAATCATTGAAATTCTCATATTCAATTTTATACATCGAATTTTCAGAATCCAGAAAAAAGTAGAGAATCTATGAAATCTTAGCAGGATACCCTTTCATCCAACTGTGTATAGCTATATGTAATAATAATCATTCAATTCAATCCAAAAGAAAAAAGTAGAAAAACAAAGAAAGGATAAAAATATTTTTTAGATCTTTGGATGTTCTTAATTGTTCATATCCTTTTTAAATAAAAATATAAAGGACAGTAAACACCTACAGTTTGTTAAATGCCGCTACGCATTATTATTAAATTGAATTGATTGAAAAACAACAAAAAAAAAAAAAATCACAAAAATGTTCCAAGCTAGGACTGTTCGCACAAAAAAAAAAAAGAATATTTTATGCCAACAATGGCCACCAACATTTAATGTTGACAGGCGTTACACGCCTTTATTCATAATAAACTGACTGAAATACAAAAAGAAATCTTTACTTTATTAATTCAAATTTTTTTTTTTATTTTAATATAATATTCGGCAGGACTCTTCTCTGAAATTTATACAGATCTTGAAATAAATATCGTTCTCTCTATATATATATATATTTTATGTAGGTATATATACATTTAACAAACATATAGAAAATATATTTTTGATTATTATTACATATACATATTGTCATTATAATTACTAGAAAGGATCTACTTTACAATACAAAAAGATTTAGCTATAGAAACCACATAAAATCAAGCGCCTAATTTTATATTAAAAAAAATTTAAAAAGATAATAAAAATTATTAATAATACAAATGAGACGGCAGATCCTTTTTAGGTCCTTCTGATGTTACGTTTTCCGCTTGTAATTCTCTTTTTGTTATTGTTGTATTAATCTATAAATACCTAAATTTGTGTACAAATAAAATATATATATATATATATATATATATATATATATATATATATATAATTTATAAAATATTAACTTTTATTATTATTCTTAGTGGAGGGTCCGGTGCATTTCGTTTTAGAATCCGCAAAAAAAAAAAAATTATATGAAAAATAATAATCATAATTATTAAATATGAGAGAAACGAATTTAAAAAGATATTCTTAAATCACACCAAAAGAAAATATTATCTGTGGTTTCGCGTATTCTTAATATTAAATAAGGGTTGTAATTAAAATATCAGATAATTGAAGATGAGCTGTCAATAACGGTACACTCACTCTTTTGGGCATACATTATAATTTTTAAATAAAAAGCTTTCAAAAAATGTCAATTCTTATGAAAGTTTTTTAGCGGTATGAATTTTATATGAAACAAGAGAAGAGATTGATTAATGGAAAAAAGCTCCCTAAATGAATCAAACTTCATTTTTAATATGTTTTATATGCCTACATACATAATCATGTTTAATTTAGTTTGATCATAAATATGTTTGATTATGTTATTAATTTCGATACAATGTGTATTCATACAAGTAATCAATTAAAAGTTAATTCACAAACATTGATAAGCTATCTTATAAAAGATAAGATCGCTCGTGTTTGATTGTAATATAATTCAATTGATTGATTGAAAGAGTCTCTATTGATTTAATTGAAAAAAAATAAATAGGTACTAGAAATAAAATAATAAAAAAAATTTTGCAATACGCATTATTGAAATCAGAAATCGGACCGTAGATCAAAGAACTATATTTCAGTGAGTATTCAATATAATATTCCTAAATGTATAAAGTCTTAACAGCGATATACTTCCTAACGCTCGATGCACCGCATTTGGTTAAAATATGCTACAATAGGTAAAAGGAACTGGAACGTTTTCAAACTTTCTTTGAACTTAAATACAAACATTCTATTCCAAGTCTCTTAATGAGATAACTCAATTATCAAAGAGCAACACGTATAAAAAATTTAAAGTCAAAACAACCGTTTTTATTCTAGAACAAAAAAATTTGGGCCAAGCCTCAACTTTGATGATAAATAGTTGCATATAGATTCCTAAACTGCTACAGAAAGTGTTTCTGGAGCAAAAAGTACCAAGAAGCATTTACCGTAGCAGTTTAGGAGTCTATAAGCTACATTCCAACAAACAAACAAACAAACATTCGCTTTTATTTATATGTAGATATGTATATTTTGTATGACAATTTCCATCCACAAGAGTGTCTTCTTAATAAAATAGTTTGACTAGCTGTAGGGGATTGAAAGTGTTACATAATCCCAAATCACAAAATTTCAATAAATTTTCAACTTATTACAAATTGCGAAATTTTATTGGTCTGAAATACAAAAAAATTTCCAAAATAACTTCTAAAAAAAAATTTTTAATTTAAAAAAAATCTAAAACTCTTTAATGGCAAACTATTTAAAATAATAACAAAATTTAAAATCAACCCCCGCTAAATAAATTATTAAAATCTAGGTTTTGTAACCTACTCTTAATACTTCCTCAATCATATTTTCCTCATACATATTATATACATTTTTTGAAACTAGTATATAATCCCGATTTTCTAAACAACTCTAAAACCTCTTCTAATTTAGAATCTCTCAAATACATACATATTATATTTATTTATATAGATATTCTGAAAAAAGAGCCAATTTTTTGAATCCAACTTCAAAATCAATATTTAGGTACTAATATAACATCAATGTCTTCAGAATTCCCTACAAAAGTATTAAATTTTGACATTTATCTATATAAAATAGTAAATTTTTAAAATTTGACGTTTATGTATGAAAATCAAACTAAAAATTAACATTGAAAATTTCTAATTTTGGGATTTTGAAATTTTGGGATTATGTGATTTGATATTTTGTAGTTTGAAATTTTGATACGTTCCCGATTGAAACGAAATTTGTAAAAATTTTTAATAAATTTATTTTCATTTTATAAACTTTCAAAAAATTTAATCATTCACAAAAAAAAAAATAGAATAAAATATATTTAAATTTTTGATTTTAGTTCTATTTAAATTATTTTCTTTTATATTTTTTTTTTTATTTTTTCTAAATTACTAAAATGCTAAATAACCAAAAAATGCTGGTGAATCCTAAAGTTGATGAAGACGATATTACTTTACCATTAGAAGATTCAATAAGAAATATTATTAAAGAATGCCTCAAAAATGTTGAAGAAAGTATTTATGAAGCTGAAACAATGACAAATGAACTTCATGATAGAGCTGAAATAAAATTAAGTCAAAGTCAAGAGAAAGCTTTCAATGTAAATAAAGAAACAAATGATATTTTAAATCAAATGATACAAGATAAGAGATTTTGTAAAAAAACAATTATTCTTAAACGTCGAAAGTTGAAAAAAATTTTAATTGATCATATGAATAAAACTGAAAAAGATTACAATAATTTAAATGATAAAAGAAAAGTTATTCGTAGGGAATTGGAGAATTATGCTGATGCTATTTGTGAAAGTATTGAAAATATAGAAAAAATATTTAATACATATATTTTAAAAAAAAATTATAAAATTGAAAATTATAATTTAATATTGAATATTGAATGTTTTCGACCGAAGGAAGAAATTTTTAATGAACGTGTACAAAAAATATGTGAGACATCTAAAAAAACAATAATATCTGCTGAACAAAAACTAAATCAAATTGAAAATTATTTTGATGAACAAATTAAAGAAGCTGATTATGATTACAATATGCAGCTTAAAAATATTTTACAAGAGTGTAAAAAAATTATTCTACCGATTGATGAAAATCAATTAAAATGAATTACATGTACAGATATGTTGAAATGTTTTTGTCATTAGTCTAGTTACTAAAACTGTACCGAATAATACAATGTTTACAATAGATTTGTTTAATATTTATTGAATTTTGTGATAATATTTGAAACAACTTGTAAAATTTTTAACAAATAATTGTGAACTGTACAACAATTTTTCAATTCAAAAGAAATAAATTATTAAAGATAAACTGACTAATAAATTTGCCTGGAAGATACTAAAGAATATATATTAAAGGATTTAATTTTATACTATAAAATGTATTTAATACAAATAATCTTTCATTCACTCTAAAAATTCTTGTAACAGAAATCAATAACATAAGAATTCAAAAAAAAAAAAAATTGTTTGAACTGTTAGAGTTTTAACAATTGCCAGTAAGCTTCAATGTTATAATATTATTTACAAAAAGCTAACAATAAAAAGCTGGAATGTGATAAAACTATCAAAACTTGCACAAATACCATTTAAAATCAATATAAAATTTGGATATTTTTTAAATAGAGTTAATGGATAATGGAAAAAATATTAATTTTAATTGCTGTTAATAACTTGAAAACATAAGTAATAACTTGAACACATGCATAAAGTATTTAAAAGTAGTATTAAAGAAATAATTACTATTTTGATGCTAAATCTTGAAATAAAATAAAATGAAGTCTAATAAACATACGAATCATCATTAAATAGGAAATTTATCTCTAAATAAGGAGATAGAACCGCATTAGTTATTAAATTGTGTTAATAGATATGAGCTCTCAGCTCTGCAGATCTATTAACATAATTTTTTAATAAAAAGTTTGGATATAATGAAATTCAAAACTTAAATTAAGTTCGACAATTTTTTTAAATTTTCATAAATAAACCAATTTTATAAATGTTTAATTCATTATTGTATATTATTTATTATTGTATTATCGTCTTAATTCCTCTGCTCTCAAATTCCCAACACCAATTTAGCAAAAACTACTAAACAATTTCAATTGAAAGAAGAAAAAACATTTGCAAATTTATTATGATTTTAGGTCGGTGCAATTATTTGGCACCGGCTTTGTAAAGAAATTCATTTGAAGTCGTGATTTGTGGCTTAATTAATGTGTGCCATTTTTTTTGACAATTAGGTAATTTCAATAAACGAGGAGAACAAAGTATTTTACAATTTTTTTTTCTCTACATAGGTTTAAAACATTGATTTGTATTTGTCAATTTCACCATAGAGTAAAGAATAGGAAGAGGGACAAATTCATATAATGGTTGTGTGTATGCATTGTGTGTGTATAATTGAGCAAGTGTGTGTGTATAATTTTATTACAAAAAAGGTAAATAAATACTTTTATTTATTAAGTAAACAAAATCTTTTCTGAATAGAATAAGCGTTCACTAATACATTCAAAAACTTGGCCATCATTTATTTTTCTCATTCATACTAAAAAAGTTATATGAATTTGTCCCTCTATCTATTATCTTTACTTTATGATTTCACTTAAATTTAGAAAAAACGAGGAAGATTATTAGTTGCCCTTGCCAACTTTTAGATACCCGTTCATACCCACTATGGTGTATAAAATAAACCGTAAAAAAAAAATTAATATTAAAAAAAAAAAAAAAAAAAACCATTAAAAAAACAACAAACACAAAAAAATAACCAAAAAAAAAAAAAAAATTGGCCCACCCTAAAAGTCCGGTGGTTTGAGTGATGTCCAACTTTGCCAAGTAACTTGTCCTATTACTTTACCTGCCTAATTTTAATTTTAACCTCGTAGCTTCATTAGATTCATAGTTATTGAATCGAAAACTTTGTATGGCAGCCCCCGAAAATGGGGCTGTAACATTTTGAAACTTCATATAAGTGCTCGATTCATTATATAACGAACCGTGTGTAATTTTCATCCTCGTAATATAATTATATAACTAACCGTGTGTAATTTTCATCCTCGTAGTATAATTAGTTTTGAAGAAATTCATATTGGTGCAAAGAAGTTGTATGGCAGCCCCCCGAAAATGGGGCCCTAACATTTTGAAAATTCATATAAGTGCTTGATTCATTATAAAACTAAATTTGTGTAATTTTCATCCTCGTAGTATAATTAGTTTTGAAGAAATTCATACTGGTGCAAAAAAGTTGTATGGCAGCTCCCCGAAGCCTTGGTCCGATTTTAACCAAAAATGAAAAAATGACTTTGTGTGAATTTCAAGACTCTAGCCCTTTTAATTTTTGAGATATCGTGCTGATACACGGACGAACGGACGGACAGACACACATAGCTAGATCGACTAATTTTTCGATTCTGAGCCGATACGTACCCTTGACATTATATCTAGCTCGTCTAGATCGATGCGTTACAAACGGAGGAGCAATTTTAATATACCCGATGTCATACGTGCATACATATATATAATAAATAGGTATACAAATTTACGTCAACATTTTGACATTAGAACGAGACATTTTGACATATATTTAAAAAAAAATTCTATACATGCACATTGACTTTTCTTTAAATATTTTATAAAAAGCATTTTTTGTTTTTAAAATAATAATAATTTTTTTATATAAAATAATTGGAAAAATATAAAAATAAAAATTGAAAATTCCTATGCAGTATACTACCGCATTATTCTAATATATATATACTAAGTATCTATTTCTACATAGATCTGTGATTGATTATACATGAGAGGTTGCTAATAATACTGTGATTATACATTAGATGTTTTTAAAGTCAAAAATAGAAACGTAAATGACAAACGCAATTATATAGCTATATATACTAAAAATGTTTAGCAAGAGTATATCTACTATATATTATGTATGTTAATTATTTTCATTCTGAAAAATTTAATATTTTGTAAATAAGTATATATCTTTTTGTTAATGCACACATGTTGTTCAGAACTCAAAAGTCAAGTTTAGCGGAGATGATAGAGAAATTAATAATAAAGAACAAAATTGTTCTAGAGTGGGGATCTACTTATATGCCGTACAATTAAGCGAGTGTAATTATCGCTGGTAAACAACTCTGGGGTACCCTAAAATCACATATTTTGCTTATACACATTCAATAAAATGGAAATATGCTTTTTTAAGACAGTAAAATTGAATGTTCCATTGGAAAAGTATATTTTGTTCCGTTTTTCGTTGGTGTAATTTAGCCTGTTAAGATGTAACAATATCTTAGATTAATAATATCTGAAAAACAAAAAAAATAAACTAAAAAGTTATTAAATTTTTAAAAACCATGGCAAACGGCCCACCCTGTATATAAAATTATTTTTATAATATAAAAATTTTAGATTTAATTTATTTTTATTTTAAAATCATTCAATTTAAATTAACATCTGGCACATGTCATTTTGTACGCGTGTTTCTGTTGGTAATATTTGATTTTAAAAGGTTTAAATTAAATGAGAAATTGATTTTCAAAAACATTTGTACCAAATTTATTTTAATATGTATATGTTTCTGCTTCTAAAAATTAAACGTCAGAAAACATCATATTTTGGCCACATTATGCGCGGAAACAAATATGAATTGCTTCAACTTATTATCCAAGGCAAAATTGAAGGACGAAGGGGCATAGGTAGAAAACAAATGTCATAGCTAAGAAACATCAGACAGGTGGACAGGCGTTTCAGACATAGGAGAGTTAATGCACACAGCCAGGGATCTCATTAATCATCAACAGTTGATCAACAGCATCATATGATCGCTAACATCCAATAATGGATATGCAGCAAAAGAAGAAGAAGATGTATGTATTTAATATTTCTATATGTGACTACGATTAAATTTCAGAAGCTGTTACGGTCGAATATATAACTTATAACTTGCTTTTTAGGCTCTGAAAATTCGAAATTAGATTTTATGATTTTAGTATGGTTAAGGAGAACAAAAACTTAAATAAAAAAACCACTACATATAAAAAATTGTTAACATATGTACATATTATTTGTTTGTAGAAAACATTTACATAACCAATATAAAATAATAAAATTAATAAATAAATAAATATATTAACTTCCTATTAATCCTATTTTTCCCTTTTCTTAGTAACTTTTTATGTGTAAGTTGTTGTTATTTAAAAAAAAAAACCTTTCGTTTTAATTATTTTGATTAATTTAAAGGATATTATATACATATAAGTAGGTATGTATGTGTTCAGTTATAATCTTTAAAGATTTCATTTTTACTATTAATTTTGGAATAGTAAGACAGGATAACAACTGGGGAAAATATAATTCCTTTGGTATAGAAAAATCGAAAATTGGCTCATGCTTCAAATTGAATACAATTTTTGTATTTCTTTTTCATTAATATTTTTATATATATATAACAGTATATATATATGTGTTTTTAAAGGTTTTTATTTTGTTACTGTTTTTATTTCAATTGGGAGTCTTTATATTTTTTTTTTTAAGTCTTTGGATGTTTTGTAACCAGATGACGTCTATTTAAAATTATTAGAATCATACGTATAAATTTATAATTTACAACATATGGTCAGAAAATTAAAGGATCTTCTGAATTAAAGATCGAGGATTTCAGTAAATTGTTCTCTTTAAAGGTTTTACAAGTGCAAAAAGGAAACTTTGGAAAATAGGAAAATAATAATAATATCAAAAATGATCTTTTGTAGTTGTAAAATTTTGTATAATTTCACTGAAGAATAAAAAAATATGGAGAATATAACAGTTTAAAAATTATTGGTTTCACTAATAATCACGTGCCTTACTTAAACATTTAAAATAATAAGTACCTACTGTTATTTTTTAAATAGAAGAAACTTTGGAAATTGAATGGTGATTGTGGAAAAGTATGTTTCCGAATTTTAATGAATTAAACAGATAAAAGGGGTTCAGTTCAGCCTGTTTAGTTAGTTTTTAAATTAATTAATTAGTTATAAACTTATAATAAAATTAATTCTTAAATTGTTTGAAAAGTTTCTCTTACTATCACGAGGCCTAAAAAGTTTAAGTATTTAATGGGAGCGTTCCATAATCTCGGTTTAGTAAATCTTTTTTTTTAAATCTCGTTTTTAGAAAATTTCGTTTTAGAAAATCTCGTTTTTTATTGAAAAATCTTATTTTTAATTGAAAAATCTGGTTTTTAAGGATTTTTGAGTTAGATACAAAACCAGAATTATCAGCTGTTTCCAAAATATAAAAAAAGGGATTTTCTAAAAACAAGATTTTCTAAACGAGATTTGTGAAAACGAGGTTTACTAAACCGAGATTTCAGACCCAACCCTTACATAATAAGCTCTAATGTTTAATCCTTACAAACGATATTAAAATTTTCCAAGGTTTAATTTTCAAAATAGCTATTATTTTTCGTTGATCTCAAAATTCTTTGTATGATTTATATTTCCACTTTAGAGTTAGTCATATGATGTTTTTTATTTATATAACATCATTTGACTAATAAAGTCTAGGAATAATATATTTTCGTTTCACACTATAATAAATATCTATAAATATAACATTTAATTAAGACCTTAATTTCATATATCTCCATATAAATTTCAAAAAATGTGTCAATTAAAAATGAAATCTTGTCAAATAATCTTGAAACAAAAACATGAATAAACCTTCCTTTCTCACCTTTAAATAAAAGTCCTAAATACTGTTTTTCTTTATAAAAATGCGATATTTAAAAAAATATTTTTGTCTTTAGCTCTTCGAATTATTAGAGAGCTGATCATGACAAAATTTGACAACGAATCAATTTAGTATAATCTATATATTTCTAAGAATTTTGAAAAATTTAATTTTAAAAAATAAAATTACTTGATTTGATGAAACAATCAAGTCAATTTAATTAATGTTCGAAGAATTCCAGATAAAAATGGAACTAATAGTTTAACACTATATTACGATTTCTTTAATTAAATATAAGTATTTAACACACTTTTTATCTTAATAATTGTATTGCTGCAGTCTTAAATTATTGTTAACCTTATCAAAGATATTGTGATCCCTTTTTTACTTTTAGAATATTTTCGAAAAAATTTTGAAAAAAATGTGCCTATATAATATAGCTCTGTACATCTGTCCGTTCGTAGGTTTACAAAGTTCTTCAACTGCTTGAAATATAGAAACGAAATTTTAACTGCAAGCAGGTATTGCAAAAATATTAATTTCATGACAAAACTTTACTCTGTCGCCCAACCTGTTACAGAGACAGCTTCCAAAGTCCGAAATATACCTATATTTAAATTGTTATAACAAAAGTTCTATATAAGGAATTTTTTCATTTTGAAATCGATAAAAGACAGCCTCTTCTATAAGCTTTATAAATATATGTAAGATAAATAAATAGGGTTACCATATGGTACTTTAATTTACCGTTATACAGAACTCAATTTTTTAAGTTAAGTTAAAACTTAAAACTAATATTAATATAGACACTAAGATTATGAATAATAAATACGAATCTTTTAATAAAACTTTTTTATAAGGCTTTAGGAGTTGTAGGGAGTCAAAAATTGACGGTTCCTTACTTCGAAACACCTTTTTACTTGAACACTATTAGGAAATTTTTTAAAGATATATGTAAAAAATAGAGTCCTAGCACTGCATTTTAATACAGTTGTTTCTAATTATAGAGAGTTTTCTTAAAATTGAAGAATTTTTGTTATATGATAATTATTTCTAACAAAAGTTCTAAAACATGATTATTATCAACCCAAAACTTTGTTTGATAATGAAAATGTGTTTTTATAAAAACCTTTGGTTTTTTTCATTACTTGTTTATTCCAACACTATGCCAATCATTTTTATATTTTTTTAATCAAATCCTAATCATCCTTTTGTCAAAATTGACGGGTAAAAATTAAAAGAAAAAAAATTGACTTAAAAGAAATCAATAATTCACATTAAAATGTTATCCTCAACTCAAACAGTGTTGATTGATCCTTAAAGGACACTGGTCTTATAAAAATTATATTTCTAGATATTATCTTGATAATAAATTTTTTTATAATCATGATAAAATGTCAATGTTGTCAATATATACATATATAAGTATACACAATGTGTATAAGTATATATAACTGAAAAAATGTAGTGAATTTATGTTAGTAATTTATTTTCGAAGGCAATTAAGATAAAAGTTTGCAATAAATAAAACGTACATTTAATTTTATTTTAAACGTAGTTTAATAAATTTTAAAAGGTCCATTAGGCTTTACAAATACATGCACATTAGTTTCCATTTTACTTAAAAACGCATTTTATTCAATATTATAGTGTTCGGTTGACTCAAAACAATTTTTATCATGGCAATACTGACAAAAAATTAGTACTGAATTAAAAATACACTTTCAATTTAAAGTGTGAAGATTGAACTTGATCCTACATTTAAGTGTATGTATTATATACATACATACTTGTACTTATAGCTTGGTTGAAATTTAGAAGACATACAGAATCGTTACTTGAAAAAAAACAGACAATATAGTAGTAGTATTAGTAGTAGTGGTAGTAGTCAATTGTTAAATGAAAAGGATATTTTTATGTAATCAATTATCACATTTTAAATCGATTTAAAATTTAAGGTCTAAAAAAATCGAAATTCGAAATAGAATTTATTACTTTTAACTTAAATCGATACAATTCATAAACTGCATTGAAGAAAAAGAGATCTAGAGACTAATTGTTCAGTATTAGCTCCTAATTTAGATGTTATAAATTTGTAAAAGAATTTGTTTTATTACATTTATAGTATTGCACTAGATACACAATAGCAAAAAGGACAAAATTAGCAGAGGTGACATTTTTATCAAAATTTTATGGCATTTTTTTAAAAACATTTTTTAATGTTCAATGTTAGCTGCTTTTAACCCATGTTTTATTTTATTAAGATAAAATCAAAGTTATTACTTTTATTTTTAGCTGGCGTCATTTTATAACCACTAATAATTAAAAATAAATAAAATAAAGCAATTTTCGGTAAGCTCAAAAATAGTTTTTATTATTAAATATTTTGTCGCCATAATAAAATTCGAAATTGGATAATGTAAGGTCAATATAACAAATAATAAATTGAACTTGATACAAAGCGGTTCACAATTGAAAATACTTAAAAATGATTGCAAAATTTAATTTTTCCTACAAAAGATCTTAAAAAACGAATACCTAGTTTTTTTATAATTTAATGAAAAAATATTAAATAATTTTGATTTTGGTCTTAGTAACCTCCTAATGAAGTTTGAGTACGCCATTCTAAATGTGAAACCTAAACACTATCAGTTTAAGATGGTTTAATATTTAAGTTTTTGACATAAACTGAAAGAAATGACTAAAATCTTGAAGGATGCTATCGCAATCTAATTGTTTGTCGGACAGGCTTACGAATTCTTAATGAAACTTCTTAAACAAAGGAGTTAATTATTGTTCGTTTACTCTTGATTTTTAAAGGGGTATTGGTAGGGTTTAACACATTCAACACTTTAAAGCTTAAAAATTGGTCATTTGCCATTGAATGCAATGTCGTCCAGTAGAAATTGTGAATAGGAAAACATTTCGAAGAGAATATGGAGGATTTTATTAAATTTGGTAGGTTTTCGAAAGAGGTTAGGAAGCTTTCTTAAATTTTAATTAAGAACTATTTAACAAAAGGTCTTAGCTGAATTTTAACCTTAGTAGAACGAAGTGTGTAATTTGCGTAAAAGATTTTGATTTGTAAAATAATGACTTCAATATGATGAGTTACATTCCTAGAATATCAGTTTTAGTAATGACATTTGCAGAAATGTCATTTTTCCGTCAAATTTATCAATTAAAACTAGTTTTTTTAATATCTTTGAACAAACCGTTAACTTTAGCTGTCAAATTATCATGAAATAAAATAAACATAACTTCATAAATGATATTGCATAATTTTAAAACCATTGGTTACCGAGACCACAATAGGTTTAGATGCCAAATATTGGATTATTACACGGAGAGAAATTCAAGAATATATTTTTCGCATAAGGAATATATTATTCCAAAATCAAGTTCAAAATTGTGCCCAACTTAGCTAAAGAATAATATAGCCTTCAATGAGAATAATATATTCGCGATTGAAAACTGCGAATATTATTCCTACTTCGGAATAACATTTTCTTATTTTTTCTTTGTTACTTTAATTTTATTCTTGCAAAAGAATAATAGAAACCTAGTTTATGCATGGAAATGCATATCTTATTCTCATAAAAGAATGATTCCTACAGTTTTATGGAATAATGCGCTCTTAAAAAGAATAATAAAAACATATTTTATAAATGGACATGCTATCTTATTCTCATAAGAGAATGATTTTTACAGTTTTAAGGAATAAAGCGCTCTTCACAAGGAATACATTTTTCATTTAAAAGAATATTTCCTGCTTTCAAAGGGAATTATTTGTACGGTACATGAATTAATTAATGAATGTATTATTCATAGAAAAGAGTATTTTTTATGCTTTTTTGGGAATAATTTATCGGTACAAATAATAAATTTGATTCTTACATATGGCTCTATAAAATAAAAAGATTTAATATTTTTTTAATCTATTTTTTTATTATAAATAAATTATTATAAATTAAAAATCATCAATCTTTCCACAATTTCGTCTACTGAATTGAACTTTTTATCAACTTCTGCCTTCCTTGCAGTAAAAGTATTTTTCCATTTACATTCGACTGTATTCCAAAACTAGTATGATGTAATAACCATTCTATACCATGTTTGAACAAGTCATCATTTTCTGTCAATACTAAAAATTTTATATTATTTAATGTTACTCCACTCTCTGTGAAAAATATAATAGATACATACATCTTCAATAATAACAATTATAAAATTATTATATTTTACCTTTCAGATATATAAAATAACTCTCCATATCATGATTTGTTAAAATATCAAAAAAATTCTAATAAACCAAAATGTTAATATTTTAAAAAAAGTAATTATATCATACTTACTTATTAAACTTTTTAATTTTTTTTTTGTCTCAATTGGTGCAATATAAAAATATTTTTATTTTTTTATATAGAAAGTTAGGCTTTTTATTTTTTAACTATTCAGAAAATATTTTAAATATAAACAAAACGAGGAAGATTATAGTTGCCCTTGTCAACTTTTAGATACCCGTGCATACCCACTATGGTGTATAAAATAAACCGTAATTTACTTCCCTTATACATTTAACTCATTACCCCATAATTTTGACGTAAAAAAAAAAAAAAAATTAACAAAAAAAAAAAAAAAATCACAAAACAAAAAACAAAATTTTCATTCATTGTCCCATAATTTTAGCTTAAAAAAAAAAAAAAAAAAAAGTTAACAAAAAAAAAATAATCACAAAAAAAATAAACAAAATTTTCATTCATTGTCCCATAACTTTAGCTTAAAAAAAAAAAAAAAAAATAAAAAAAAAAAAAAAACAAAAAAAAAAAAAATTGGCCCACCCTAAAAGTCCGAAGGTCCGAGTGATGTCCAACTTTGCCAAGTAACTTGCCCTATTAATTTATCTGCCCAATTTTAATTTTAACCTTGTAGCTTCATTAGATTCAAAGTTATTGAATCGAAAACTTTGTATGGCAGCCCCCGAAAATGGGGCCCTAAAATTTTGAAACTTCATATAAGTGCTCGATTCATTATATAACTAACCGTGTGTAATTTTCAGCCTCGTAGTATAATTTGTTTTGAAGAAATTCATATTGGTGCAAAGAAGTTGTATGGCAGCCCCCCGAAAATGGGGCCCTAACATTTTGAAACTTCATATAAGTGCTCGATTCATTATATAACTAACCGTGTGTAATTTTCATCCGCGTAGTATAAATAGTTTTGAAGAAATTCATATTGGTGCAAGGAAGTTGTATGGCAGTCCCCCGAAAATGGGGCCCTAACATTTTGAAACTTCATATAAATGCCGGAGTCATTATAAAACTAACCGTGTGTAATTTTCATCCCCGTAGTATAAATAGTTTTGAAGAAATTCATATTGGTGCAAAAAAGTTGTATGGCAGCTCCCCGAAAATGGGGCCCTAACATTTTGAAACTTCATATAAGTGCTCGATTCATTATATAACTAACCGTGTGTAATTTTCAGCCTCGTAGTATAATTTGTTTTGAAGAAATTCATATTGGTGCAAAGAAGTTGTATGGCAGCCCCCCGAAAATGGGGCCCTAACATTTTGAAACTTCATATAAGTGCTCGATTCATTATATAACTAACCGTGTGTAATTTTCATCCGCGTAGTATAAATAGTTTTGAAGAAATTCATATTGGTGCAAGGAAGTTGTATGGCAGTCCCCCGAAAATGGGGCCCTAACATTTTGAAACTTCATATAAATGCCGGAGTCATTATAAAACTAACCGTGTGTAATTTTCATCCCCGTAGTATAAATAGTTTTGAAGAAATTCATATTGGCGCAAAAAAGTTGTATGGCAGCTCCCCGAAAATGGGGCCCTAACATTTTGAAACTTCATATAAGTGCTCGATTCATTATATAACTAACCGTGTGTAATTTTCAGCCTCGTAGTATAATTAGTTTTGAAGAAATTCATATTGGTGCAAAGAAGTTGTATGGCAGCCCCCCGAAAATGGGGCCCTAACATTTTGAAACTTCATATAAGTGCCGGAGTCATTATAAAACTAACCGTGTGTAATTTTCATTCTCGTAGTATAATTACTTTTGAAGAAATTCATATTGGTGCAAAAAAGTTGTATGGCAGCTCCCCGAAGACTTGGTCCGATTTTAACCAAAAACAATAGGGAACCTAGAAATTGTCTAAAAATCACTTTGTGTGAATTTCAAGAATCTAGCCCTTTTAGTTTTTGAGTTATCGTGCTGACACACGGACGGACGGACGGACGGACGGACAGACACACATAGCTAGATCGACTAATTTTTCGATTCTGAGCCGATACGTACCCTTGACACTATATCTAGCTCGTCTAGATCGATGCGTTACAAACGGAGGAGCAAATCTAATATATCCGATGTCATATATGTATGCACGGGTATAAAAAGTTATAACCGTACTGTTTAAAAATAAATCTTAAAGTGACTATTTTTTTTTTTTTTTTTTTTTTTTTACGAGGGAATGGAAAGTTTGAAAGCCACCCATTGAAACTGTGCGGTGTTTCTTTGGGTAGTGTATGATTTTAACACACCAAAACCACACCCTTTTTGAACCAAACTTTAGGAGGGAACCTGTAATACAAATGTACAGTTTGGTTACAGGGATGAGGATATGGAAGGATTTAGGATGATGGTGGAAGTTATTTGGAATATCTGGATTATGGGGGATGGGGAAAATTGGATGGGATATTTAGAAGAAAGATGTTAATGTTCTTCTTAAATTTGGTTAAATCGTACATATATACATTATCAACTTTGGGGAACACATTTGGTGGAAGATGGTTCCATAAACGAGATGAGCGCATGACAAACGAATTTCCATAAGCCGTGTTACGCCATCTGGCTAGTTCAACTGTGTAGGGATGAACATCTGTTGACCTCCTTGTTTCCCGTTGGAAAATCTTGAATGGAGGCATAAGTTGTTTGATTTCTTTAGAACAGGTGTTAGTCCCTACAAGATATCTATAAAACAAGGTCAGTGACCCAACAGTGCGACGATGGCTGAGTGGAGTGAGCGTTGAGGTAACACTGGGATCATTTATAAGACGAATAGCTCTATTTTGCACTTTATCAAGATATCCCAGCGCCGTAATGGGAGCACCAGCCCAAATATGTGCATTATACTCCATTTTCGGCCTGATATAAGTTTTATAGATGTTAAGCAGATCAGAGGGTGAGAAGTAAGTTTTGCAGCGATACAAGAAACCCAAACATTTAGCAGCGTCCTTAGCTACTCCAAAAATATGATTTGACCAAGTCAATTTTTGGTTTAGCTCAATCCCCAAAATGTTCAAGTCTTCCGAATGGTGCAAAGCCTCTCCTTGAAAAGTAAGGTTCGGAATAGTTGTAGCTATTTTTCGCGAGACTAGACAGCATTGGGTTTTTTTGGTGTTAAACTCAACTCTGTTGATTTCACCCCATTTTTGGATTTTAATTAAATCTTTGTTTAATTCACTTATAGTGAAATTTTTTGCTGTTGAATTAATCTGGTGATTAATGTTACAGCGGCTATGAAATTCATAGGAAGCAACAAGGGTACTGTCGTCTGCGAAGCTATGGATTGGATTGGAGGTTATTGATAGTAGGTCATTTATAAATATTAGGAAAAGACTGGGGAATAAAACAGATCCCTGAGGGACACCAGCATTTATTTTGAAATCTTTGGATGAATATCCATCGACAAGAACACGAATCGTGCGATTCGAAAGAAAATCTCCAATCCATTTAACGAAAACCCTACCTAGACCTAAAGCCCTGCATTTTGCCAATAAAGCATCATGCCAAACTCGATCGAAAGCTTTAGAAATATCCAAAGCTACAACATCAGACTCACCAGAATGGTGAAGACTGATATTAAGCTTTTCGCACAGGTAGGTCATGAGATCACCAGTTGAACGACGGGCTCTGAACCCGTATTGTCGATCATGAAGCAAACCTTTACGATCTAGATATTTCAAAAGCTTATAATTTATAACTTTTTCCATTACTTTGGAGAGGACCGAAGTAATAGCAATAGGTCGGTAGTTAGAGGGATCGCTTTTATCGCCTTTTTTAGGAATTGGAAAAACATGTGCAACCTTCCATTGGGTAGGATGAATACCCGAAGTAAAGGAAAGATGGAAAAGGTTGCGCAGAGGTTTTGAAATGGAAGTATATGTGTTTTTGAGAACGGTAGTTGTAATACCGTCCGGACCGGCTGATTTTTTTGTATCAAGATTCTTCAAGATTTTCATCACTGCTCGCGTCCTAAAGTATATTCTACCAAAGGAGCAGCCAACTTCTGGAATAGATGGAGGTCTTTGAGTTGACTGAGGCAGTGATGAGTTCGAAGCGAACTGTTTGCCAAACAAATTCGCTTTTTCTTTTGAATCTGATACGATGTGGTTGTTTATATCAACAAGTGGAGGAAAAGAAGACCCGCTATTGTCCTCTTTTAGATTTTTTGCAAAAGTCCAAAAGGACTTGCTATTCTTTGGCATGTGTATGAGTTTACGTTTCAACTTTTGGTTGAACAAGAATTTTTGCTTGTTGATAACTCTCTTACATCTGTTCCGAACCACTATATAGTTGGTCCTGTGAGCCTCTAAACCACTGTCCCGGTACTTTTTGAAGGCCTCCTCTTTTTTTAGAATGGCTTCTTTACAAATGCGATTAAACCAAGTTTTGGGTTTCCGTTTGATAGATTTCATGGAGTGAGGTATAAATAATCTCATTCCAAGTAAAATAGTTTCACTAATCGCATTTGCAGCGAAGTCAACATTCCTACCTCGGAAGCACAGTGACCAATCAAAGGTTTTGTAAAAATTGTTCAGACCTTCCCAGTTAGCATGGTTATAATGCCATACCAATTTTTTGGGAAGGGACCTTTGATTGGACACCGAGCCTGCCCGGAAGCTTGTATTGACCAAACAGTGATCAGAGCCCCCCAGGGGGCAACCAACTGAAACCACATACTTTTCAGGGTGTGTGGTTAGAAACAGATCCAAGAGGTGACCTTCTTGATCAGCACGGTCTGGGATTCTAGTGGGATTTTTAACAAGTTGAGAAAGGTGGAATAGAGTAGAAAATAATTCAACTTGTTTCCCAATCGAGTTTTGACTCGGAGAAGAGGTACTGGAAAAGTGAAGCCAGTCTTTGTTATGAACATTAAAATCCCCCGCCAGAACAATTTCGGTATCAGGAAAACAATCGAGAATTTCATTGATCTGGTTTGAAAGGTTTTCAATTTCCATAACAGTTTCTTGTTCACTTGAATTGGGTGATCTGTATAGAAAACAGAAATGTATAACATGCTTTTCAACATGGATTTTGACCCAAACGTAATTGAAAGTTGGGCTTGAAGATTTATATTTGTCAAGAGTGTTAAAAGCAATGTCTTTTTTTATGTAGATGGCGATGCCTCTTTTGGGAACGAAGTGTGAAACGAGTAAGTAGCCGTTAATATCGAAGTTAACATTGTGACTACTAACTTGCGTTTCACATAGAGCAAGGATTGCCGGTTTAATTGAATTAAGATGACCTTCAACGGCATGGAAGTTCGTTTGCAAACCTCGAATATTACAAAAATTAAAGTTAAAGTTGATAATGTTGTTAGAAATTAGGAAGAAAAAAAAAAGAAGAAAAAAAACAAAAAAAAACAAATTGACTGTACTAAAATAAAATTCATTGTATACAAAATTCCAATACAGCAAATGTTTTTTATTCTTAACTTGAGAAGAGTACATTCATAAGCGACCATAAATTATTCTTAATAGGAATACTTTCTAACAGTAAAAAATCATCTTTTTGCCGCGCACTTGATGTTAAAAAATTATTCCTAATACGAATAACGTATTCTTAACAAAATCAAACTTTAATTTTTACAGGGCGAAGTTATTCTTAAAAGGAATATTTTATTCTTTATACATTTTGGTTTTAGTTGATAAAAAGAAAGCTAGAATAATTTAGTTTATTCTTTAAAAGAATAATTGATAATTTTTGATCTTAATATTTTGAGATGTACTTTTATTCTTAATAGGAATAATATGTTAGAATTAAGAAATCAATATTCATAGTAAGAATAAATTTAACTCTAGTTAAAATAGTTGGTTTTATTCCTAAAAAATTAATGATTTGTGCTATTTAATTTCTCTCCGTGTAAATACTATTTATAAAAAATATTTCATTATACTCTTATTATATTTTATCGTTAGAAAGAATTGTAATGAAAGTTTCTTTTTTTTTAGTAAATTTCCTTAAATAATATTGTCGATGTGTGTGTGTGTGGGGATAGAACCGAGACATCCTTGGTTGATACGCTGAGAAGATAGTGGCCCTTTCTAGTGACAAGTTAAAAAATTTTCATTGATCGTCACCAAATTATAGTTTTGTAAAACATAGAAAGTTAAATTAGAAATTGATTAGAGTTCAGTTACAATTAAAGCGTTGAAATAACCTCAAAATTGATACAGAACATTTAATTACTAAGACCTTCGCCATTTTTAATGAAATTATTTTACTATCCTTGCTATATACTATATGTATATATATTTATAATTTCCTTAATTTTTTAAATATATATGTATAGAAAATTTTACGAATTTATTTTTATTTATATTAAAATTTCAGAATATACATATTTTACGTTATTATACATTTTGAATTTTACAAGTCTTTGAAATTAAAAAAAAAAAAAACAAAAAAAAGGATAACATATGGTCACGATCAAGAGTTTAATAAAAAGAAATTTCTTTACATACAAAATAAATTATTGTTGGTTCGCTTTAATGAAAGACGATTAAAAAAAAAACTGTTTGTTGTCCTGGAATTGGAATATGTTTAAAAAGTAATATTTTCTTTTTTTTTCGGAAATTACGGTATATTAGCGTTTTATGTATATGCACGCATACACTTTTTTGAGGGAAATAACAACGGAAAGATAATCGGTTTGAATGGTTTTAGTAGAAGCCCATCTGGTACAATTTTATGTATCTTTTGTGTCTTTTTGTAGGTTCAAAATAATTTTATTCAAAAAAACCAAAAAAATTGTACCTAAAAAACGAAGTAGGTATAGGAAAAAAAAAATTCTTGAAGTGTGGTTGGCACGCGTATTTTAAATATTAATATTTGATCCTGTTCGGATTTGCATGTATGTGTTAAAAAAAAACCAAGTTTAATTTCGATTTAGTAATATTGTAATTTTCATCAGTCGAAATTTTATTTTTAAAATTTATGGATTAGTAATTTTTGAAATTGAAATTATTTAATTATTATGTATATGTATTATTTCACTGGTAGAACAATTAAAAACACTTTATTTATAGAAACTTCATCCTTTGGGATTTTTATTAGAAAATTAAACTTAATCATAGTTTAAAAATTTTTTAGTATTATTGTAAACTTTCTTGTATCTTATTAGGTAGATAGTAAATAAAAATTTAGCGTACTTTTAGCTTCTTTTAAACTTTTCGGGCAAAACCTTAAAGCACAATAGCTGGAAGAAATGCCAAGTGGTTATAAAAACTTAGGGAAAGTACAAATATTTTAAATCGTTTTGACCAAGATCATGCCTAGAGTTTAGGTAAAATAAAAATAATAAAAAAGATTTTTTAAAGATTTCAAAAACTCAAGTTGCATTTGAAAATTACCTGATAAAACTATTTTTAAAATGATTTAATTATTTAAGTTATATTCAAAATAACTGTAAATCAAATAAACTGAGCTTGTGACGTAATAAAACGTGATAAATTTGTTTATTTATAATTTGAATACCAAAATTGTCTGATATATATATTTATTGCCTGGTATTGTTATAGTCCTCTGCCTATTTGCGCACTTGGGCTTTTTAAATTAAATACGTTCTTTTTATATTTGTATATTTATTTTATATTTGGTCACCATGGGGATTTGTAAAGAAAAATTATTTTTTCAATAACTTTTTTCAATAAAAAAATTAAAAAAATTCATGACTCGTACTGGAATCGAATGCGTACCCCCTCGCTTAGTCAGCCAAATGCTTATCCACTAACCCACCGATGCCCCTGCGTTTTAAATGTAGAATAGAAATTCTGTAAAAACCAAATTTGACTAGATCTAACATTTTATAGATTAATTTTAGTAAATTTAATTCAATGTACCGAATCCAATGAACCTATTTCCTAAAAAACTTAAGAAAACCTTAACTCAAATGACAAACTTCTCCTTAAAAACTCTTTGCGCAATATAATGGAAGAAGGTGAGTAAAGCATAATAAAAAGTACGGAAGTCTTGTACGTTAAATTTTTTGTTGAATTTTTCAAAACTTGTTCAGGTTCCAGACTTATTGTAACAGATATTCATGTACTTTATATGTTATAAAATAATTAATAATATCAGTCTTAAATCAAAAGTTATTTGTTATCTTAAAGTGATTTGGAACAAACTAGAAGTTTTGATTTAAAAAAAAAAATATTAAATGAACTAAATAGGAAGATAAATGTGTCAATCAGCCTTAGGTAGCGCCTTTAAAAACTTATCCTCCTACATTAAATTATTTACAAATCTTCAATAAGAAGCCGAACGATTTTGAAGACTAATTTAAAAAAATACAAAAATTTCTTATATACTTTATTTGGATCAATCAAATTATGAGAACTTTTAATCTATAGTTTCCATTTAATAATCATAGAGCTCCGAAAAGAAATGATCAAAATAATAATAAATAAGAAGGTGGGAATAAAACGTTTCCATTGTTTAAAAATTTAAACGTGTGAAACAAAGAAAAAAACAAAACATGTCAAGTATTGTCACGGACAATTACAGAAACTGTAAATTCAAAAACTATAATTTCTAAAAACCTGTCATCCATAAGATAGGTTAAGTAAGAGTTATGGAAAAATTTGGTTGTAATGTGAATCTAAATTAAATAAAGTGACAAAAAGAAACTTAGTATCTAAATGGAAACCTTCGACATAAACACATTGTTATAATTTATAATCTAAGTACATTATAATAATTAGAATGCAAGTATAACCATAGAATTTGGTTCAAAAATAAATTCCTTTTAGGAGGAAGAAAAAGATGTTTTATTACTATTGTTGTCTGTGATAATTATACAATTAAATTTAAAACATTTCTTTGAACAGTTTGTTTATGAAGGAGCACAGCATTCAACATTCTAAATTGCAGTTTTATCTAATGGTATTCTAAACGAAATAAAAATATATGTTTTCATGATAAAATAACCAATCAAATTTCCAAACAAATATGCCCAGGTAAGTGTTTATTTATTTTTTTAGTATTTTTGCTAAATTGTGTTAATGATTTTAGGTATACAAACCTAGATCATTTAATCGACAAAGTGTTATACTTGTGGGATTCTTATTAAAATGACAACAAAAGAAGTGTTCTATTGTTGTAGAGATTTAAATCTTTTGTTTAAATTGTTGCATTTTATTGCGGGAAATAATCCTTAAAATAGAATATAAAGAATTTTTTTTTAAACTATATAATTTGGATTTGGATCAAATAAAATCACAAATTTAAAATTAGAATTAAGTTCTACAATCTAGTTAATAATTTATAAATATTTAGATTTTAATTTCAAATACCAGATTTTAATTATAAACCGTTTTTTTTCAAAAATAAAGAATACTAATTTCTTTCAAAGCGAGGAGAGTGTAGTAGAGTATACTGTGTCAACTCTGGGATACCCGTATGACCGTAATATCGACATTATATCATTCGGTTAGAAATTCATACAAGTTAAAAGGCAGCTCTTCGAACCTTTTCAACTACACCAACTTTATTTTATTCGGACGTTGCCCATTAAAGTTAACTACTATTGACAAAATGTCAAATATCCACCTTTATTAGGTATAGAGTGATGTTCATATAAAAGATAAAGTTTTATGGCAGCAGCTCGAATCCACTGCAGTAGACCAACAAAATTTTGTACAAGCTTTGGCCATATAACCAAACTATTTTTGGCAAAATTTCAGACACCCAGATTCTATAGGTACAGAGTAATGCTCATACAAAAAAATAAAATGTTTGGCAGGTACTCGAATACGTGGAGCAAAATGGCTGGATTTCAATTTCAGAATCCTAGCTCCTTTATAAGTTATCGTGCGGATGGACCTACATAGCTAAATCGAGTTATTTTTCGATTCTGAACCGATCCATACCTTGGAGTCTATATCTACCCCCTCCCTTTCTTTGCGTCACAAACGTAATGACAAATTTAGTGTACCCTTGTGACTTAAAGTCATACGAGTATAAAAATGCAAAGTCAATGATAACAACTAGAATAGGCGCTGTGTACTTTATATGGTACAAATCTTGTGAACTAAATGAATCAATAAATTGAATTTAAAACAGTAATTTTAATTAAATACTCTAAAAACTTATAAATTCATATTTGCAAAATTCAAAAATTAAAAAAATTAATCTATACCGCAATTACGAAACCGATTAGAACTGTATAATTAATTATCAATTGTTAATTTTTATTTGCGTCTTTTTTATAATTCTCAGTTTGATAAAAAAAATAAATGATAAAAAATTTAAGTTTGTAGTCGAAATCCAGTGTATAGTTTCTTAATGTCGTAGCGACTTTTAACAAATCAAATTGGTTGGCAACACTTAAAACGCTTTCAAATGTCTTTTAATTGGAAATTGTTGTCAAGTTTTATATTATAAAAGGTTCTAACAAGTTTCTATAATTTATTTAAAAACAAAATTAATTAGAGAACTAAAATTTATAATTTTAAAAATTGGATTTTAGTTTTTAAACTTTGAAGTAAATTTTCAAGTGTATTTTTGAATTAAAAAAAATGCCACTTATAATTTCAAGTGTTTTTTTTTTTTTAATTTGAAATTGTGTATTTAAGAGTACGATTTTAAGACTTCAATTTTATTTAGATTTCGAAAACAATTAGAAAAACATTTATTCGCAATGAAATTAATTTTTATATTTAGTTTTTGCCTTATCTTAGCATATGTACGTCAATTTTTAATGTAGTTAATTTATTTTTAAATATATAATTCGTTCTAGTATTAATGAAAGTTAAGTTTTTAATATTAATGAAAGCTATAAATTATTTTTATTTAAGGTACAAGCTAAAGATTTCAACAATTTGGATATTTCATATCCAAAAGGTGAACTTACTGATAAATTAAAGGAAATTGTTGAAAATGGTATAAATTATGCAAAAGAAACTCTTGAAAAAATTTTATTAAAAGAACGTGATATTTTGGACAAATTGAAGAATAATACAGATATAAAAATCAATGAAACATTAGAGAAAATTAATAATATGATAAAAAAAATTCAAGATTTAACTAAAATTAGTGAAAAGGGTAAAATTTGTTTAGAACTTCATTCAGCGGAAGTACAAGATGTCAAAAATCAAATAAATGTTGATATTGAAAAATGTAAAAGATCTGCTAAAGATGACGCAATAGAAATTGAAAGAGAAATTTGGCAAACATATATGCTTTTGTTCAAAACAATTAGTGAAATGCATGAAGTGATTGAAAATTGTGTCTATGAAAATCAGAACAATAATATTGGACAGGCTACATGTATATTGAAACAAATTAAATTTTTCAAAAATCAAATAAAAGAAGCACATGATTTAGTAAAAGGTAGTTTTGAAAGATTAGAAGAAATGATTCCAAGAATATTAAAAGATTTTGGAAAATGTATTATTGGTGCTGAAGTAAATGGTATGGAAAAATTGGAATTAGTTATGTACAATGTTCAAAAATGCATTAAAGAAGGAGCATAAGATTTGTTTTGTATATTTTTTAAATACTTACTTTTTAAAAAACTCGAAAATAAATAATGATAAAATATTGAAATTTTTATATTAATTATATTAGAAGTTGGAAACATATTTTAAGTTGAGTGTATAAAATTAAATTATCAATTATTTTTAAATTAAAACAATTTTAACATTATATGAACAAAAACCAAAATTATGTGAGAACGTTGTTCTCTTAGCGGAAAATTTTTTGTGACAACACTTTAAAAGTCCAAAACATGAAGATTTTATTTGGTATAGTATTTTTGTCCTTCAAAACAAACCAATTTACCTGTATAATTGTGTCGATTTATTAATAATATTAAGTTTATCAGTTGATTTACACCTTACTTACTTGTTAATTATTATTTATACTTCATTAATTCCGCTCAATATTTATAAACACTGCTTTGGAAAAAACTTTACACAGATTTTTGAAATGTAAACAATAGTTTCGCAAAATGTTAAATATGTATCGATATGATATTTCAAAATGAGCGTTTGGACAAAAACTAAATAGAATATCTCCCTTTTCCACAATATTTAGTTTCATTTATTGTATGTGTACCGCTACTGGACACGAACAGAGGAATATCTGTGTTTTCTAGAATATTTAGTTTGAAATTTTAATTTTTTTTTTCAGATTAACAGATAATACTAATCTGAGAAATGTTCTGTTGTAACTAAAAAATATATGGATTTCTTAGATAAAGCTGCTGGGAGAAAAGGCTGGTGAAAAAGCATTAGGAATTTGTATAGAACTAAATTCTCAAAAATTACTAGATATGAATGATATTGATAAATGTGCCAGAGCTGCTAAAAATAACACAATAGAAAAAGAAAAAGGAATTTGGCCAACATATATATCAATGAAATAACAACATATGTGTCAATGAAATTCCGAACAATATACTCATGAGCAAGGTGCTTGTATTTGCAAAAAATTACCCAAGACTTCCGACAAATTTTCCTCTCAAGAACACAAAGGAAATTGGAAGAAACACCCTTGTACCAAATTTGAAGGTTCTATCTTCATTGGTTTCGGAATTATTGCCCATTTGGCATCCCTGCCGAACTTTTGTTATTAGTAACCTATAATATAAATAAAAATTAATAGCGTCATAACAAAATAGCGTCATTTTCTACGTACGGACGGATGGACATCGCAAAGTCGATTCAGGAGGTTAATAAAAATATATATACTTTTGCATATCTAGCTTGCATTCTTTCGGTGGTTCCAAACACTATACTAAAGTTAATTATATATAAAAGCATATAAAAAGTTTTATTAAAAAAAACTTATTGCAAATAATTATATTAATTTAAGAGTCACAGATAATTTAAGTGTTTATATTTTGCAATTATCATTTTATTCAAAAACTATCAATTTATAAAGTACAACAATTTTGGTACCTATTTTTAATTTTGCAACTTTTTTGGAAAAATTGCTGAATCAAATATAAACATTATTTTTTAATTACCAATACCTTGTAATTTCGCGAAATGTTTTGATGATAAATGGAACAAAAATTTTATAAATTCATTATTGCGTTCTACAAAATTTAAAATTAAAGAAATTAATCTATACCGCAATTACGAAACTGATTATAACATCAATTCATGATCAATTCACAATTCATGCATCATCAATTTTTAATTTTTATTTGTTTTTTATTTTTGCCATTTTGATAAAAAAACTAATGATAAAAAATTTAATTTTTTAGTCATAATGCGGTGTATAGGGTCTTAACTTTGTATTAACTTTTTACAAATAAAATTTGGTGGCAACACTTGAAACAATTTCATTGGAAATTTTTAATGAGTTTTGTATCTTAAGATGTTCAACATGTTACTGTTATTTATTTAACGAGGAAGATTTAAGTTGCCCTTGTCAACTTTTGGATGCCTTTGCAATACCCACTATGGAGTATAAAATTAAATAAACCATTAAATAGTTCCTTTATGATATTATATTAAAAAAAAAAAAAATTAAATAATAAAAAAAACTTTTACCCACCCTACCCCATATTTTATTTTAAAAAAAAACATCAAAATAAACAAAAAATTAAAAAAAAAAATTTAGCCCAATTTTAATTTTAAATTTGTAGTGTAAATAGTTCTGAAGATATGCAAGCAAGGTTTTGAAACTTGTATGGCAGCTCCCCTAAAAAGGAAGCCGTAATATTTTAAAACTTCATACAGGTGCTTGTTCTATTATATAATTGAACGTGTGTAATTTTCATTCTCCTAATATAATTAGATTTGAGGAAATTCATATTGGTTAAAAAAAGTTGTAAAGCAGCTCCCTGAAGTCCTGGTCCAATTTTAATCAAAAACAATAGGGAATTTCAAAACCCAAGCGATTTTAGTTTTTGAGTTATCGCTCTGCAACACGGACGGATGGACGGATGCACACATTTTGCAAGATCGATTTGCTTTTCGATGCTGATCCTATACATACCTTTGACATTATATCTAGCATGTCTAGATCAATGCGTTACAAACGGAGGAACAATTTTAATATCCACGCGGCCTTATTTGTATGCACGGGTATAAAAATTAAATTAAGTGGTGAACCAATTTGTAATCTAAAGTTGATTTTTTGATATGTTTTACATTTTTACAATGTATCAATTAGTCACTTATCACTTCAGATGTTTGTTATTAAGAAAGAAATTGTGTATTTAAGAATATGATTTTGAGTTTTCAATTTTATTTTGGTTTAAAAAACATTCAGAAAAACATTAATTCGCAATGAAATTAATTTTTATTTTAAGTATTGGGCTAATCTTAGCAAATGTAAGTCGATTTTAAATCTTAAACAGCTGGGTGGCACAGTGGTTAAGTGCCGACCTTTCATACGGAAGGGTCCGGGTTCGAATTCTAGTGAAAGTGAAAAAACTTTTCTGGTTTTCGGCTCGACTCAGCTACCATTCGCCATTGGGTTCAAATTAATGGCATAATCAATAATTAATAATTATAAATCTTTAATAAAAAATACTTTAATATAAAAATATAAACAAAAGCAAAATATAAACAAATAATTTAATTAAATAATATAACTCGCAGATATAGAATACCATATAAGTAAAATATAAAATATTACAATATAAACAAAAAATAGAATTGTAAATATTGAAAATCTAAGACGTTTCTACATGTTATAAGGCCTAGTACTATCTCATGTTTAAATTGTATGTGGAATTCAATAAGGCAAATTCTAATAACACGAATATAATATGACCCCCTGTTCCAACATGTACCTATGGTATAGACAGGCTTATTAGCCTAACAGTTGAACAGTTAGCGCTTAAAAAAAAAAAAAAAAAAAAAAAATAACATTTTTTAAATACATAATTTGTTTTACTAATTTTTAAATTTAAAAATAATTTTTATTTTAGGTACAAGCTCAACGTTTTCCTGTTTTGAATAACCTTATGTTTGAAATGTCCGCTGAAAATGCAACTAATTATGCAAAAGAAATTTTTGAAAAAATTTTATTAGAAGAACGTGAAATTATGGATAGTAAATTTAAAGAAATTATAAATGCAAGAACATATAAAGCAGCTAAGAAAAGTTATGTTGTGGTTGAAAAAAATATAAATTCATTGCAAGAGGCGGCTAAGAAGGCTGGTAAAAACGCTGACGTTTGTGTAGAACTAATTTCAGAAAAATTTCGAGATATTAGCGATGTTGATAAATGCGTCAGAGCGGCTAAAAATAACACAATAGAAATAGATAAATTAATTTTGCAAACCTATGCGCTTTTATTCGAGTGCATATATGATTTGCGTAAACTAATTGAAAATTGTGTCAATGAAAGTCAGGACAGTACAGCTTGCACTTATTACGACAAAGTAGAATTTTTCCAGAACTCAATAAAAAAGGCATACGATTTAGTTAAAGGTAGTTTTGAAAGATTAGAAGAAATCATTCCAGGAATATTAAAAGATTTTGAAAAATGTATGATTGTGGCAGAAGAAATAACTGTCAATAAATATGAAGGAGCTATAAACGATTTACTAGAATGTTATAAAGCGGTTGCAGAATTTTAATAATGTGATTCTCTCAAATTTGATTTTGTTTTGTTTGAAATTTGAACTTTTTAAAAGCTGTTAATTTAACCTGTAACTAAAATCCCATTTAATATGGAACTTATTACTAATTTTATAAATTTTACAATTAATTAATAAATTTAAAAAAATTTAATATAAAGGAAGAGCATAGAGTATATTGTAATAACTCTAGGATACCTGGGATGTCATCCCTTTAATATTTTTAACCTCCGCCTAAATTTCGAATACTTATTAGACTATGAAATGTGCGTAAAAGAAATATAAGCAATGCAGCTATTCGGCAGCTGTCCGAACCTCTTGTTGGTAGTACAACTATATTTTGACTAAGATAGATATTAAGTTAGGCTCATGTTTAAAAAGAATTTATATGGCTGATTCCTGAATCGTTTAAGCAAGATGTCTTTAAATGACAAGGACGACTCTAGAAAATTCTATATCTATTTTCATACACTATTTCTACAGCGTCACAGCTTCGTTCATGCTATATTAAAAATATATGGTTACCTAAAACTGATAAGCGATCTAAAAATGTATCTCATTATCTATAATTAAAAGAAATCCAGGTTCTTCAAAAATTCATTGTTAAATAAATATTGGGATAAATGTTTTTCAGAAAAATTGTTCTAATCACAGTTTCGGATATATTGTTAGAAATATCGTATAGTTGGAAGGATCAAATATTTTACATAAAAAAATTGTTGAAAAATTCTTTTCTAGTTTATTTCGAATCGAAAAGATGATAAATGTTTCATACAACCTCGAATAATATCTTTAAGATCCTTGAATCAATCAAAATATAAAAACATTCATTAAAATTGTAATAGATATTTAATTCTATATTGTATGTTTCAAATTTATGATTTTAACAGGCATAACAATAGAATTGTTTTATAGGTGGAAAATATTCAACCTTTTGTTGAAGAATTTAAACGAAGTCAAGAAGCATCGAATTAGAAACGGAGGTTTAACAATGTTTTTTTTTATTTTTATTCAGAATTCTCTTAGATAATACAAAGGAACAACTTTTGCAATTTTTTATTAATCTTAAAAACCATGTCAGAAATTAAAATTATTTATAAATAATATATAAATATTGGATAATGTAACGATCCAAAAAACGCTAGATCAAAATGTGTTTGTGATATTTAAGAGTTTATGGATTCCATATAATTGAAAGGAAAAATATTTCAATAGGTGGTACACAAAATCGGACATTATTTCCAAATTAATTTTTGGGTATTATTTTCTACCGCGGTTGCGACATTACAGCCAAGGGCTTTATAGGCTGAGTTTCGTATGGTACGCTGATTTTGATATTAATTGGTTACTGTTTCAAATATCACTAAATATCTTTAGTTCAAGTTTTCTAATAGTTTTTTGAAATTCGATTCTTGCGGCTCTTAAATATTTTAAAAATTTATTTAATTTCAAAAGCCGTAATAAGTTTTTAATATATTGAGCGGGAATTTTAAAGATTGAGAGGTTCGTATTAAAAATTCAAATTTTAAAAAATTATTTTTATAATTATTTATTTTTATTTTTTTTTAGTTTATGATTCAACGTATAAAAACAATTTTATATTTTCTACTTAAAATCTATTGTCAGCAATACATTTTTGAACTTTTTGCATAACTACACTTAATTCTGGCATAACTTCTTGTTGTACACCAAGAGTACATTGTTGGGCTTCTTCAATAATGACTGGAACTTTTTCTTGTGCACTATTAATTGTTGCTTCAACAGATTCGTATGCAGCTTTAATTTGATCTCTAATATAGAAGATTTTCTTAACCATACACCAAACTTTTCCCCAAACATTTTCTTCATCATTTAAACAATCAGTAACAACATTGTATAAATCTTGAGCATAACCTTGAATTTCAGCAATAGTTTCCATAACTTCACCTTGTACAACTTCTAATTGTTTCATAGCATCAGCTTGACATTGAGCAACACCAGCATTTAATCTATCAATAATTACTTGTAATTCTGCTGAATTTTGATTAATACATACTTTGGCAACAATACCAGTATTGGCTAAATCAGCAATTTTTTTAACAAATTCAAGTACTTTTTGGACAGCTTCTTTGATATTTGGATTGATGCCATTTTTAATTTTTTCTACCAATTCTTTCAATTTATTTGAAATATTTTCAATAGTTTCCTTGGCGAATTGTTTAACTTTTTCTAAAGCATCCTTAATACCATCAAGTGCTGGTCCTTGTGGAATAGCAGCATCAAGTGCTGTATATTCAAATTGTTGGGCATTGGCCTGAAGAAATTTAATAAAATAATTTAATAAATTTAATTTAATAAAATAAAAATAGTTATTATTAATTAAATATGGCATTAATTTAAGGTCTGGATAATTATATCTTTAATAATTGTTTTAATTCGATGTTTGGTCACAAAAATGAGGTTATATGAACTTAATAAGTCACTAGAATCTTTACATTAAAAATTGTTAGTTTTTGGATCGAACATAGCTACGATTTTTACCCGTCAAGGCTGTGCTCGAACTCCTCGGCAATTTATTCATAGTATATCCATTTGTTATTAAATTGTGTAGATTAGCCACCGTCTTCTGATTAATTTAACAAAATTGTATTTAATATCATATACTTACAGCAATAGCGCACAAGCCAAGAATTACAATCAATGAAAATTTCATTTTAAAATTTGGTTTTTTGTTTTTTTGGTTATAATAAAAATTATAGTGATGCCAAATATAGGTTCTATACTTGAATAAATTTTATTTTAATTTATTAGCGGTTTTTATAGAAATTCTTATCAAATGTGTTTTTTTTGGATTATTGATTAGAATTTTTTTTAATTCAAATTTTAAGAGTCCCACTAATTCCCTACTTGATATAAAATTTGCACAATATCTAATCAATAAATCATTTATAGATTCTTAATATTAACAACAACTCAGATAAGTAAATATTTATTTATTTAACTTATACCTAAGCTTTTAAGGTACTTCAAGGTAATTGAATTGTTTTCACCTGTTGAACTTCTATTTGTAATTCTTTTGTTTTTGTAAGGGAACAAATTGTTATCACAATTTTAATATTTAAGTTCTTTAATAAGAAATAAAGTTAAACGTAGTAAGTACAAAGTAATAAATTGTATTTTTGGATTGAGTGGTGTAAATGGATAGTAATAATAATAAAATTCTTTGTGTATTTTGTCTGAATATAATAAATAAAAATGTCTAAACATTTAATTGATAAATATTGAAAGCAATTTTCTAAAACATTTATTATTCTTGAAAGCAAATATTTAATTATAACACATCCATTCGAAATATTGTAACTACCAAGCCAGCCGCTTGTGTGAGATTCCTACTCAATAAAAAACCAATTCCGTATCTAGAATAATGGGATAAACTCCAAATCCGCTTCGGCAGTAAAATGGCTGAACAGTTACGATAATACATAAATTTCAATCATAAATTGAGGAACCTAAAGAAAAACAAAAAAGTTAGTTAAGATGATGATGAGAGAAAAGAAATATAGACTTTAGAAGTAATAATCACATGTTATATCGTAATTATTGAAGTTGTGTAAAAGCCAAATTACAACTAAAATTAAATTGGGTTTTATTTGGTTATTGATAAAAGATTTTCTGAAATCGAGTTTCTGATCGAGTTAGAACTATTCTGGAATAAACCCTTGTTACCCCCTCATTTTTGTACGAAAATTCCGATCGACCAAAGTGCCACTTGTCAACAGAAACTATAAAGTTATAAGAACTCGAGTCCTATGGCGAAAAATAACAACAGAAATTTAAAAATGCAAGTATGAAAAAGAAATTAGAGGAATCAGGACAGGATTATTAGATCAGACAAAAACTGATTTCTAAAAATTAAAATAATCTAAACTAAACAGAAGGGCTACAAAGCGTTAATTACATATAAAACTAATATTAGGAGTCAGTTATATATAATAAGTTACTTAAATTATTGTAAAAAAAACAGGAAACTTTTACATAATCACATCAAGAATAGACAAGTTGACCTTCCAACTGTATATGTTTGCGAAGTATTCTAGTTAAATGAAATAAAATACAATAAATTTTTTAAATTTATTTATTTTAGACCCATTTCTTAAAATAATTAAAAATATATAATTCTAAATTTCACTCCAGCTATTTCGATTGCGACCAACATACATTGCAAATTACTAAAATATTATAAAAGCCTGTAGTATACATAAACCCATAATATGCGTTTTAAATTCCGAACATATTTTTAAAAATCGTCAAATTTTGCCTTACTCTTAAATTTAATAAATACTATGTAGTAAGTTTTTACAATTTACAAGTGATTTACTAATCAGACTATACAAAAATAAACTACTGGTATCTTTTAATAAAATTCTAAAAGAATAAAACCTGTAGTTGCGTAAAATAATTCTAAGGTTTTTTTTTGCTTTAAAATTTTTTTGATCGTATCATTTTCAGGCTATTAATATCGATCAGAATTCTTTAACAATGGGTCCTTGAAAGGACTCCTTAACTTTAAAAAATATTTATAAAAAAAAATAACAACATTTCTATGAAGAAGCACAATTTCCGGTTTCAACTTAGTTTGTTTTTTTTTTGACGTTTTCCTTAAAATTTTTTAAAATAACAAAAAAATTTTAGGCGTAAAATTTATAAAAATAATTTTTTAGTCATAAAATTTTATTAAATGAAAAAACAGTTTTTACTAACATTATTTCGAAATGCAATAATTCGAAAATAATTTGTAAAACCAAGGTTGTCTTGGCTTTTGTAATCAGATCTATGTTTAAGAGCAGATGTCAAAGATAAGAGCAAAGTATTATCCGAACTTTGTCACTTTAAGTTATAAAACAAATGCTCAGAGTTCAAAATTTCAGATATCATATCAAAATTATTTCCGAACACTAGATTGCGTCAAAATTTAAAATTGAAATCAATCACGCAGGTCAAATTATTAACCTATTCCAAATAAATTTTTTTATTAAGGCATTTATGACATATTATTTTATTTCATTTGACGTTTGATATTTTGACATCTCTGTAAAACGAATAACTGATTTTTTAAGCTTTATATCTTAAAATAATATTTCGAAACAAAAGATTTACTTAGGCGGACAATCAACATAAAATAAAAAATAGGATTTAAAGTTGAACTTTAAAATGTAAACCCGCGTTGAATAATTAAATCTCGTTATATTTTACTCGTTATATTTTACTTTAATAAAACATATAAATTAATATATTGACATTCATAATAATGTACGTTCGTCATTTGCGTGTTTACAAAACGTCCTCTTCCTGTTTGCGTGTTTACAAAACTTCCACACCGTTTGAAATAAATAACCGAAATTTTAAGTACCGCATAAATTTACTAAAAAAAAGTTTTGGAAACTTCTCTATCCAAGGACTAGTAGGACTTTTCTTATTTTATTCTAACTTTTAACGTAGGTAACTTGTTAATTTTAAATATTAAAACTGACAAGTATATAGAAAACATTTACCATTTTAAAAATTATAAAATATTTTTTGTAGAAAAATTTCTTTAAGAATTTTATTTTTGATAAATTAATCTGAATCCGTTTAAAATGTAAAATTGTTCTTCAATACAAGTGTAATAAAATTTGATACTGTGTCAGTTTTTTTTTTTTATATTATTTTGTATTTTTTTTTAATTCCGTTTCTTTCATTTTCAGAAGCGTTTTTCACTCAAAAATTAATATCTATACATAAGTGTATAATATATTCCCTACTTTATAAAATTATTTGTTATATACTCGCGGTTTATATATTTTATATATGTATATACAAGTATATAAGTATTATATCAAATTATAAACAATCTCTTTTGATAGGTCGGTCATCACATTATTAATACTTTAATCTAAACTTCAAATCATTCTGTTAAAATTTCTTTTGCTTGTAATTCAAAAAGACAAAAGCTTTTTTGTTTATCTTTGATTAAATCCACCGCAAATCCTGTTCCAATACCTAGGATAAATACAAATTATTCCTTTTGTATAAAATACACATCTATAAAGTCCTTTTTTTCTGGAAGATTTTTCAAGTGTATTTTATTCAGTGAAATAAAAAAAAAAACAAAATAATATTCTTATGTAATCTTTTTCAAGTTGTTTTCATTAGAAATTAGTTTCGTTTGGTAAATTAATTGATACAATTGCACAATTAAAGCCGCATCTGTTAAAACCAATATTATTTTTAGGATGAAATTGTTTACAAGAAAATCAAAGTTTTGTTATTTTATTTTTAAACAGGACGATGTTAGTTTTAAATTTGTTGTTCTATTTAACCATTGAGTCACAAGTGAGGAAATTTAATTGAAGGAATCAAATCTATTCATAAAAAAATTAAGAGAAATAATTCAAACATCCGAATAGTCTTTTTGTTGGTCTTTTTATTAGATTTCTCAATATAGATTTTACCCTACTGATGATTTAATTTTAAAATTTTGGGCAAAATTTTATTAGTATACATTTGTTTTTTTTTTTAATATCAAATTATTTTTTTAAATATTAACTATTCGCTGTATTCACTGTAACTAGACTAATAAGCCTGTCTACACCATAGGCACATGTTGAAAGAGGGAGCCTCATTATATTCGTGTTATTAGAATTGATCTTAATGAATTCCACATACAATTTAAATATGAGATAGTACTACGCGTTATAACATGTAGAAACGTCTTAGGTTTTCAATAGCTTCAATTCTATTTTGTTTATGCATTGTAATAATTTTTTATTTAAGTTATATGGTATTCTATCTGTGAGTTATATTATTCAATTAAATTTTTTGTTTGTAATTTACATTTGTTTATTTTGTTATATAAATGTCTTTATTTATTAAATATATATAACTAGCTGTTGGCCCGTCACAGAAAGACGGAAGGTCAATTGAAAGAAGAACTTTTTCTAATTTAGAACTATTTCTAATTTCATTATGTACATTATGCTAAAAGTATGTTAAATAAAATTGCAACCGTTACATTTTGTATAACGCGTATTATGCTTCGATTCTAGTAATAGATACACACAAAATAAATAAATGACTCATATGATTTCTTGTTGTATCTTAAAAACTTGATGACGAATAAGTTAGGTAGTCTACTTTTTGTATGTTTCGTATTTTATAAAATGTTGGGGTCGTTAGTTCAAATCCCTTCTTGGTATAATTTTTTTTTTTAATTTCAATTAATATTTTTTTTTATTTAAGTGCGCACTTGCTTAAATTAAATAAATTAATAAAAGATTTTAAATTTTTTAAAGGTTTATTTTGTTTCAATAATTATCTATTTCTCCATCTATTAATGTTTTGTATATATATTTTTAATGTTGTTATACATTTTATATTGTTTCCTTTGTTTAGATTCAAATCGAAATACTTGTTTGAAGGCTAACGTTCTATAATGTACCTACTCAACATGCTAAATAATGTATCTATTTATTTAGAGTTTTGCATTATCAAATACAAATTATAAATTTTATTTGAAATTTTTTTAATATAACTAACCTAACTAAGTTTAAAAAAAATTTATTTTGTTTGGTTTCTATGGTATTGTATACCCGAATCCACCTTCCCAACCGTTAGTCGTTACATCTTTTTTTTCCATTTTTAACTTTTTTTAAATAAATAAATAATTAAAAGGTTATGAAGGAATGAATGAGGGATAGATGAGGGAGAGTTGAGAGCGAGATGAGGGGAAACTTTGAAATTACTTTAATACATTGCTTGGTTTATTTGCTTAAGCAAACCAAGCAATGCATCAAAGCATAAATTGGGCTTTCGCCCTTATTTCAGATTTTCACTGATAATTATTAAGACTTATTACACATATGTTGCTGTGAGGCATTGTCTTCTTAATTTTAATTTACAAAATGTCTTACTATTTATTTAAAATTTCCAGAAAATCTTCTGTGATTTTTAAAACTGAAATGAAATTATTCAAAAACTAATAAATTATTTTATTTCAAAAAAAAATTTTTTTTTTTATTAAAAATAAATAAAATATTTTTTGGCCTGCTTATGATAATTTATGATATTTTATTTTCTAAAATAAAACACATCCAACAAAACATAAATATTTTATTTTTTTATAATTGAACACATCCAATAAAACACATTTAATTGAATGCGTTTGTTACACCTCATTCTAGACAAATATATTATTAAATATATTATCAATTTTTGATGATGTCATTAATTTGAACACATTTGCAAATGGTAGCTGAGGTGAGTCGAATACTAACAAAAAGATTCACCGAGATTCGTAACCGCAGCCTTTCGTATGAAAAGTCGGAACTCTAACCACTGTGCCACTCAGCCGTCAATCATTAAAACTTAATATATAATGAAGCTGTATAAATGAATTATTGTCAAATGTAGCAAAATGTAAATAACTTAGAGTCATAGACAATTAAAAAAGTCAAAAGTAAAAGTAATTCAAACAGATAGTTCCTATTTCAAAACTAGAACCATTTTAGAACTACATAAAATTTTGAATATTTAAAATTGAATACATTTTTAATAAGAAACAACCCGTTTTACTATTATTTAAGACCAATTATTAAAGAAACTAATATGGTAGATACATTTTTAAGATAGTTAAATAAAGTTTACTAAAAATTTATTTATGAATTTATTTATTTTAAAAAATGTTATTGTAAAAAAATTAAAGCGTATTTCAAACAAAATCATTATAATAAAATTTAAAAGATTTATAAAAAGTGTTCGATTTATGACTTATTAAATTACGAATGACTAATGTTTATTTTATTCATTAGTAACGGATGCATTTATTAAGAGTGATAAAACTTTAAATTGAAATAAATCAAATTTAAATTAAAACTGAAACCAATTTTTTTTTATTTGAAATATAATTTTATTAATAACTAGCTGTTGGCCCGTCACAGAATGACGGAAGGTCAATTGAAAGAAGAACTTTTTCTAATTAAAAACTATTTGTAATTTCATTATGTACATTATCTTAAAAGTATGTTAAATAAAATTGCAACCGTTACAACCGTTAATAGATACACAAAAAATAAATAAATGACTCATATAATTTCTTGTTGTATCTTAAAAATTTGCAGATGAATAAGTTAGTTAGTCTACTTTTTATATGTTTCGTATTTTAAAAAATGTTGGGGTCGTTAGTTCAAAACTCTTCTTGGTATAATTTTTTTTTAATTTCAATTAATATTTTTTTTTATTTTAGCGCGTACTTGCTTAAATTAAATAAATTAATAAAAAATTTTAAATTTTTTTATAGGTTTATTTTGTTTCAATAATGATCTATTTCTCCATTTATTATTGTTTTGTATATATATTTTTCAAAAATGTTGCTATACATTCTATATTGTTTCCTTTGTTTAGATTCAAATGGAAAAACTTGTTTGTTGCTAACATTCTATAATGTACCTACTCAACCTTGCTAAATAATGTATCTATTATTTATATATACGTAAAATAAATGTTGATTTTTGAATTGAAGTTTTGCATTATGAAATGCAAATTATAAATTTTATTTGGAATTATTTTAATATACCTAATTTAGTTTAAAAAAAAATTATTTTATTTGGATTCTATGGTGTATTAAACTCAGATACTGTATACCCACCCAATGCCTCTTGCCCAAACTTAACAGCACTTTCTTTCATTTTTAACTTTTTTTTAATATAAAAATATTTAAAAAATTATGAGGGAAAGATGCAAGGATGTGGGATAGATGAAGGAGACATAAGAGTGAGATATAGAAGAGATGAGGGGAACTTTGAAATTACTTTGATACATTGCTTGGTTTATTTGCTTAAGCAAAGCAAGCAATATATCAAAGCGAATAATTAAAACTTACTATACAAATGTGAAGCATAGTTTTCTTAGTTTTTATTTACGAAATGTTTTACTATTTATTTAAAATTTCCAAAAAATCGTCTGTGATTTTTAAAGCTGAAATGAATTAATTCATAAACTAATAAATAAATTTTATTTCATCAAACAATTTTTTTTTTTATTTAAAATAAATAAAATATTTTTTGGCCTGCTTATGATAATTTATGATATTTTATTTTCTAAAATAAAACACATCCAACAAAACATTAATATTTTATTTTTTTATAATTAAACACATCCAACAAAACACATTTAATTGAATGCGTTTGTTACACCTCATTCTAGACAAATATATTAATAATAATAATAATAATTTCTGGAATATGTCCCCACAACATCCCATTTTTCAAGTTATTCAGACCTTATTTCATCAATACATGGATTATGTTGGCTTTCAAAACGTCGTTTAAAACGTAGTTTATAGAAAGCTTAATACATTTTGATGTAAAATTCCAAAGATGAAGACCTTCTAATTCATGTTTGGCTTTTTTGTCGTTGCTTGTATGGCTTAGACAAAAATACATCAAAACTAATGTATCGAATAAAATCTATGCACCAAACTGGGTAAAATTTAATCTACAGTGACACAAAACAAAAGTAAGTTGATTACTAATGCGGTTAACACTCAAAGCAACATGTAAGAGGTTTGAGCGTTTAGCTACCATCTTGAGCTACATTAATTGAAAATAGCATTAATTTAATTAACGAAAAAAAATAAAATAAAAGTTTTTTAAATTTTAAAAATATATTTTTTGAAAATAAACATAATTAAAAATAACATTTTTCTACATTACATATAATTAATAATTTTTTAATTCAACAAATAAAAAAATTATTTTAATTATTTAAAATTAATTTTCACATAACCTTAAATGAACATTGTCTTCCAAATTTTGATTGTTTGCTTTAAAATTACTTAATAGAAAATATTTACATATAAATTTTACAAAAATATTCTATAAATATTTAATTACATATTACTATTTTTGTATTTAAGCGTCTTTAATTAAATATTAATATACAAAATATAATTCAAAATTGGCATAATCTAGCCTCCGTATTATTTTTTATTAATTATTTACATAATGAAGTTTAACTGGGGTTTGTTATTAAATACCGTAAATTAATTAATATTGTATATGTATTTATATATATATATTTATTTATAATAAAATATAGAGATCCTTTAGTATTTACATTAAAAAATAATTATATAATTAGCTAGAATATCAAAATTATCACATTATGAACTGTGTAAAAGTTCATTAAGTGCTGTTATGTATGTTTGTGCCATTTGTAATGTTTCATGTTTTGATAATTGTCTATCATTACCTAAAGATGGTAAATATTGTCGTAATCTATCAAAAGCTTGATTTAAATTTTGCATACGTCTACGTTCTCTTGCATTGGCAGCTAATCTTCGTTTTTTCTTAACAACAGGCGAAACTTGTTTTCCCCGTTTTCTTTTACCGTTATTACACCCATTTGTCATTGAATTATTGGCAGTTTGAATCACAGTTGTTGGAATATCATTTGAATCATTAGCTTCTAATCCAGTGTCACTTAAGTTATCATCTAGATATTCGTCATCATTTAAAAAATCAATATCTTCGTTATCACAACTTTCATCAAAAAATCCGGCATCAGTAAAATCAAAGGTAGTGAATTCGTTATGTGAAATTATATTTGTATTGGTGTTATTTTGATTTATTATCGGAGTATTTGACATCTCAACTTTAATTTTATTAACTGGAACTAACGGTTGCACAATAACTGGATTTGAATTGTTAACTGGAACAGTTTTAGTACTCCGTTTGATATATGATCTTTTCTTAACTGGAGGTACAACAGCAGTATTTAAAGCACAACCCATTGATGATGTATTTGAAAGGGCTGGGGATACTGCTGGATTATATTGTTGAAATTGGGTTGGGTGTTGCATTTGTTGATGATTTTGTTGGTGAGGTGCACTGGTTTCATAAAAATTTCCATGCGTATTGTGATTCAATGGATTTATTATTGCAGATGGTAACATTTGATTCATATCAACAAATTCAGGACTTGATGAACGATAACTAGCTGGTGATGGAGTATTCCAACCATCTGAATATGATCCGGCACTATCTACTAAATGCGTTTGTTGGTTATAAGCTGTTTGATGTGTAATATATTGTCCTTGAATATTATTTGATAATCCATAGTTTGGCATTGAATTAGTTTGTGTTGAATATAAAATTTCATCGACAAATTTTGGTTCAGTTTTTAATTGAACTGGTAAATTTGAATCATAATAATACCGATATATTTCATTTACCGAACTCATTTTAATTTTTTTTTTATTGTTTTTATTTTATTTGAAAATTTTTAAAAGTCACTGGTTTCACAATTTATAAATTTTCAAAAAATTTATTTATAATTTTTATTTTAATTCTCTTTTCTTTTAATCGTATCCTTAGAAAACGCAAAACAATTCTGACTGTAAAATTACTCTTTGCGTCAGTTTTTATAGTTGGCATGTCAGGTACAAAAATCCCCTCTACCTTAGGTAAGCACGTGCCTTTAAACCAATCACATCGAGCGCCAGCCTATGTATTTACTTATAATTTCTTTCTCTGGATTGGATGCCTTTAAGGTTTTTATATGTATAAGTGTGTAATAAAATGAAACAAAGTAATTTTTATGTTGCTTTTGCGTGTTGGTAATTTATCCTTTACACTTTTTTTTCGTAGTTTAGTGAGAATGTATTCAGATTTTATTTACCTGTATTTACCTTGGAAAATAAAAAAAGATACGATAAAGCATAACACAAAAAACAAAATAAAATAAAACTCTGAGTTATTATTGTTAATGATGGGAATTTTTGGGATAAAATTTTGTACTTTCCGACAGAGAATCTTTAAATCATATAAAATTTTATTAAGAGTACAGGTAAACAAGATCCAGACTGGGATGCTGGGAATATATTAGTTTAGCAAGAGGTACTAAAGGAACTTTTTGTCTATCGTAAAATAGTTTTATAATAAATTTAATTAATATTGAACTTTGGTAAATGTAGGGAAGAAATAAATAGGAAGTAGTTTTAAATAAAAATTTGCAAAACTATAAAATAGTTAGTACCGATCCTAAGATATATTTATATATAGTTGTAACGCTAAGAGAATCCAAAGATTTGTGAAATTGCAATGTAGAAACCTTTCCCCTAAACTTTAATGTTTGTACTACTTTTAGTAGTAGCTTAGAAGTAAGAGTGAATTTATTTTGGGGCTGCGATTAAGGATAAGAGCGTCGATACGAGCATAGCGTAGAAAATTTATATTTTTTATTGATGATCAAAGTGATGCTCCAATATAAACACCTCTATATGATAATCGTTTATCATGATAAGTTCTAATATCACAGGTCCAACATAAACGCGCACTTAAATTTTATATTTACAGAAAAAGGAAATCTGATTTTTATCTATAAAATACACTTTTTCAAAAATATTAAAATAACTAGGAATGAAATTAAAATTAAATTATCATTAAAATTTTCTGAATAATTAAATCAAATTGGATTTTCCTACATATAAAATATAAAGAATTCCCAGAGAATAATATTGACATTTAAATTTCTTTGTTAAAGGTAAGTTTTACCTGAAAAAATAATTTTGTAAATTTTAATTTAACAACTTTTAAATGTTTACAACTTTTTAAGATTTAACTACCATATTATAATAATTGTTTTTTAGAATATGCGCTTAGATTTACTATGGTAATATACTGACAATCAATATAGGTGTTAAAGAGGTACATCTGATCTATAATATAAAAAAAAATACAATTTTACACCTTGGGACTTACCGTATATTGTAAAAATAATAATTACTTAAAAATCTTTATCTTTTATTATCCATTTGAGTCATAAAATTTTAATACATTGTTAAATACCTATATGGTGTAAGTGTATAACGCCTTTTCAAAAATTGTCACTCCAGGTCTCATATGTGAAATATGTGAAATGATAATATTATGTGAAGGATGCGGGATAAAAATTAGTTTCTAAAGATTACAAACTTTGGTTCTTGAATATTAAAAAATAGTTTTCTTTTGTTATACCTATACGTATATAGGTATTTAATAGTGAAATCGTTAAAAATTGGAAAAACCTAAAAAGTAAACTTTCCAGGAACATCATAGACTGCAGTTAGTGAAAAAAATCTTTCAAACCTTAATTACAAAGAACCTAAATTTTTAGCACATTCTTTCAGAATTGTAGTAGATTATTTTTTTTAATTTACTAAAATATACATATAGTATGTTATGTACATATATTTATATATATCTATCACAGCATGTTTTAGCACTGAGTTCCAAATTTTGAGAAATAATTTAAATTTGAAATTAATTTTAAAATAGATAGACAATTTTTCATTTATGGTATAGAAACTTGAGTAATGGATTAAAAAATAGTTTGGGAAATTACAAAACTTTTAATTCTAAAGTTTCCTATTGAAGTTTTTATTCCTTAATTAATAAAATCACGAAAATTAAAACATATTAGGAGGATGTTGCGGAATATATTTTTCAGTTTCATGCTTTCGCAAACGAATTTTCGCTGAACATAATAGATTTATTGAATAATATAACTCACAGATATACAATACCATATAACTCAAATAAAAAATTATAACAATAACGTAGTGCTATTTCATATTTAACTTTTATGTGGAATGTTCCGAAATGCACATATACGACCCTTACCACTATTAATACATACCTCTAAATTTTTTTAATCCGAATTTTCAATACAATATTTTTGCTAGGAAGACAAATAAAAAGAATTCTATTAATACCAAAAATATAAATTAATTCTGGCTTGCATTTCCTTTTGCAAGCTCTACTGCTTTAATTTGCGCAGGCTATATGTATGTTCGTCGGTCACCACGATACAAAGTAAAGGAGCTAGGATTTTGAAATTTTCACAAATTCGTTTTTATGCAACAGCCGTCATCGCTATTATAATCCAGCCATTTTGGTCCTCGGGTTTGAGTACCTGCCATACAATTTCTTTTTTATATGAGCTTTACTCGATACCTATTGAATCTAGGAGTCTGAAATTTTGCCAAAAATAGTTTAGTGTTTTGTTGACCAAAGTGTTTGCAAAGTTTGGTTGTTCTAATGCAGTGGGCTCGAGTAGCTGCCATATAAATCCTTCTTTTATATGAGTATTACTCTACACATAATAAAGTTGGGTGTCTGAAATTTTGCCAAAAATAGTTTTGGCCAAAGTTTTTGCAAAATTTGGTTGTTCTACTGTAGTGGGTTTGAGTAGTTGCCATACAAACTTATATTTCATATGAGCATTGCTATGTTCGTTTTTGTCTTAAATTTCCAATTGTTCTTTGCGGTTCATTTCTTCGCCTCCGTTTCATTGGGAAATAATTTCTTCTTGTTGCAAAATGAATTAATAAAGTGTAATGGATTCACACCTCCCATACCATTACACTAGCTGGAAACTTTACCGTTCGTTTTAAGCAATCTGTATGATATGCTTTATTCTTTTGTCGAATTACCCTTGTTATCTCATCACCCACACGGTGGTCCTAATTAGGAAACACCCTTTATAATGTTTTTTGTTTTATTTTTGGTTCCTTAAAGTTCTACGGTGGTTGGGCTTGTTATTCCAAGACTTCGATTTTATGAAATTGTTGCATTATAAAGCTTTAGATGAAGTTTTTAAGCTTCTTTAGTTTTAGAACTAGTTTCAAAACTAATTAAAACAATATTTTCAATCAATTTTAAAAGATTTTTACGTTTAATGATAAGTTATTAAATTAATTAAAAACTGTTATTGAAAAATCCATTGCATTGTTCAGTCGTTTCATTTATTTTTTTATTTATTTATATATAAAAAAAATCAATTATATCAAATTACCTAAATTAACAATTTTTAATAATAATTGCTTCAATTAACTACAAATGAACTGTTAAATTTAACACTTTTTTCCACCAATTTTTTATCTTAAGATTTTTTTTATTTCTTATTGTTCCAACAGATAAATTTAATCCACCAATAAAACTTTTTTTTTTTAAATCATAATTTTAAAGTGTTTTTTCTTTGCTAATTGTTTCAAAAAAAAAAAAATGTATTAATTTAATAAAAATCCAACTTTATTTTATTAAGACGCATTAAAAAACAATGCTAATACCACTAAAAAAAAAAGTGAAATTTTCCCTTATAAAGAAAGACAAAATAATGAGAGCCGTTGAATAATTTATTGGGTTAAAATTGCATGTTGAATTATTATAAAGTAAAAATTTTTATATCTCATATTCTTATGACCAGAAATTAAGAAAAAACAGCTATTTGTTTTGTTTTTTATTTAAACTAATTCCATAATTTTGATGAAAAAGACCCCCAATCTTGCAGATTTAACTAAAAGCACGTATGTAAATTGATATTTTAATATCACATCACTATACAACTCTACTACTATCACAATATCATCACTGCCATTTTACTAATCGACTTGTCTTAAATACCATTTAACTCACCTCTTTAATTTATTTGGTCCTGGTTTTTATAGCGGTCTTCCAAAAAAACAAAAAATTAAAAAAAAACTTGTTAATTTATATTGGTAGTATTTAAAATTCATTTAAAAAATTAATTCCTTTAAGTTAAAAATGCAAAAGATTATGAAAATATATAAAAATTAATATAAAGAAGACTTATTTTTTTAGGAGCCAAAATAAAGTCTTCAAAGTTAAAAAAAAAAAGAACACAAAGAAGACAAGATCACATCAGAAGTTCAGAGACAGAAGCTGAGTTGATGCGTAAAAAAAGTTGATGTCTTACGGGTAGAAATCACTGTTGAATGTCGATTTAAACAATGACTTATTTGTGAAAAATTCACAAAAATCTTGTAAAATGTAATTTAAGACAATTTTCTTTTTTTTTTCTTATTATTTTTTATAGTTGTTTTTTTTTTTAGTCGAGTTCAATAAAACTTCTTTAATGGAGCGATAAACTGCTAGGCGATTGACAACTAAGCAAAAAACTTAAAAATATTTATACATACATATATGCATATGTATTGAAGATATTTGATACATTGAATTAATCCACCAAATATTCGTTTATTATTTTTTTGTGACAAAATAATTTTAAATTTGTTTTTGTTTTGCTTGAAAATTAAAATTTAAGAATAATTAAAAACAAATTTCCCATAAAATGGTTTAAAATTGCGTTTGTTGTTGTAAAAAAAAATCTTAGCGATTTTAATTGAAATTCAATTATTTATTAAATTGTCGTTGTAATTACGTTACTAAACAGGTAATAAAAAAAACACAAAAGTTTTTTAAAAAAAGCACATTTTCAAAATTATATAGTATTTACAAGTATAGTATATTTAATTTTCGGAATAAATGTGCACTGGTGGCTAAGTTACTGATTTATAAAAATGGGAAAAGTTTAAGCCCTAATAGCCCTTCAATGGAAGGTTCCCAAATTTTTACTAAGCAAACTTATGATGATTTTCTAGGATCTAACACCAACGTCCTCCTTCCGAGATTTTGAGGTTTTAAGAATTAAATTCTTCCCTCAAAATTTGGATTATTTTTAGAATTTTATTATCTAAACAAAAATGGTTAAAACTAACAGACACTTTCTTCAATCTTAAGAACTCCTTTTAATTGTAAGAAAAACCTTTAACATAATTTCGAAAAATAGTGTTGGAGCTTTAAATTTTGTGTATTACTAAAAATTAAATAGGACAGGTATTTATGTTACAGTTCTTTAGCTCCTAAACAAGGGACGTGACCAAAAAATCTTTTCCTACTAATACTAGAGTCTAACTTTAAGTCTAACTAAGACTCCAGCTTTAACCGTTTTGAAGATATGTGGGGCCAAATATTTTTAAAAATTTGAGTTTTGCATAATAGTAAAAAATGAAAATCTTTTATTATAAATTTTAAAAATCATAAAAATTTTAAAAATGCGCTAAAAACCACGAACAACAATTGCTCCGTGTTTAATAGAATCAATTTCTAACTATGTTAATTATAGTTTGTTATTTTATTAGAATTAATTAATTTTAAATCAGAGAACTATTAAGAAAATGCATTGTTACTCTAACGAGGAATTAAGTATTTTATTAGCCAAAAAGATGAAGGAATTAAGTATTTCATACTTTCATATTATTTTGAAAGTACCTGATTAGTTTCAGAGAAATTAGGTTGAGAACTTTGTATGGAAGCTTCCTAAAAACGAAGCTTCCTAAAAATTTGAGTTAATTTTTTTATTTAACTTGATTTATTGCTTGCCATATTATATTACTTACAAATTTTAAATTTCAAACATTTAGTTTTGGTAGATGCAACGATTTGTTCTCTGATTTTAGCAATTTCTTCAGGAGCCACATTAAATTTTGAATCAGAATAACTTGAACTTTTGCAGATCCCCTTGCTTTTATTACTTTATATTCAAGTATTAGTACTAAGATATGTACAAAGTTTCCTACATTTTGGATGATATCTACCAGAAGCCGCGTTCCGATTGTAACTAAATACAAGAGGGAATCTAAAAATTATTTCAATAAGATTATAACAATTTTAATTTTTAAAACCATCATGCTGGTGGACAGACGGACAAATATGGGAATACGGATTTACTTTATTCGTTGCTTATTCAATCTATGTACGTTACGTACATATATAAATTCTAATTTAATGCGTTAGAAACGTTTATTTGTTAAAATTAATAAAAATAAATTTTAATTGATTGACTAATTAATGACTTTTAATAACTCATAAATCATTAATGGCTGTATTAGAATAAATGGATTAAAAAACTGACTTGAATGATTTTATTTCATCAAATTTAATATTTTGACAAAGTTTCTCATACATCTAAAAATTTGAAAAATTATATCGAATTATCACGTCGAATTGTATTTTATTTTTAGGAGTTGTCTTTTCAAGTCACGCTAAACTGTAAATGAATTGCTTTTAAAGAACGCGATGGAGAAAAATTAAATTACAACAAAAACAAAAAAAGAAAATTGAAGTAACAATGATCCTTCCAAAAATATCTTTTTCCATTGTAAACAGTACCTTTGTATACTTAAAATAAATCTAATCCTTTCTTAGTCAGCAATATCATCAACATCATAATCATCATCAATATCATTGCTTTCTTCTTTTATAATTATTTCATTTGGAAATTTTTTTATAACTCATCTCATTTTTCTTCCTTAAATCCGATCAGATCAGATCTTTATAAGAGACTAAATTATTTAAAATTTTTAAGGTTTTAGTTTCATATTTTTGAACTTTAATGGATCAAGTAAACGGTGGTCCATTCACTCTTCTACTTTAATTTCTCTTCAATTTCTGGTCCAGTGAATTAATTTGAATTTTTTTTTTTATTTGTTTTTTTATTGGATATCCTATAGGTTAAGAAAAAGGTGAGGTACATATTATTTACGTTCCTGAAATAAATCAGGGTTACAAAAGCTTCTCATTTATAACTGGAATAGAATGAAATTATAAGTTTGTGTGTATGCATATATATATATATGTATACATACTTTATATACATTTTTATACAGTTATCTTAAAAAATATTTTTTAAGAAAAATTCAAATTCACTTAAAGTTATGTTTTTATCTTCATACTTATTAGTATTACACATTGGCTTAACATTTAATATTTTTTCGTAAAATGATATTTGAGACCTCCCTTAATTAATCCTTTATAAATATATATATATATATATATATATATATTTAAATTACGTATGTTAGTTTGTATATGCATATAATTCATAATAGTTTTAATTTTCAAGATTTACCACATTTTTATAAAATAAAAAAACTTTACTGAGTTTTAAATATTTAAAAATAATTAAATTAAATTTGTAAATTACGAATATAAGTATACTTTGCTTTTCTTAAAATCCATTATTCGAAATTATTTTATATTTCACGGTGTTCATTCAATTTAGTCGTCCATATAAATTTGCAAAAAATTTTTAGTATATAATGTACACCTAATTCATAATGAACCCAATCACATTACTTTAATAAATATTGTATTCAAATGTTTCTGAAACATTCCAAATGAACAGTTTGACGACTAAATTGCAGTAGTTAACCGATTCTTAAAATTTAATCGGTTAAAATTAATCTGATGATCAACAATTATTAAGAAATTTCAAAATAAGTTTGGCCCTATTATGCAAATATAGAAGGGATTTTTTTTTAAATGTAAAAATTAAAAATAAATTTAAAGTTATAACAGATAAAGTTTTATTTATTTTATTGTCATCGTTTATTCGTGATTTATTGAACGCAGTATAACATTAAACCATTAAATCTTTTTCAATAGTTAATAAGTCCTGTTTACCGAATTTTAAGTTGACTTCTTTCGGAAAATTGAAACACATATGGTACAGTAATGTGCTTCACAATTTGGCGATGCGAATTATAAAATAATTCTTATTAAGAGTTCTAGTAAGAAAAAGCTAAGTTTTTAATTTCATCTGAGGTTCTATAGAACAAACAATTAGCTCGTTCATTTCGGTAGAGACTTAATGATCGTCTGACTTGAGTGACACCGCGTAAATCAAAATTAAAGCAATAGTGATAATGTGCAAAATTATTTACTAGGTAAATTTATATTTCTGATTTACGAGATATCACTTGAAGTCAGACGCGATGTTTTTTTAGATGTCTTGAACGATACCAACAGCTATTTTTGGTTACTTATCCAGATACTGAATAGCGGTGTTGGATGCTCCAACAGATATGCGGGAATTATATATGCAAATACATTCCCAAGAAAAATGCAAGGTGCAGAATCGCTTCGCTTAGTTGATAACAGAGAACATTGAGTTTTTGAAGTATTAAGACTTACCCTGTTCATGGGGAACCACTCTTGCACTCATGAATTATTGTAAGATTATTAAATTTAAAAATCTTGACTTCTCTGTTCTGGAATGTTAAGCCTTCAGAGCAAATAGTGATTGTTAAAGTTGAAACTTAGATCAATCTGAACGATTTGGACTTTCTATTTATGTTAAAAATAAAATTTCACAAATATCTTTTTAAAAAAGTCAACTTAGTCGTCAACTAAATTCGAATCAATCAAATTCTTTTAAAATCCATAGTGTTTTATAAATTCATTTAAACAAAAATGGAAAAACTTTATTTTTGGGGGAACTGAACACAATACGAATTTTAAAGTTAAATTCAAAAGACACAATAATGAGCCTGTAAGGTAAATTCAAAAATTAAAAAAAAAAATATAATGGCATTAAGAAATTTTTCAAAATAAAAATGTACTGTAAATTTAATTCTCTATTTCCTTTTTAATCGGATCGTAACTTAATCAGACGTGCGAAATATAAACACTAAAGCATTAGGCACCACTTATCTTATGTTTTATTTTGTTTTATTTCTAGAAAATTAATTAAATTGGATCGAAATCTGAAAACCTATAATTTAACTTAACTGGTCAACAATAGTTTAACTTAACTGGTCAACAATTCAGCTAATATTGAAGGAAACAACAAAAGAGATGATATCTTCAAAAGAATCTAAAAAAAAATTGCTATTTCCAGCATTCATTTATTTTTTTTTTTTGAATCTTTAGTTTGGCTTTCAATATTATAAGTGTGCTCAACTTAATATGTAAAATTTATTTGGATTTGGATTGGGTCAGGGGTCAATTAAATGATAATTGTATTACTTACGATTACTTGTTTCATAGTAACAGAATTATTGAAATGAAATTTTTAAAAAAAGGGTTCTATGAAATTGGTTGTTCAACTTTTGTGGTTTCCAAATGGTAATGGAAATGTTAAAATGTGTATTTGTATAGCAATTTTGCTTAGTCATACATAAGGAATTTAAAGAAAATTTATTTTTTATAATGAATGTTGTAAGAAATGTTTATTGCAATTGTAACTCACAATTATACGAAAAAGTTGTACTTGCAAAATGTTTAAAGGTAAAGAATGTAAGCACTTTAATTTTAAATTCTGACCTATTTTCATTGCATGAATCATTTTTGGTATGTCCTGATTTAACATCAGGTGTTTCAAATTACTGAAACCCATAAGAAAAATTATAAATAAATGATTTATAAATGTTGAATTGAAATCCTTGTTTTAGTTTATGTATTGGCTAGAAGAAAATTTTTTTACACTATTTTGATCCAGAAAATGGTGAATACACAGTTAACCAATTTTAATAACCGCTATATATGAAGAATATATTAAGCTGTTGGTATATATTGCTTTTGCACCAAAAATTGGAATCTGCGATTTTTGCAAATATACATTTCTCCGCTGCACAGAACCCAAAAACCTTGGTTTTTGTAATCTTCGTCTGACGGATGAGCGGAACGTTCGAAAATGAAAACAAACTTCGTCTAACGGCCTAAACGGATGAGGGGAAAGTTCCGAAATATATATAAGGTTTTTTTGAATTTATAAACTTTTTTATAGAAATAAATTTATTAAATTAATGTTGTTACACAAAAGTCGGTACAAGGTAAAAAATCTTTGAAAGAAATTTTGGATTACGTTTTCCCTGAAACAGCGGTTGGTACTGTGGTGGATACAGCACATTTTTTATCTTTACGATATCCTTGTATTTATACCCGTGCATACATATATGACATCGGGTATATTAGATTTGCTCCTCCGTTTGTAACGCATCGATCTAGACGAGCTAGATATAGTGTCAAGGGTACGTATCGGCTCAGAATCGAAAAATTAGTCGATCTAGCTATGTGTGTCTGTCCGTCCGTCCGTCCGTCCGTGTGTCAGCACGATAACTCAAAAACTAAAAGGGCTAGAGTCTTGAAATTCACACAAAGTGATTTTTAGACAATTTCTAGGTTCCCTATTGTTTTTGGTTAAAATCGGACCATGTCTTCGGGGAGCTGCCATACAACTTTTTTGCTCCAATATGAATTTCTTCAAAAGTAATTATACTACGAGAATGAAAATTACACACGGTTAGTTTTATAATGACTCCGGCACTTATATGAAGTTTCAAAATGTTAGGATCCCATTTTCGGGGGGCTGCCATACAACTTCTTTGCACCAATATGAATTTCTTCAAAACTAATTATACTACGCGGATGAAAATTACACACGGTTAGTTATATAATGAATCGAGCACTTATATGAAGTTTCAAAATGTTAGGGCCCCATTTTCGGGGGGCTGCCATACAACTTTTTTGCACCAATATGAATTTCTTCAAAACTATTTATACTACGGGGATGAAAATTACACACGGTTAGTTTTATAATGACTCCGGCACTTATATGAAGTTTCAAAATGTTAGGGCCCCATTTTCGGGGGACTGCCATACAACTTTTTTTTTTTGTTTTTTTTTTTTTTTATTTTTTTTTTTTTTTTTTTAAGCTAAAGTTATGGGACAATGAATGAAAATTTTGTTTTTTGTTTTGTGATTTGTTTTTTTTTTTTGTTAATTTTTTTTTTTTTTTTTACGTCAAAATTATGGGATAATGAGTTAAATGTATAAGGGAAGTAAATTACGGTTTATTTTATACACAATAGTGGGTATGCACGGGTATCTAAAAGTTGACAAGGGCAACTATAATCTTCCTCGTTTTTTATATTATTTGAACAATTTGAACATTGGTTTATATTTTTAAAATAATAAATATAAAATTTTGAAAAAATTCCAAAAGTATGAATAGTGTTTTTGAAACATTATCAGACTTGAAACATGATTACAATGTGAACTTAACTTAAAAAGTTGATGTTGCCGTAGAATCAAATGAAAATACGTGTCACCAAATTTAAGAAATTTAATGATGAATTGATCTATTAGAGTTCAAACATATTTAATAATCTTTGAACAGATAAGATCACATTTATGATTTAATTCGAATAAAATTCATCAATTTGATATTCCTTAAAGTATAATATATCAAAATAAAAACAAATTTGATTAAATTAAATATAAAAATCAAATAAAAATTGTATGCCCATCAATCCAATATTTTAAAAAACTAAAACGATTATAATAATTATGTACACAAAATGAAAGAAGGTATTTTAAAAACAAAAAAACTGTGTTTAATGAAAGAGCGCAACGCGAAACGATCAGTATAGCACAAATATACGTAAACTTGTATATATTTATAGTAAATAACATTGAATTAAGCAATTAGAATGTCAAAAAAAGACAAGAAAGCAGCAAAAAAATTTGCAAATTTTTATTCGCCTGTTTTTTTTAGAAGTTTAAAAACCTTCTGAACCCTCACGTATTCAAAAACATTCAACCAGATTATATTGAACAAACACTTTATTTTTTTTTTTAAGATTTATTTTTAAAATTGGTTTAATATTTTGGGTTTATCCTTCTTTGAAAAATCATTCATATAGTTCATTATATATTAGAACCTTATGATATCGTATTTTGTCGATCAAAGATCAATCAAATTTATTAAACACATATCCTTTTAAATTAGCGCGAAAAATAACGCGATTGTTTTTTTTTATGCAAGCTTATTATTATTATAGTAAGCTTATCTTAAGAAACAAAAAAAAAGGGGGGCGTTAAAAAAGGTGTAGAAACGGTTTATGAATCCTGATGATGTGCTTCTTCAGTAAATTCGGTTATAATTTCACATGAATGTTTGTTTGATGGTGATGATTATTGGCGCGATATATGGGATGAGATCACGCTATGTATTGCAAGTTAATTTTGTTTCTTTCATATCCAGAATCTGATTTGAAGTTTTGAAAATGCTGAATATTTTTTGATGAGAAAATTGGATAACAGGAAATTTAAATTGATGAAATAAAACATTGTTGTTGCAATAAAGATTAAAAAATTTATTAAACAGGATATTGACAGGAAATTTTTGTTTTATAATTAATGGCGGACGTTTTTTTTTTTAAATATTAATTTGAGCCGTTTAAACAAACAAACACAATATTTGTGTGTTTTATTTTAATCTTAAATTATAATTTGGGCGGGTTGGTTTTTTTTTCTCTGAACTTTTAAGTAAAAGTTTTGAACTGTTTTTATCAGGTAATAAAATTGTGTTCACGCAAAAAGTTATTAATAAAAACAGTGTTCTAAATAATATAAAATGAGGGGAACAGTAGTGTAGACTGGTTCAACTCTAGGATATTCACACGAACGTTAAATAAACATATTATGATGCTTTTAGAAACTTTTAACAAAAAATCAAATATATAATCTATCGGGCTCAGTTATCTTTGTTGGACAGCTATTCGAACCTCTTGCACTAGACCGACTATGGTTTATACAAACGTTGGCCATTAAACTTAACTTAACAAAATATTAAGTTATACCTATATTAAGAAAGAATTTATATTGCAGCTACTCAACGCCCTTAACAAACTGGTTGAATTTCAATAGGAACGACCTTTCTTTTATAAAAACGAATTTGTCAAAATTTCTGAATCTTATGCTTCTTTATTTTGGAGTTTTCGTTCAGACAGACTGGTAGATTGAATTACATGAATCTAGATCGACTTACTTTTCGTTTCTGATCCGATTCATACACTTAAGTCTTTATCTGACTCTTCCTCCTTTACAGCATCACAAACATAATGGTAAATTTAGTATGCCGTAACCTTAGAACTATATTGTATCGTTAGGGTATAAAAATCGTGCAAAAATAAATCGAATGTAAAGAATTATAAGAAAGCTTTATAAAAAAGACTTTTCTTTCAAAGCTTTTAATTTCAATCCATTTAAAAATTTCTAAAAACTTTCTACAATTACCGATTTTTGTCAAATTTAAACTGAGTGTATTTTCTACTTAACATTATTGGAATTATTTATTAATAACATATATCCGACCTTTATTTTTTTATTTGATCATATCGAAAAATATCTTAAAGTTCTTACAATAAGTAAAATGTATTTCTCACGGTCCAAATCATGCAATATTAAATCCGGAAGTACAATTAAATTCAAATAAAGATTAGTTCCAGGAAATCAACAGCATCTCATAAATAAAACCAAGACATAAAAATAATGTTGATTCATCCAAACTGTCTTATATGTAAGAAAAAGATCTCAATATTAAATTTGAGATGTGAAAATTGGAAAGATTTTCAAAGACAGATCTACCAACCGCGCGTTAAAAAATAAAACAAAAACATTTAAAAAATAATTTTATGAAATTAATTTCCATATTTCTTTAGTTTTAATTTCATTCGTCCTTAATTTTATTAATCAAGTGCAAGATCCTTAATATTTTATCATTATTTTATATACAATTGAATTAAATCCCCGTGTAGTTACCACCTGCTGGGCTATTCTTTTTAATATAAAAAAAATATTTTTTTTGAAAGGACATACTTTACAAAGTTACCAATGTTTTAAAGACCCTTGAAATGTCTATTCTGATAATTAAGTAACATATTTCTTAAATAAAAAAAAATTAAAGGTATTACAACACTTCTGAAAAAAAGAAATAAAAATTATCAAACCAATATACAAGTAGCATATCAGATCGTTATCAGGACAATTCGATGATATTTGATGACGATTTTATCAATACTCGCATACAAATAAAACAAAATACATCGAATATTCAGAATAAATACATTTTAATTCAATTATAATAAGAAAAAATATATTTTTTCGAAAAATTACAATGAAAACAGACAGGATCAAGATTATATTAAAAGCAAATTAAAATAATTTATTACCTTCAAGTAATTCAAAAAAAACTTAAGAAAAATATTTAAAAAAATTTTGCTTGGTACCAAAATTGAAAGTTGTATAGATGCAAAGATACATATTGATATTGTTCTCTTTTTTTATTAAGTGAAAGTGATAAAATAAATACTTTTTTCAATAGTGTTTGCTCTTAAGTTTTGAACTAAGTGTGATGTAACTATTTTCATATACCTTAGGTAGTCAAACTTTGAGGTATATTTTGCCTTTGTAGTTTAGGCCGTCCTGCATCTCGCTTTTCAAAAATTCTTAAAAATTTTTCTGTTAAAGTCTAGTTGGGCTAGGATCTTCGAAATTTTGAAAAAGATAATATTTTCAGATCGACTCAAGGGATTGTGTACATCCCATATACCAAAAAAAAAAGTTTTCTCGTAATAAATAGACAATTATCATTTTTTGAGTCCATTTACTGAGAACATTGTTTATACGATTTGTTTAATTCTTGAAATTAAAGGAAGAAATTATTGTTGATTGAAATTTCGAACATTGAACATTGGGAGATCGAACATCTAAGATTAACATTTTTATGATCCCAAGAAGTTTTTTTAGCACTTTATAATTTATCTGCAGACTTCTCTGCTTGTATGTACGATATCATCAAGTTAGATAAGAAAGTTATGGTTGAGGAAAATTGTTCATTAGAATTTCGAACATCAAACAGTAGAAGATCGAACATTCAAATTTTTCTGGTCCCAAGAAGTTTTTTGTTATAAGTTGTCTGCAAACTTCTTTGTTTATACACACAATATCATCAAATAGAATATAGTTGAAAAGATCTTCACGAACTCTAATGTTTTTGCTTGTAATAGAGAATTCAATGCTTGAATACTGAAAGAGTTTTAAAGCCTTTTCGGTAGTCCATTATATAATTCATTATATGCCGATTAAAATAGAGATTAAATAAGAGACCTGTTTGTTCAAAACCTTCATTCGGACCACTTTTTTATACAGAACATTGATGGTGCTATTCTACTTTGAAAATTTAAAAAGTTGGAATTTTAAAAGTAATAATATATTTAACAACTAACATAGATTACCTAAATACCAAATTGTTGCTTCTAAAAAATATATTTGTGAAAGCTTTTTAAAGTGTGGTTTCCTTATAAACACTTATAATTCTATCACTTTTATAAGTTTTACTGATTAATTTACTTCACAAAATTTGAATGAGAAGGATGCAGTTTTAAAATTTTCCGTATCATAGTTTCAGAAACATCCGTCATTGATTAAAACCACACCATTTATTAAAATCATTTAGTTGTTAGCAATGGCCTATTGTGGTTCTATTGAAAATACAAAATAAATCTTAAAAATAATTTGTATTTCAATGTAATAGATATTATTTTATATATATATATATATATGTATTTTAAAGTGAAAGTCAATACATTGTTTAAGTTGACTTTTTCTAACAACAAAAACAAAATTTCAAAAGAGGTGCAAACGAATTTAATATCTTTTAAAAAATTGTTTTATTTAATTCTCATCATAAATTACGCCATATATTAATAACTGTCAAAAAATTATTTTTAAAAATCTCCAGTTACATTGTTTAAAATAGTTCGCAAACCTTCTTTACTTCTACTAAAAAAAAAAATTTCGAAATTCAACAAAAAGGATTCTATAACAAAAATGTTACAAATATTTTAAAATAACCAAAATATGGTATTGTGAACACTGATACTTTTGTTCAACCTACATATCTACTGATTTTTAGTGTGTATTCAAAAATTATTTTAGATTACACCGCAAACGACTAACTATTACATTTTATAGCCTTTTGTTGTTTATGTTTTATTATCTTGTCCTTACAAGTGTACAATCTTTGAATTATTATTGAAAATTGTCTTCGAACTTCAGTAGCAAAATCTTTTGATTCCGTGAAATAGGTTAGGAATTGTCATAAGATAAAGAATATAATACAACAGCAACAACAAATAAAAAATCCTTTTTCAAATATTTAAGGACACTTTTGAACTAAATACATATGTTCAAAAGAATTAAATACCTGTTAGTTTTATTCTGTATTGTTTCGAGTTTGTAAATCATTTTGTATAAAATTTAAAGCAACTTGTAAATGGGTGTTACTGTTTTGATTCACAGCGGTTTCAATAAAACAAAACACAAAACATTTTTATTTTCGCGGATAAATTTTGAAAATAAAAACAAATAAAGATTTTAACTACTGATTCTGTTGCTACTGAATCCTGAATAAAAATTTAAAAATAAAAGAGAACAATTTCGATCCATTTTTCTTAATTTCCCAAGATCTTCTTGGATCTGATGACATTATACAAATGCAATAAATTAAAAAATGAGTACAAAAAAGTTCCCTAAGCAAGTAGAACAGATGAAGAAAGATCAGAACAGAAGAGGAAATATATACAAATGTATATTCAATATTAAATTTTATTATTGACTTTAAAAATTTATTACATCCCATTTCATTGATTAATTACGATTGAATTTATTCGATAAACATTTATTTTACAAGAAACGATATCAGTTTGTCTGGCAATTAAAATTAATGCTATTTTTAAAACAAGATAAAGATAGAGATAAAGATTTTGATCAGATAAATACAATTTTTTATATATTTCTAGCTAGTTTTAAATTTATTAGGATGTAAAATGTTTAGAAAAAGAGTTTATATACAAAGAAAATGGATATTCCGGAAATGCAGAAAATTTCCAATTTGCCAAAGTTTTACAAAAAACAATAAATGAAATAAGTTTTGATCTAACAAATGTTTTATATAAAAAATTACTGAGATCATCTGTGAGTTGTAACAATCTAACAGAAATTTACATATAAATGAAAAAAATTTTTAGGTTATTAGGTTAACTCTTATTGTAAACAAATAATCCTTTAAATAGTTAATTTAAAATTTTCAGTCAAACAGTTTTTAAAATGAAGAAGTTTTGTTTCAAAACTTTTTTTAAGTCAAAGTAGTTTCATTTTGACCGGAAACAATCAAGCAATCAAGCATAATTCAACATGGCTTGTTGATGTATAACCTTTCTTTCAAATAACCCCAAAGAAAACAGTCTGGTACTGTTACATCCAATGAACGTGAGGGCCAATTGAAATTGCTTCTGCGCGAAATAATACTTTCACCAAAGAGGTCTCGTAACAGAGTCATTGTGTCGCTTGCAGTGTGGAATGTGGCTCCATCTTGTTGGAACCACAACTGTGGATGGTTTTATACAGATGGCCTAAAAATTTTTCCAGCATCGTTCGATATTCAGCACCAGTAATCGCAATTGAGACGCCATATGCATATTCAAAGAAATATGGACCAATGATCCTTTCAGACAATACACCGCACCAAACAGTACACTTAAGTGGGTGTAATTGTCGCTGATGAACGGTTCTAGGATTCTCCGTAGGCCATATCCTGCAATTTTGCTTGTTTACAAAACCATTCAATTGGAAATAGGCTTCATCGCGCATTATTAAATTAAAATTTCAAATTTTAATTCAACATTAGATTTTCAAAATAAAATTCAATAATTGTTGATCGCTATTCTGTTGTGTAAGGTTCCATTTCCCATTCCCCAAGTTTTCTTCACAAAATTCTGATATAAAAATAAAAAATATAAATAAATTTAAAAAGTTATTAAACATTCAAACCATATCGGTCGTTTTGCGCCATCCTGTAGGTCAATAAAAAGAAAAGCAAACATTCGTCGACATATTCCATGACCAAATGAATATTTTTGTTAAACTTCAAGAGGTAAATTATATGCAAATATAATGCGTATATATGGGTAATAATGGGTACTTGATAAATGTTTAATTTTTTATGCAATATATGATATGCAATTTTTTAGGACAGTATAAATTTGCTCAGAGATTTCTTATGTCTGTAAAGTAATTTAATATTATAAAACCCCTTATTGAATTATACTTTTTAGTACATTTTCAAAAAATTTTGTAAAAATGTGCCTATATAGCTTCACTTTGTCCGTCCGTCTGTCCGTCCGTCCGTCCGTCCGTCCGTCCGTCCGTCCGTCCGTATGTTTACAAAAACTTTTACACCGTTTGAAATAGAGTAAAGAAATTTTAACCATGGGTAGTTTTAGCAAAAAAAATTATTTCGTAGAAGAATTTTTTTCTGTAGCCCCACCTGTTACGGGGCTACAGCCCCCCAAATTTTCAAAAAGCCCTACATTTAAATTGTTATAACAAGCTGGTAATATAAAAATGTAAATGTAAATGATAGCTGGTTTTATGAACTTTATAAATATTTAAAAGGAAAATGTTTAGGGTTGCCATACGATACTAAAATTTAACATTACACAAAACTCAATTTTTGCAAAATTTTTGGCCACACATATCTTCTGAACGCTTCAAGCTAGGGCCTTGAAATTTTGGGAGAAGTTAGATACTCAGAAATTAGTGGGAGTCGGTTAACAAAATTTTTTTGTCAAGTCTCCTATTTAGGAGCTATAAGGGCTCGAAAAGTGAAATCTTGCTATTTTTAAACACCTGTAACTTGAATACCTGTCCAAATTTTTTTTTAGTGATATACAAAATTCAAAGCTCTATAATTATATTTTAACATGTGTCAAAGGTTTTTCTTAATTTTGAAGGGTGACGAAGCTACAGCCCCTGCGAATTCCAAAAAAGCCCTTTATTTAAATTGATATAACAAGAGTTCTGTTAGGTTTATTTTCAATCGAAAAACGGTAGAAGAGATCTGTTGTTATAGGCTTTACAAAAATATATTGCTGAAATGTATAGGGTTGCCATACGGTACTAAAATTTGCCATTATATAAAACTCAATTTTTGCAAAATTTTTGGTCCCATATATCTTCTAAACGGTTTAAGATAGGGTCTTGAAATTTTGGAATAAGTTAGATCCTAAAAAATAGTAGGAGTCAGTTAACAAAATTTTTTTGTCAAGCCCCCTGTTTAGGAGCTATAAGGGCTCGGAAATTGAAATTTTGCTATTTTTAAACACCTGTAACTTGAATACCTGTCCAATTTTTTTTTTTTTTAATATAAAAAGTTTAAAGGTCTAACATTATATTTTAACATATGTTAAAGGTTTTTCTTAAATTTAAAAGCGGTTCCTTAAATTGAAGAAAGTGTCTCTCAGTTTTACCCATTTTTGCTTAGATAGTATAATTCTAAGTAAAATTCCAAACTTTTGTGGAATTCACAAGTTAATTCCAAGAACCTAAAAAAATGGAGGGGGACGGGGGGGCGGTGGGGAGTTAGATGCAGTTAGATCCTTCAGAAACTTGGAAACGTTCCCAGTTGAAGGGCTATAACAACTTTTAAATAAAAAATTTACTGTAAGCAGTAAATTTTATAAGTAAGCAGTAACTATTTCCTAGTAAATATTTCCAAAGTTAAACTCAGTATTTAATAAAATATAATTTTGAAAATGTGCTTTTTTAAAAACCCTTGGTTTTTTTTCATCACTTGTTTTAAATCACATAAATCAAAATATGCTAAAATTCATCTTTAAATGTGTCTAGTCAATTTCTTACAACAAATATTATTAAATAATTTTACAAAAATTATAAATTTGTTCTCTTGTATTAATTTGATTTCAAGCAGAGAATTGATTTCCATAATTTGATTCATCTAAAAATTTTCAAAGTCTTGGCGCCTACTCTATTTTATTATGATTTTGTTTATTTTTTAATTTTTGCTCTGTCATTGACATTTTTATGAATTTACCACAAGCCGAGTGCCAAAAAGTTGAGAGTTGAGTGCGATTATTAAGCACGCAAAACCTAAAGAAGCCGAAACTATATTTATGTATATATAAAAAAAAGGATTTTATGTTATCTTTCTTTTTTACATAATAAATTTGCCGAAGAAGTTGTAGAAAAATTATGAATTTCTGACTTTCTACAAAATACAAAAATTTCTTAGACTCATTTAAAAATTCATAGTTTATTTTTGAATTTTTTTTTAATGATTGGTTGTTGAAAGTGTGACGATACGAGCTTGTTAAATTGTGGATTTTTGTATCAAAATATACACAACTAACAAGGATAATGAAGGACTTAAAATTTGAAGGGTGTGTATTTATGATTATGAGTATCTATAGTCATCTCGGTATACTTTTAGTTAAACAGTATATAAAAGTAGGTTTTTTTTTTGTATGTATATCTTAGAAGTCATTAAGATCATTGATAAATTGATAAAATTCGGTGTTCTTTGAGTTAAAAATAATTGCTTTGGTTAAAATTCTTATTTTGAGGAGTGCTATAGTTTCAAGAAAAGTACAAAATTATATTATAGTAAATACATATATATATATATATATATATATATATATGTGTAAGTTTTCACTGTGGAAATGAGATTATAATTTTTAGAGTATGTTGTTTTTACAGGATAATGTGAGATAATCCAATGGCTAGACAATAAGAAAAAAAGAGTTTGTTTAGAAGACGATTAGGATATGATGAGGGATGTTAAATATTTGATCACAAAATAATTTAAGCCGGTCACAGTTATTGAAAAAAATAAATATATTCATAATCTTTTTGTATTGTTTTTTTTTTTGTACAAATAACGGAAATAGGAAGTTCAAATAACGCCAAGTTGCCACAAGATAAAATCTCAAAATAAGATTAATTTTTTTTTTCAGAAAAAAAGTAGTTTCAATCTATTCAAGCTCTCAAAAATACTGTAAATTAAAAAAAAATTATCATGTATATATACATAAACTATATTTAATACATGAGACAGTAAATAATAATAAGAAACGTTATATTTTAATAGATATCTCATATAATATTTGGAATTACATTTTATACCGCATTTCTGAATACGTGAGTTATAATATTCAATTAAATTATTTAATTATATTTAGTTTTTGTTTATATTATTATTCTAATTTATTTTTAACTAATGATATATAAAGTTATTAGTACTTGATTATACTCTTAATATACTCGTAAATCCAAAAGGGAAAAGGAAGCGGAATCGAATTGAAAACTAGAAAAGATTTACTGCAATTCGAACCATTTCATTGTCTCTAATAAAATTTTTCGCTATCATTAACGACATTTTTAAATTTATTAAAAATCCGCCTTTCAACAAACTTTCTACGTGTTTTTCATAATAAAATTGCAAATGGTCAATTAAATACTAATAAATTTAGACCTAAATGTTCTGACTTATTTTAACGTCCAAATTATTGAACCTTATGATACTTGTTTTAAAATAAACATAGTTCCAATGATGTAATGATAAGATTCGGGAAATCGCGGGTTCAAACCCCGGTTAGATCATTTCTAATAAAAATAATTGCGTAAAATTGTATAATATTGCGTAATATAAAATAAGATTTAACAAAATAGGTACAGCCCAGTAATCAACGGCTTAGTGAATGTAAAGATTAAAGAAATCGCCTAGTCTTTTCTTCTCGTAAATCCCCTATACTCCTTAAAGAAATGGAAATGGAGAAAAAAAAAACAAGTAAAAGGTCAGACGATCTAATTACAAACATTTATAATAATTATTAAATATTCATTCAAAAATTACCTTATTATCCAGTAAGTACTTCTTATATACTCCTATTATAATACATGATTGCATGTCATCACTTTTTAGAATAAATGAAGGAAATAATTTTTTTTTTATATAATTATTATTTATTCATCATCGTCATCAAAACATTCAGTTTACTAAAAAGATAATGAAATCATTATAGTATCATTAAAAACTTGTAAATAAATTCATTCAGATTTACAAATAACATAAAAAAAAAACAAAATAAAAACCCTTTATGTCTATAATAATTCTCTTCTCCATTAAACAATAATTCTTTTTAACCCTTTCTTTTAATTTGTTTATTTTGTTTTTCATATTTCTTTCCATGAAGTCTAGGTATTCAAATTACCACGCGCCACGGTGCTCATTTTAAAACAATATTTAAACAAATTGAACTCGTGATAGTATATAGTCAGTTATTAGTAGTTCCTTTGGCATAATGTGGGATTCTGAAATGGTCATTATCCTATTAATAATTTTTCTCCCCAATTTTAAAATTTTTGAAAAAAAAAACCGACCGCGTCTTCTGAAACAAGTAGACATGTGATATGAGGAGAAAAAATCATGCATGCATTATAGCCGTTGGTTATGGCCTATTTGTGGTTCATATTTTCTCCAATTTTTATTTCTTGATTTTTTTTGTCCTGGAATTTAAGGTAAACATAGTATATAGACATACATAATCATTATGTAGTATATATATACATATATATGTACATGCGTAAATGAAAATCGTGTGAATCATAAAGTTGAATGGTAAAATTTTTATTTTCAATATTAAATATTAAATGAATATTTTATTTTAAAAGTTAATAACTTAACATTTTTTGAAGTATTCGTTTTTTATTCCTTCTCCTTTACCTGAAAACAATTTCGGAAGGATATCTTTAATTCAACACATATAAAAGTAACCTGAAGCAATCATTTTTTATATTCGAGTTTATTTACTTTTTTTTTGTATATTGTTAGGTTGTTTATTATGTGAAGAAAATTAACATTGTTCGGTTCCATTCAAATGAATTGTAGAACGCGTGTTTTTAGTTTAGTCACGCGTGTTCTTTATTTGTACGACTTGTATACAACACTTGTATACGTATGAACGTGTAGGTACAATAAAATAAAAAACTTTTTTTTAAATTTTGAATATACTTCGTCCTATATTTATTTTAATTCGACAATTATCAAATTCAAATTTTAAAAGTAGGAAAAATAATGTTAATATTTTGATCAAAACATCTATAGGATATTTGAGAATGCGTTTAATTTGAAGTAAAAATATATAGTAATATTATAATAAAGTATATAATAATGTTTAAATTAAAATAAATAATGAGTTTGGATTAATTAATTTTAATAATATTCATTTTTAATCACTATTTGATAACTATTGGTGGTTGGGTGTAACTTCTTTAGGGGATCGACTTCGAATGCCAACAAAGGTGATTCGATTCAACTACAATTTGTTATTAGGTGCAAATTAACGGCATCTCCAATAACAATCGTAGTAAAAGATATGTAGAATCCAAACAAATAATTTAATTCGAAATATAACTCACAGATACAGAAATACCATATTAAAATATGTAACTGCATGAGGTAAGAGACTGTTTATAAAATAAATAAATAATAATTACTAGTAAAAATTAAAAGTCCCGATTGGACTAATTTATTACATAGAAGAGCAACTTTATTATATGAAAGACAAAAGATGTTATTTCATAACCAATGTTAGTGGTACAATAAAAAATGTATGATGTTCCTACAACATATATGAATCTGATATAAATATCAGAAATACTTTTACTACTTTAACTAGAGTTTTTTCGATTAAAATTTTCACCCACATTTTAGAATTCTGGGAAATGTTTGTTAAACCCTAAATTTTTACTAAAATTTAAATAGTTGATTTTATATATAAATCTTTTAACCGAAATATTCTATTGTATTACAAACTTAATTACAGTATTATAACACATTAAAAAATGTATTTTGAAATTATAATTTTTCCTAAATTAAAAAAAATTAGAACCCCCAAAACATAATTATAAAATTTTATTTTTACACTGAATCGAAACTGTATACACTTTATTGTAATTTAAAGAGTTCAGTTAAGGAAAGTTTATTTACTTAGCACTTATACTATCCGTAGGCACACGTATTTGTATACACACAATTTATAATTTCTGCATTATTATTGTACATATAAATTTACTTTTTGTTTTAGTGTTAGACCAAAAATAATCAAGTCCCAATTTCTGTATATGTGTTCTAAATTAATTTGGCCTTGTTAAATATTTGATGAAAACATAATGATAATATTGTTAAATATATCTTTTCATGTTATCCATTCTTTTAAATTTACATGTCTTTGAATTTTTTTTTTAAATGTTATGATTGTAAGCGGTTTATGTAAAAGGAATATTTTGAGTGAAAAACAATACTTTAGGAATTAAAACAATATTACAAGGGAACATTATGAAATATATTTATAAATTTTTCAAGAGGGTTAATGGAACCCTTCATTTATATACCATGGTCGACAGTTTATTTGAAAATGGCAGGTATAAAAATTATTCATTGAATTTTCCATGTCATAAATTCAATAATTCATTATACTTTGTTTATTTGTTTATTTATTTTATATTGTTACAATTCAATTAGATTCATATGTTAATATTTTTGTTATAAATATTTTCTAATAATTTCGAGGTCAAGGGTTGTATGGTTTACAATATTAAAGTTTTGTCTGTAATTTGCAATAATTTTCTAAGGTGAAATGCATTGTTGGATATATTTATATATTTAAGTCAAAGTGGGCCTCGTCAGACATAAAAATGCAGTTTAGGATGTTTTCGTCCTGTTCCACCATTTCAATAATTTTTTGGCAAAATTGCAACGAATTGGTGCAATTTATATGGAAATAAGTTCAAATCTCTATGCAAAATTGTCTGCAGCGACTGTCTAATGATATTCATTTGAGCAGACAAATTCCTTGTCGAAACTCAATGATTGGCTTGTATGGCCGTAGCTACATCAGCGATAGTTTCCTGCATTCTAACTGAGGGATCCTGATGATAAGGACTTCTTTCGACTGTCCCACGTTTGTCAAAGCTATTCACAAGCCCGATTATTGCCCATCTGTAAGGAGGTGTGCCACCGAATGTGCGCCAATATTTCCTTTTAACGTGTATTACGGACTCCAGTGCGTGAAAGCGGTGCACTATCCAAATTATTTTTTCTATATCCCTCCATAATCTGTAATTTTAAATATAAATCTGTGAGAAAAAAAAAAGAAATGGAGAAGATTACTCAAACAGAAAAACTTTTATTGCGATTTATTTTGGTAGCTATTGATAACTATTGATTGTTGCATTAATTAAATCCAAAAACCTGAAAAAGGTTTTTTTCACATTATCTTAGAGTAGAAGTCCGGTTCCTCGAATGCAAGGTTGACACTTTAAGCTTTCTTGCAATCAGTTGAAAATTATATTCCTATTTTTTTTAAGTATCTCTCGAATACTACAAAGCCTTTTTTCACTACTATATTCAGTTTATATCTCAAAAATTAAAATATTAATAACTTTAATAAAACCTCTACTTTTTGAATAAAAGATGTTTTTGAGTCTCACCATATGTCCAATTTTCATTTAATTTTTTTTTTTAATATAAAACAATAATACAAAATAGTTCTTTAACTAACTTTATATTTCAAACATTTTACTAAATGCAAATATATGGTTTCATTTTAAAAATTCATAGTCTCGTTAATTTATCAAAATTTAAAACTTATTAACAAGTAGGAGTTTTCATAAGCCCAATGTTCATTATTTTTAATATTTAGGTTCAGGATAAAAATTTTTTGCTTCACACATATGATTTGACCATTTGTTTGAAATATAAAAAGATCATTCGTCCTTTCATAATTATTTTAACACAAAGGAAAACCAAATTATATGAATGTCCTTTAACATGAACATCAATATTTTATTTCGAATCTGATTATTTGCAACGAAAATAATTTATTTATACTGAACGTTAGTATATATAATATATGTACATATTATGTACATATATTCAGACTATAGGTCAAATACATGTTAGTAGAAGTATATATATATATATTAATTTGAACAAATTTATTTATATGAAACTCGTGGCGGTCACGCTTCTCTTTTGCATTTTACTGCTGTCGTATGTTTGATTTTTAATACGAAAAGATATATGTATATATATATACATATATATATTTCGTGGTCGCCATTGATCTTTATTCCATATGGCGTCCAAACACAATTTTTTTTTTTTTGTAAGAATCAGAATAAACTATAGATCCTTGAATTCATACCTATGTATTCGTTCTTATTTTAAATGACAATGATTACTTGTAAATTTTTTATTTTATTTTGATCTTTCTGTTCTAAATCCTTCAAAAAGTAAACAAGGTCAAAAATGTATCAGAGAAAAGAATTATAATTGGATTTGTTTACAAACGATATTAAAAAAAAAAAAGAATATAAAAATCAAATAATAAAATTAAATTATAAAAATGCTCAGTTTCAAAGAATGTTAATGTATTTTAATTTTAAACTAGAAATTACGTGCATACTTTGATCGTTTCTTGTCAACAAGAGAATGTTTTTTTTTAAAACCATTTTCTTATTATTCTTATTCTTTGATTCCTTAATTTTCTTTAATATCGGTTTACCACTAAGTTTTGACACATGCTACACATTTTCTCTTGATCCAATTTTAAAGTCAATTTAAAATATCTGTCAAAAAATTTGTTTTTACAGTTATAGTGCTTGGTTTTTCTGCCTAAAAACCATTTTTGTTTTGTTTTTTATAATTTAGTTAACGGAAGTTATATGGCTCTTGAAATTAACATCAATTTTTATAATTATTATATTTATTGTGTAATTTACATAAAACTTAAAGTTCTTTCTCCAATGATGATAACCTAAAAAAAATAAGAAGTATCTTAGAATTTGTTTTAAGTATCAAACTATCCAAATAACAGTTATTATTATCCTCAAAAACCCATGCAGTCAAAAAAAAAATTCATATTGACATTTATTCCTTCTGATTTTGCTTTTCACTTACAAAATTGACATAATAATTGTTGGAGAAAAGTCACTCAAATATCACAATAATTCACAATCCAGTGGTTGAGTTGTCAAATTTATGGCAAGAATGGAAAATGTGTGCACGCATTCTGATGTCATGCAAATAATTGAGGCAGTAGATATTATTATTATATTTTTTTAAATAAATGTTTGTACTGGTCGTACTAAATTATTTTTTTAACATTTAAAAATAATTGGAAAAATTTTTAAAAATTTTGTTTTTAAATAAATAAAAGTGCTTGGTTTTTAAATTTCAGTAATTTCTAATAAATTATAATATCGTATTTGTTCTCAAGGTTTTATAAGTTTTATGAATTACATATGTTCATAGATATATCAATTCTCTAATAAGTAATTTGTTTCAGGATGGACTCCTACGGGGATAAGTTATGGCTAATATACTAATTGCATAAATTCTATTAGGCTGATTATTTCAAAAATTTATTAGCTACTGTTTTTATAGATTTGAATTGATATAAATATTACTGTTAAGGATCTATTGAAAAATTGGTATTGTTAAAATCAACAGGATATCGATTTTTTACTACATACATGAGTTTCTAAGACAATAGTACAGATATGAAAAATGTTTATAACAATTGATAAGCATAATTAATTACATAATTAATTTAATATTTGTATTTAAACTGTATTTTAAATTTTTAATGATTAATATTTGTAAAAATGGTATGTTCTAATATCTTTAACAAAATGGAAAATTAATATTAAGGCATCGAAATTTAAAGCCCAATAATTTTAGAAAAGGTACAAAAATAAAGGAAGGTATTTTATTGTACGTAATTTGATTTATCTCAAACTTTCTTATTTTTTTTCACAATTAAAGTTATTACTTAAATACATCGTGCCATATGGTCCCGAGCCCAATGGTGTTATGTCCCACCAGCGATGCGATATGAATATGTCTGATATGAATATATCAGACCACTTCCGCGGCGACGGTGCATCCACTGGCGCGGTATCAGAAAGAGCAACTCCCATTCCTTCAAGGGAAGCATGAAGGATGTTGTAAAGGGAACGACTAAGGCAGAGACGAAGAGTGTCTTCTAGGGGAGCGGGCGAAGGTTACGGCACTGACTAGGATAAGGAAAATTGATAGAAAGCTATTCAAAATATTCAAATTTAAGAGTCGGCTACAAATTTGGGATTTGCAAATAATATAATAGTTCTTAGACTTTTTCAGGTGAGTAAAAATATCCTAAAATATGGTATTTTGGCCCATTTTGTCGGGTCATTTGATCAAAAAATAACAAAAAGTATTATGGTGATATGTCCCAACAAATGAAGGACATTATGACTTACAGATAATGAGTTATTATGCCCGCATTGAGTTTCAAAATCAGAAGTGGGACATAAGACCATATGGCACATCGCCATAACTTATAATCTCACTTTTGCAAACTTAGACAATTCATGGAAGCCTAATTTTCCACCATTTCAACAAATAATTATTTTATTCTTAAAAATTCTTCCAAAGAGCGGGGTAATGAATAAGTGGAGTTATAAAAGTTTAATTAAAGAATTCAGCAATTTTCTAATTTTTATTTTAAACTATTGCATAAAAAAATATTTCTTATAATTTAATAAAATATAAAATATTATAAACATTAATTAAATTTCAAAATACCCATGTATACTAATACCTATTATAAATATATGAACAAAATTTAAAAAAACTTAAAAAATTAGGAATGAAGCAAAAAGTTGAAGATTTTACCTGAGAAGAGGTTCATCAGAGATCAAAAAAAAGGTGAGTCGTTTCAATTAAATTATAATGCATTCTAAAAACAAACTCGATCCTTGATATATGGGATCATTAATGTTCAACTCATTATATTTATATATATATATATACTTTTAATAATTCTCTATTGTCCTTATGTTTTAGCAGTCCTTTTTAGAATTTTTTGTATTTTATAGATTAATAGTAATGGGTGCAGATTTTTTTGTTTTATTTTATTAGTCTATAAAAACGCGTATGACTCTAAAAAAATGGATCCGAAAATTTTTAAATGTAAAAAAATCAAAAAAAATTTTTATATTTCAAAATTTTATTGACTTTATGGACCTTTTCAAATCTAAAAATTATGATTATTATTAGAAGGCGTTATCTTTCTTTTAACATTTTTTTTATTTTAAAACCCCGGTATCTCGGCGGTGATGTTGGAATTTTTAATAATTGGTGTACAAAAGAAATATCTGCGATGTCAGAATATGTGTTTTAGGACAATACTGATAATTATTAAATGGACTTTTTTATATTTTTTAAATATAAAAATTATTTAAATAAATAAACTGTTTATAAAAATATTCCTGAATAAATTAAATTTATAATTGAACTGTTAACGAGATCACATCTAAAATTAATTAAATGTTAAGGTGTAAACTTGAGGTAATCCCTATTTTAAGAATCGATTTAAGTATTTCAAAAAATTATTTAGAGAGTATTAAAAAATAACAATTCAATTTTTTTTTTTAAATTAATATTTTATTGATTTAATTTTCAAACGTTTGGAATTGAACTTGTATTGGAATTTAAAAGGTTTACTTAGTATAAATCAATTTTGAATAATTTTAAACTCTTGAGTAAAATATATTGTGTTTAAGCCCTCTTAAAAATCAACACTTTAAAGGATTTTCTAACAAATTAATAATTTATAATCAATTTTTCTATAGACTTATTCCATTATATTCTGATTTTTTATATGTTTACAATTCAATTGATATTTGAAGAGTAACAATTTTTTTTTAATTTTTTTTCTTTAAATACTCCTTTATCGTTCAGGATATGGTCAGTGCTTTTAGGTTAACAAAGGAATACAGAATTTTAATAAAAAATTCAACTCTCAATTAACCCACCATATCCAATTGTAAGTGTAAATATTGAAAAATGCAAAAAAAAATTAAAAAAGAAATGAAGCATTGATACATAGAATCATAGTATAAAAAAAAGAGTTTCATATGAATTGGAAACAATAAAATATTCATTGAGATCACGGTCCAGTTCTATTAGTATATAAACTGGCTGGTAGTTTTATTTACTTAAGTTTTAAAGCAAACAATCATTGATTTTTTTTTCAAAATAGAATAAAGTATATAATGATACTTACCCTTATTAAGTATGTATTTAATTAAACTGATATGATGCTAATAGACTATGGTACTGATTGAGAAATAGATTTAACTTGATTGAAAATATAAAAATTCTGATAAATATGAATTGAATATGGGTATAAATTATTTTATATATTATTTGATTGCACTGGTTTAAAGTTATCCATTCAATTTGATTAGGTTGTGACTATATAACAGATTAACTTGTATTTAAAAATTGTAAATTTACTAATCGGATTTAAGTAATTTGTTAGTAATTGGCAACATAAAACACTTTATGATATTATTCCAAGTTTTTGTTAATAATTTTTTAAACTGGAAAATTACTTTATTAATTTCAACAATTTACTTAGGTAAACATTTAGCAATACAAAAAATAATCTGACTTCAAATCTATTTCTCTAACAGGTGAACACTGAACAAGGGATGAAAAAGATGAAAAAGCAATAACTTTGAATAGAACTATAAATGAAAGCTGGAAATATGTCATTAGTCATATTATCTTTAATCCAATAAATCTTTCAGATATAATAATATGACAATCAATGCAACCAAATAGTTTTATTACAATTAAATGGTGGTTCAAAACTCTCCAAATAACAACAATTAAAAATAGGTATGCTGATCAAAGTTCAAAACAATGAAACCTTAATAATATCATCAATTGATCAAAAACCATTACCTCTACGATATCGAACACAATACCAACTACCTTTTTCAAAAGTATAAGGAGAAGTGTAAGGGTCGCCAACGCAGGCTTTTTGAACTAGAAATAAATTTAACTTTCTGGAACAAATGGACCCTACAACAATAAGGAAACACGAACTGGAATTAAGGTTCCCACTTTTCGGCATCTATATAACGATTACATAAATCGAAGAAAAAATAAGGAAAACAAATATAGCGGTTCAGCATAATATACATTGTCAAATAGATAAGAAGTCCTTAAATCTCTCTATACTATAAGGAAGTACCAAAACTATGGCCTAGTGCTCAAAGTTGTGGTAAAACGTAGACACTAGATAGTCCCAGTATGGCAGAAAATGAAGAGGCAAGTCGCCATTCAAACGTTTCCCCATCACTGAAACTTATTGAGTTGCAAAAAATTTTGCGAAAAATTTGGTATAAATAGAAAAAAGTAGAACAACATCTTATGGATAAAGTAGAACAACGACGAAAGACATCAATAAATGCATATTAGGATTTTTGAAGATCTTATGTTAGGCACCAGTGCCTTCAATAACCTCTTAAACCAAATGAAACTAGCCAAACACGATATCTACAATGCTACTGCATACTATCTAGAGAAGCGTCATGACGCCCTTAAACTTCTTAATTTTTTATATAGTGCTGAAGTTATCGTAGGGAATGAACACAGTAATATACACAAAAGTTCTAAAAGTAATTGTGTATCGTGTTCTGTTTACCAAAAAAAAATTGAATGCACAAAAAAACAAATATTTTTATTTCATAAAACTTTTACGTACGCGTGCACGTAAACTTTAACTTACTTTCCATTCCTTAATACTTTTTATGATAAATTTATTTAAAAAATTGGTAAAATACAAATTGTGCAATCCACACGATACTCAAATTAATCAATCAAAATCCTAATGAACCGTAATAAAAAAACAAAAAACACAAAAAAAAACAAAACACCAAATTATTTAAATTTTTTCACCCAACACAAAAAATTAACCACATTAAATTAACTCTAATTTATGGGTAACCCTCTTTTTAAATTAGATTGACTCTTTTCATAGTTCTATCTCTTTTCTTCTTATTTGCAATTTATATTAATTTTTTTTTTTCACAAAATTTTTAAAAGTTGCCCTATTCAATTTTTTCAAAATTTATTTTCATTTTATTCGTATATTTCCTAAACAGGTTGAAAGTGTGACGGAATTTCCGGTAAATGTAATTTCAAAACAACAATGAAAAAATGTCCTTGTTTTTATGTATATTAAATAATACGCGATGGACGCATCAGTTCCAGTTGATTGGATCGAGAACGTCTTGAATTACAATGTTATCTTTTTTTTTGTATAGTTTAAATTCCTTTGAACGCCTCATAAACATTAAGTCAAAGTGCATTCAGTGGTGCCAACAGTTATGGTTTAAAGTTGTTGACTGGATCACTTCTGAATTTAATATTGTCATTTTTTAGTTGTATATATGTTATTGGATTTTATTTCCTCGCCTATGTGGGATTGAATTGCCCTTGGAAATAAAATTAAAGCATATATAATATATATATATTTAAATATAACAAAAAACTATGTCCTTATAAAAAGTTCATTTATGTAAAAAAAAACTTTTTAATAAACAAGAAACTCATTGGTTCAATAAGAGTTTGCGCGTTTAAATATTATTTTTTTGTAGAGTATTTAAAAGTTGTTTTGTGAGAACATGTTAGAGAACATGTTAGTCGTTGTATAATTGTAAATGTATGCACATTTTAAGGATAATACGTTTTTCTTCAGGAGCATAATTTTTAACTTTAAATTGAACTTGTAATTGGTATGTGAAAATTTTAATTAGATATTTAAAAATATAAATTTTGATATATAACCTTTAGTAAGTCAACAGTTTTCTCTTATTTGATATCAAAATTTTGAATAGTACCGAAATTCTTTCTTAATAAATTTTAAATTGTAAATAAAAGCACCAGACACACTTCCCATAAATATAAGAATAAGTAATTTAAAAATGAAAGTTTACAAATAATTTAATATTCAATTTACGTATACAATACATTGGCATATTAATATTAAAAAATATTTGAATTTTAGAAGTTGACAAAATTTCTCTAGCAAAAGTATTTACATTTAATCGTTTGGTGTTACTATACAGGGTGTCGTTGTAAACTTTTTAGTAAAATTGAAAAATTGAGAAAACAATGATGATTGACATTGAAGCTGAAGAATAAGTGATTTTAAAAGTAAAACAAGTAATAAAAAAAACCAATTCTTTTTAAAAAAGTACATTTTCAAAATTATGAATTGTTTCATACTGAGAATATTATCGAAATATAATGATGCAGCTTCAATATTAACGTTTAATTTATGAAATATATACACTGGTGGTAGCTAAGTTACTGCTTGCTTATAAAAACAGTAAACTTTTAATTTTTAAGCCCTAATAGCCCTTCAATGGGGAAGGTTAACAAATTTTTCAAGGATCTAAATTGTGAATTCTACCAAAATCTGGAATTTTACTTAGAATTTTACTGTCTAAGCAAAAATGGTTAAAACTGACAGAAACTTTCTTCAATTTAAACACCGCTTTTGAATTTAAGAAAAACCTTTGACATATGTTAATATATACTGCTGGACCTTTAAATTTTGTATATTACTAATAAAAAATTTTAACAGGTATTCAAGTTACAGGTGTTTAAAAATAGCAATTTTCGAACTCTTATAACTCCTAAACAGGAAGCGTGACAAAAAAATTTGTTAACCGACTCCTACTAATTTCTTTCCAAAATTTCAAGACCGTTTAGAATATACGTGGGGTCAAAATTTTTGCTAAAATTGAGTTTTGCATAATGGTAAATTTTAGTACCGTATGGCAACCCTAAACCTTTTATTTGCCTTTTAAAAATTTATAAATTTTATAAAACCAGTTATTTTGAGCCGTTTTCAGATTGAAAATACACCTAACAGAACTCTTGTTATAACAATTTAAAAATAGACTCTTTTCGACTTTGGAGGGCTTTGGAGGGCCCTAACGGGTGGGTTACAGATATAAAAGTTCCTCTATGATATTATTGTTTTTTGCTATTACCTGTGACTAAAATTTCTTTTCTCTATTTTTTAACGATGTAAAAGTTTTTGAAAACATACGGACGGAAAGATCGAACGGACAGAGTAAAACTATATAGGAACATTTTTACAAAATCTTTTGAAAATGTGCTAAAAAGCACAAAATATCGATTCTTTTAATTATAGATGAAAAGATACATTTGATAGAATAGGAATTAATTCGTATATTACTTTCGTATATTCGGTAGCACCACAATTACGAAATGAATATATAACAACATCTAGTATTTATATACTAACACATCAACTTCACTCTCAATAGTAGTCCAGTGTTTTCTTGCATCTATTTTTATGATCTGATCTTCCGGATATTAATTACCGTGTATCCTTTCGATTCATACATTGTAATTTTTATTATAAAATAGCTACAATCAAATTTATGAAGATGAACCCTTCTATTTTTTTTTTATTATTGTTATATCTTTCCTTTTCCGTTCCTTTCGTATGTCGAGGTTTCTCATTTTTCCACACTTTTAATTTGTAGGATAAATTTTTATTAGATAAACCGTTATTTTTATCCTTTTTTTTTGGTACTTGAGGAGCATTCAGTTTTTTTTTTATTTTACCGAAGGTTCATGATTTTTGTAATTATCTTTATAGATTATATACCTAAAAAAATATATATAACATAACATATATATATATATTTGTAATTTATATTATTATTGTATATACATATATTCCAAGAAAATTTGAATCGCATAAAGAAATCAAACTGTTATACCCTTGCCATGTAAAAGGATTAAAAAAAAAATTAATTACAACAATAAAAATAATAATAAATAATTTTGTACTTATAATAAAAAAAAAAAAGGAATTCAGGATTTTAATAAAAAACAAAAAATTATAATAATATCGATAAAAAAACGAATAAGAAACCAAATAGAAGATCAGTTTCCAGCAACAATTGAATTGAATTAAAGATACACAAGAGAAAAAAACATTTTTTTAAGTATCGGGAGTATCCTGTATTGTTACGATGATTCCTTTTTTTTGTTTAGCTATATTTTTTTTTTATTCTTGTATTATAGTGTTACAGCATGAGGCTTGTGACCACCTGTTTTTCGTCATCTGTGATCCAGACAAACTAAAAATAAAAAAAAATTTAAAAAAGAAGTAAATTTCTAAAAGATTTTATATTAAAATTTATTTCAAAATCGATTAAATGTTGCATTTGTTAACTATTTTTCCCCCACTCTTTAAAATTAAATTCAAATTATTTGAACTTGGTTTCGCAAAAATGATTGGCTTTAGTGAGCGATCAAAAAGTTATAGGGGATGTTAAGTTGAAAATTGTTTAAGAAAAAAATATTAAAAAAATTGCGATTTCTTTAAGGCTAGAATAATACTTCGTGTATTATAAAAATTTTTAATAATTAAATTCACAGGAGAAAAAAGTTTTTTAAAATTAGTAGAAGAGAATTTTAAAGGAAAGAAAGAAAGTTTTTTACTTATGGGAGAAAGTCTCTTACAAAGGAAAAAAAGTAAACACTTTCTTTTGAAAAGTTAAACATTATTCTGTATTTAATATTATAACTTTCACTTATGAACATATAAAGTTAGGTAGGTACTTATTTTTCTTCTTATTATATATAATTAATTATTTATTATTACCTAGGCTCCAGCATATTCATTCTTAATAAATACAAGACTTAAGCATAAGAAAATAGTTTTCATACTATGTCTCCGTTACGATTACATATTTTTTCTAAAATGAAATTGAGCATCCAGAAACTGACAAACATGTTATCAGCCAAGAGAAGCAATTCTGTACTAACCATTTCTTTTGGAAATGTGGCTTCTTAAAACTCCAAATCCTTAAAAATGTTAGACATGGAAGTAAACGCAAAACTTTCGTGCAACGACCACATATTTTCGATCCCAAAAGATGCCGCGAAATGCCTAGGATTCTTAAGTAAGAGTAGGAAATCCTTTACATCTCCAAATCTACTTCAAATTTATAAAACCTACAAAAGCGAGCTGTTTGTATTATCAATCATACGCGCTTACTAACATCACAAAAGACTTAACGTCTTTAAGTTACCATCGTAATGTAGGAGCTGCTTGTCTATTTTATAAATATCTACTAGGCAATACCTCAGAAGAAATTAAAAATATTATGCCAAAAATCAAACCCTACCGCTGTAACACATGGTTAGCAGTTTAATCACATTCTTATGCATGAGAGCTTTTTGGAACAAGAACTCTGAAATTTAGGTACTCTTTTTTAAGTCGCACCTCCAAATTGTGAAGCACATTACCCCCATATGTGTTTCCCATATATATGATTTAGAAAAATTCAAGAAGGAAGTCAACTTATACTTTTTGGGTTGCCCATTCAACCCTTGATAGACATTTATATTTATGTTTTCTCGCTACTTTCCAGCCATTATACAGCGCAAGCAGCTAGGGTGCTTCCCATTATTTTGGCTACGTGAGTAGAAATTTCACATTCCCGAGGGAATTAGTATTTCAAGTGCTGGTCCTTCCTTAGGAAAAAAATTAACGAATAATTTCAAATATTATTTATTTCGCCTGGCTCCATAGATTTCACGTCCTGTGGTCTTTTCTGTCTTCACGTCAACAAACCACAAAACATTCAGGGTCTAAGCAAAATATTCGTCTTAAAAATTCAGGATCTATGTCTTAAAAATAGCTATAGGTTTTCTCATTTTTGCGTGTTTTTGCAATATCCCAACAAAATTTTTTTTGAATTTTAATATATTTTGTAATTAGCATTTCTATTTTAACTTTTTAATTCACAATATATGCTATAGCTTTTATATTAAATATGCTAACTTATATCAAATTAATTTAACAAAAAAATTTAATTTGAATTAAACAACTCTCTTAATACGTGTTCATGAAATGTGAAATTAACCAATTCTTCAGTTTAATTATACTGTGGTAATTTTTAAGTTGTTAAGGCCTCTGCAACAAATTTTTCGGCGCTATAATAAACTCCTTTAAATTTAAGTATTTTAAAATAACATTTTAATTCATTTCCAAAATCTAATGCATTAGATATGGTAAATTTAAAACCAGTTACTTTGCATCTTTGGTTATGTGTTTAAAAACTCAATTGTAAACTTCTAATTTCAGACCCAGAATTTTGTAAAGGATAACAAAAAACTCAACAACAAATTCTGAATAAATTTATTTTCGATTAAGAGCCATTCTAAACTATTTATAAAAAAACAAAAACAATTAAGAAGCTATTAAAAAAATTCGTTTCAGAAATTGATTATTCACTGTTTTATACGATCGATTAAATTAAATGTAACGATTTCTTTCAATTTTTCACAAAGGAATAACAAATCCTTTAAAAATCCTGTAATGATACTTAAAAAAAATAAAACACTAAATTTAAACAAAACATGATTGTAAGCACTATTTTTAATGCCACCAACCATCAGCAATGATTTCACCTCTATATGAATATTGTAATCAACAAAGAACACTACAAGGGGTTGATTTGATTACTCGAAAGGATATATTTCACAAAAATTCCATTTCTTTTATCCTTAAACTGCTTGAAACTTACACAATATTATTTAAGTGTATAGGAAAATACAAGTCACATGACTTTGTTTAATATTTACTGGTTTTTTAAAACAAAAGTTTTGAAAAACTTATCGAAGAAGTTTTTGGATAAAACGTTTAAAAATGAGAAAATTCAATACTCAACAATTTATTAGTCCTCCAAATTGTTAAGATTTATTCCAAAAACGCGTTTAATAAAATTTTTAATTTTCAAGACATTGTTTTTCTTAAGAAAGTGCTTCAGGTTAAATAAAAACAAAAACTATTGGAGTATATACTTACTCCTTTTCAACGAAACTGTTTTAAGGGCACTGAGGAGTTTAATTTACATGATATTTTGAGTTTTTGAAAAAATTTCAAACTGAGTTCATAATAAAAGTACCTTTAAATATTATATTCTAACATTCATAATGCTCGCACAAGTGGAGTTCAGCTAGGTGAATACCCTGATGTTATTATATTCAACAAGAGGAATGACATCAGTGTATGTTTATGCCAACCGCATACAGAAGTGCTTGAAAACTTGGTGCGGCTAGCCCCCGCGAAGGAAACCATCTTGCATCTAACTGATTTTTTGCTGACGTAATTAAATCACATTTTTCTAAGGATAGTTCATAAATTAAAGCCAGAAAAATCGTAAAAATCTCATCTAGCGTAAGTTTAATTTATACTTCTGGCGATAGTTCATTCTGGTGTATATTCGCAAAGCCAAAATAACCCACTTTCATGTACATAAATGTGTCAAATTTAAAAACTTTTCTTGTTGCAACTAAGAGCTAAGTTTGACAATTTGGAACTTGAATAATATCAAGTTAAATTTATGTTATTCCCTATCACCTGTATTTCCACCTTCAGTGATTTTTTCATATAAAACCCGTTATTTATGTAGTTTATGCAAATAAAAAAAAAGAAAACAAGTAAGAAAGCAGTTGCCTTTGTCAACTCTCAGACAAGCGCACGAATCAATTTTGGTATCAAAAATTCAATACATCGTCCTTTTACAAAAATATCAATGACAGCACTTTTCTTATTTTAGTTTTACCGGCTTATTATGTAATAATTTGAGATTTTGTTGACGAGCGGATAGCCATACTAGGCTCCAGATGAAGAGCCAAGGAAAAAAAGGAATACAGCTTTTCCAAATTAACAATTTTAAATTATAATATCATATGATTATTAATTAAAAGTTATTGTAACAATTTCATGATTATATAACAAGTGATGGAAAAAACAAGGGTTTTTAAAAAAGCACATTTGGTTTTTAAAAATTATAAAGGGTTTCATACTGAGTTTAATTTTGGAAATTTATATAATATAGTAACTAAGTTACTGATTTATGAAAATGGGATTTTTATATGGGATCAAACTTGTGGTGATTCTTGAGTATATAACCCTACCTCAAATTTCAGGTTCCAGGAATAAAATTGTAACTTCCACCAAAATTTGGAATTTTTCTTAAATATAGTTTAAAAATACTAAAAGTTCAATTTTCGACTCCTTACAGATCCTAATCAGGGAACGTAACAAAAAAATTTTCTTAACCAACTCCTAGTATTTTCTGGGGATCTAACTTCTTCTAAAATTTGAAGTTTCTAGCTTAACCAAAAATAAAAAAAATTTTTCTACGAAAAAAAGTTGTTTCATGAAATTATTTTTTTTGCAATACCTACCCATAGTTAAAATTTCTTCTCTGTATTCCCAACGGTGAAAAAGGTTTGTAAACGGACGGACGGACAGTGTGGAACTATATTGGCACATTTTTTCCGAATCTTTTGAAAATGTGGTAAAAACCTATTTTGCCTTCCTTGATACTTTACAAAAAAAATAAAATTTATCCTCTTATTTTGAATGTTTACATTATAATATTGTTTAATACTTTCAAGGAAAGCAATTATGAATATAAGTACCCTTAGACATTATAACGTACAAACAATTGAATATGAAGCCTGTATTCATTGAATTTTGTTTAAAAAAATTGGGGTTACAATTTTATCAAAACCTGTCTATAATTACGAGTATTATATAATACTTTAAAAACAATACTGGAATATTTTTAATGTGTGACCTTTGAACATTTATTTGCATAAATTAAATAAATGTTAAAATAAAATTTCCTGAATTACCTAATCTTTAAAATCTATTTTTACATCAAAAATGTGTTTTTATTGTTCCGAAATTGCTCCGATAAGAGAAATATAAAAAATTCGAAATATATTTTTAAAAATATTTTTGCAAATTTTAATTAAAAATCCTTTATTAAGGATAAAAACCGAAACCAAACCAATTTTCGGTTTATATTTGCAATCAAAGTTATCAGGCGGTTTTCTTAGAAAGAAGAACCGAAACAACTTTTGGTCAGTTATACGGCAAAAACCAAATACATACTATAAATTTTTATCTAATCAGTTTATAAAATTTTTCATAAATTTATGGTTTGTTTTGTAAAAATAAAAAAAAAATCATAAATTTAAAACTAAATAAAACAGACCTGTAAAATTTATGTTTTACTTATCATCGGATGCATATGTAGCTAAATATAATAATTTTTAACAAACTATACTATAAAACCTGACAAATTTAATATATAAACATTTAAATCACTTTATTTTACAAAAAGGACACCCAAACGAAACAATAACAAAAATCCTTCCTTCCTTAGATTGTTCTAATTTCAATCAAAAATTATTTAAAAAATATTCAGACCACCTTAACTTTTTAGTCACTGCTAAACCAGTCTTTAACTCTCATAAATGTCATTTTCAAGTTGATTTAAAACTGCCGTAATAAAAATTATTTGACAGGACACGATTACCAAAAAATAAATGATTACACACACATTTATAAAAAATATACAAATGCTGAACAAAACAAAAAACAACAATTACTATGTGTATAGCTATTCAATGACTCTGACTGTAATTTTACTTTATAATTACCGTAACAATCGTTTCTTTTGTCAACTGCAGGAAGAGACACATACAAAAGATTAAAATCCCGATAATTTTGCACAATCTATTATGTACAAACAAATCGATCGTTATGTTATCTCTGTTGTTTCTTATAACAGAATATATTACCACTGTTTATTTGTGTTGTATAAAGATCCCGAGATGATCCCGATTCAGTGTTTCTTTAATACCGCAATTGACAATGAAATTTGCTGAGAAAATTAAATGGTAGTATTTGTCATCGTATCTTTTATTAACTGTATTGAATTTGATTTCAAGATTTTTTTGATTATATTATTTCTATTACACCTGCCTTTTTGGAAGTTCATTTTGGCACATGCCCTTTTTTTATAAACAAACAAGCTAATAAAAAAAAAAAAATTTAAACAAATGAACAATTTAACTATAACGAATAATTTTTATATGCATTTGGAATAACGATGAAGTGATCTTGGGATCAATCGATCGATCGATTTAAATGGCATATTTGTTTGGGTTTTTTCTTTTTTTTATTCCTTTGTGTCATTTTCTTTTCCGTTTGGAATTTTTTTGCTGTTTTGACTAGAGAGGTAGTTTGTATGGAAGAGTTATTGAAGTTGATCAGATGCAAATGTTGGAAAATAATCACTAATTTACGATGACAGTTAACACCTACTGTTCATTTTTTTTTTAGTTATAAAGAAACTCGCGATAACTTTTTATTCAGTTAGATTTAGTGACAATTGGAATTGAAAAGGGTGTAAATGTCAAATGATTAACATTAAATCATTAAATTGCATACAAATTGTTATATAAAAAGATTATTGGGATAATTTAGTTGTATTGAATTAAGTACGGATTGAATGGATAAATAAAAATTTTAAATATGAAAGGAAAAATAATTAGGTTTCAGGTGATATTTTATTGTACCTATTGTATATGCGGATATTAATGGGAATTTCAATGGGAAATATGTTAGGTTTAAACAAAAAAAGTGGATCAGTACAACGCTTAAAAGCCCATTAAAGTTTCAAAATTTTTATTTTTTTTTTTTAAATTCGTAATGCTCAGAGTATATTCTGAACAATGCTCTAAATGCAGAATACTGATCTGTTCTACTAAACTTTTCAGTAAAATTCGTATTAATCAAGAAATTCATAAAATTGATTTATTTTTAAAAATTTAAATTAAAATTTAAAAAATTTGTAGCTGAATTTATTCTTTAGAAATCATTTAATCATTAAATCAACACTTTTGTTAAATTTTATGCGCCTTCGATAAAAAAAAAAAAATTGGAAATAAACATTTTCTGTGTGCATCTATATGAAAGCTATAACTGAAGCCTTAAGTTAAGAAAAAATCTCATATAGGTTTTCCTCAATATTTTAAATTACCTTTAGGGTGACAAGTGACAACTCTGCTGAAAATTAATATTTAGTGTTGCCAAAGTGTTGGTAACAAACATACTGAAATGAAAACCTAAAAATCAAATGAATTATACGATACTGTATGTCTACAAATGTGTGTACTATGCATATATGTTTAGTCGACATCACTTTTTGGTTTGAATTTTTCTCCATATGTTAAAAATTTATCTAATCATAAAATCATATTTTACTGATTTACTATTATAAATAACTTAATTATTATTATGTGTATATGGTGTTAACATTCCGAGTCCACCCTTATATTTTATGTGTATATGAATACGTTGTTTAAAAATAATTTCGTGCATACGAATCAAATACGTAAAATTATTAATTATGGTTATCCTTACGATGAAACTCAATTATAATCAAATCGAATACAAATTATTTGATTTTGAAATCCTTTAGAGTCCTTTAATAATTTTTTCTAAGCCTGATCAGATATGGTGATGTTGGACGCAAGCTTTATATATACAAAAACAATTAATTTCTTTGTTTTAATCCTTTTTCATTTTTTATTGTAGGTAGGAATTCATAGATTTTATAAGGAAAAATCTATTTTCAACCCTGATGCCTTAATCTAAATTTTACAACATAAAATCAAAAAAACAATAAAAGGTCCATCCATAAATCGTTTTAATTATAAGTCATTAATCTTTTGACCACGTATAAAATTTATTTTGGACTTTGTTTTAAATTCAACGCCTAGTACATATAGGCGTTAAATCTAAAACAAATCCTTTTTTTAATATATATACGGTTTTTTTATGGTCAATGTAAATTTTTATGGATTCCTTTAAAAAATATTAAAAAAATGTTTATTTTTTTCTAATTTTAATATACTTTTAATTTAAAATTTTTTATTTACTTTAAATTAAAGAAGGCACATGTGAAGATAAGAACTGCTCATTTACAGTATTTATTTGTTTTTAATTTAAAATTATAATATTTTTTTAAAAAAAATTTGAAAATTTAAAATTTTTGTCACCTGTGATCATGTTTTTTATAATTCTTGAAAACTTTTTGGTACTCTTTAATTTATTTCATTGAAATTACAGTGTAATGACAGAAACAATTCACACTGATGTATTCTCTATTTTTCTTCTTATTTTAAATCGCAGTAGTATTAAATTGCGTGCAGGGTCATAATTCCTTTAGGTTCTCTCGGGACTTATGAGTCATTTAGTGGGACATAAGTCCCTAAGGGATCTTAAATAAACAATTTGTATTTATATATTAATCTGTACGAGATTCTGTATTAGAAAGCATAATTATGGTTAAAAATCTAAGTTGACCATTTTCTAGAGTTTTTATGAATTCATGAATGCTTTGGTTACAAAATCTGGTTTGTGTATGTAGTTTGTGGTATAAATGAAGTTTAAATATGAAATTATTACTGGTTTTTTAATTTTGGAAAAAGTGAATAAGCTGATTTCGATTCCAACTCTAAAATTTGTGCTAATTATTTTGGATATTATAGTTTAAGAAAGTCTGTATATATTCGCATCTGTCACTGATATTATATAATTAAAATTAACTTTTCAATTAAGAACTGTTTAAGGAATTTAAGACACACCACTCTGAGTCAAACTCCAAGGTACATAAGCCCCCTAGAGCGTAATGGCTCATTGCTATGAGTCTTAAGTCCTTTAGGGACTTTCGTCCCAAAAAATTATCTTGTATAAATTGATAAAAATAATTCGAAAATAATTTTAACTTACCATTTTAATAAATAATAATTTGAATATAACTTCTACACTTTAACAAATTTCTTTAACATATTCTTATATAATTGAAATATCTGAACGATAGCTCAGTGTTAAAGTGGCGGCTTTTCAATTGAAAAGTCACGGGTTCAAACCCTGGTCGGATCATCTCTAATAAAAAATATAGTGTATATTAATATAATTTAATAAGAAGTCCAAATGTCAAATAGGCAAAGAAGTATTATTATCAGACAATATTTACTATTGTTCTGGTACAAATTATAAATTAAATAAATAAATAATTAAAATGGCATGGTACTGTATATTACATTTATTTTCAATGCGTATTTTTTAAGGAAGCGTTTATATAAAGGGACCAAATAAAATATAAATTTTATATGTAACAACTTAACGACAAGCTTCCGGTTTTGTTTTTTTTTTATTTTTTAACTTTGTCACAGTTCACATTTTCCCCCAATACTAAATAAACAAAATTGAATTTGTCAAGTACAAAAAAAAAACAAAATACTAACCTGTAACAGTGCTCAGTTCAGCACAATACAACAACAAAAATTGACTCCTCCAATAAAAACAAAAACAAAAATAGAAGTAAAAAAAAAGAAATCTAGATTAAACCCGAACCGAATCATTCGAATGAAAAAATTTAGCAAAAACGTTTGTTTTACATTTTCTTTATCTTCCCTTTTCTTCTTTTTGCACTATTTTATATGAATTTTTTTTTCACTTGTAGTGGTAGTGGTAGGTGACATTCTCTTAGTAATCTGCTTGTGCGGTAATAATGGGTAATGAAGTGTTTGCTAATTGGCGCAAGGTGTCTTTTTGACATTTTTATATTTCAAGTTTGTTTTATATATATGTATATTACATACATATATATTTTTTATTTAATAATTTTTTTTTAAATTAAATTGGAATAAATCACGAACCTTTAAGATTTAATGGTAGCGAAATCAGAACAATTAAAAAACAAAAAAAAAAACTTAGAGTGTGGTCCACTTAGTAAAAGTTTTGATTAAACGGTAATTTAACACATTTTAAAATGTATTTAAAGGAAGAATTGACTTGGATAATAACTGATTAAATAATATTGTAAGATATAAAAAAACAATTATTAACTTTAATAAATTTTTGATTGATTTCATAATAGGTGGTATATGGGCAGTTTTTTATTTTTATGTTGTAAAATAACCAACTTTTGAATAAACATTTTTGGGTGGCTTTATTTGTTTTTTTTTTGGCGAATGTTAATTCCAGGTGCTTTTGGAAATAAATAAAAAAACGGATTTAATTCTAGAAGTTTTTTTCAATTAATAATGAAAAATCAAAGTGTTATCAAAGTGCAAATTAATTTGAGGTGGTATTGGTATTAAATTCATATTGTATAAGTGCGCCTGCTGTCATTAATTTGATAATTAGAGATCACACACGCTGTTTTGTAAAGCGTTATAACTTGTGATGGCACAATTAGATAACGGGAGTTTACTAACTTTGATTGAATAATTTCAATTTTTATATTTATACTAAATAGTTTAAATGCTAAAATAATTTAATTTTTTTAAGTTTAATATTAAATTTTGTACATTAATTGAAAATTGATGATAAAATATTGTTTAATATATTCTACATTATATTAAATAATAATAGTAGTTGTTACTATTCTGTAGTATATTCCTACAGAATATTTCAGAAAACCTGTTCTAGTTGAATCACTTAATTGGCAACTTTTTGAGTGAATAATAAGACTAGATCTTTATTTATTATATTTTTGAAAAGTGTTCAATGTCCTTTATATTTTAAAAGCAAGCTTCTTTCACAGAATTTGGGCAATCAAATTTTTTTACACTCAAGCACTCACATTAAAACTTTAGAATTGATCTTAGCAATATTGACTTTAGATATGTTTTTGTGGAATATCAATATGTTATATTTAAATTAGATTTTCATATACAAAATTAAAAAATTCCTATATGAACACTAACTAGTTCATGAAATACTCCTAAAATATTAAAGTAACACGACTTAATATTAATTTATTTAAAAAAATGTCAAGACTATTGTTTGTACGTACTTTAATAGGATTATCCAGATTATTAAGTTGTACCATTCTACTTCTCGCATGGCATACAAAATTTCATTCAAGAAATACAAAAAAAACGTAAAAGAAATGACAATAATCATTTATAAGTGCTACGATCCTTTCAAAATATTTGAAATGATTTAGGTAATTTTAGAGTTTAAATTTCCAGGAATTTAATCTTTAACTAATTTGAAAAACAAAATATACTTTTCCATTTCCAATTGAAATTCTAAATAAGGAAATGGAAACTTAATATAGAGTAAAAAATCTCAAATAAAATAAAAAATCTCTCTTCGGTTCTTATATACTTTTTTTTTTTAGTGTTGTTAAATTCGTTTGGTCATCTATAGTCGAATTTATTAAGATATATGTATTAACATTTTTTTACGAAAAAGGAAGTCATCATTTATTTGATTTTTATCTTAAATATATGAAATAGCTACATCCTTCCGAAAATAATTTCATATTTTAATTTAAGTTTTAAATTTGAATTTTGAAAATAGCCCAAGACTTAAGAGATACTCAAAATTAACAATGTTGAGTAATTTCTAAGAAATTTTGGATTGATTTTAAAAAATGCATACAACATGTTTCGCAAATAACGTACGTTTTTCTCATTCGAACAACACATGCATGGTGATTCTTTTTTAATTTAATTACTTGCCAATAAAAAGTGGGTGCGACACAGTAATAAAAATGCCGATCTTTCACTCGAACTTTCTCGAGAACTTTTGTCTGGTTTTTACCTCAGCTCAGCTATCATTCGCAATTGGGTTTAAAATAAAGGAATATAACTGATAATTAATGATTATATGACAACAATAAAATATATATACACTAATATAATAAAATAAACCAACACAAAATATAAATAATTAAGTATTCGAAATATTATGATGTATGAGAGTCCTTTGGGTAAAATATTTAAATAAAATTTACCGGAACAAGAAGTGCACTCAAAAACTTTACTAAGTCTTATGGCGATCAGATGAATGGTGTAGTAATGCATAAAGGACAAACTTTCCCTCAACCATATTGACTTTCCCTTTTTTTTTGATAAAATAAATATACTTATTAATAATAATTTAAATTACAAATTTTTTTATAGAATATCTTTGGAACAATTAATCCGATTCGACTCATAAGTTCTTAGATTATATAGTTCTGCATTATAAGTAGAACTTTAAAATCCTCGTAAGTAGTTCTCGATGCGTCCCAACCAAAAATTTTAGTCTAAGTACTAGAAAAATTTCAATAAAAAATGTTTAATCGATGTTCGTAATATATATCTTGTGTGTCAAGAACGATGCAAATCGGCTTAACAATTTACTCAGAATAAGGATCCATATTTATATATAAAATATTTGAAAACCTTTATTTGAAGAAGCTTTTTTAAACTAACTTAGAAACCGAAAAACCTTTAAGGAATCTTCAAAACAGGTCAAGGTCTGTATTTGAGTTAATTTTTTAAAAGGACAAAAAAGTGGATAAAAATTAGATTAGAAAAGTTTAAGTATAAGAGGCTACCGAGACTTTACATACTTAAAAATCGTCGCGGTTATTTTATCACATAGTAAATTAAATTTTGATTATGTTCACAACAGTTTCGCCTTTCTGGTTCCCTATTTTCTGACAATATTTCCCTTATTGTTCTGTGGTATATATTGAGCATACAAAACAATAGTTAAACATTAATGCACTTAATAATGAGAATATATTAGTTTCAGATCCCAATCAAAAAACTACTAATGCAATAAATTTTTCAATTTTACATTTTTTTTTATTAACCTCAACTATTAACTTTTGTAAATAAAATCCCAGAAAAGATCCTGAAACTAATCTTTGTCTATTTTTCAGTGTTTCGCTATTTGTTTTTTCTTTTTTTTTATTAAAAAACCGCAAATTATTTTGTAAATAATAATTACGAAATCTTTCGTAAAATAAAATAATAAAAAAATTTTTTTGTTACATACCAATTTTATACCGCCAATGATCCTTTAATGGAATTTTAATCTTCGAACATTATAATTATTATTATCCTTCAAATCAAAACAACAAATTTAGAAAAATAATAATAATTTCAAACCACATAAAATTCTTTTATGTGGTTTTATTATTTTCTAAACCTATCTTAGAAATGGTCACGGTAGTATCTGGTAGTTTATAAAAACAACTCAAAATTGATAAGTAAAACTTTTTTGATCTACTTTAATAAGAATATGAAATTGGAAGTCTATTATCTTGTAAGGCATAAAATTAATACTTATACCTGAAAAAATCCATATTTTTTTTTCATCATTAGTTTCCGAAATTAGATCAACCGGAAATGTATATTACAAGCTACTGATTCCACTTTATTTTATTCCATGTTTTCAAATATTATTTTTTAATTATTATTTTTTTTTTATTTCTTTGTTGTTGATTTACCTGGCGACAATGATGATTCTATTTTTTTTTATTTTTGTTTGCTCTTAAAATAAAAATCTTTCATTTGTTTTTAGCAAGAGCGGCAAAAAAAGGTGTGAAAATTATACAAATTCAGAATCGGAAGATCCTAAAAAACATCCTAAAAAAATATATGTACGAGTATAACTGTTTTTTGATAAAAAAAGAAATAAAAAATAAGGATTTAAGGATGCAATGATGCAATGATTGATTCGAAACAATCACAATCTCATTAATTGTTAACGAGATTTAAATTAATTTTGTTTTCTATATAAGTCTATATACATATATACTTATGTAAATATATATATGCCTTTTAAATATATGTTACATACAAAAATGGATACACATATATATTATTATACTTCCGTGCAGTAATTAAACGCATAATAGAAAGAAAATTTGTTATTTTTCAAATTATTGAAAACCTTCCAATTCATTCTTGCCTCTTCATAGCAGCAAATAGTTAAAGAGGAAATTGAACAGTTCTGTTTAAAGAATATGGAATTCATAGTCATAAGTACAAACAAAATACTCTTTAGTGATTAGCCAAATTTTGTATAATAATGTTACTTACTAAAATTATAATTTTTGTTTAATTTTCGGTGGGTAAAATGTTTTATGTAAAATCTATAAAACTTATATCAGGCCGAAAATGAAGTATAATGCATACATATGGGCTGGCGCACCAATTACGGCGCTGTGATATCTTGATTAAGTGCAAAACAGAGCTATTCGTTTTATAAATTATCCCAGTGTTACCTCAACGCTCAATCCACTCAGCCTTCGTCGTACAGTTGAGTCACTGAACTTGTTTTATAGATATAGGGACTAACACCTGTTCTAAAGAAATTAAACAACCTATGCCTTCACTCAAGATTTCCCAACGGGAGATAAGGAGGGCAACAGACGATCATCTCTACACAGTTGAGCTAGCCTGATATCGTAACACGGCGCTCGTCACGTTTATGGAACCATATTCCACCAAATGATAAAGCATATGTACGATTTAGCCAAGTTTAAGAAGAACATTAACATCTTTCTTCAAAATATCCCATCCAATTTTCCCCATCATCATTATTCAGAAATCCCAAATAATTTCCACCATAATCCCAAATCCTTCTACATCCCCATCCCTGGAACCAAACTATACATTTTTTACATTTGTATCACAGGTTCCCTCATTAAGTTTGGTTCGTGGTTTTAAGGTGTTAAAGTCGCACACTACCTAAAGAAAAACCGCACAGTTTTAATGGATGGTTTTCGAGCTTTCCATTCCCTCATAAAAGAACCAGATACACTGCACGTCAATATATGGTCTTTGTGGTCATGATATAAAGAATTAACAATGTAATATATATTTCGCCATAAAGAACTAACTTAAATTGTTTTGGCACAATTGTATCCAGTACTATACATAATATCCGAACCAGATTATTAATACCTGGATAATATAAATTAGTGGTAAACATTTATGCATTTTTATTATAGCTTTGACATTACTCAGCTTTGAAAATTAAGATTTTGGAATTAATTATTACAAAATATTTAAATAACGTTCGTTTTGTTTTTAAAGTTTTTATATTTTTTTTATATTTTAACTTTTCTTACTTTGCATATTAAATAAATACGTCAGTTAATGTTAACTTGATATCCCAATTTCCAATATTAAGTAAAAACGAGTTTTTAAAGATAATAATCTAGTAGATATTGTGTAGATATTGTGGTTTGTGAACAAGATATATAAGCTGATATATGTCGAAGACATAAGCCAATGTAAGAAAAAATACAGTACTGCTGAATTAAACATTCGGTATTTGATACCTGAAATATTCAAAAAACGATTTTGTATGTTTTTTCGTATATTTTAAATTATAAGTTATAACAAATGTTGGATCTTAATGCTATGAGGTATTGTGACTTTTTAAATGTTCCTCTAAGTCGATTTTCTTAAAACAGTTTTTATTACAAGTTGTACAAATAAAAGATTTTATCTCATTAAAATGTTGTCTTTTCATATGTTGCTGCATATCAACTTTATCATTAAAACTGAAATTTGTAAATTTGGGTTTTTATTATTAGCTTATTTTTATTATACTTTAAAATAAATTTTTTGTACCTTCTACCACAATGATCACATTTATAAGCACCTTTATTTTCATGCCTTTTTTCATGTCTTCTAACAGCATCTCTATTTGAAAACTCTGCAGAACATAAATTGCACTTAAAAGGTCCTTCCAAATTAACTATATGTTTCTTTTTATGAACACGTAATGAATTCGATGTTAAATAGCTTGCATTACAATATTCACATTTATAATCTTTAGTCCGATTTTTATCATGTGTTTGAGAATGGGCAATTAAATGTTCTTTCCTTGTAAAACGAAAATGACAAATTTCACATTGAAAAGGTTTTTCTGTATTACAAGTTGTTAGTTCATGCCGTTTCAGGTGGGCCGATGTAAAAAATCTATTACCACATTTTAAACATTTAAAACGACGTTCTTCTTTATGCACCAACATATGATAATTTAAAACTTGTTGTGATGCCATACCCTTTCCACATAGTTCACATATGAAAGCTTTAATTTGATCATGAAAACGTTTATGCTCTTCTTGTTTATACGAATTTTTAAACCTAAAATTGCCAATGTTTTTAGAATATAAATTTTATCAAATAATACTTAATAAATTACATTTTATCACATATATCACAGCGCCAATAACCATCAGGAACATTATAATTTACTTCACATTCCAAATTTTCTGAATTTCCGTCCTTAATATGTTGAATTACAGCCATTTTCTTCCCCATGTTATCAACCATTTGTTTAAATTTATATGAATGTTTTCTTTGGTGTTCATTCTTAGAAACATTTGAATCAAATTTAAGGAAACAAAAATCGCATTCATAAATTCTTGGTTCATCATGAATCTTTCGATGATTTTCTAAATGTTTTATTGAATTGAATCCTTTACCACAATCGATGCATTTAAAAGGTCTTTTACTATTTTCAAGATGACAATTTTTGTGTCGTATAAGAGAGGATACATTTGGTAATTTTTTGTCACAAATTTCACACGTCAATTCTTCTTTCGAAAACTTAATGGGAACTTTGTTTTTCAACGAATTTTTCCTTAATGATAATATACATTTTTTTCTATGCTCATTATAAAGTTTTTGAGATTGCAATTTTAAATTGCAATATTTACATTCTAAATTTTTTTCTTTTATATTTTCCTCAAATTCTTGACTATTAGTAAGACAACTGTCACTTAAATTACGGCAATTATTTATCTTCTGATGTTTTAGCAATTTATCAACAGAATTGAATCTAAAAAAAAAATAAGCAATGCTTTTAGACAAGTTTTTCCAAAATAAAAATAAATTACCTTTTAGTACAAATAATACATAATAAGATTTCTTCTGATTTATCTGAATTGTTGCTCAATAACGCATTCGCAGACGAAAAGATTCCATTTTCAAAATCTATACTTTCGGGTAAACTATTCTCATTGTTAATACTTGTGGAAACATCAGAATCGGATTGTTTATCTTGTGAGAGTTCCTCAGTTTCACTTTGTTTATTAAGAATATCAACGTTTTCTTGTTTCACCTGAACATTAAGATTTATCCACTCTGTTAAATGTTTATTTAAAAAATGATTTGAGAATAAAACAAAATCATAAAAATGAATAGTGCAAAAATTGCAAATAAGAAAAAACTTTTTATGTTCATCTTCATAGATTATTTCTCCGCATTTATTCTTTAATACCAAATTTTGGTTTGGTCTTTCACATATTTGACTGTCATCCTTAATTTCTCCCTCTTTAGTTTTTGCAGTTTTTTTTTTAGAAATATTTTTAACCATTTTAAATCTTGTTTATTATTGTGTATGTTTATATTTTTTTTAAATTATTTTAAATTACAACAAAACAAATTTTGCTGTCAAGTGTCATCACTCAACATATGTTTAATTTTGGTTTAATGGGTTTAATTGTTGAAAACAGAAGAGACATCTGGCGTAAATTTTTATCTTCTGTAATAGGGGTGAATTATAATTTGTAGCAAACTACGTGTTGAATGTTTTTTCAATTTCAAATTTGAATTAAAATTTTCTTAACGGTATTTTGAAAAAGTTTATATAAAGAAAATTCGAAAAAAACTTAAAATTATTTAATTATTAAACGATACACATGTCAGATTTAATATATTTTGTTGTATTTCTTTATTAGAATTTAGATTTATTGCTATATTTTCACTATTTACTGCACAATTTAATTCTTATATTAATAAATAAAGCTAAAAAAAAGAAATTTTGATATTTTTTTCAAATAACTTAAGGTATTTTAATTTATAATAAGATTCAATATATTTATTAATTTGAAACTATCATTTTAATTTATTTAAAAAATATTCTAAAAATAATTTAACATTATATATTTTTAAATTTGAAAAAACAATTTAATAACTCATTATATGGTTTTATTATTTACAATTATTTATTTAAAAGAGCCGTTTAAGTGCCCTTTTTTATCATTATGTATGTATGTATTTTCATTGAAGTTTCCTACATAGCCAGGAAATGGTGTTGAATTGCTAATATTATCATCATCATATTTTATTTGTTGATCTTCTGGTGGCTCCACAGCTACATACGATGCTGCAAATCCTTTTAATGAAGTGCTATTATCAGTTTCAAACTTAATAATTAAGGTATCTGAATTTGATATGATTTTGGGAGGTTTCTAAAATAATTTTCAATTTTAATTTCTATTTTAATAAAAATAATAATGTAAATAAACTAACTATATTTCCACAAAATTTCCCATGCATTGATTTTTTGGGAAAATTATTATTTTCGGTTACTTCAACATAATCATAGCCACATCTATTTTCATATTCAACAGAAAAACTAACAAAACTTAATTTAACACTACTGTCAGGATCTGATTGAATTCTCCAAACACAATAAATATTTCTTTTATATGCGCGATGACCAAATTTTGCATGTGAATAAAAATGTTTTGTTTCATTTGTTGCACGTAAATATCCACCACATTCTATTAAAAAAGTTTATTTTTATTAATAAAATAAATTTGAATTAAAAAAAAAATTAAGATTTATTTACCAGTTGAATGTGTTGCCATAAATCCTTTTTTTTGTAAGCCAGCATCCGTTTTTAATACCATGTACAGTTCATTTGTCGACGCAGTAACTGTATATGGTTGTTTATCACCACAATAAGTTCCTAAAGTTGAACTATTGATATTTTTTCCATCATATAATGTTATAGAATCATAAATGCATTCTTGATGATTTTCCATTTCAAAATCATGAAATGAAAGTTGTATTCGATGACCGGGTATTGTTGAAAAATGCCAATAACAATATGTATTACGTGGATAATTATTTGGATAATTTGGACTCTGTACAACACCATACGAAGATATTATTTCATATTTACAATTTGTTTCAGAACAATTATGTCCATTTTCATTTAATATAAATCCAATGGGACACGAACATTTATAGGAGCCGTACGTATTAATACAATTATGTTGGCATCCACCATTATTAATAGCACATTCATTATAATCTGAAATGAAAATTAAATTGTGTGATTTAAGGAAATTAATTGAAAATGAAATTATGAGGGCATACAATTTTTACCTGTCATTATTTCAGCTAGAAATCCTGTATGTTGAATAGATTTATCAGAATGAAATTCAATTCTTAAAATATTTTTTTCCGATTGAATTAATGGAGGTAATTCACTGCCACAAAACACCCCAATAAGTCTTAAACGATTATCACTTAATTTCGAATAAATTTTAATGTAATCATAGCTGCATTCTTTAAATTGATATTTTGAGCCCTCCATATCAAAATGTGAAAAATTTAGAAAAACATTATAATTTTCGGCAGCTGTTATTTCCCAAATACAATCTTTTAATATTGGATATGCATCCGGATACGATGGAGATGTAAATTTTGATTTATTTCTTAGTGTTGCATTAATTTTGCCGCCGCATGCATCTAAAAAATTTTTTTTTTAAATATTTTATAATAAGATATTGATATGAATGATAGATAAGTTTTTGGACTGAATTAAATTTTTTATTATATTAATAACATATACCGGGTTTTGAGAATTATAAATTATGTATAACCAAATTAACCGAGCTAGTGGCTAATTGATATTGAATCTCCGCGGCGAACTCAGACTTGAAAATTATTAAGAAAATCATGGCATTCCCCATTTGCTTTTGTCAGAAAATGAAAAACTAAATTTATCCCCTTCATTTATTATAGTTATAAAAAATTTAACATCATTAATTAATTTAAATAATTTTGGAATTTACAATGTAGCATACTACGGAAATTTATTAACTAATTTTATCTAGCAAAATATATTAAAGGATTGACCTGATTTTAACTAAATAATATGCAAAGTAATCATTACCATGATTCATAAATAAAGTTAAATTGAACCCACAAAAAAAAACGTAAAACAAATTTAAGCATAAATTAAAACAAATTTCGCCTAAATGTTAAAATTTTAATTCCATTAGTTGAAAAGTACTTTAAATTAATTTAGTATATGGATAAGTTTATTTTTGAACGATCCATTAACTTTTGGGAATCATTATTTATTGCAAAATTCAATGTTGTTTATATAAATTTTGTATGTTACGTACACATTCAAATTTAGATGAGTGGAAATATATTCTTTTATATATTTAAGTGGTTTTTCATTTTAATTTTCCTAATAAGTGAAACACTATACCAATTTAAAAGTTTATAAAATAAAATATTATTTTATCATTGTTTTCATTGTATTGCTCTATTGATTTGAAAGACAGAAAAGGATATATGGGAATTCCTTCATGAAAAATTATAATATTCAGAATTTGTAAACTTTTTTTATTAATAAAATAGCAGATATATCCGGCGTTGCCCAGAAGCGTGTAATTCGTCAACATTATAATTTATACTTAAATATATGTATACAAAAGCGAACGTTTTTTTGTTTCTTTATAGCGTATAGACTTCAAAATTGCTCAGCCAATAATTATCATAAAAATTTGTATATAAAGGTTTTGGCATCGTGCCCAAACGGCCAACGGGTTAATATATCGCAATAAAATTATCTAATCTAGCTTTTGAACTATTTGTGGAGAGCGCAAAAACTCTTCTTATTAATTAAGTGAGCTTTTAGAATTAAGGTTAACTTGCGTTTACACTAAAAATTTTAAAATTTCATTTAATCCTTGTGCCAAAGCGGGTAAACAGGTAAAAAATGTTGTACGCAATGTTCTGTTATAAAAATTAAGTTTTTTTTAAAAAAATAAATAACTCCTAAATTATTCTATACAAAATTTAACTAAATAAATATTTAAAAAAAAAAACTAAATTCTTGTTCTTTTTAACAACTTTCCAATTTTAAAACTACTGAAATATGAAAATCAATTGGCATATTAGTGCCATCTTATAGAGGAAGGTTAAAATTTTATTTTTAATAAGATCTACTTATCAATTTCAATAAACCCTAAAAGAAAAGTTCAAAAATAAAATATGTTACCTAATGTTTAACGAATTATTCCATATTATAACTAAGTTAAAATGAACTAATTTTAGTTGACAAATCACACATTCGATATATTTACAACTTAATTCAATGCGATTTTTTTCAAATGTACAAAGGTTAAATGCTAAAATTATATGTATATATGATCGAAGGTTGTATAACATACTTTCAATTTGCAAACGCAAAACGATAGCCGTTCTAACTTTCAATGGTCTTTATATAAATATATAAAGATTGAAATTTATGTGGCAGTCACATTTTTAATAGATTCTGAATATTTTTGGAGGTGATACATCTTTAGATATTGGAACAATTTTTCAAATGACTTAAAATCTAATTTAAAACATAAATAACTAAAGAACTTATATTTAGGAGAACTACAAAAGTTTGGCTTTCGTTTTGCTCTCATTATGTGGTCAACAAAGGAGTGTCCACAATGAAATGTACATGACAGCGTTTTTTGACATAGTTTTGTTTACAATTTCATGATACATGTTTTGTTTACAAATTTTCCAATATACTTTAGTAGTCCTATATCTTATAGAATCTTTTTTTATTTCCAGTATTAAATGTTAATATATGACCCTTTATAATTAAATATAATAATTAAACTTTGTGATATTTATTTTAAAGTTATAAATAATATTTTAAATTAAATATTTCCAAAGTTTTTAATTTTATTTTATATTAAAATAAAACCTTAAATGTCTAATTTCAACTATAGCACTGCCTCAGTGTTTTAATCCAAATATCATTTAAAATATGATTTCATTCCTATATAATACCATAATACCTACGTACCATTTTTATGACATGAAAAAATTAAATTTATAAATAAATACCCTTGCAATAATTCATTTAACTCCCTCATATATTGTTTATCATTTTTCCCTCATTATTTTCCTCAACTTTTAAATCTGAATAAAACTAATTTTTCTTCTTAACTCCATTTTTTCAATTGAAAAGAAAACATGAAAATCTCCTTTTATTTTAATTTCGTCCTTTTTTTGTTTTGATTTTCTTTTTGTTTTTTTTTTTTTTTATTTCATTGTTTTACATAATAGATACTTACCACCACATAATTTTCCATCTGATTCCAATTCATAACCAGCATTACATATACATTCATAACTACCTAATGTATTTACGCATTCATGTTGACATTCATGTTTACCCAACTTGCATTCATCAACTTCCTTCATAAATAGACCAGAAAATCCAACTTTTTGAACTGTAGAATCCGAAACAAATTTAACGTACATTTTGTTTGAATTTGACCTATTAAAAGAATTGTTTTTGTTATTATTATTATTGTTTTTTTTTTTATTATCATTTTTGCTTTTGTTATCATTGTTGAGTTTTCTTATTGTTATTATTTATTACTTATATACAATACAACTACTCTTAACATTATTATTATATTTGTTACAGTGCATATTCAAGTATATTTATTATTTATATCCAATATGCAATAATGGTATATAAATATATATATATAAATGATTTATTCAGTAACCATATTTTTACAATTTTTAATCCATATTTTTTAAATAAATTTTGAATTTTTATTATTTTTTTTAAGACTTACTTTATTGTCGGTGGTAATTTATATCCACAAAATACTCCTATCAGTTCAGAGTCAGCTGTATAACCATCACGTATTTCAACGTAATCATAAATGCAATTATCATGATTTTCAATTTCAAATGTTTGAAATTTTAATGCAACTTCATAGCCATCCGGAACTGTTATTCTCCAAATGCATTTTTTATCTGGTAAATATTCTAGTGGATAATTTGGTGAATCAATACGACGAGTACCATTTATATAAAATGTTCCACCACAAGTTACTATTGAATGTAAGAAAAAAAAAACAAAAAAAAAATAACTATTATTTTATTTTCAATGTGAATTTTGAAAATTTTTTAAAGAATGAATTATTGAATGAGAGTGGTAGGGATGGGTTATAATTTTCAGTAAGAAATATATTATACACTTATATTTTATATTTTGTATAGATACATTGTATCTACGTACTTGAATTGGATTATTGTGAATTAATGATTGTGCTCTGAGTATTTTATAGAACTGATTCTATTGAAATTTTTTTTAAAGATAAAATATTTTAAATATTTTATGAAGATTCTTTATTCTATTGAAAATTATTAAATTTTTAAAATTTTTAAAATTATATTCATATATATATATATGTGTTTTCTTTTATTTACTTAAAAATTATATTAATAATTTGTTTTGGTTATTCTTGAGATTTTGAATACAAAAAATTCAAAAACAAAACAATAGTTGTTTTTGTGATGATCCCGATCAACGATGGTACTATTAGGTTAATATCGATTATTGGCAATATTGGTCCTTGTTAATAGCCATGCACATCTTTATTAGCTGCTTTAAAAAAGGGTCGGTACCATATGTTTGAAAATTAAAATCTTGAAATATCAAAATTTCGAAAAGCAAAGTACCGAAATGTCAACAAAATTTCGTAATTTCGAAATTTAAAAAAAATTTGGGTTGGGAATATAATTCAGTTTTTTAAAATACCATTTTTCCGGTATTGGTAAATATTCCGTTTTTTTATTTAATTAATATTGATAAAAAAATGGAATATTTCCTTTTTCCAGAATATTTAATTTATTGTAGGTGTACTGCTGTTGGACACAAACCAGAAGAATACCTGTAAAGGATGTATCAATGTTGGACGTTAGGTTGAGTTATTTTAAAACTATTTTAAAAAAATTCGTATTAAAAATCACATATTTCTAACTTTTACCTATCTGCAGTAGATCTCCATAAATTTGTTTAAATAAATTAGACATAATTCATAAAAAATGGGTAAAGCTAGTTAAAGGCTTACCCTTACACTACAAATTGTCAAAGGTTAAAAAATAAAATATTACTAGAACTCTATAAAACTGCATTTAAAATCATTCACAATCAATTAAAACATTACATTCTAAATAGAGTTCCAGACATACACAACCATCACATTTTTAGGAACAAATCGAATTTAATCGTGAAAAACCTAAATTTTCTACACTTAATGGAATCTTATAATTACGGTTACACTCACTTTAAATGTATTTCAGATATTTAGAGACCGGTAAAGACCTTTATGATTCAAACTCACTTTTTTTTAGCTTTTATTTGATTTTAAATTTTTGAGTTTAGAATTACAGACTATTATGATTTCTTAATTGAACCCAATAAATACATACCTTCAAATTCAGCGATGAAACCTTTGAAACCTTTTGGCATATAATTGTTAACATATGTGATTAATATTCTACTTGAATTTGATTGAATACCGATGGCCAACTGTTTTTGTATTTTATTACCACATATTCTTGTTATTAGTGGAGATCTAAACCAGTATCCATCTCGAATTTCTAAATAATTATCTTTACAACCACCACTCGTATCATTTGTATAAATTTGTAATTCACGAATTCTAAGTGTTATACTTTCGCCATGAGTTGCAGTAACTCTCCATTCACAAAATTCATGTGAACGTGAACGATTTATAATTTTACTACCACTTAAAATGTATCCCGGGGAAATAATTCTTCCTTTTTGTTGTTGATAAGTTCGACCACACTTTGGACACTTGTACAGTAAATTTGCTTGTGCAATATCACCTTGACTTAAACGAATTCTTTGGCCAATTTCTGGTTTTTGTTGCCCCTTTGGAATAATTGGTGTTATTGTATCTAGGTAAATACTTTTTGAAAATGTGTTTCGTGCATAATGCATTATTGAACTATAATCATATGGTAAACCCAATGAATCAACATCCTCTGGATCCAGCACATTAAAATTATACTCTTGACCTTGTAGTATATTTGCACGATTTATTTGAATGTATTTATCACGATCTATTCGTGTATGTTCGTGCCAGAATCCAATAACATGTCCCAATTCATGTACAACTATACCAAATTTATCACAATTACTTCCAATGGAAATTGCTTGTCTTCCATTGCCACGTTTTCCAACAAAAGAACAACACCTGTATCAAGGAATAACTCTTGTTAATTTTTATTTAAAAATTGCATTGAAATTAAAAGTAAACTTACCCGCAGTTTTTAATTGTAAAATAAATGTAATTACTGTGATACTTTGAATCTCTTTCAACAAATTTAATACAAGTATAGTTTTCCCAATGTTTCATCGCTTGTTTAAAGATTGCTTTATGATGTCCACTAAAGATATTATCGATTTCATATGGAATGACACCATAATCCCAAACTCGTTCTTTACGTGGCATTACTGCTCTTCTTTCTCTAATCTTTGATGTTTCTCCACCAGAGTCTAAAGATTCTTCAATACTGTTATTCATCTCCTGCTTTGTATTTTTAACTCTTCTTCTTAATTCCATATAATTTTCCCGATACTTTGGTTGTTTCTTATTAGAATTTTTAATTGCTTGATGTTTTTGTTTTGTTGATTGTTTTGATGACAACAAATATTGTTTTCGACCTCTTCTTCTTCTTCTGGAAAGTTATGGTTGAAAAGAAATAAAAATAAAGAAAAATTAAATGAAAGAAAAACTAATTTCTTTTTTTAAATTAAAAAAAACTGATTTTTATTCTATTTTTTCTCATAGAACACAAAAAAAACTTCTTAATTTTTTTAATTACACTTACATCCTTGAAAACTTTCTCTTATGCTTTGCTTCTGTGTTATGTTTTTGTTTTATTCGAACGATTTTGTTACCATGTTCTGGTAGTGTAAGTGATCCTTGTATATTATTTCCTCTTTGTTTTCTTTCGGATTCATTTTTCTTGTTCTTCTTTAAAGTTTTTTCCATTATTTGAGGCTTGTTTTGCTTGTTTTCATCATCCACTATGGTCTTATCATTATTTTTAACATTTTTCAGAAAAGAGTTCTGTTTTGGCAGTGTTGATGCGATAATTATATTCTTTTCATAAAGAAAATTATGTCTAGGATCATTTTGAATATCCTTTGAATTTGATTGTATTCTCGTTAAATCTAAATCATGTAAAAATGATGGAACCTGTTTTGTTTTTGGTTTTTTATATAAATTTTCTTTTGTCTGTGGAATAAATAAAGCGAATAATGAAATAAATAATAGAAGTGCAAAAAAATAACGTAGATGTATTTAAATTTTGGAACACTTCCGGTAAGGTGTCATAAAATTATATCTTAGAAACATTATCTTTTATATTAAAAATCGTATTTAATTGAAGCAATGGTTGTTACATTCAATATACAAGTGGTCTTTTAAGCAAGCGAGTTGGTGTTTATCAAATGTTTTCCATAATAATTGTATTTAATTGCAACTTTCAATACTACATTAAACCCTAGTTATACACTCATTATAAATTTAATGCATATGAAATGAACAAAGAGATTAGAATAAAGTCTGCAAAACTATATATGAGAATGCGAGAAATAAACTCAGTGCTAATGGAAAAGAAACAGAATGGATATCTGAAAAAAACATGGGAACATAAAAGGATTACTAAGAGGCTTAGACTGCGCAAACGACATAATACTTCTAGCACAGAAAAGGTGATATGCAGTCACACAGAACATTTGGAAAGACTGTCGCTTCGTCAAAATCGATAAAACTAAGACGATGAAATCTATAGCACCAACAACCAACGCCACCTTCGTAGTATAATGGTCATTGATGGAGGTATGGACATAAACAACAAACTAAACAAAGCTAGGGTAGCTTTCGGATGATTACACCCAGTATGAAGAAGCATCCAGGTCTCCAGAAAAACAAAATGATCTTCAATGCTTGTGTAAAAACCGTTCTAATATCTAACTCATCAGCCACAAACTGCAGGTATTCAATAATAGGCGTCTAGACATCATTAATAACATCTTGCGTCTTGCGACACAATAACATCCTGCGACTATTAATAACGAACAAGCGAAAAACCAACAAACCTAGGAAAGAATTGAAGCCATCGCAAATAATCTAACAAAGCAAAAGTTCAGTTTCTAAGAAAAAGTTTAAGAAATTTTTTAATGTTTCTAAATATTTTAATAAGGCTTCTGTAGGCGTAACACACTTGTTAGTTTACTAGTTTGATATATTAATCTTGCCCTAAGTATACTTGAGAATATACATGCAACACCACTACAATAAACCATAAGTATATGACAAAAATGCTTATATGAAAGACTGTCAAAGCTATGATTTTGTTTCAGCTTGAATTAACGGCCTTATTTATCGTGAAGGTGATAAAACAAATACATTTTTAAATTTTATTTTAAAGAATCATTTCCATCTGTCTTTCAAATTCTCTATATTTTATTTCTATCTTTTATTCCTTTCATATTATAAAACAAAAAAATAACTATAGGAACAGAATTATTTATGAAACAAAAAAAACAACATAAATTATTCAATAAAAATTATCATATGAATGAAATAATACTAAATTTAATATAATATGTAAAGAAATTTATAAAACTTACAATGTATGCCATATGATAGATTCACAAAGGTATTTTCTCCATGGTTAAATATCCATGGATCTTCTTCTTAATCCTTCTAATATATTAAATGAAATAATAAGTTAAATTTTATACTATTCAAATTATAAATCTTATTTTATTATACATAATTAATTCAAAGGAATTTGTGAATTTGAGAATTTTTGTGATTTTGGTTATCCCTAATTCTAGTAAATTTATGATCAAAAGTCTTCATACACTTGATCTTTCCTACCTCCTTTACAAGGTAACGGTATGGCAATAGAGGTACATAATTTGAAGGAATTTTAAAGGTTCAAATCCCTAATTAAACAGATATCGTAATATAGTTAGATTATATAATCTTGTGTAATATAATATATGACTCAGAAAATCTACCATTTGTTTATTTATAATCTTATACAATAGCTACAACCGAGTACTGTAGTAAAGTGAATATAACGTGAAGTGAAGTGAATATAACGAATGAAACTGAAGCCCAGCCCAAATAATTTGCTGAATTCCTTATACTCCTTAAAGAAGTGGAATTAGAATGGAAAATATTTTAGATATGTAGTACAAGTGTAATATTAGTATATTAAGATAAAATGGTTGCACCCTCTACATTTCTGCTTCAATATTTATTAAAAAAGATTATCCTTTTACAATTAATCCTCATTATTCCTTTCTGTTAAAGTTCTTTACATACTTTACTTTTACGTTGTTCGAATAATTATGCATGAGAGTGTAATTAATTATAATAACATAATTTATTTAATACACTATTAAAGCTTTCACCCACCTACATAATAAAATTTATTATCCTAAAACAAAAGGTATCTAACTAACAGTATAAATATTCGAATTAATCACATTTAAAATCAGATTTAGATACAAACTAAAATACTTAGAAATTTATTCTATTTTTAAGTTAATATAAAACATTGCATCTGTGTGAATTTTATTAATAATAAATTTTAAATAAAAATTTGTTAACTAGTTCTCCACCTGAACTCTATTTTAAAAAAAAATATAAAATATGACAGGTAACTGTAAAAATAACAATTTTTCAATTGAAATTTACATATAATTACTAAACTCTTACCTCATCATTTTTATTTAAATCATTTTCATCAATATCATCAATATTTCCAAGAAATCCTTCTGGTTCAACTAATAAATCTTTATCAAAATCATCCAAATCATCAGTTGTTATTATTTTATTATGTTGATCAGCAACAGTTACTTCATTATATTTATCATATGTTGTTTTGGATTCATCATTTAACACATACTTATTTTTATTTAAATTAATTTCAAATACATTTGTATTATTATTATTATTATTATCATTATTTATATTTATTATTGATTCTAAAGTTTTATTTAATTCATAATTTAAATTTTTTTTATATATAATTTTTTTACTATAGGTTTTATCACAGATTGTACAACCATCACCACCATTATAACAGTAGATAACCGTTAAAACTATTACGTAAAACAATCTAAAATCCATTTTCATTTTATTTTTTATATCACAACACCACAACACACTTTTATACCATACTATATAATAGAAAAATAAAACACCATAGCACAATACAACCTTTAATCATTCACTATATAGGTACTTTATATTCACCATATGAGGTGTTTGTGTAATTGTGTGTAATATATATATATATATATATATATATATACAAAATAAAAATTACTGTTTTATTTTTAATATTAAAGGATTATTATATAAGAATAAAGGATATAAAAATAAAAAAAATTTTAATGTGTTTTTAACTGCTCCTTTACATTTAAAAAATAAAAATATATATATATATATATAAAACACCACCACTTCACTGTTTTTTTTTTTTGCTTTTATATTTAAAACCAACACCCGTACACTGAAAATGGTGAGTGTAAAACCGAAAGAAAATCAAAACAAAAAAAAAGCAAAAAAAAATATAAAATAAATATTAAAATTTTATTTTTTTTTTTAAATATATTTTGTTTTTGTAGAAATAAAAAACGTAAAATGGTCTGTGAAACGTGATATCCTTTCCGAAAAACTAAACTGCTACGAACAAAATCAAAACATAAACTGGAGCTGATTATGTTTGAGAAAAACTGAATTTGGGAAAAAAAAAAAAACAGATTCAGAAGAAAATTTTCTAAATAAAATTGTTTTTGGATTTTTTTTTTTTTGCTGCTACTGTTGTTAATGTTGATATTGTTGCTGTGTTTAATGTTTTGGTTTTTGATTCAGAATTTTCAAAGACAACAAAAACAATAATAAAAAAAAAAACAAAAAAAAAATATAGGATAAAACCTTGTTTTCTACCTAAATTTTGAGTGTAATGAATGTTTAGGGCACGAAAACGTGCTTAAAATCATCTTTGAAATATGTTTCTTGTTTTTATTTTTAGTTTATTATGTTTATATATATATATACGTACTAAAATATATATTGCACATATAAAGTACATACATATTCGTATATAATGATGTACCTGCTGCAATATACCATTTATGATGAAAATATTGTAATATAGTTGAGTTTTATTTACAATGAGAAACAAACACTATACATATGTGCATTTGCTTTCCTTATAGACTTTCATATATTTATTTATATATATATATATATAGATATATAAAAGAGAAGATTTGTTTTCATCATCATCATAACCACTATAAATAATATCAAAGTCATCAAATTAACATAATATATTTTTAATAAACAGAGTTGAAGTAAGAAGCCAGACGTAGGGTGCCATGATTCTCTTCCAGAGTTTTATAGTTTATAAATAATAATATAATAATTATTCTTCTTCTATGGCGCTACAGTCCGTTGTCGAACCTCCTTAATCATTGGTTTATATTAATAATAATAATAATAAAAAGTTAATATTAATACTTCTGTTAATATTCGGGAACAGAAGTTATTTTGAGAATGTCTTTAATAAAAATCATTTAAAGGACCTTTAAATTTGTTTTAAAATTTTTCATTGAGGGAACTAAAACTAAGTAAGTTGTACTTTACATAACATTAGTTTATACTGCCCGCATAACTTTGATGGTCCATTACTCTTTTAACCATTACCTCCCATTAAAATATCATTAAATTTATTGATGGTCGTGTGTTCAGGAATGTAGCTCTACACTGAATTGTAACGGTGCAGTATCTAGCTCTAGTTCCTATAGTTGAAAGACTTGTTATATTTTTAAAAGAAATTTTTCGATTAAATTTTTTAAAATTTTAATAATTTTCTAATTGGGGTTTGCAAAGTATAAAAACAATCGAATTACATTCATTCATTACATTCTTAATATATTTTTAACAATTTCATATCCATTCAAAAGTTGGTTAGAAATTATATGTAAGGTTCAGTTAAAAATTAATTCAAGGATTATTCAAAGATGACTATTCATAAAAGCCCAAATGCTATTGTATAAAATCTTGAAAGTCAAAAATTTGCTGAAACTATATTTTAATGACACCTGCGTGATCTTGTACAAAATTTTGTATTATATTGAATCATTATTATCTCTAAACTCCAAAAACGTAATGCACACCTTAATATGCAATCTAACAAAAAAAAAAATATCCTCTACCGTTATTCATTTAAATTTATATTTTGAATTTGAAGTACCCCCAGCTCCCTGGTTTCGATCCTGTTTTACCTTTTTGTTTAGTATATTTCATCCAGATAAAATCGAGTTATTTAGAAATACCTAACTTTTACACTTTTCCTTATCAGATGTGATTTGTTTTGGTACTCAAGGTTAATTGGTTTATAATATAAATTTGATAGAATTTGATATTTTTCTTAATAATCCCGGCAACGAATGTAAAATATCGAAATAAAAAATACCGACTAATTTTTAAGCAAAATGTATCTTTAAAATACTGAAATGTTGATTATCGAATCAAATATTTTTGATTCATATCATTAAAAAGGTTACTTTGTAGAATTTTGGTATAAAAAAAAATTGGAATCATCCCTCAAGAATTTTGATTAATCAAGCCTATTTAATTTCATGCATTTGAAATTAAACTGACCGGTGGCGTAGAGGTGGGGGCGTCAGAGTTTAAACTAATGGTCTTGGGTTCAAATTCCCAATTTATAATTCCTTCGATTCTTGAATTTATTATTACAGCCAGGACTTTATTTGTGGTGTTTTGATTTGTTACACCGCACCAGTTGTTGCATTTTTTTAGCTCCCCTTTCTTCGGTAATTTATAAGGGCAAAGTGCCTTTTTTATTGAAATTATCCGGGAAAAAGGGCATTATATAACTCAATAGTTTATATTATAAATATAAAATAATACATATGCATGTCACACCTGTAAAGGAAGGGCCTAATCACTACTTATCAAATTATATTTGGTGAGCACGGTTTATAAATAAATAAATATTAATATGAAATGGAACTTCGAAAAATCTTTCGGTATTTTGGGTGTCAACATATTTTATCATATGCAAAATAAACTGTACGTTTCTTTCGATTTTTATAATTTCGAATGTAAAATGTATTTTTTGTATTCTATATAATTAAATCTGAAATCATGTTATTCTGTAAAGAAAAACAATTCTTGAACGTGATCCCGATTGTTTTCTTTTAGTTCAGAATTTTATTTTTAATATAACAATTGTTGTTTTGAATTGATGGAATCTAAGGAACTTAAATAACATATATATAACTATTATACAATCTATATATTATATACAAGTATATATAGAACTATATATAAAAATGATTTTATAATAAAAATTATTATCAATCCATCATAATCATTTCCATTATCATCACGACTGCGAAGCCACATTGTTCATATTGTCGTCATCATAAAACTATTTTCAAATAAGAAAAGAAGTTCTGTAAGTTTTTATTCATGTTTTTCATTGTTTACTGTTACATATTTGTTTTTTGTTTGTTTTTTATCCCTAATCGTTTTGCAGCTCAAAGTGTTATGACGATTCTTACGAAATTGGTTCTCATCCTAAATCCTAAATTCCCCTTGTGAATGCATAACCCATCTTTGCATTTATAAAGAATTTGATCCACAAACAGTGGGTGTTGACGTCTGACGAAGATGCAGAAATGTTTAAAAAAACAACAGGTAACAAAAGAGTTTGTTTTTTTTTGTTTTGTTTTGATTGTTGTTTTTTTTTTCATCACCTATACACTTCTATGCAAAATTGGATAGAATCTTGGTAAATTTTCGTACCAGAATATCCAAGACCATCTGCAAATATTACAACAGAGAAGAATTAAATGAAAGAATTTCATATCGGTTTTAAGTAGAGATTCTGTTTTACATTTTGAAAAAGTTCTTATTGCTTGACTTGATTTACTTTGTTTTCTTTTTCATGTTTCTTACACCTGAGATAAGATGTTCACCTGGTCTGGAGTTATAGTATGTGTATGATTAACTTTAAATCAGTGTAGACAAGAGTGTAAATTTGGGTTATAAGAATAACCAAGAATATAAGTCAGAGCAAAGATATTACTTTTGAAATTTTATGAAAAGAATGATGATAACATTTTTCAAGAGGTGGAATTAAATGTAAAGATATATTTTTGTTTTTAGAATTTAGTTTTTATTTGAAAAAAAAAAATATAAATGAAAAGTAAAAGATATTTTTGTATGTTATCATATGCTCCGTGTCTTTTCAAATGAAAAAAAAACTGAAAAGCAAAACGAAATTGTCTACGAACAAACAAATTTTGTTCTTATTTACTTTTTAATACAAGAGGAAACCCTTAAAATTATTTTTTGTTTTTAATTGACAATGAGCCTAGACCTTATTTGTATGTATATATATATATATACATATATAGGTAAATTATTCTGAAGAGGTGTATTGTCAGTTCAAAAAGTTTTATAAAAGGAACTAAAGATACATAAGATGTTAAAATAGAGGGTTATTTTACAATATACGTTCGTTGATCTCTCAGAGGTAAACCACTTTATGAATATTGCTTGTACATATATAAAATTTAAATAAATTCTTTGTTGGTTTCTTTTTGTTTCAAAGCACCTAAATATACGGCGCCACTTAATTTGTGGAAAGAAACACTGTATATTTTATATAGGTTGTTGATTTTAAGAAATAAATCAAATAAAACGAGGAAGAGTGTAGTAGAGTAGACTGTGTCAACTCTGGGATACCCGTATGACCGTTATATAAACATTATATCATTATTATTATAAACATTAATTTCTTTTGGCAAAATTTCAAACATACCAGCTTTATTAGGTGAAATAAAATGCTCATATAAAAGGAGTTGTATGGCAGCTACTCGAACCCTCTGCAGTAGACCAACCAAATTTTGCAGTAACTTTGGCCATTACACTAAACTATTTTTGTCAAAATTTCAGACACCCAACTTCAATAGTATAGATTAATGCTCATATAAAATAAGAAGTTGTATGGCAGCTACTCGAACCCTTTACAGTAAACCAACAAAACTTTGCAGTACCTTTGGCCATTACACTAAACTATTTTTGACAAAATTTCAGACACCCAGCTTTAATAGGTATAAAGTAATGCTCATATAAAAGAAGGAGTTGTATGGCAGCTACTCGAACTCACTGCAACAAACCAACCAAATTTTGCAGAAACTTTGGCCATAGAACTAAACTACTTTTGCCAAAATTTCAGACACGTAGCTGTAATAGATATAAAGAAATACTCATATAAAAAAAGAAGTTGTACGGCAGCGACCCGAACCCATGGACCAAAATGGCTGGATTTAAATAGCGATGACGGCTATTGCAAAAAAACGAATTTGCGAAAATTTAAAGATCCTAGCTCCTTTAGTTTTTGAGTTATCGTGCGGACGGACGGACGGACGGACAGACGGACGGACGGACAGACGGACGGACGGACAGACGGACAGACGGACAGACAGACGGACGGGCAGACGGACGGACGGACAGACGGACGGACGGACATACATAGCTAAATCGATTTTTTTTTCGATTCTGATCCGATCCATACACTTGAGTCTATATCTACCCGCCCACAAACGTAATGGCAAATTTATTATACCCTTGGACTATATAGTCATACGGGTATAAAAATGAATCATCAAATTATTCATAGAATTAGACCGTAGTCTTAAAAAATTAATTGAGTTTTAAAGTTTTGAGAAACTGATAATCTAAATGTAGAAATCATTTAATATAGTATTTTTGATGTCCATAATAAAGTCATTTATAGATCCGAATAGCTGATACTTATACACATTGACTTTTTATTAATATCTTAATTTATTTTACATATAAATTTTTATTAATGTTTAGTTTTCCTTTAAAAACTGTTGAATGCCTCTTTAGTTCTCACGTAAATAAATTGAAACAATTATTTTACATATTTATCCTATTATACACTACTATTTTATACTTACCATTCATTAATGGATGGTCTTATTCCTAAAATGGTTGATTATATCTTAGAAGCTAAAAATAATATTTAACTTTAAAGCCTCTGCCTGGACATTTTGTGCACATTCTTTATTAGATTCTCTTGCACTATCGCTAAGCTACCGTTATCAGATGTAAGTATCTATTTTACTTGATAAAATAATTTTTAAAATATTTGCTAACAGGGCTATCTCTACCAGGGTTGGCTTAAACTTTTTGGTCAGCTGAATTTTATACCATTTGAAATGGCAATTTTTATATGTAGAATATGCCATTTGAAAAGTCATAAAAAAGTCTAAGTATTGCAGAACGCTAGGTAATTGATTGCTCTCCATTTTCATTCATTTACCAATACTTTTTAGCAGGATATTAAGATTTATGAAGAGATTGAAGTCTCGAAACTATAAACACTAGTAATACTTTTATACCTTATCTTTTATCCTTTTATTCTTATTTTATCTCTTAATTAAGAGAAGTAAGTTCTCTAGATCGACTATACATAAACTTCTAGAAATGCGCAAAAGAAGATGCGTAAAACGCTAGACACAGGGTAGATTCGTATTTCGCTAGACACAGTGCAACAGTACGTCTTTCTATTGTGATTTACCAAACAAGGCTGAAAACAAAAGTCATTTTTGAATCAAAACCCAATGACGAAATATATTTTATATTTGAGAGTTCAACTCATCCATTACTTGTAATAGTTCCTTTCGCTCCTATATGACAATGACAAATAAAACATGTCATTAAAAAAATATTCCAATAAAATATTTGAAGGTTTCGCATAAGTTTAAAGGTCTGTCTAACATTATCCATTTCCGACCATCAGTCTATTTTAGATGAAAAAGTTAACTTTGATAATAACGATGTAGTCAGGTTCTACAAAGCGCAACGCATTCGGTGGGCTGGACATATAATGAGGATGGAAGAAACACGGCCCCAGAAACAAATACTTCAGTATCGCCCACTTATAAATCGACCACAGGGAAGACCTCGTCTGAGATGGCTGGACAGTGTAGAAAAGGATTTACTAACACTAAATGTACAAAACTGGAAGATAAAAGCAAGAGACAGAAATATCTGGAGACTAGTTGTGCAAGAGGCTCAAGCTCACCCCGAGCTGTAACGCCAGTTGATGATGATGATGATGAATAACGATATTCCAAATCATCCTTTAAGAAGGATGTTATTAATTATGTAAATCTATAAATGAATTTAGATTATACTCATTTTTAAAATAATTTATTAATTACATTAATATAAAAAAATATAAATAAAAAACAAAATAAAACACGGAATTAATATTTATTGAAATTTTTCAGAAATTTATTGTCTTTCAAAAACTTTTTTTTTAATTTTTTTTCTTATTTTTTTTGTTTTTTTTTATATTTTTGTATTTCCATTAATAATATTTTATTATCCTTTTGATATTTTTTTTTTGTTTTGTTTTTGTTTTTATTTTTTTTGTTTTTGTAATTGTTAAACAGTACGTAAAATATAAATTTATATAAATGTATATAAGATTTAAGTTTTTTATTAATTAATTTTTAAAATCCAGTTAATCATAAAATAATATAAAAAAAAAAAATAAAAATCAATAAAAATATTGAAATAAGTATATAAATTAATATATAATTATAATAAAAAATAACATGTATATATATATATTATATACATATAAATATTTTTGTTTGTTTGCAAATATCACATTTAATTAAACCAATTAAATTTTGAAATTTAAAATAAATTCATTGAAGAATGGTGAATAATAATTAAGCAAAGCGGAAACGGATATGGATATTATTTATATTGTATTTAAAATCAAGAATTTAAAAAAAAAAACTGATTGGTAAATTTTTTTTTTTTTTAAATATTAAATTGTTTTTTTTTGTGTTTACATTTTAAATTATAAATATAAAATTTTAAAATTTTACTTTGTATATTTTTTATATAGTATTAATTAAATTCAGGGTATTAAACATTCCAATTGCATTCTTTTTTTTCAGTTAATTGAATTCAAAATAAATTTTATGAATATTAAATATTGAGAATTTTAAAATTTTGTTGTAATTATGTCGGGTGTAAAGCACTAAAAGTGTAAACTATTTTCGGGTAAAATAAAGCTGAAATTTATGTAATGGACCTAATTTTTATCCTACCTAATCCATTGAAATCCAATGAAAACAATAAAAACCAACATATTGTCAAGTCTTTCATTGTCAGTATAAAATGTCAGAAAGCCTGCGGCCAATTTTTCTTTGACAATTAACTTAAAAAATATTTATATATATAATATAATTGATTAAAATTAAATAAAAAAAACAATACAAAAATTAAAAATTGATTTCAGGATAAAACAGATAGCATTTATAGACAAAATTAATTTAAATGTCATTGAAATGTCAAAAAAAATTCTAAGTTTCCCGTTGTAAATTTTGATCAAACTTTTGTTGTAACTTTGTGCTGTCGCACTATTCGTTTTGTCGCACATGTATTCAAAACATGCCGACTACATGTTTAACATACGACTACGACTTATGCTGCGGGTATTAATTGGTCTTCAAACTTATAAATGACATCCGTCGTATTCTAATTAATTTTATTAATTCACAGAATCTTTTTTTTTGTGTTTTAAAAAATTTTTAAAAATTAAAAAAAAATTAAAGGAAATCACTTTTTCCAATCAATGAATTTTATAACAATAGTGACACGACGTAATTTTGTGTGAAATTAATATTGTTTAATTTGAAATATAAATTCACATTAAAATTTAATTTATTATTTATTTATTAAGTATTTCCAAGTGCATACAATACCTTTGGAAATTGAAAGGCCTCGGATGTGGGCCAACAATACTATTTTATAAGTAATATTTGTTTGTATCATATATTTTATATTTTACTATATATATATTTGGTAACCAAGGGGATTTTGTAAAGAAGAATTATTTTTCAATGCATTTTGTTTTGATTAAATATTACATGAACTGTCCGGGAATCGAACATGGAAACCCTTCGGTTAATAAGTCAAATGCTTACACACTACACCACCGAAGCCCCAAAATTTAATTTAAATTTTATTATTCTGTAATTATTTTTTGTTATGAAATTTGAATTTAAATTAAACTAAAGTTTTTTTTTTTAAATTTAGTCATAGTAATTAATTAATTGTTTAAAGAATTTCGATTTAATTTAAATTTTTTTTTTTTTATTTAAATAATTTTTATATAATTTTGCAAACAATTAGAAAATTAAATAATTATAGAATTGAACTTAAATTTAATCAATTTTAATTAAATAAGATATCAAAATAATATTTAATTAATTTATTTGTATGTGATGATTATTGATTAATAAAATTAATATTTTTTTTTTTTCGAAACTTGAAGTAATAATGGATACGTTTATTACATACATATATATATAATATATTACCCCTAACTATAATAGTCATAAGATGTCATATTATATCATCTGATTTTGTGCGATTGTATGGCATTTCATATAACTAACTATGCGATTGTATGGCATTTCATATAACTAATGGTCCTAACCATCATTCGTTATCATTTAGAAATCATTCGTCAAGTCAGAGTGTACATATCATATTATATCGTACATACAAGCAAACTAAATCGAAAAGAAATTAAAAGAAGTAAAACTAATATTGTAAAGAATTTAAAAATTTCAGAATCAAACATAAAAAGGTAAATACATAAATTTTTAATAATTAACTGTTTATGTTTGACATTTTATGCGTATGATTGCTTATGACTTTTATATATTCTAGTTAGGATTATGATTTTGTATATCATATATCGAATATTTATCGAAAGTTCATATGACATCATATGACTATTATAGTTAGGGGTATTAAATAAAGATATTAAATATAATCAATTAATAGAAAATTTTATAATTTTTCTCAAGTGTTGATATGAATTTTAATTTGTAGTTTATTTGAAGAATCAAACTTCATAATATGTATATGTAAATATGATATGAATTTTAGTATTTCTTATTGTAAAACAAATTTTTTTGATTATAACATTCTCCTGTTGACGTTTTATCTGGATTATTTGGATTCTCTCTGGATATAATATAGGTGTTTCATAAAAGAAATCCATTGGTAGATCTTAAAATTATATAGTCAATTTTTATGTAAAAAGTTTTTCGATATTCCATTTTTTAAACTCTTCTAATTTGAAATTAATCAGGCTGTTATTGTTGAATTTTGTGGTTTTATGAATGATATGAGTAAAATTGAACAATAAAATCAACCACACAGGGAAATATATTTTTAAAACTTTAAAACATTTTTGAAATTCTAATATTTTGCACTAAAATATCAAAATATTAATATTTCTTTTCATTTCCCATCCGTTCTTTTCATTTAAAAATTTATTTATTTATTTATTTGTATTTTAATTTTCTTATAAATTTTGTTTTCTCATATTTAATTTAAATTTGATTTTTTTAATTTAAACATATATATAAATTAATTAACTTTATGCTTGTATCAAATTACAATGACTTTGTTATAAACTTATACCCGTACATTTAAACTTCTAATTTAATTTAATTTAATTTTTTTTTAATATTTCTATAGTTCATCTATTTTTTCAATTTGATATTTTACCTATTAAAGTTTTTGTTAGAATTTTTATTTAATTATAGTAGGTTTATATATCCATTTTCATGTCTTATTTTTTAAACATTTTATTTTATAATGTATATAAATAAATATATTATATTTTATATATACATATATTTAATATTTCATCTATAATTAAACATATAAATGTCGATAATTTGTAAATCTATTATTATATCTTTTATATTGATCTTGATTTGAAATTGCATTTTCTCTATTGTCTATATATTCATATACTTCAGAATCAATTGATTCTGATTTATAAATGCTTTTTAAAGAACCTGGGAATGGTGTAGCTAATTCATGACTATCTGAATTTAAATCTTCACTTTCGTCTAATGGTTCTAATAACACATATGATGCCGAGAAACCTTTACTAGTAAATGATTCATCAGTTCGAAAACGCACCAATAAAGAATCACTTAAAGAAATTATTTCCTGTGGAATCTGTTAAATAAAATTAAAAAAAGGGTTTTTGGTTTTTGTTTAAATAAAATTTGATTTTTTTTTTGTTAAAAAAAAATTTTGTTTTGTTTTTTTTTTGTTTTTGTTAAATTACCTTGTCACCACAATATCGACCATGTAATGGTCCACTTGTATCTTCCATTCCAGCATAAATTTCTACATAATCGTATGTACAATTGGTTGAATCTTCTATTTCAAATTCATTGAAAAATAGTTGAACATTAGTCCCTGGACTTGCTTTAATTGTCCATTCACAATCCATATTATCTTCGTAATTATGATCTGCATATCTGGCATGAGAATAAAATTGTTGAATGCGTACTGTAGCACTGAGGAATCCACCACATGCTGTTAATAAAAATATAAATAAAAAAAAAACCAAATTAACAAAAGTACTGAATTTAAAACAGAAATTGGATTGCTTTCACCATTACAATAAACCTTTTAAATTTAAGTGAAAAAAAATTTTTAAACTTACACGTTGAATGCGTTGCCTGGAATCCTTTTCGTTGTTTGTTTTTATCTGTTTTCAATACCATATACATTTGATTTGAAGAGGCTGAAATTGGATAGGGGATTTTATCACCACAAAATATACCCAATTTAGAACTGTCCTCGGATCCACCATCATAAATTATCACATGGTCATAACCACAATTCTATTTACAATTAAAAACGAAAAAAAGTTTAATTAAATGTCAGTATTTCAATGGTTATATGCTATAATCAAATAATAAATATTATAAAAACTTCATTTTTCAATACTTGAAAAGAAGATTAAAATGAAAAATAGTTACCGGATGTGATTCGACATCAAATTCATTAAAAATTAATTTGATTCTATGACCTGGAGTTGTTGAGAAATGCCATATACAATCAACATTTGGTGGATATACTTTCGGATAATTTGGGCTCACTATACTTCCATACGGTACAGCAATTTCATATTTGCATGCACCTTCTTTACAATCATGTCCATTATCATGCAATGTATAACCATTATGACATGAACATATATATGACCCAATAATATTTTTACATTCATGTTGGCATCCACCATTATTTTCAGAACATTCATCAATGTCTGTAAAGAAAATTGCCGCAAATCCACTCTTCTGTATTGATTTATCCGATTTAAATTCAACCCGTAAAGCATTGCTTTCTGATGTTGCTATTGATGGTATTTTTGAACCACAATAATTTCCAATACGTTTTAAACGATTTTCACCCAACTTGGAAAATATTGAAACTGAATCATAACCGCAATCTGAAGGTCCATTATTAACACCTTCTAAATCAAAATGAGTAAAATTCAAAGAAATTTTATAACGTGTTGGAGCTATAATCTCCCAAATGCAATCTTTCAAAGCTGGATATGTGTCGGGGAATGAAGGAGAAGTTATTGTTCCATTAGTTGCTTCTATTACTCCACCACATGCATCTGTAGTTACAATATAATGAACCAATCATTATTTTATCTATAACACAAATAAATTTTAATTGAAAACAAACCTTCACAATTTTTTTTATCACTATGTAGTTCATATCCTATACCACAACTACATTCATAACCACCCAAAGTGTTTGTACAATGATGTGCACATCCATGATCGGCAGTTTCACATTCGTCAACTTCTTTCATAAAAATCGCTGAAAATCCTGCTTTCTGAACTGAACTATCCGATACAAATTTAAGCCACATTGTATTTGATGTTGATCTGGACACAATTAAAAGAAAATTTAATGTGAAAATTATTTAATAGTTCCTTCAGATCTTACTTCATATTTGGTGGGGGTTTATAACCACAGAAAACTCCAATAACACGAGCATCAGCACTATCGCCATCACGAACTTCGACATAATCGTAAACACAATTATCATGATTTTCTACTTCAAATGATTGGAACTTTAAGGCAACTTGATAACCTTCAGCCGCAGTAATTTTCCAAATACATTCTTTATTTGGTAAATATTCTAATGGATAATTTGGTGATTCTAAACGTCCTTCAGAATCGGCAAATAACTCTCCTCCACAGATTGCTGGATTATTAAAAAATAAAACAGTTTTTTTGTTTGAGTTTTTTATGAAGCATTAATTTACCTTCAAAATCAGCCCTGAATCCACGATAGCCCGCATTTCTATGAGTATTAACATATGTAATTAACATTCGACTTGAGTTAGTTACAATAGTTTCTGTTGCAATTTTTCCACATTTTCTTATCAAAAGTGGTGACTTATACCAGTAACCATCACGAATCTCTAAATAATCCGTTTGACATTTTTCAGATTTGAAAAGGTTCTATACAAAAAAATTATATTCGTTATATTTTAATTATTTTTTAAAAATTATTTTGAATTTACCAGATTTTCTAATTTTAAAACTATTCTTTCTCCGTGGGTGGCTGTAATTCTCCATTCACATTTTTCAATATTAGAGGCGTTTTCTCTTGACTGATATGATGGCGATGAAAATGAACCAACATTTTCTTGAAAAGTACCACCACATTTTGGACATCTGTATAATAAGTTCGCTTGGGATATATCCCCAAGGCTTAAACGTATTCTTTGTCCAATTTCCGGACGTTTTTTACCTTTAATTTCAATGGGCAAAATAGTGTCCAAATAGGTTCCTTTAGAGAATGTATTTCTTGCATAATGCATAATCGAATCATAATCGTAAGGTTGACCTAACGAATTAACATCATCTGATGTTAGCATATTAAAATTATAATTTTGTCCTTTCATTATGTTATTGTGTTCTATAGCAACATGTGCATCTCGGTCAGGTCTAGTATGCTCGTGCCAGAATCCAACAACATGTCCCAACTCATGTACAACAATACCAAATTTATCGCAATTTCTTCCTATAGAAATTGCTTGGCCACCATTTCCACGTTTACCAACAAATGAACAGCAACTTTTTTTTTAGAGAAGTAAAAAAAGAGAAAAGTAAAACAAAAATAAAATAAAGAAACCAACAAAATGCCATTTTTTGAAATTTATTTCATTTAATATAAGGATTTCGAAAATGCATATATTTATAATGCATGTGTATATCTATCTAGTTGCATTTTTATTATGTTTGAAAAAAGGATTCAGAAGAACGCAAAAACGGTATTATATAATACAATATAAAACGAAAAAGGACGATAAAGATGTAAGAGATACAAAAATGTCCTTGTTTTGAACATAAATTTAAAGATTTATGAGTTAAAATGTTGTATGCATTTGAGGAAAGAGTTGTTGTCTTTTATAAAGTTGTTTTTCATTTCAGATTTTATAAAATTTCCAGATATTCAGAAATTCAAAACACGATGATGTTAAATTAGTGGTATGATAGTTCTGTTTTTTTAATTTCTTTATTTATCTTTTATAATTTATTTTAAAAAAACGTTTGCACAAGTTTAGTAAAACCCATATTGGATAATGAACTAAAATTAAAAGATAAAAATCATCATTTTGAATTTTAAATGAAATTAACCATTAGCTGGAGTGGGATTTAAAGAGTGGGATGAATACAATAAGATATATAGTGTATTACAATATAATTTGTCGGATGGAAACTAGTTAATCGTTTATTAAATATCCATCTTTATTTAGATAATCAATATGAACTTAATAACTTGTAATATTTTAAGAAATATAAAAATATGTCAAGCTGTGGGTTAGACCCCTTTTGCGGGATCTGAGTTCCAACATGTTGTTTATTAAATTTTGATCAATATTTCGATTATTAGTATTCAGAGTATAGAATTATCTGTTGCGTTGAAGACAACTCGTTTTTCGTAGAGCACCTCTATGGAGTAATCAATTTAGGGTATGAAAATTCATGCAATATATTTATATATTGAATAACGAATATTGGAGATATTTGATATATACAGACACATTAAGATTAAAATAGTTAACTAAAAAAAAATTAAACAAGTTTCGAAAATAAATCTAAAGGAATGAGTACTTTAAATACTATCACGGGTTCAGTCAACTATATACTCTTACTCGTTCTTTTTAATAAAAACTTTAATCCAAGAAACTCTTTTTAACTTTAAAAATTTTAACTAAACAGTTCTATTAAAATTAAAAGAATTATACTGTGTTTTCTTACCCGCAATTTCGAATTGTAAAAATGATATAATTTGGATGAACCTCAGGATCTCTTTCAACAAATTTAATGCATGTAAAATTCTCCCAATGTCTCATAGCTTGTTTAAAAAGTGCCTTATGAGATCCACTAAAATTTCCATCAATTTCGTATGGTATAACACCATAATCCCAAACCCGTTCTTTTTTTGCAGTTACAGCTCGTGTAATACGATGATGACGTCTAAGCGTTTTAGAATTTCTATAACAAAAATTTTTGATAAGAATAAGTTAATGTTTGTTTTCGGGGTCTTTCTTTAAAAAATCTAAACTTAATTTATAATTTGAATACAAAACTTACTTTTCATCGTTCATCATAATTGCATCTAAATTGGCAGCATTTAATTCATCATTGATGGCATCCATTGTCGATTTACGTTTTGTAATTATATCTAGATTATCGTAATATTCACTTGAGTAATTTAAAAATTTGTCATTCTGTTGGTATATTGGTATTTTTTTGGGTCTCAAATTTTTATAATTTTTCTTATCATTCTTCTTTGTGTATAATTTTTTATGCTTAGATTTTTTCATTTCATTAAGTTGTTGTGATGGCTTCAATGATTTTTCATAATTTTTTTTATAATTTAATGTTTTTGAAATTTCTTGATCTTCAGATATTTTTTTTATATACTTTGGTTTTTTTACATCATCAACTGTTGTAACTGGATGATTCAGTTCTTCTTTTAGACGTTGTAATTTTTCACGATATTCTTTGGTTGTATTGGAACGCCTAGTAAAATAAAAAGAATTGCATTTAGGTACAGTAACAGTAAACTTCTCAAATTTAGTAATGGGTTGGCCAATTAAAACAAACTTAAATCTAAAATAATTTCAACACAAAATTAAGTGGCGCAAAATTTCATTCATTAAATCATTTATTACGAAACAAATTTATTATAATCAATAATATCTTTCTTTGATTGACATTTATTTACATAATTTCGTTGTGGCAAAGTCATTCTAGCAAACACACCAATTCCAGTTTTGGTTTCAATATCTCTTCTAAATTTTGTATAAATTGCTGTAATTTTTGTTACACAATCAATTTGTTTTCGTATATGTTCGAGTTCAAGTTTCTTAATTACAGTCGACTCATTTAAGGCATTAGAAGTATTGGTATAATCCATGTTACTTATGTGTTTTTCATCTTCATTAGACATATTTTCAATAATATTAGTATTACTGTTTTTAGATACATGATTAATATATTCTCCACCCTCCAAGCAATTTCTCAAAAGCGCTAATAAAATTTTATTTACATTTTCTAGGACATATGGTAAAGATAAGGTAATAGCATTTGTAAAATTTGGTAACCAGATTGGATGTTCAACCCCAGCAAAAGTTTTAAAGGTAACATTCATATCAAAATGCAAAATTGCTGCTTTATTATTAAAATATTCATTATAATTTGGAGCTGAAAAAATTGTAATTACTTGGGGAACAGTTACTTTACTTTCAAATTTTTTAATTTCGAAGCCATGCTGTTTAAATTCGTGTGCTCGAACAATTAGAGTTAAATTGTTTCTTTGTAAAAATTTTTTAACTGCATCTTGTGAAAAAAAATATGAAATCCCTCGAACAGAATTTAGAATAAATTTTTCGCCAGCAACTGATTGGCTACTAAAATCCAGTTCTACAGAACAAGTATTAGATACAGTTCTAAAATCAAAAGGGGTCTTAGATTGTGGCAATATATCTGCCCATAATAAATCACACATAGCTCCTTTTTCTGGTACTTCACAAAAACGTTTTATTTCACGTACATCATTAAGAGTCTCAACATTTGGTGATATTCCCCCATGACAAGCAAAAAACATATTATCAACTACTGCTGCTAACGGTAAAGCATCAAACGCATACATTGCTTCATTGTAAAACTTTAGATCATATTTAACTTCACATTCATTTTTAAAAGTATACATTGTAGTTAAATATCTGCTTTCGTGATTTCCACGTAATAAATAAATGAAATTCGGATAATTCAATTTTAATGCAAATAAATACAGAATTACTTCAGTACTGAATAAACCACGATCTACATAATCTCCAAGAAATAAATAACGGTTTTTATCAGAAATTGGACCACCAACTTTGAATAATGTTATTAAATCAAAAAATTGTCCATGAATATCACCGCAAAAATTTATTGGACTTTGTAATTCAAGTAAATTTTGTTCAGTACGAAAAAGTGCTTGTGCTTGCTTAACTATACGAATTGCTGTTTCTATCTCTAGACGACCTTCTTCTAAAAAATGTTTACTTATTATGGTTGGTGAAGGCAATTTACTATCTGAAATGTAAACATCTGTATTAGTTAATTTTTTTCGATTAATCATTGGAATTGTTTGAATTCTTCGATCTTCACATAGTTGTTTCTTAGTAAAAAAGTTATAATTGTTGCGTATTCTTTCCTTATAACGGTACCCTTTTGACATTGGTTTACATTTTGAAGAAATTTTGCAAAGATTATAAATGCGTTCAGGATTTATTTTCACAGGTTCTGTCATTTTTTAAAATACAAAATTATAGGCTTTTAATTAAAATTTTATTAAAAGATTTTGTATTTGTTTTCAAATCATAAAAAAAAATGATTGTGACACTAAGTAAGTCGTTCAATTTTATTTGATCTATTTTGAAAAATTTTGAAATAATTTTTACAGTAGTAGTATTTGGTGTTGTGTAAATCGAATGAAACTAAGGGGTACCTTATGCATCATATAAATTTTGTTTCAATTTCCGGTGTTTCAACTTTAAGAAGAGTAGCATAAAACTTTAGATATTAAGTTTTATTTTAATATTTTGAATAAAATAAGGTTCAGATTGTAATTTGATAGTCGAGTCTTATCCAATCCATTTGATCAAAATATATAATTTTAAATTATTGCATTTTCATAGCTGTCAATAAATAATTTGCAACTCAATTTAGTCTTCTAACAATCATTCTTTTCAGCTTAAATTAAAGTTAGAAAACATAATCTAGACTTATTCTATTCTTCTATCTATTTTTTCAACTCTAATTTAGTGCAATAGAAGTGGATCACATTCAGAACGCAGTGTTTAGGATATTATTTCCGAAACTAATCTAATGCTAACCAATATTTAAAATTCTATTTGTTTTTAGCAAATATTTTAGCCAAGAACTGGAAAGCCTCCATCGGATAACCTGTTCGGAATTAATTGAGTAACTTTTAAAAATAATTTTTCGCTTTTTCAGACTTTTATAGAACATCAAAACCGAATAAATTCGTAATTTCTTTATTTATATTTGTTTTTAATAAAGTTTTTCTCTGAATAAAAGTAAAGATTCAGATTGTTTTGATAAATTCATAAAAAATTAACAAATTCCTTATAAAAAATATAAAAATTATTTGAAGTTAAAATTACAGAACAGAGTTATAACAACTTTGTAATGAAAAACAAATGAAAATTTATGACCATTATGGGAAAAATTCCTGATGTTGTGGTCTTTTCTTTTCAATCATAAACTCTAGATAACATTTTAAAAATTTAATTCAATCTCTTGAGATTTTTCTTTTAAAAGTTTATTTATTAAAAAACCTAACAACAACAAATAAATAAAATAGTATTTTTCCTTTTAATATAATAATTTTAATAAAATTCTCTCACCTTCTTTGACGTTTACCACGACGATGTCGTCTTCTTACTGGTCCATCAACTTGAAGAAATTCAATATCATCTAATTTACCACCATTTCCACCAGCATTACTAAATACATTTGCCGCTGTTGAACGTTGTACTGGTAATGATGTTGGCAATATAATCATTTTCCTTTCCGAAACGAAATTATTTCCGGAATCATCTTCAATATCTTTTGTATTCGATTGAATCTTTCTTAAGTCAACATTTCTTATATGGGTTAAAGATGGTGGATTTTTATCATATTTTTCATCCTTTATTTTCAAATCAATTCCAGTAGGCAATATCGATGATGATGATGATAATGAAGATTTTATATTAGTTGATTTTGTTTGTAATGATGTTGGTGATGATGATGATGATGATAATAATGTCAATGATGGTAATTGTAATGATTTTTGATTTGATTTTTTTGCATTTTCTAACATTGCTTTTGTTATTGTGAGAACAGTATCACGATTATCTTCAATTTCTTCTTGTTCAATAGATGCTGATGCTTTTTCTGAACCAGATTGTAAAAATTTTTTGGTTGTTTCCAATTTTGATTTATTTTTTATTGAAGATGATGATTGTTTTGATGGTAATGATGTTAATGAAGTTGTCTCATGGTATACATTTTGATGTTGATGATGATGATTAGAATGTGGCAAATTTGTTAATATTCCACTTTTTAGATTTGGTTTATTTGTTCCAAAAAATGTTCCCGATGGATATGTGTTTCGATGTGATGGTTTGATTGGTTCATTAATTGACTGTAAAAAAAGCAAAAACAAAAAAAATTATATTAAAAAAATGTAATTAAAATGGGAGAAAAAAATTTTATAATTAATTACAATCAAAGTCTAAATAGAATATGTTTTATTTATTAACTTGTATATATTTTATTAAAGTTGGAATATTCTTAAAGATTAATTTAATATAATAAATATAAATGATTAATTATTAAGAAACTAATTATTTAATCAAATAAAATGGGTAAAGGGAAAAATGACTCGTTTCCTTTAAATGGTTGATATTAATTTTGATTTAATTTAACGATTTTTCGATAATTTATTTAATATGGGAATGTTAAAATGTTCTTAATATGAATTTAACATATCTTTGCACCATATAACACCCATTTGAAGACCTTAAAATATATATTGATATTGAATGATGAGAAATACATAGGCTAATGATTGTGGTCTCTTCCATACAATTCGCCTTAAACAGAACGAATCCAAAAATGGACGTTGTATATCTTTATCTAGCGACTTAACTCATACAATATAAATTCTTATGGAATCTTTTCTTACACTGTTATTATTTTTAGACTTTTCCAGAATTATTTTTCATAGTTTTATCAAATAAAGGTTAAATACTTTTAAATTAATGAGCGGGACATTTAAATTATCCTTTCAAATAATCATATACCAAAAAATCAACTCAAGGTTGGTTCAATGAACTTTTTGCGACAACTCTTTCCTTTACAAGTAGTATTTAATAATAAAGAAAATTTTTAAGAATTGAAAACCCATTTTTTAAGATTTAATAAAGGTCCAAATTACAAAAACAAAATGAAAAATTACATACCAGACAAACTGTATTTACAAAAAACATGAAATCTTAAAGTGATTTGAATCTCAGAAGAAGTTTTTTAGACAAACAAAAAAGACTTTAGAGAGGGTGACACAAATATTTTTTTTAAATAAATTTTTTTTTGAGCGTCCTTCGTCCTATTTTGTTTATTCCTCAATTTTTAGCACAATTTCAAAAATTTTGTAAAGATGTGCCTATATGGTTTTACTCTGTCCGTCCGTATTTTTAGAAAAACTTTTGCATCATTTAAATTTTTATAACTAGAGTTCTTTTAGGTATAATTTTAATCTTAAAACGACAGAATGCAGCTTCTTTTATAAGTTTTATAGAAATATATCGCCTTAATGTATAGAGTTGCTATTTGTTACTAAAAATAACCGTTATGCAAAACTCAATTTTTGCAAAATTTTTGGCTCCTTTAGGAAGTCGGAAATTGAAATTTTCTCTAAACTTTTTTTAGTAATACACAATATTTAAGACTCCAACATTATATTTTAACAAAATGTTTTAAAGATTTTCCTTAAATTTAAAGGGGGTTTTTAAAATTGAAGAAAGTGTCTCTTAGTTTTAACCATTTTTGCTTAGATAATAATATTTGCCTTTTTTATAAATCAGTAATTTAGTTACCATTTTATATACATATTCCCAAAATTAAACTAGGTACGAAATACTATATTATTTTGAAAATGGCCTTTTTTAAAAACCCTTGGTTTTTTTCATTACTTGTTTCTTTTACTCTGATCTAATCGGTTCTCTTTGCTACGCAATGTTTTGTAAACAAGAGGAACAAAGCATTTTTCAATTGATGTCCTTTTCTATTTCTTTTAATTTTTGTCATTTTTCGGATATGCCATATTTTAGTGTTGTCGTTTTGCTAAAATTTTCATTTATTTGCACTCTAAATTTTTGTGAAGCAATTTACTGAAACTAGTTTTAAATTATCAAATTTTTTGAGGTTGCATATTTAACTGTAAAAAATAAAACTAAAGAATATATTAAATTGCTTTGAAAATGAGGAAGAGTGTAGAATAGACTGCACGTCAACCCTATAGAATACCTACATATAACGAATACCTGTATAAAGTATAAATGGCTACAATTCGAACCTCTTGCACTACTTTAACTATATTTTGTGCAAACTTTGCCTAGTAAAGTTAATTTTTCAGCTTCATTGTATCTTATGTAAACTTTAGCCAAAAAGTTAAACTACTAAAACTAATTTGTACAACTTCATGCCGACAGACATACTAATGGACGGCATTAAAAGTATTTTATAAATCGTAATCAGTACTTGTACTCCACTGTCTAATTTATTTCAAATAAAATCGGTTTGATTACAATGAGAAATTTAAAATTTTGTCGGATATCTTACAATTTTTGTTTTCATAAAATCTTACAATACCGCTTTTTTGCTTCCTTTGTTTTAAGGGTTACTAATTTAAAGCTACATTAAGCAACTGAGAACAGTAACCAATTCTATTTTAATCATATTTATAATAATTATAAAATAAATCTATTCTGCTATACGCTTAAACACTAAAATATACATGTGAAAACGACATTACTTCTTCTTAAAGTTCGCTTAAAAGAAAACAGATAACACAGAATTCATACAGTGATTTGGTTTCTTCTTTTTGTTTTAATTCAGGCACAAATGAGATAAGAAGACAAAAACAGCAATTCTTTAATTGTAAAATACTTAAATAACATTATCGTAATAATGTGTAACTTGAAAACATGCGGTAATCATTTCTAAACTGAATGAAAAATAATTCATAGCTACATTTATTCGTTATCTTTTTTCATTCTTCCCTCGTTCCGCCCTTGCAGTTATCGCTTTTCTAAAAAAAAATTTTGTGTGAAAATTATAAGAAATATAAAAGGCAATAAAGAAAAGAAGGAAAATTTGTTCATATCTTCTTAAAATCATATTATTCCAATTAAATTGCCTTCACTTCAAAAGAATTTTGTTTTTTTTTTTTATTTTGAAGTGGGAGGCAAAAATTGAAAATAAATGTCGTCCTCGTTGAATCTTCTCCTACAATGAACGTCCTTGTTAAAAATTTTTAAATCTTCGTTTTACTAAATGGAATAAAAATAAACTCTAACTTTAAGACTTTATTTATTTTCACTGTAATTTTTCTGTTTTGTTATAATTTTTTTTTTGTATCACTTCCCTTAATTATGAAAAGAGATAGAAGAAAAACAAAGAAAACAATTTTCTTCATTTTTTTTTTGGAATTTGTTATTTTGAAAATGAGGAGCCTAAGTTAAGTATAAGTTATTAAAATAAATATACTTTAAAAGATACTTTGTATTTTGTTTTTTTTTTTAAATAAACTAATGCCTCGTTAAAGTTGTTAATAATTGGTATATAAGAAAATTCTTGAAAAAATACAGAAGCTTTAGATTAAATCTAATAACTTTTTATTTGTGATGTACAAATAAAAAATTTTTAAATTTTTTAAGTAGTAGATACCATACAGTCTTTAGAACAATGTGTAAGACTTATTAATGTTGAATAATATTGTTTTATAGCCTGTATACAATGAACGCTCTCGTTTCGCTCTCTACACCCAGCTATCTGTCAAACTAAGTTAAATGTTTTGAATTATATGAAAATGTCTACAATAAAAACAGCTCTGACGCAGCCATTAAAAAAGTTGTTTAACTTTTAACTTTTTCGTTTTTTCTACGTATTCAAATATTAAATAATTAAATTTTGACCAATATTTTTTATTGAAAAATAAAAAAATATAATGTCAGAATAAAAAATTAGTAAAATTATTAATTTTATTACTATCTAGGGTTAAATAATATCAAACCATTATTCAAAATAGCTATACAATAAACTTTATATTATATTTTTTAATTCATGAAATTTGTAAACAAAACAATGTCAAAAACCGCTGTCGTGTACATTACATTGTAAACACTTCTTTGTTGACTATACGTAATGAGAGCGCAACAAGAACGTCATTATAGATAGGCTATTAAGCAATAAACAATTTTAAATTATTACATATTTCTAAAAAAAGACTGATTTTTAAATTTATAAAACTGATAAAATGTAAGAGATTACTATAGTTACGAGCTTAATTTAAATTAATAAAACAAAATTTTAAAATAATGTTTTTGGCTTTCACGTAAGTTTGTAATTTTACAATCTATTCTTACAAATTAAACATTTATCTTAATTGCATGTAAATTAAATCTGAATAACTTGAACCTAATGATATGCAATATAACTTGTTATTTCAATAATTACTTTTTGGTACCTATAGTAAAAAAAAATTCAATCTTAGCATATGCATAAAACTAGAAATACTACTAAAAGTATTTACGTAATTAGTTAATTATGAAGTTTTTTAAAGAGGATGTTGGTACAAGACTAATTTCAAAAGCAAAACAAGCTTAAACTAATATATCGTCGCGTTGAATTAATATATATAGAAATGTCAAATAAATATAGTATTACTATACAAAGTATAATTTTGGATTAGAAGAAAATGAAGTACAGAATAACTTAATTAACTAACAATCTTAAATATCGATTAAAATTTATATATATGACAACATTCGATATATTACATATTAAGTTCAAAACTAAACTATATAACCATTACACTAAACTATAGGCGTTTTTTAAATCAGAGCATAGATCTGAGCACGTTCTGAACAAAAGTAGCACGCTCTGAGCAGAGCATGAACAGAGTACACTCAGAGTGTTTAAATTTAATAAAAAAATACGATTTAGAAAAATTGTCATATTTATTATACTTACGTTAAATTAAAAATGGATAACTTAAAATCAACTAAACATTTTGACGTTTATTTTACAAGTAAAATCTTAAACAAACGTCAAAATGTCTTTCTATTTTATTTGGTTCAGTCGCGCTCGATTTTTTTTGTTAGTTAATGCTCTGCTCAGATTTAAAAAAAAACGCCTTATATGGCCGTCAATTATCAGTTAACCGTAGTTTGTGCTTAACTAACATACATGTATTGATGCCAGAAGTCTAATTCATTTTTTTTTTTTACTATTCAGAGTTCCCTTGTTAATTTGTCTTTTCTCTGCCTTATCAATAATGGCATTATATATAACTTAAATATGCATAATGCTAAATATTAATAAATATTAAATATATATATATATTTATATATATGAAAATAAACGATGTTATATACTTAAAAAAATAATATATAAACAAATAGATAATATTTTAGCAAATTAATATTCTATTTGTAATGAAATGAAATTCACTCATACATGGATAACTGCTTCTGATAACAGTATATATTTAAAATATTAATGTATTATAACAGTATCTGTTAAGTGAAAGTTATTAAAATAATATCAACTCTATTAAAGAAAAAAAAAAATTATTACATATAATAAGAAAATATTTCCTCTAATATTTTTAAATCTTTAGAACGCAATTTTAAATAATTTCTTCAAAGAACACAAAAATACCAAAACACATCCAACTAAACAAATTTAATAATATGCCATCAATACAACATATATATATATTTATATTTTTTATTATATCATCTTATATGTACCAACATGTGTATAAATGTGTATAATAAACAAATATATTAAAGAAAAAATCTCACCAAAAGAGGATCGTTACGGTTCCTTTCATTTTGATTTTGATTATTATTACTTGGCAGTTTTGTTTTCTTTCTAATTATATCAGTTAAGCCCTCCTCTTCAACTTGTAAACCTTCATTGTATACTTCTTGTTTAAGAATTTCTAATTCTTGTTGAAATGTTTTATTAAAATGTCCCCCTCCATTAGTTTTAGCAACACTACCACCATCATCTTTATTTTTACTATCATCACTAGTTCTATGTTGTTTATTACTTTCATCATTCATGACATCTGGTGACAATTTTGTATCATCATGTAAATCTTGATCAGAATCAGATATTATAGTTGATGGTTTATTTTTAATTTCTGTAGATATTTTGCTACTATCATCATCATCATCATCTTCATCATTATCATCATTATATTCATTTGAATTTTCTCTTGTTGAAAAATCCTGATTAATGTTTTTTATAGTTGTTGGTGATTCTTGTGTTGAATAGATTGGTATGGGTGTTGTATCTAATTCAATTGAATCATAATTTGGTAATGGTGTTGAAGCAACTATTGGATAGGAATCGTCATCTGGAAGTGCAATATCACCCATGAAACCACCTGTAATTAATTGAAAAGAAAAATAATTAATTTAATTTTTGCGGAATATTAAAATTATTCTTGTAAAGTTGATGTTAAGAGTTTAAGTACTTTGAATGAATGCAAAAATTAATTCCTTTTAATCATACTTTTAGGTCAATATTAAGTACTTGGTTTTTGGTATGAGAAAAAGACATCATCAAGTTTATGAGACGGTTCGAATTAATAAAAATAATTAATAATAATATTAATTTGTTTAGTACTAATCAGTAATCACATTATTGAAATTATAGAGTGTTTATTATATAAATGTAATCATTTGTATAATAATTGTAGTACTTTATAACGATGTGGTGGTAATGTTATTGGTAATTTGGTCACATAATTTTTATTTTAGCAAATTTTTTTTTATTATTTCTTTTTCAATACTTTAAATTTTATTTTAATTTTAATAAATTAAATTAACCAACCGTATTAATTTACGCTTTTATATTTAACATAACAGCGACATGTCTTGTTTGATTTAATTTATCTTTAACAATTTTCCAATTTGTACTTGTAATGTAATGTATGAAAATCACGTTTTTGTACATGGGCGAATGATAGTCGAAGGATATGAAAATTTCTTCTACGTTTGTAACGCATTCACCAAGACATAATAGATATGTTGAGTACATTGTACAGCTAATATCAGCAGAATCGTTAATTATTGTAGAAAATTAAAAATTTTAAATATTTTAAAACACAAGTTTAACCAAACTAATATTTAAACATACATATGTACGTGTGAAAAAAAAATTTTTGAAAAAAGGAAATGATGCTAATCAGCAAGCTTAAAATTATAACCTCAATTATATCATAAATGAATTAATCTGCAAAGATTGAGTTTATTATTTTAAAAAAAGTTCTCAAAGAGAATTATTTTAAAAATTGCAAAATATTTCTACTGTGACAACCGTTATTTTGTTTTATCACGTCCTTTTCTTTTGAAGCTTAGAGCGTAATTGCAATTGGAAAATATTAAAAATTTTGATTATCATATTTTGACAGTTAAAAAGTTTTGAGCTGTATGACGTTTAATTTTATTCTTTTCAGAACTTAAGAAAAATGTAATTCATAAAAATTTAAATTATAAATAATTATACAATTTTTATTTATCTTATAAGCTGCAGGTATAACTACTTTTATAAATTACGTATTTATATTTTACGAAAAATGAAAAAAATTTAAATGATGTTTAACAATTTTTAAAAATACACCATTGATATATTACGCACTTATATATAATAAAAATTTTATATGACCATACAATTATACTTATAAATTTATCCATATGCAAGTATAACTACACCATTTGTTCTGAATCAATAGCTAATAAATGAGAAGATAAACATAAGGACCGAATTTTTTTTAATTAATTTTTACGTCAATTCTGTATATTAACTTGCCGGTGTCTATTGGCTTTTTTCCAGACTGTCATACTGCGAATTTTTAATATTAAAATCTGACCATAAATTTATAAGAAATGTATGGTGTAGACTGTAGAGGTTACCGAAGTGGTTTCGGGTGGAAAAAGAACTGAGTTCGATCCTCGTTAAAAGATAGAACTCAAATCATTTTATAAAATACGAAACATACAAAAAGTAAAATACGTAACTCATTCATCTTCAAATTTTTAATATGCAATAAGAAATTATATTAGTCATTTGTTTTTTTTTTCTGTATCTGTCTATTAGAATTGAAGCATAATCTGCGTTCTTTTAATTAAGTTTAAAATATTGAAAATTTTTATAATTTAATTCATTAATTAATTTATTTCATAAATAAATTCATAAATTCTGTTGTTGAATTCATTATAATAAATTTTAAATGTATTTAGAAGATTTAAAGATCATCTTGATCATCTTATATTTGTTATATTTATTTTTAGTATGTCGAAGGACAAATTGGACGAATCAACAAAACTTCCAAATCAATACTTAACTTTAATAGGTTTTAGGCTATGCATATATAAAATATATGAATGATACCTATTCGAACCTGCTGTAACATTTCGGATTGCCATCATTAATTCCTAGAAAAAAATATTCCATGGCAGCAACTGGAACTCGCAGAGAAAATTTGTTTAAAGGTATAGCTTTTACATGTAAATGAATTATCGAGCAGACGGGCACGAAAACACGTATTAGCTAAATTGACTTACTTATAGGGGTTCTGATCATGATGATTTAATAATGTGCAATTTAATTTTATAGTTATATTTAAGTCAATGTTAAACAAAAGATAATTAATTCTATACTTATTGGTATTACTTCAACCATACAATTGTGTAATTTTATAACTGTGTAATGTGAATGCTTTACAATAGTGTACCACCTATGTTGGTCTTTTAATAGCACGAAATTAATTTTAATATAATTTAAAAGAATTTTATACATACATTATTTAATGAAATGATGTACTTTAAAATATTACAGTGTTCATTATTTGGGTTTTGGAAATAAATTGTACAAGTTATATTATTATTGTAATATAGAAAGAAAATTAAAGGTTAATAGTTAATTAATTAAATAATTAATAGATTTTTAACACATGTTAACTTCTTTTTCATTAACCCTTACTTAAATTTGAATACAACTATTCAGTTATTTCATAATGAACCTTGAAGCAAAGATAATTCTACCAAATTAAATTAGTAGCATTTGAAATAATTTATTATGTATATATATATTTGTTAAAAAACTAATTACATCTTATAATTAAATTTAGAAAACAAACTGTTACAACACATACTATAAATTTAAAAGATCCAAAGCTTATGTAAATACATTTTTCATACATAAATTTACAAATTTAAATATAGGATTACAATTTGTAAAATGTCAAAGTTTATTTAACAAAAATTCATCTTAACACTATGTTAATGTGTGTACAAATTATTTTAAAAAAATAACAGCAAACTTTAACACATTTTAAATCTCAACATCTATAAATAATTTAAAAAACAAATATTTGATACTAAATCTACCTTCAACCTTTTCCTTTATAAAAATTAAAAGACCTTTTGGGGAAAAAAAATTTTAAAAGAATTTATAACTTAATTAGATAAATTTAATTTTCACACGATAACCTTTAGGAGAAACTTTCAAGTTTTTTTTTAATTTATTTTTTTAAAGACCCAAATAAACCACTTTTAAACATTATTGTATCGAAAAACGGCATATTAGGGGGAAAAAACAAAGTTTCACAAAGTAGAACCCAAAATTCCCACCACACTAACAAAAAACAAAATACAAAGTGTTCTTTATGTAAGGATTATTTAACCCCAAATTTCATTTTTTTCTTTTCAGTTTTTATTGTGTTTAAATTGTAGTTTAGTTGAAAATTATTAAAATTAATAAATTTTGGACAAAATCTCTGGACACTAACAAAACATAAAAAGAAATTGTGGGTTTATAATAAAGTAAATAATACGAACCACACGTGTTCAGATTAATACAAAAGTTTAAATGACAAGAAGATTCGTTGTTCGAAATAGAACAAAATAAGGAAACGGAATGATGAAATGTGTCCAGTAATCAAATGTGTATGTATCTAAATTAATCAACGATGTTTTGGTATAGCTGTCAACTGTTTAGGTGATAAGTTCAGTTCATATACTTATAGTAGGTTATATTATTTTATAAAAAATTGTTTTCTGAAGTTTAAGAATTGCGGAAGCCTCTAATATAAAAAATAAAATATTTCTGATTATATTTTTACATTTTATATGAAATTTAAGAGTATTTTTTTGTATGAAGTAGATTTTTTAATCACCCGATCAAAATACATAATATATGAATCAGGGAATTTCGAAAAAAAAAATTTAAACAAAAAAGGGATTTTGATTTCCGAAATTTTAAAAAAACCAAATTTTTTATTTATTTAGATTTTAAGAACTGGGATATCATACCCGACCCACTTGGTGTTTTTTAGTATAACCTAAATAATAAAATATTTAAATTTAAATCTTCCACAGACCACTATCTAAAAAATCGCTTGTTAGATTGTCGAAAGCTAATGCGTATACAATTTATGGTATAGAATATTAGGCGTTTACATTAGTGTATAATATATAAATAATTTTAAATTTATTTATTAACTAATCTAAAATTTAATTATTTATTAGTTTTTAATACTAACAAATTTTTTTCTTAACTGAATACAAAATAATATTAAATTGATTAAAGTAACCGGTTTATTAATAATATGTGTAGTATATGGTGCCGTATTCAACAAATTGTTAATCATGTGGATATGTTTTATTTAATATAACATTTCTGTTATCTCATTTTGACCCTTTTTTGTTTTTTTTTTATGTTTTTCATTTGTTTTTGGGTTTAATTTTTTTTTTGTTTTTTGTTTTTTGTTTTTTTTTTTCTTGAAGGATAAAATCACAACATGTCAGATTTGATAAATCATGATAAAACCTCTACTTTATTTTTCGTTTTTACTGTTATATATTTTAATCAGGACAACAAAATCCTTTTACATGTATACTTTTCTTTTGTGTGAATTTGAGGGGCCAGGACCACTCTCACATCCAAATACGTATATTTCAATATTGTGGGAGATTTAATATCTGATACAAACAATACATAAATATCAGTTAAGATGACTAGTAGAACCTTTAAAAATAAATATATATTTTCTATTTTCCTAAATTTTTTGGAATTCCCATAGATGAAATAAAAATGAAATAAAAAATAAAATCAAAATAAATCTTTTTTTTAACTTATACAAATTCAATTTTTTAGCACATTTTCAAAAAATATAATTTTAGTTTTAGTTTATATAGTGCCTATATAATTTTAATCTATTCGTCCGTGTGTTTACAAAACTTGTAAATCGTTTGAAATAAAAAAAGAATATTTAAATTCAGGTGAATGTCAAAAAACTATTAATTTTATGGAAGAATTTTCTTATGTTGTAACCCCACCCGCTCGAAAAGCCCTATATTTAAACTGTTATATAACATGACTTCTGTAAGGTATATTTTTTTTATTAAAATAGAGGTAGACAGTTACAAAAAAAAACTGGTATAAATCTCATTTATAACTAGCTTATATCTAAAAATATATAAAACAAATATTATTTAATGTTATTAAACAAATTAAGAATTATTAATTTAATTGCATTTTTTTTTCAATTATTATTTTCTTTTCAATTCAGCTTTCAATCTTTTATTGAATACTCTTAAATTAGGGGCATATTTTATATTGTTAGGAAGACTATTGAAAATTTTTATTCCATTAAACATGACGTCTTGACTTTTTTATCTCTTTCGGTTTTGGGTGTTGCTAGCCGGTAATGTTCTGCACTTTTTGTGTTGCAATTAAGAATTGAAGCATTTGTTTGTACTTTTAGATTGCCTCAACTTACAGTTTTCTAAAAATATTGTTTGTTCAACAGAAGATAGGTTGGTAATAGAATACAGTTGAAAAGTCGGATAATCATATGGTAATCTATATAAAATTTTTATAACTCTGTTTATAAGGATGCTTATTGAATTAATAATGTATTTGCAACTCTGGCTCCAAACTGGAATTAAATACCGGATATTAGACTGAATGTGAGAGTAAAATACTAATTTTGCTACATATTCGCTTAATCTAGGAAATCTTCCAATGGCACCTATTAGTGACATTATTGGTTTTTTAAAAATTCTAATGTGAATTTTCCAAGATAGGTCTTGATCAATAACTAATACTAAGTATTTCGTCGATTTTACTCTTTGTATTTGTTGTTGATTAATAGGAATTAATAGCTTAATTTTGCTTATTTTTTTGCTTAAATATGATGAGGTCAGTTTTAGAGACGTTAATCGTTAGTCTCTTATGGTTTAGCCACTAGAACTGTGAAAGAACTCAAACTTTGAGATTTGGTTCTGCAATAAGAAATTCATTTATTTTTGTTTTGATTTTACGAAATTTTAAATAGGAATTGAACAGATTGGCTACAACTCCTCGAATACACATTTTATAAAGACTATCATGATGTACCGTATCAAAAGCTTTTTTTAAGTCTAAAAGAATAGCCACTGCATAATTATTTTTATCCAATGCTTTTCAATCTGGAATCGCCCAGCGATAGCAGATAGCAGTTCATGATACAGAGTTAAAAATATTAGAAAAGTTAGATCTTTGCATATAAATATGTGTTTTTAAAGAAAACTATTTAGCTTTCTGTTTGGGAGCTGAAATTAAAAAATGTGCTTTCTTGAAAACCCTTTACTTTCATTTTCATATTTATCTTAACTAAATTATATATGGTAGTATTAATGAAGATAAAATAAAATGAAATAAACAAATAAAAAAAAGACTTTTATACTGAACTTTTATTTAAAAAAAAAATATTAATTTAATGAATAAAGTTAAATTAACCATTCTTTTAATATATGAAAAAAAGGATTAAAAATTATATAAATAAAAATTGGGTGTAGGAACTTTTTTGCTACCCACATTTTTATATAAAAATAATTTGACAATTTTGTTTTTTTTTTTTTAATTTATATTTTTAACTTTTCTATTATGAGAAAAAATTTTTTGATTAAGAGATTATGAAAATTAAAGAATTAAACAATTTAACCCACATTCTTAATAAATATGTACGTATACATATTGATATTTTTATATACATCCATAGCTGCATAGAAAATATACAGTGACGTGTGGTAAATTTCTTCATAAATAAAAGTTAAGTTTAAAATTTAAAACCTAATAAACACGCAGCGATATGTCTTCCTAGATTGTTAAATTTATCAAAGATAAAAGGTCGAATATAGCAATTTTGACAGCTAATTTAAAATTATACAATAAGGATTTTAAATTTTTTAAAGAAATTAATTTAAATGTCATCAAAAGGGTGGTCTACGTCAAAGGGTTTTGAGTCAGGTTTGAGTTATTCTATTGGCTATGATGGTATTTATAGATATATATTGATGATTGGGTTACACAATAGTAAGAGTGCAAACTTTTCATTAGAGAAGCTCGAAACTCAGAAAAATCTTAGATTTGAAACCCAGGAAGAGTAAGAAAGAATTTTTATGTTTTTTTCGAATAAAAGGTCTAACCAATAATTGTAACAATGGTATTGACAATAAAAGCTTATAAGTTTAACAAATTAAATGTTAATATAAACAAAAGAAATAAATAAATATAAAAAGTAGAACATCTCTGCACGCTATGGGTCTGATATAAGTCTGCAAACTTCCTGACGATTCTATTCTATGATGTTATTAAACCAATAATTGATCTTCACGTTTCTAGATTCGAGTATATATTGAGTAAATATTTCAAAAATCATGAATATTTTATCGAACACTGTAAAATTCGATTCCGAAAAAAGAAAGTTAAAATCGATCTTGGTTTTATTGAGAAATTCATAACAACTTTTAAGATTTTGATTACTTAATCATATTAGAAAAAAAATATTTATTAAAATTATATATTAAAAAAATATTAATAATTTTATATTATTAATATTATTTTACATTTTACCATTACTTTGTGTATAAATTTAAAACTAATAAACTGATTTAATTAAGATAAGAATTTAGTATGTATGTAATTTTAAACCGACATTTTATTTTTAATTCTTTTAAATCTGTTTTATTTTATTGACTATAGCTTTTAAGAAAAATCAAAAAAAAAATAATTCGAAATAATTTATAAAATCGTGTGAATTTTCACATATCTAAATTTATTTTTAAAAAGTTTATTTTCACACCAATAATTTTTTAAAATGAATTTCCATACAAATTCTTTAAAAAACCATTTAATCTAATTCTTATCACAAACATTTAAGAAGCTTAAAACTTTATATATGTATAAATGAATATAAATATATATTAATATAAAAAAAAAATTAATTCTTTTACACGCATCCTGTCATTTACAAAAAAAAATATCATACACTTGAAAAATTTTTACTTCAAGCATCACATATCCCTTTTTTTTTAGTTTTTATTTTTAAGAAATTTTAAAATGAAAAGTTTCTTTACCAATTCTTTAGTACGTACTTTACTTATGTAAAATATAATATATATATATATATATATAAGTACGAAAGTACTTTCTAATCGTACAAACTCATCTCCTTTATAAATAAATTGAACCATTTCAGGTGAAAATAAAAATTATATCCTTAGAATTTTGACTTTTGATATCATAAAAGTCATAATAAGTGAAAAATAATAAAATTATAAGTAAAATAAAAATATTAAGAACATAATGAAATGTGCACAAGCTTTACGTTACTTTAAACAACATTATACACACATAAAGGAAAGCATGTGACTTGTGTCTTTCATTATTTAAATTAGAAAATGGTAAAAGATGATTATTAAGACATTTTGATGATATTAAAATTATTAAAATAACTTATATAATCAGTAGTGAGTGATATAAAACTCATATTTGATATTTTTTATACAACTTTTTCACTCTAATAAAGAGCAAAGGACCATCACCAATCAATTTAAATTAACCTTCAGTTTCTTTAATCATAATTTTCACTAATCCGTTGATTACTCGACTGTAGTTATTGCTTGCGTTCCTTTATGTTTATTAAATTTTTCATAATAGATGGTTTTTCATTGGAATAGGTTATGTTAAATCATATTTTTTATTAGATAACCAATAAGCAATTACATCTTCAACTTTAAAAAATATTATTTAATTAATCAAACCTCAATTTTTTCATATTATTATTCTAATAATTTCTAAATATATTTCAAATGTCAAATATATGTCTGACAATTAATTTGACAATTATCTACTCGTGAAACAAAAATTAGAGTTCCATTTACAAACTACATCTATCTACTCCTCATTTTGTCTTTTTGCTAAAATTAACAGATGTATTGTATAAGATTATGAATTCACAAATTCTTACTTTTGCGCGATCTATTATCTTACACAAGCATTACAAATGACATTTTTAACATTCCATAAGTTTTGACAGCTCCGATCATGAATTCAATTATTTGAAAAAATTGCCACAATTTAAAATCAATATTAATTTAAAAAAAAAATGCATATCACAACATATTTTTCGTAAATTATTAGTTTTAAATGTTTTTAGCACATTTTCAAAAAATTTTGTAAAAATGTGCCTATATAGCTTCACTCTGCCGTCAGTCCGTCCGTCCGTCCGTCTGTCTGTCCGTCTGTCCGTATGTTTACATAAACTTTTACATCGTTTGAAATAGAGTAAAGAAATTTTAACCATGGGTAGTTTTTACAAAAAAAATAATTTCGTAGAAGAATTTTTTTCTGTAGCCCCACCTGTTACGGGGCTACAGCCCCCCAAAGTTGGGAAAAGCCCTATATTTAAATTATTATAACAAGAGTTCTGTCAGACGAATTCTGTCTGGCAAACGATAGCTGGTTTCATAAACTTTATAAATATTTAAAAGAAAAATATTTAGGGTTGCCGGACGGTACTAAAATTTAACATTACACAAAACTCAATTTTTGCAAAATTTTTGGCCACACATATCTTCTGAACGGTTCAAGCTAGGGTCTTGAAATTTTGGGAGAAGTTAGATACTAAGAAACTAGTAGGAGTCGGTTAACAAAATTTTTTTGTCAAGCCCCCTATTTAGGAGCTATAAGAGCTCGAAAATTGAAATTTTGCTACTTTTAAGCACCTGTAACTTGAATACCTATCCAAATTTTTTTTTAGTGATATACAAAATTCAAAGCTCTATAATTATATTTCAACATGTGTCAAAGGTTTTTCTTAATTTTGAAGGGTGACAAAGCTACAGCCCCTGCAAATTCCAAAAAAGCCCTATTTTTAAATTGATATAACAAGAGTTCTGTTAGGTTTATTTTCAATAAAAAAATGTATAGGGTTGCCATACGGTACTAAAATTTACCATTATATAAAACTCAATTTTTGCAAAATTTTTGGTCCCATATATCTCCTAAACGGTTTAAGATAGGATCCTGAAATTTTGGGAGAAGTTAGATCCTCAAATATTAGTAGGAGCCGGTTAATAAAATTTTTTTGTCAAGCCCCCTGTTTGGGAGCTATAAGGGCTCGAAAATTTAAATTTTGCTATTTTTAAGCACCTGTAACTTGAATACCTGTCCATTTTTTTTTTTATTAATATACAAAATTTAAAGGCCCAACATTATATTTTAACATATGTTAAAGGTTTTTCTTAAATTTAAAAGCGGTTCCTTAAATTGAAGAAAGTGTCTCTCAGTTTTACCCATTTTTTCTTAGATTGTATAATTCTAAGTAAAATTCTAAATTTTTGTGGAATTCACAATTTAATTCCTACAACCTAAGAAAATAGAGGGGGACGGAGGGGGGAGTTAGATGAAGTTAGATCCTTGAGAAACTTAGAAACCTTCCCCATTGAAGAGCTATAACAACTTTAAATTAAAAACTTTACTGTTAGCAGTAAATTTTATAAGTAAGCAGTAACTATTTCCAAGTAAATATTTCCAAAGTCAAACTCAGTATGTAATACAATATAAATTTGAAAATGTGCTTTTTTAAAAACACTTGGTTTTTTTTCATCACTTGTTTTTTAATAATCCTACCATTTAAAATTAATACAAAAAAAAACAAGAAATTAAAAAAAAAATTGAAAAAAAGAATCTTCTCAGTTTAGTTCTTCGAAAAGTCGTCTTAATCACAAAACACATAAATATACTTTTATAAAATAAAAAAAGGTGATAAAATAATAAAAAATGTGGCAGACGCGTGTTCGTGATTTTTTTGAAAAGAATCAAAGAAGCCAAAGGAAAAAAAAAAAACAAATCTTTGAAATCAAAATTATGACACAATATTACCGTTATAATGTTATAAATCACAAATACAAAAAGAAAAATAAAAAGCAAAAACAAATCTAAAGAAAAATTTCTGTAGAGTAAAATTTAAACTGACGGCAAAATGAAAAACGTTAAAACTTACATAAAAAATTTCAAAAATTATTTCACTTATTTAAATTTGGAACATTTGTTATATAATTCTTCTTTAATTTAAGTTTAAGTATATATACATACGTCTATATAAATAAGTTAACGTCCTGACTCCTGCCTGACATAATACATTATCATACACCTTTACACACACGATTTAACAAATATACACAAAAGCACAAATAAAAGGAATGGAAAAATGGTAAACAATTGTAGACTTAATTTAAGCGTAACTTACATTCATATCTATATAAATACATATATACAGAATATAATATATGACACCATTTATACTATTTGATTTGATATATTCTATAAGATATATTTCCATATGATATTATGCTTATACTTTTTATATATCTATGATTTATACAACTATATGTATATAGTACATGTATTCGTTAAATTTGAATATTAGAACTTTAAATTGAAACTGACATTTATAACATTTTTTAACTGAAAATTTATTTTTGCATAAAATATTCAAACATTTTCTTCCAAAACACAAATAAAAATAAAATATCATTGTAGGAAATAAAACCAAAGTACTAGAATTTTAGTTATAAGCATTTTGATAAGTAGTTGTTTCAGTTATCCAAAGTTTTTTTAATGGTATTATTTTAGTGATTAGGTCAAAGTTGATGGAGGAAAAATGTATACAAAAATTGGTGAAGTATTTAAGTTAATCATTAAGATTTAAGCATAATAACATAATTTATGACTGAAGTTTAATAAAATTTAAAATAAAAAGGTACTGCAAAAAAAGGTCCTCAAAATGTTGGAAAACAAAAGACATGACACCCGGGGCTTTAATTCTAAAAAAAATTGTGCAATTTTGCATTTAATATCTTATTTCCGGAGTAATAACACTTTTGTGTATATGAAAGGTTTGAAATTATAGTAAGAACTTTAGAACTGTATTCGAAATCACGGTATTTCTCTGAATATTTATATATGTGTAGGTGAGATTATAAATTAGCAGAGATTTTAAAGTTGAATCCAAAATTTTAGAAAACGGGGATATTTACCTTATTTTCGAATTTAACCCAAAGATTCCTACAGAATATTTGCAGAATGTATGAGAAATAACACCCGGTGCTTTATTTAACAAACGGTCGTAATTTCACTATATTTCACAGGGTCCTATAAAATATTGAAATAAATTACATATTAATTTAGATTTAATCATCAAAACAAGATAATATTGGCTGGTAAATTGATAATAATTGATGATGATTCAAATGCTTAAATATCTGAGTTACGAAAAAGGTCGTATTTTAAAATTTTCAAATAAAAATCTCTTTTTAACGTATTTCAATTCCTTTTTGTTTAAAAAAATGAATGAATAGAATAAAACTGAAATCATGAATAAAAAGGTGAATACCTAATATTGAACTTCAACAGAGGTATGAAAATAAAAGTTAAATATTTTAAGAAGTTTATAAATAGTTTACAAACTTTTCAATTTTGTTACTTCCTTTTTTCTGAGCATGAATATTTTAAAGATAAATTAAGTTTAACCATGAGTGATCAGCTTGTCTTGACTTTAGATTTAGTTATTAAAAATTTTGAGACTAGTACGTATACGAATTTGATTTTCAATGTCTAATTTTTACCTCGATTAAAAAAATTTCACTCAAATTACACAGGCTGTATTAAAATACATTCACATTGCTTCGGTATTGATATGTTGAATACAAAATGAAGAGAATTTTTCAAGCATCAAACAAAAGTTGTGATAAAAATTTTTTTCTGAAAAAGGCCCAAGGCTTTACGAAAATTTTCATGTTTTGAGGGTTGTTTAGCCTTTGTTTTTGTACATAAAAAAATCAACAGATCTCAAAATATATTTAAATATTTTTTAAGAACATTCTTTAAAATTTTTAAAAAAATTGGTAATTGATACCATTTTGCTCAAAACGTGTCAAGTCATCATTTAAACTTTATTTTGCAGTTCTGTATCTGAACTTACCATTATATTAAACCAACATTTTTGGCCCTTCGTATATTACAAACAGTTAACGTTTAAAATTTAAAATTATGTTTAAAAGAAAAATAATTAGTAAAAGATTTTTTTTTAAATTTTCTCTAACTTTCCCAAGCAGTAAGGGGTAAAATATGATAAATTTTTTTTTGTCAATTTCAAGTTAAATTGATTAAAATTAATTAGCTATAAAATATTTGTTTAGCATAAAGAATATTACATTGCACGTTTATATTAAGGACCTAATATCAAAATAATATTTAATTTTTGGGAATGAAAACTTCACATTTCATTTAGCTGTAGTTTTACACATTAAGATGTTTCGACCCTCTCAATCTTATAAAAGTCGTTTTACAGTAGATTTGATACAAGTTTTGTAAAATAAAATGATATACAGCGTGAGCCAACTTGCATTGATTATTTTATTTTTTGGAGATAATAACTCAGTGAAAGAACATGTAAAAATTGTTGATATTTTTATATGTACAGAAACTCCCAACTTTGTAAACAATCTCATTATGAGCGATGGAGCACATTTTCTTTTTGGATATGTTATAAAACCGAACTGCTGAACTTTAAATGGGATTTAGTCAAAAAAAGGAAAAAATTTAGAAACTAAAGTAGGATATTCCAATGTAGGATAATTAAGTGGGCTCTAAAATTCGTCGAACCGAAAGACTATTATTTATTTATGTAAACACTTTTATTTAATAATTTTTTTTGTACTATTAATGATTTAAAATATATTCGCAAAAAAAAAAATATTACCTAAGCTACCTAATTTTCTACAAAAGTTTATCAATTCCATGATATTAACACTAAAACCTTATAAATGAAATTTGGAAAAATTTTGTTGAGCCATTTAAGCTGCCCACATGTGCACAGACAGACAGAAAGACTTTTTGTCTAATTTTACACACCGGAGTAATACATATATGCAATAATCTGGCGTCCAATTTTTGGTGCGAAAACAATACCTACCGATTATTATATTTCATATAAGCGGTTCGTAAAAAAATTAATTAATTAAAAATATCAATTGAATAAATTTTCATATTTTCTAAAAATTTTATTTTTATAATAATTTTTACCTAATTCGACCTTATTACGGTTTCAAAGAGTTGTTTAAAATGAAAGCATTCCTGATTGTATAACATAAAAACTAAAAATTTAATAGCGGATACCTTAGAAAAAATAAAAAAAATTCTTATTTGATTAAAATTTCAACAACTACTTATATATAAACTATATAATTCTATTTGTTCTAAATATAAATCTTAATATTTTATTATTGTTAAGATACTTTCTCCATTAAATAAAAAACAAAACACTTTTAATACCTTTCATTTTAAAATTTAATGAAAATAATAATAAAAAAACTAAAAAAAAAATAAAAACACTGTTTTTATTTTAAAATATGTCATGCTTTTGTTGCATGCGACTTAACTGAAACAAAGATTATTTAAGCTCAATACAACAACAATATATACTACGTCGCACAATATATATATATATATATAAATATATATATATCTATCAGGAAAAAAATCTTTTATTTTCTTTTAAATAAAAAACAATAAATAAAAAATTTTTCAAGAGACAATTTCTAAAGAAACGCATCAAGTTGGATTTAAAGGAATAAATAACAGAACAGGACACAAACAAAACAGAATAGAATCACATAATATATACGTATATATTAAAGCGTGTTAAATAAAATTTCTTTCATTGAAAAAATGAAACCTTGAGACAATAACAGCAAAAAAAAAAATAAAATATCGTATTTCGAAACAAATCTGGATTTAAATCGAAATAAAAATATTTATAATAAATACAAATACAAAAAAAAACAATAGGAATGTAATACCATGGATCTTTTACTCAATGAAATTCATGATACTATCTTTGTTGATGTCATGTCATCATTATATGCCAATATATATATTATACATTGTCATGGTATAATTAAGAGATACTCAATGAATTCTTATAAGAAGTTGGTGTTATATTTGGTTTTTATTATACAAGTAACGAGGAATTGTTTAATAAATATGTATACAGGGTGTCTGGAACTCCAAGATCAAGAAGAGCGGATGTGATAGAAAAGTTCAAAACGAATAAAAAATATTGTGAAGGAGGAGGGGTAAGGGCCTATATCTAACGATTTCCGACATAACTAACGTTAAGGTAATTTCGTAAACTTTTTAGAGAAAAACAACATTTTTGCCCCTGCCCCGTATAAAAGATTTATTTGAATGCCAGTAACTAGCTAAAAATTGGGATAATAATATCCAAAAATTTCATTATCTCTCATAGTTGAAGAGCCACAAGGAATTAAATCCGACAAAATTGATATTTTTTATTGTTTTTATTAAATAAATGTAACTTTTACATAAAAAAACATTATTAATGCACCAATTTTATTTCATTTTTAAAGTCAACTATCCCGCAGCTTATCAGTTTAAATTTAAGACTTCACATTTTGATCATATTTATAAGATATAAAGTCTCCTTCAGAACAATTAATTGTTTATTATGAACTTCTCTATCAACTCCGCATTTCGTAGCCTTTCCGGACACCCTGTACCATATGTTAACCATATAAACCAAAATAAGTTAGATATGAGAATATCATTATACCCCAAATTTCAAAGATCTTCTTTGAAAAGATTTCCTGATTGAAATATGGAATTCGAGATTTTTTAGGACAACTGTTTATTTTTATACCAAATTTAGGTCACAGTTTAAAAAAATTAAAGCTTTAGGCTTAATAAAATAAGTCGATACAACTCTTGCTTTTATAAGCTATTCAATTTAAAAAAAAAAGTTTCAATGCCATTATAGTAATAAAAATTTGTTTTGCAAAAAACATTATAAATCTTGATATGTTTTTAATAATACACAACTTTAAATTTACAAACTTTAGAAAATATTTCAATTCAATTTCTTGTTCTTAAAGATGAAAAATCCGAATCGATGCTGATACCGCAAATACACAGATAGAATAAAATTGGAAAAAAATAATTCCTTGGAAAAAATATCGATGATGCAAAAATAAAAAATAAAATAAAATTTGAAAAAAGTGTTTTCTTGTTTTAAATCAACTTTCTATTAATCGCTTTTTGTATTCTTTACTCTTACTTCGTGTAAAATATTCAAAAGTTAACATTTAATCTTTACAAAGTTACTAACGCGAACAATATTTTCATGTGACCTGGAAAAAAATGTTTTTGTATTTTTATTTTGGCAAATTTATGACTACAAGAAGAGAATTCGACATCCAGCATCAACTGCAAAGGCACTGATGCATAATAAAAGCTAGTGCTGAATGTTTTGAGAAGCCTATGCCAAGTAAAACAACTTTAATTTGATAAAATCGGCTAATTAATATCCTAAGTCTAATAAAATTTAAAGTTCTATCTTCATTAGTTTCGAAAATTGGTTTGTTGAGTCTAGAAGGATGTGTGCCAGCTACCAACAGCACCACGTCAATACAACACACATTTCAAGGACGAGATTGTACAAATTTTATATGGTTTTTTTTTTATTGGTATTCGAAGATATTCTTTTTTCACATCCAATTTTGTAGTCTAACGGTTGGGTGGCACAGTGGTTAGAGTGCCGACCTTTCATACGAAAGGCCCAGATTCGAATCTTAGCGAAACTGAAGAAATTTTTATTTGGTTTTTAACTCAACTCAGCTACCTTTATATCTATATATCTTTAATAACAAATAAATTAAAATAACAATATAAATAAATACAAAATATAATAAAATAATTTAATTGATTAATATAACTCACAGATATAGAAAGCCATATAACTCAAATACAAAAAATTACAATATAAACAAAAATAGAATTGTATCTATTGAAAATCCAACACGTTTTTATGCCTGTTATCATTTTTCATGCTTAAATTGTATGTGAAATTCATTAAGATTAATTCTAATAACACGAATATAATATGACGCCCGGTTTCAACACCTAAATTATATCGATCAAGTTAAATGCAGTATATCAAGGTATTAATGGCAGCGAAAACCAGTTTTACAATAAAAACATTAGTAAAAGAGTTAAAATAATTTTTTACCAAACAATTATTAGGCCAACACTTGTATATGGTACAACATTAGTGCAAGCTTAATGGAAACATTACGAAAATTCGAAAGAAAGTGTATAAGAGTTTGTACCAATATAAACAGAAAGGCCGACTCCGACAACAAGCATTTTTACTCCAATAAATACTTATACAAGGAAGCTCAATCATTAGAATAGACAATTTTATAATAAAATTGGTCAGAAACCACTATGAAAGAGCACAAAACACTCCAGAAAATGGTTTAATATCACATATATTTTACAACAATATGGAGTACATTAGAAAGATCTTGCTCACAGGCTTTATAGCCACTGAGTATTTCATCTTTCTAGACCAAAATGGCCTTATTCCAGACGATAATCATGTCACCCTATTATACCATTATAATAGACGGGCTACATACAAAGTCATAGATTATAATCCCGGCGACATATATGGAGAAAAACTGAGATACGATATGTCAATACCAGACGTGGATTTTTTTTTTTTTTTTTAAATAAACTTTTATTTTGTTATAATCTTACATATGAGTATCTTAACCTACAAAACAAAGTTAACAAACAAGGTATAACTCTTTTATTTTTAACATTTAAAAATATTTGAATTTTTTTATGTTAAATTTAATATATAATAAGTAAAATTATTTCTGTTTTGAAGTACAAAACTATTGTAGTACAATCTTATTCATACATCATTGAAAAATTTTAAAAAACCAGTGTTTAATAATTTTTTTTTTTTTATAAAACTTAACTAACCTAACCTAACTTAACCTAAACTTAAATTTAAATAAACTAACTTATTGACTAAAAATAGCACAAATGCTTTTAAAAATTATATTAAGATGTATTTAACCACCAATAATCTTTATTTATAATTTTATCTTTTTCTGGTATGGACATTTCGTATCTTAAATTATCTCCGTTAATATTGCCTGGGATATACTCGATTTTTTTGCATGTAGCCCGTCTACTATAATGAAATAGTATAGGGACATGATCTTGGTTTTGAGTGTATCTATATTTGTCTAAGAAGATGAAGTGCTCAGGAGCTATAAAACCCGTGAGCAAGGTCTTCTTAATGTACTCCTCATTGTGGTAAAATATATGTGATATTAAACCATTTTCTGGAGTTTTTAATGCTCTATCAAAATGACTTCTGATTAATTTTATCATAAAATTATCTATTCTCATGATTTTGGCTTCCTTGTACAAATATTTATTAGAATAAAAATGCTTGTATTCGGACTCAGGCTTTCTATGTTTATTAATACAAACTCTTATGCACTTTCTTTCGAATTTACGTATTTTTTCCATTAAGCTTGCACTAATGTTGTACCATATTGGTACCCCATAGACAAGATTTGGCCTAATTAATGTCTGGTAGCATATTATTTTAACTCTATTGCTAATATTTTTGTTGTAAAAGAGTTTTTTAGCTGCCATAAAGGATTTATTGCCTTTATCTATTGAGTATTTTACATGATCTATGAAGTTTAAGTTTCGATGTAACTGAACTCCAAGATATTTAACGAATTTTTTGTTTGCGAGAGTTGACATAGGCGATTTAATTTTAAAATGTTTCCAATTTTTTCTAATGTCTGAACTAGTTTTGTCAACCGTATTACGGAATAATATGGTTTCACATTTGTTGTAGTTCAATTTTAATATCCATATCTTGCAATAATCCTGCACAATATTAAACATTTTTTGTACATTATATTGAATGCTATTTACAGTGTCATTCGCAGAGTATATTATAATATCATCTGCGAATGCCAGGGCGTAGTTATTTCCTTTTACTCGTTCTAGCAAGAATAAAAGATCTGCTGTATATATAGTAAAAAGGATAGGTGCATTAACAATACCTTGCTGAAGACCGTTTTCAATTAGGAATGATTTGTCAGACTCGTTATTTTTGCTATATACTAAAAATTTGTTGTTATATAACATATTTTTAATCAGTATAATTAAGCGTGGCGGGAACTTATATTTTATTAGTTTATAGATTAATCCATCCAACCAAACTGAATTAAAAGCCTTTTCAAAGTCAATCAGACAGGCACCAATGCCGTATTTCTTGTTTATGAACCAGCAGATATCTGAGGTTAATTTGGTTATAGTATTAACAGTACCATGTTTGTGCCTAAACCCAAACTGATTTTCTGGAATAAGTTTGATTGACTTTGCATAATTTGAAATTTTATCGTTTATTAAGGTTTCAAATACTTTACTAATGTTTGGCAGTAAACTTATCGGTCGATAATTGCTGGGATTGGTTGGATCTTTGCCAGGTTTTTTTAGCAATATCGTTTTCGATGTTTTCCAAATATGCGGAAAATACGAATTATTTATTGCATTATTGAATAGGATAACATATTTCGAAATAATTACACCACTTAAATTTTTTAAAACTATGTTTGGGATTTTATCGATACCAGAAGAAACTTTATTTTTTAAAGCTTTAAACTTTAAAGAAAGCTCTGACTGGTTCGTGAATTCGCTATTTTCACCACTTTGCTCAGATGATTTGTTTGTGTTGGAGAAATTACTCAGAGTTGAGTTGAAATTTAATGTTTGAGAGTTATTGAATTGTGTTATTTTATTTATGATTTGGTTATGTATTCTATTATTTGTAGGTATATTGATTTTGTGAGTGTTTTCAATGTATGTGCCAAGTACATTGTAAATTTGTGATTGATCTTCTACTATAAATTTATTTGTGGTGGTTTTATTTAATTTGTTGAAGTCTATGTTATTTTGAGAGAGTAAAGTTATATCGTTTTGGTCTATGTGTAATTTTGAAATCTGATTGTATTTGTTTTTGCGGAATATTTTATTTATTTCGGGGAACATGTTTGAACTATTTGTTGGAGTTATTTTTTGGAGACGAAGTTGCCAGTATTTATTAATTTCTATTTTAATTTGTTGTTTAATTAATGTATTGATGTTATTTAGGAGGCTTTTGAGCAGTTGAATTTGTTGATTAGAAAAGTTTAATCTTTGTTTTTTGATCTTATGTATATCGTTCATGAGGCTGTGTTTTTTGTTTAAAAGAATTTTTAGCTTAACTGAGTAGAATTTTTTTAAATTATTTTGATTTTTAATTTTTGGTATAACTTCATCCATAGTTTTAAGAATTATTTCGTTCAGCTGTAAAAGATGATAATCTACATTTTGGTTAGACAAATTGCAGTTATCGAAAATTTTATTGCAATTGTTGGAGTTGTATTTGGAAAAATAGTTTGAATTTAATTTAGTTTGAAATTTGCCCCAGTTTACTTTTGAAAATATGAATTTATTACTATGACTTGGTAACTCTTGCAATAAAAGCTCTTCATTTTTTAGTGACATTGGAATTTGAATGGCATTATGGTCACTATCGTATGGGAGAGTGGTGAGTTTGTTTTGATTTGTTTCAAAACAAATTTTTATTCTAATATCTGTTATCACTAAATCAATATAAGAATTTGCACGTGGTAGTGTTGGTGCATCGGTTAAGAGTAAGTTACTCTTGTATAAAATTTTGTTGTCTTGTAACCATTTGTATAATTGATTGCCTCGAGTATTGTTAACACAGTTTAACCAAGAAGTATGTTTGGCATTAAAGTCGCCAGTTAATATATAGAAATTATTGAGATTCGAAAGATTTAAAATTTCGAATATTTTTTCTAATTCTGTTAAAAAACTATTTGAATTCCTATTTGATGCATAAATAGAAATTATAAATAATTTTTTTCTTTGTTTTAATTGTAATGATATAATGCATGGTTCGATACATTGAAAACTATCGAAAATGCGATTATTTACAATATCAAATTGGAAACATTTTTTAATGCATATGGCAACACCGCCACCATCAATATCGATATTTCGATCATTTCTAATTATGTCATAATTATCCAATGCCATATGGTTATTTGGTTTTAATTTTGTCTCGCTCATGCAAATTATGTCAGGTTTATTGAACTCTACAAAGTGCATAAGAGAAAGCTTTTTATTGTTGGAGATTAGTGAATTGACGTTTATGGATATTATTTTTAATTTAGTATTGTTAAAATTCATTTATAAATTAGTGTTTAATTTTTAATGATTCCATACAAATTTTAATATTAGTACAATTTTGATTAATTTGTTTTTTTAGTGTAATAGCTTCATTTTGCATATTAATTAAAATATTTTTAATTTCAATTAAAATGCTATCATTACTATTATTGGTGTTTAAATTTGAATTTGTATTATTAGAATTATTATTATTATTTTTAAGGTTAGAATTATTTTGTTTTGTGCTATTTTTTACAATATTTGAGAATGAAATATTTTTATCAATAAAATTTGAATTAAAGTGCTTACTTACAATTTTTTGTTTTGAATTATCTTTAATTTTTTGGCGAAGCTCCATTTTTTTAATATAAACTGGGCATTTGGTGTATGATGCCGGATGCCCGTGGTTCCCACACAAGGTGCAGAATAATTTATCTTTTGGATCTTCTGCAGATATTGAACATTGTTCCGGCCTGTGATTATTGCCACATTTTACACATCTCAGCTGCATATAACAATTAGCAGCTGAATGCGAGAAGCGTTGACATTTTGTGCATTGTAAGTTGTGTGATTTTATTAGTTTTTCCCATTTTACTATTTGGTAGTCCAGCACATTAATTTTCATGATATCATTTGTCAAGCTATCAGCTGAAGCTTGAACGATATAATGTGGAAGAGTTATTCCGTTGTTAATTGAATATTTAGTGGTTAATCGTGTAACCTTTTCGAATTTTATGTTTGTTGTTTCTTGTTCTTTTAGAAAATGAAGAACTTCCTCTGGTGAGTACATACTATTTAAACCTTTTAGGATTAAGGTTTTCTTTTTTTCCGTTTTAGGTGTAAATGTAAAGTGATCAATTTTACCTTCTTCTAGCAATGCACGAGCTTTTTTAAAATCATCGATATCATATGTATACAATGATGAATGCTTTTCATTGTGCTCTTTTATGGCAAAATTTTTTATTCCTAGTTTATTCTTTATAAGACATTTTAGCCTGTCAACCCTTGTATCAAACATATTTATTGGTGGCATTTTTTCACCTTTTCCGCGCAGGAAATTAATAGTTGATGGTCGTTTTTCTTTTTCATTTTTTTTTGTTGATGTTTTTTTGAGGTTAAGGACGTCAAATGTATCCTCCTCGTCAATTTCAACAATTTTTGGCTCTGCTTGGTCGTTGTTATCTTCTTCTGTTTCGCTGTATTCATCGGTAAGATCCATTAATGAACTGTAATAGTTCGACTCGTTTCTTGGTGAACTAGATGATGTTGAAGGATCAAACTTTTTTAAGGCTTTTCGTAATTCGTTATTTTCTTTTATTAAATGTTCAACTAAATTTTCTATTCGGCTTGCACCGCTTTTAACTTTTTGTTGGTCTTTAGTTTCACTTTTGTCTAAAATTTCTTTAAATCTGACATTTATTGTCTCTTTTAATATGTTTTTTTTTTTTTTGATGGCATGATTGCTATCCTTGATAGGATGCAATCTGTAATTACACCACTTATTTATTTTAAAAAATTTATTTTTTTATTAAAGTTTTTTTTTTCGTTAGATTTTTTAATCAGATTTTTAATCTTAAATATTATTGAATTTTTGATTTTTATAATAATTTTTATTTTTAATTTTCACAAAGAATACTATAACTTGATCGCTTGACAGCTGAAATCGAAGTCAATACCAGACGTGGATAAATTATTAAAAAGAATTAAATATATTTGCATACTTCAAGGATGATTCGTTTAAAGAAACTCAAAACATTCATTAAAGTTTTAAATAATTAAAATAATTTTTTTAAAAAGTGTATTTTAATTTAATTTCAATCTTTTTAACCGAAAATAAACGAAAATTAATTTGCGTAGAAAATTAAAGAACCATATAAAATATTAAATTACTAAAACATTTAATCATCATACATAATTTCCAAAAAAATCAGGCAATATTTAAAAAAAAAAATTTTTTTATATCAAAAGAAAATCTGGTATTATTTTCCTATTAACCGGAAATTAAACTACTCATCTAATATTACAATGATAACTGAAGAACTGAATCTGACCAAAAACCCAAAAAAAAAACATAAAATAAATCTAAAAAACCTCAAAAGGAAGTATTATTTTATTTTTTGATTGACAATTTGGTTTCATTTCCTTTATAGATACTCGTTTCAGGTTTTTTTTAATTTTATCTTCAGATTGATTTTTCTATGCATAATAAGTAGTTCTGCAAAATTTTTAAAGTTTTCAAATATATTACAATAAATTGTTTATTTTTATTTTTAATGTTCAATACTTTAAAATGTACATGTATAAGCACCAGATGAACAGGAGATAAGTAGAGGAAATATGGTAAGGAATTGAAGTGACTGAACGTTTGAATCTATTAAGGTATACCAAGTAACATAAGTATAGTCAACATAGAAAACTAATTAGTCAAAGTTTTTGAATCGAAAAACTTAGTTGATTAAAAACTTTTAAATTATTTTTTAATAAAAGCCAAACAATTATAATAATATGCTCATTTTAATTTATTATCTTGTTTTTTTGCAATTAAATGTTAGTTATTCAATATTTGAAATTTGAACCAAAAAAAAATTTGAAAAATTTTTCTTTCAATTTTACGTCTTAATTGTTTTAAACTTTTTACAAACATTTTTTTTTAATTATCTGTTATCATCGAAACTTGGAAAAAAGAATTAAAAAATAATTTCGTATACTTCATTAAATTAAAACAAAGTAATTAAAATTTTATATTTTTGTTATGTTAACAAAAAAACATATAAAGGCACATTTTCTATCTTCTATGTCTGACTGGAAACTAAAATTTAATAAAAATTCCAAAGAAGTGAGAGAAACCTTTAATTCAGGTTGATTTAAAAAAAAAATTCTTTCACTTTTGTTTCAAAATTAAATAAAACTGATGAAAACTTTATCATTATTTATATACAATAACGGACAAATATCTTAAAATACTACATTTACTCATGATTATAATCTAAAGTCTAGACAATTACTTATTTAATTTGAAAATTAATCTTCAATCTTTTCTATGATCACTAAAGTATTTATTTGTCTGGAGATCGATATCCCGGATTAACTTCTATTCAATCAATCTGACTTTGCTCAAAATGAAGAATTATGATTACAACTAAACTACAACGAGGCCAGTGACCATCAAATCAACAGTTGGTGTAATACATAAAACGCAGCTCCCACCTTTTCATATTTAAACTTTGCTGACGGCTGTATGGCACAATGGTTAAAGTGCCGAATGTTCTTTCGAAAGGCTTGATTATTCAAGAGTTTAAGAGGAATTTTTCGTGTTAGACCGAATATCAAAATAAAAAACTGCGGAATAGAAGATACCGCAGAGTCATTTTGGATCTTAAAAATTTTACAGCCTAAATTATTTGTAGTTATATCTATAAAAATACATTTTATTCGAATTGGAAACTGTTCCCAATTAAATGCTTGTAACTTTATATTTAACATTGAAAATATAATTATGAATGATTATTTTACTTATTGTAAACTTTTTATTTTATATAATTAATAAAGTTTTTTTGTATTTCTTATCACTCAAAATAGCAAAAAAAAAATTAAATGAAAAACTTTTGAAAGAAAATAATTTTGAGAAACTCAGATGTTGTTTCTCATATAAAATTTTATTTTACCTTGAAATAGGAATATAAAACTTTAAAAAATTAGATCTTGACGATCTATATGTTAAGCAATGAAACCATGTATTTTTTAGGTTAAAAATATTTATACCCACTTCATTTATTAAATGGGCTGAGTGCGACTCGGTGGCACCGTGGTTAGAGTGCCGATTTTTAATGCGAAAGGCCCGGATTCAAATCCCAGCGAATATCTAAAAACTTTTACCTGTTTTTTGCCTCGACTCAGGTACCTTTATATCTATATTTCTTTTATAAAAAATAAATTAATATTATTATAATAATAGCGTATTAGTAATCTTATATTTCTTATAAGTAAGATTTCGTATAAGTAATCATCGCGTAATCCGTTTCTAATATTTATTTTTAGGTTTACGTTGACATTTTCTAATACATGTTTACTCAAATTTCCCTAATTCTTCATTAAGCTTGTAACTTTCAAAAACCATATATGTAAACGGGACTAATAAGACACTTTGACACTGTATAAAATTAAAAAATTGAATTTAATTCCTATATCTAAAATTGCATATTTTTCGGCGTAATTCATTGCGCCTCACAGTAACAGTAAATATTATGCCATTTTTACAACATCATAAGAAATTATTTAAATTAAATATTTTAATAAATGAAATTCAGCTAAAAAGTTATCATAAATCAAAAAATTCAATAAAGTTTAAAAATAAATATTGAAAGTTTAAGATTATGAATTTCTTCCTACACTTTTAAAATTTGATATTTAAAACCTTGTAATAGTGGTTAAAGAAGTTTGCAGATCAAATCTTTTTGCGTATTTAAAAAGTCAAAATTTAAAAGTTCATAGTTTCAAATAATTAAATATTAAATATCAAAAAAAAAAAAAAAACTAAGCAAAAAACTCTAAAAAAGTTTTTTTTTTGTTTTTATTGCATAAAATTTTAAATGTGGTAAATATTATTTGAGTTTTAAAAATATATTATTAGAAATTTTAAATAAAAATTTCAATAGTTATATATGGAGTCAACTCGTTACAATTCATTAAAAAACTTAATATGTATATTATATACATATATATGTTTTATATATATACAAAAGTTAAAAAAGTTTTATCTTACTTTATTAAAGTAATTTTTACTTATTGATATATATATACATATGATTTAGGTTTACTATTGAAATATTTATATATATATATATATATATTTGTTGGTATTTAAATATGAATAGTAGATATATTAAATTATAATCTTTAAAAAGAAATAAATGTACACAAAATAAAAACTTTGAAAATATTTAATAATAAAGTTATCCTTTTAATCAATTGAATGAAAAATTTCAGGGCAATCATTTGAAACGAAGATTGATTTTGAATGTTATTATATTCGGTTTTTTTCAAACTTTGGCATGGGAATTTTTGAAAAATTTTTTTCTACGAAAATTTTTTGAAGAATATCAGAAGTCACCTAGTTAAACCATTGTTTTTTGCCTAGTAACTAATTAACCAATTTTTAGAATTAGACGATAAATGCAATTGTACAGTTAAGGTACAGTGAATGAGCCTGCAAGTTTTGGGAATGGGGATATTAACTATTATGATTTGAATTTCAAATTACTTTTTTTTATTTTATGTATAATCTAAACAGAATTTCAACCCGAGACCCTCAGATTGAAAAGTCGACCTACTAACCACTACGCCAATCGTAAAAAAATACGTATTTTCAATTTTGCGAACTACTTAGGAGATGTCATAAGGGTTATACCCATGGCATACGAATGGCATTCGAATTTCAATTAAAATGTCTCGTCTTTTTATGAATTCAAAGAATTTTATTTTCAGAATAATGCGAATACTTGAGAAATTAACGAAAATTAATCTAAAACTAATTTGAAATATTGAGACTGCCCTCCTAATATGTAGCAAATTCTTATGTTCACTTTTAGTTTCTCGTAGGAAAAGTTTTCAATACTTTTTAATTTTTTTTTTTTTTTTGCTTGCTCACCTATCTTTTATATTAAATTTTCTCTAATACTTTAATATGTTTACAATCATCATTTGATTATTTTATTCGTCATTTTCATCATCACCTTCATCATTATCTTTAACATTTACGAAATTGACAAAATAACATGCCTTTGTATTTGTTTTTTCTTAATTTAATCAATTTTAAGTTTATAACTTTTTGCTGAATTTATGTTCAAAGTATAAAATATTCTGCAAATTAATGAAATATTTCTGAAAGGGTTAATATTTCCAATTTAATTATATTTACATTGTATCCTAGTAGTGAAATCATTAGATTATTTTATTCATTATTAGGCTTGCCCTTGTTAAATTATTTGCCCGGTTTAGTTTTCATCTCCCTAGAAATATGTGTAGTTACACTAACCTAAGCCAAAACTATATGGAACCTTCAAATTGTTTAAAAATAATTTTGATTAAATTTTAAAACTATATAGTTGTTTTTGAGTTATCGCGCTTACACATATAAGCTTAACGGACTAGTGGATAGATACATTGCTAAATTAACTTATAACATCAAGTCCTAAAATCTAGAACACTATTGTAATAATATTGTAATGAACTTAGTGCTATTATTCTTAAAATACAAATTTGAGGTAATAACAATGGAATATCGCAGTGCACAAACTTATGAAACACCCTGTAAATAAAGTTTCCAAACTTCCTAATGGAGGATTTCCAAAACATAATAAATAAATTTTAGAATATTGAATCTTTGACTAACTTATCACTAATTAAAAAGATATAGGACGTCAAAAATTTTGCATAATACTGTTTTAACATAACGGGGAATTTAAATATTAAGTTGCAATTAATTGAATATTTTTTGACTCAATTTATAAAATAAGAAATTAATTTTTTAGTAGAAATTGTTGAGTTCTCAACTGTAATTTTCGACTCTAATTGGTCACTTTTCAGTCGGAAAGTTTTGAAAAAAAACTGTATAAATCGCAATAAAGACGGGTGTATTTGATCCGTTCCAGAACATGTTTCAAAAAATTAATTTTGATTTTGTGCTCTTTTTTTAAATCAATATTTATATCTTATTCAAATTAATTCAAAAATATATAAATCTATTTTTTTTATTATTAAATAAGATGTTCTTAATTTAATTTATAACCATTTGAACAAAACGTTATACATCTTAAATTGAATTAAATAAAAAAAAAATAAAAAAACAAAAAATATTAATAAAATAATCATAAATATCAGTTGTACTCAAAAAAAGTTAAAAAAAAATAAAAAATCACTCAAATATCTCAAATAATCTCTAATAAAATTCTATGAGTATTTATGCCTTATATTGATGAATATAAAAAAAAAACAGACAGAATTTATAAATTTATTAGCTATTCCCACTGTATTTATCCTTAAATATTGTTTGTCTCTCTCTTTCCAAGCAATAAAATACACTTAGACGTTCCCATTTAAAAAAAAAAATCTAAAATTATTTATTCTTTCTTTTTATTAATTTTTTATATTTATATATGTGTATCTATATCTATATGTTTTATATCTTCCATCTCACTTCAACATGTATCTATTTATGTGAAGTATGATCCTTCGAAAGGATACTCTTCAAAAAAATAACAGTAAAATGAAAAATCTGTTCGACTTCCTAAGAATTTATTATTGCTCGTTTTTGTTTTTCTTTGCTTTTATAAGAGATATGAGTATCAAAACGGTTAGTTATCACGTCTATTGTTCAAAATAGACAAATAAAATGAATAAAAAAAGACTCACACCTTGCAACAAATAATACAAAGCAGACAAGTACAGTGTTGGACAAAATTATGTATAAGTTTGAAATTTAGAGAACATATCGAAGGTTTATAAGAGTGATCTACAGCTAATATGTAAAATGGTAACTGTTCAAAGAATCGATTTAGAATCTTGAAAACTTATAAAAAGTTTATTACCTAAGTTAAGAGAGTAGACCTAGTCTATATTATTTTTCAATATAATAACTGCAAATTGTTTTTACAATTAATTGATTTTTCGTTTTTAATTTATTATTTACAATTTCAAAAAAATTTAAAAAATATGCCTCTACATTAATTCATTCTGTCTGTCAATTTCAAAAAATTTTCAAAAGAATGTGCCAACATAAATTCATTCTGTCTGTCTGTTGGTCCATCTCCCGTATGTTTACAAAACTTTTACAACGTTTGAAATAAAGTAACAAAATTTTAAAAAAGGGTCGATATTGCCAAATAATTAGTTTCCCAAATAAACTTTTCTCTGTATCCCCACCCATTACGGATCTACAGTGCAGGATCCCCAAAGTGCGAAAAAGCCCTAAATATAAATTATCATAATTGTCAAAAGTTTTATAGAGGAATTTTTTTAATCTGGATAACGCAACCGATAACTGTTTTTAGACGTTTTATAAATACTTTAACGGTAAACTTACTTTAATTTAAATCAATTTTTTTTAAAATTCGAAATAATAATAAATTTTGTAATAATATTCTGAAATATTTAAAAGACTTACTTCTCGCCTTGCCGTTGACAGTTTTACAACTGTCACAGCTTTGTATCAATTCTATATAAGTGAGTTATAAAGATTGAATTAAAATGATCTGTTGATAAAAATTTGATGCCTTTTGACTTGACTATGCTTTGATAAATCAAAATAAAAAATAAATATATCAATTTTGTAAATTTGTTTTATTAATTTAATTTTGGAAAATTTGTATTGTACAACACTGTATATATCCACATAAACATTTAAATGATAATTGACAACGAACCTAGAGTGGTCTCCAGTGTATCATTTTTTTTTTATTTTTATTTTTCTTATTATCATTTTCATTTCATCTTTTAATATAGAACTTATAGGAATGATTTTATAACAATGATCATGTAGGTTATTATTATTCTGGCGCTGATGTTAATGATAATAGTGATTGTAATATTGTACACATACAAACCATTTTATATTGTGAAAAAAGTCTGCCTACCAATTGTATTTTATTTCTATAGTAGTATTTACAATTGCTTTTAAATGAGTGAAGAGCAGGAAACTGCTGTTCTAATGCTTCCATCCATATAAATAATAAATATATAGAGGAACAGAGAATTGCAAGTATGTGTATATAGCTACTATAAAAGTATATTAAATACTGGTTTTTATATAAAAAAAAATACATATATAAAAATCAGCAGTGTAAAAAATGAGAACAAAAATCATACATATTATTATGAAAAGAGGTGGTTTAATATATATACAATATGAGAAATTCATTCATTCTCATTGAAGATGAATTGAAGGATAATTGACAGGGAGACAATTCTTGATGAACGTGTTTGTGATAAATCTGAAATATAGCAAAAAAAATTCACTTTTTTTTAAAAAAAAATACTGAATCCAAAATACGTTAAACAAAATACTCGAAGATATTTTTTTAAAACATTAGGTCTCCAAAAATGATTTTTGTTGTTTTCCTAAATTTGAGGTAAAGGTTTGTGATACAGTCCACTTTATTTTCACTTTCTGTTATCTGATCATTGCACCATACTTGGCTGATGAGTTCAGTGATATTACAGGACGAAATACTCCTAAAACTCCTAATTACACAAGTCTGTAAAAACTCGATGGTTGTACTATCTAATAACATAACATTCTGGAATTCAAAATCATAAATACTACTGAAAGGCAAAAAATACATGGAAGTATTCAGATAATTACAACTGGTAGAATTGAAGTTATAGTTCCACAAAATAATTGAAAAATTTTGTATAGGAATAACTTAATTTCATAAAAATCATATTACAGATTTCATTATATTTCATAATGTCATTTTTAAATTACAAAATTTCTTCAATGGTTTTTATTAGCAGACAATCATTGTTGTCATCAGTAAATAAAAATAAAAAATAAAAAAACTATATTTAAAATTATTTATAGTCAGAAATGCTGTTAAAAAATATTAAAATCGATTAGGCACCGTCTCTTTTTGTCATATGTTTCGTCACATAATAGCAATTAAAAGAACCTATAAATGAAAAAACTAAGAATAAAAAGAATTAAATTAATTTTTTTTTTCTGTTCACTCAATTCAAAAATAATTGAAATACACTTCACTTATCAGATTTATAAAAATTTTCTTATTTTATTGTAACATAAAAGTGAAATCCTGCAAAATTGCATAACATTGTATCAATTTTTAAGTGGTACAATGTAGATACAATTGATTTGTGATGCATTCTTTGACAAATTCCAATACAAAATATAAATGGAAAAATTTTAAACAGGGCAGTATTTAAAATCAAAACTATTGAAATTCGAACATGTCCAAATATTATATATATTATTTGTTATATTTCTTTACTTTGTCAGCTACTCGAAAATGAGACTCTAGCATTTTGAAATTTCACAAAATTAAAATTTCCTTTATATTTTTTATGTGGTTTAATTTTTAATACCCCATTATTTTTTAGTTTTGAAGATATTCAAATTGATTCTAAAAAATTAGATTACAGCTAGACAAAACCTTGATGCATTTCTTTGTTTGTGAGTTATATTTTTAAATTAAATTATTTGTTTATATTTTTATTTATAAAATTTCAATTACCTAATGCAATGTGATAAGGAAGTGAAGCATGCCTTTTTAGGCGTGGCAGATTATATTATCTATTAATTTTATTAGTAACATTATTTTATTTATATAATATATTTTATATTTTACTATATATATTTGGTAACCATGGGGATTTGAAAAGAAATCGAATCCGCACGGCCTCGGTCAGTAAGCGAAATATTTACCCAGTAGCTCACCGAGGCTCCTATATTTTTATATTAACGTATTTTTCATTAAAAATATAATAATTATTAATAATTGGTTAAGCCGTTAATTTAAACCCAATGACGAATGGTAGCTAAGTCAGAAATCACACAAATTTTTTTTGCTTTTAATGGGAATCGAACCAAGACTTTTCGAATAAAACTTTGGCACTCTAAACACTGTACCAGTCAACCGTTAATTATCTCGGTTGTTGAATTATCGTACTGATTGGCAGATAGCGAGACACACAGTTTCAAACCGATTTATTTCTCGGTGATAATCTAAACCATAGACTTGGGTCTCTATCTATTATGTCTAGATTGTTATGTTATAAACTGAGGAGCAATTTTATTATACCCATGTTCTATTGTTTCCACGGTTATAAATATAGAAAGTGAAATGCATCTTGAATAAGTGAACAGTTGTTTATTTTAAGATTTTAAAAGAAGATAGTCACATATGAAAATAATTTCCCTAAATTTTTCCAATAAAAATGTATTTAAAGCAGATTACTCTATCTTCGGAAAATAATCTAGAACGCTAAGGATCTAAAAATAAATCTGGTTTTCTTTTTTAATGAAAATATTTTCTTTCACCTTTTATATAAGATTTACAAAGTTGGCTGATTTTGATGAATCTTTCATATTGGAAAAAAATTCATAATGTTTGGAATAACATTTAAAATTGGGGCAGCCCATGATACGCAAAATTCTGTACTTCTAGCTAATTTTTTTAATATTTTATATGAAATTTTTTTGTATAGGTATACTGGTATATCTATACAAAATTCCCACTTACCCACCTTACTTAATTTAAAAATTTTAAGTTATTTGTATGCTTTTTTCCTTGGCTTAAGTTTTTAAATTTCTCTATTCATTTTATAGAGATTTACCTATTCATAGTATTATCTTTACTTTATTATACATATATGCTTACTTCTAATCGATTATGTATCATTTTAAATCATTTAGAGTTGAATTAAACTACAACACCCTCATTTGTTATTTTTATTGTGGTTGGGCTTTATTTACATAAAAAATGTATTTTTAATATAATATAATTTAAAAATGAAAAATGACAAAAATAAAAGATATCCAATTCTTATCTCTGTCCCTTTCATTTTTTGGCTTTCATTTAACCAAAAAAAAACTTCTTTAAAAAAAACCCACATTTATTATTAAAACTGGAAAACTGAAATCTTTTACTACATTTAAATTTCAACTTTGTTCCATTAAAAAAGAATAAACAAAGTAAAACAAAAATTAAATCCAAAATTTTATGATTACAAATTTCATCACTACAAAGATATTAGTATGCAAAACAAGACATCTAACAAAGTGACATTTCCAAATTCTATTTTTTTTTCATTTGTAAGTTATTTTCATATATACATATACAAATTTGTTTTACTTTATTTAATCTCTTAATCAAATATTGTCCTTTTTTTTACATTAAATTTATATGCATATACATAAATATACATTTTAGATTCATAATCCTATAAAAGCTATATATGCTCCAAAATATTATATATACGCATATAAACAATATCATTAAATTTAGTTTAACAGTTTTGTCCAAAATTTTATTTCCTTGACATATTTTTTTTAACTTCTAAAAGTTCTTGACTTAATTTTTTCAATGGACGCCTCTTAGTTTCATTGAAATGAATATCGAGAATGTATATTTTTTAATTCTTTTGGTTTTTTTTAATGATTAAATTAGTTTTTTAGAGCAATTTCAGCTACAATATTTTTTAATTCTAATTTAAATATTTAAAAAAAAAATAATAGTTCTATGATTTTCCGGATTGATAACTATGTTCCTGAACAGTTGATTAGTATAATGAAACAAAAATTGTTCCAATGACAGATGTTCCATTTCTCTCCCGTTTCAGTTTTTAATTGAACAAAAAAAAAACAATCTCAAGCAATTTCTGATGTTATTTCATTTTGTTTTTGTAATCAATAAATTTAAACTTAAATTGCCATTGTCAAAAAATGCAAGCTAAAACTAACGCCTAACATAATTCTGTAATTCATTGACTTTATTTGAATAGACATAATTTTACATATTCGGTCAAGAAACCCTGATTTTGAATCTAACTCTAAAATTCCTCTTGATACAGAATTTCACAATTTATCGCCAACATATGTGAGTAATGAATATTAGAATTATCTCATGCGTAACCTATATATCCCATCAATCTTAAAATTTTTAAAAACTTAAAAAATAAGTTTAAATATTTTGTACAACACTGTATTAACACACATGCATTCTTATTTTTTTGTTCAAACCAAATAAATCTCTTTTTCAAACCATTAAACAATGTTATATTTTTAATATATAATACTTATATAATAATATATAAGTATATACTTATGTATGTACAAACATACATATGTACCTTTAGTAAAAATAATTGGCCTACTCCTGCTAATATCTTTTTATTTTGACAGCATTTGGAAATTTAAAAGATAAAAACAGAAATTAAAACTAATGAAAAATGTGTTTTTAAGGAATACACAAATACATAGATAGCATATGTACCGGAAATAGAATCTATGATTAAACCATTGTTAAAATTTTTTAAGGTAACCGAAATAAAAAGAATTAAAAATGAAAGGAACATATATGGAAAATATTTCAATCTTTATTATCAATATTTCGAATTTGAACCCTTTGGTGTTTTGTTTTGAAGAAATCCAATTTTAAAAAATATTGAGAATTCTTTAAAAGAACAAACAATCAATTGTAAATAACAATTCTTTAATAATATATTATGTTTTCCAACACTTTAAATAAATTTTTCAACATTGTTTTATTAAACTAACAATGTTCTGTTTTTCTTGAAAATCCATTAATTTACAATATAGGTACTATTATTAAAAAAAAATCCAATCATTTTTAATTAAATGGATTCCTTCTATATAGTCTAAAGTCTAGACGGTGTGATTTTAACAATAGAAAGTTAATTATAGGTAAAATAATTAAAATTTAATTAAATTTTATTGCATTTTCAATGACTCAGAATTACAATAGCTATTGTTGAGAAAAAAATAATAAGCATACTTATACCTATCTACTGGTGTACCAATTTTTTGTAACACACTTTATGTAAAAGACGAATATTAGAAAGTATTTTAAATTTTCTGAAACTACGGGTAAGTTTAAAGTTTAAATATTCTAACGCTTATTCTAAAGTTTTTATCTGTTTCTGTTTCACATAAATTGCGTCTGAAAGTATGTATATTTAATTCGCAATTAATTTAAGAACTCATTTCTCCTGTAAATATTTTCTATCATCTTTATGTAATATATAAATAAATAAGTAAATAAATAAATAAATAAGAAGTAATTGCTGCTGTACATACAAGGTGGGCCAAAAGTCACCATGTGGTTTGAAAATTTAATAACTTTTTCGTTTAAAATAAATAAATAACACTTGCAGAATAAATAATTGAGAGATTCACAACTGAACAAACAACCAGAATAATTGAATGTTGCTATTTAAACAAGCGATCAATTATTTTAACGCAAAGAGCATATCATCGCCATTTTAACCTCGGAATTTTACCCTATGAACGTGTAGAACAAATTGAACGTGTAGAACAAATTGTTAACGACAACCCAGAAACATCTGCCAGAAGGCGTTCTGCTCAGCTAGGCATGTCTTGTGCTTCAATTGGTGCAATTAGTGCAAGAATTAAAACCCGAAGAGTTACAGTTAAATTTCAACAGTTGGCCAGAAATGAAATCAGCTTTATTGAAAATCTGATTATGAAGCTGATTTTCATTTGAATGGCTTTGTTAATAACAAAAATGTACGTTCTGGGGTTTTGAAAATCTAAGAGCGATGAAAGTGCTGTAACGGTAATGGAGAGAAAATCTGATTATGAAGCTGATTTTCATTTGAATGGCTTTGTTAATAACAAAAATTTAGGTTCTGGGGTTCTGAAAATCTAATAGCGATGAAAGTGCTGTATCGGTACGCATTCACTAGATTTGTCAGCACCCAAATATTGTCTTTGGAGTTATTTGGAAGATCGAGTAAATGTGAACAAGTCCGAGACAATCCTTGAACTCAAGACCAACATTGTTGCAGAATTTGAGAAAAATGCTCTAAAATGAGCCCATAATTGCGAATCTGAATACGTGGGTCATTTTAATGACATTATTTTCCATATTCAGTTTAAAAAAATTTTCATTTTGTATATTTTATATTCTAATTTTTAAACCCCATAGTGACTTTTGGACCACGCTGTATATAATTTGAAAATTTAATAATATACTCAAGAGATTAATGTTAAAAATAAAATAATTTAAAATATCTAATTAATAATTTTTTTAAATCAGTTAAAATTAATTTGAAACATATGAGACACAAAATTGTTACCAAAAACAAAATAATCCATTTTAATTCTCAAATATTTAACAATTATTATATTAAAATGAAATGAACAATTATCTAGAGTACGCTAAGGAATGAATACATTTTAAATAACGTTTATGCAACGGAAAAAATGAAAAATTATAACGGTAATAAAAATTACTTTTACTATTAACTAGAACGGAAATAAAACAAAAATTACTATTACTTGCAATTTAATTAATAATAACTTTTATCTTTTTTTCAAATAATTTCATAAAATTTCAAAAATATTACAATAAAAATAACAAATCGGTTTTTCCATAAACAGAAATATCGTAAATCATTACAATCTGATTGGATAACAAACAATTCCCTATGAAATTGATAAATATTAAAAACAAATTGGAAAACAATTGAATCTATTCCAAGTAATACATTTATACATGTTAAACAAAAAAGGGTTTTAATAAATTGATTCATACTCTGTATTTGTATCTTGTCCTATGAGCAAATTTATTTAACCCCGTAGGATCATTAAATTTTGCTAGTTTTAATGTCCTCAATTTTCTTTTGATATTAACTAACTGCAAAATTCATTCATGAACTAAAGCTGTAAAGGTCTTGTTAGCTGCCAATCAAGATAAAAAGAAAATTTTGGAAATATATATGGAAATTGAGGTTTTTTATTTTTATTTTGTGAATCGGAAAAAAAGGATGAGATAACCTTAGAGTTGATATCAATACTAAAAAAAAAACTTGTACTATCTAATCACGCGGAAAATAATGATCGAACTAGTTAGTTCAGGGTGAAGCTAAGTCTATGACACTTTATTAAAAAAAAATATTTTGAATGAAAAAATCCCGTAAAAAAAAATACCGAAAAAAAAATTCCGAATGATTTAAAATCTTTAACAAAAAATCTCGAATGATTTAAAATCTTGAAAAAAAAAATCCCGAAAATATCAAAATCCCAAATTATGAAACCTTATTCAGGTTGGGTACGAAATTCCAAAAAAAACTTCCACTTAAATAAACATGCATATTTAGTAAAAGGCGAATATAAATACTCTGAAAAAGCAGCATTCTTTACTTTATATCCAACACTGAAATCCTTCTTAACTTTTTTTAATAATAAGTTAACAACAAAAAATTTAATATAACGTGGGCTGATTTTTGGTTTTCAGTATTTTGTTTTCGAGACTTAGAACATTCGGAATTTTTTTTACAGGATTAAAATAAGAATGCAACGGACTTGAATTGAATTTGGAAATTGAGCTGAATCAACAATTGATTAAATCAATTTAATTTCTTCGAAAGCATAGTGTACATTTATATGACGGGTTCCATCCTAAAGTTTGTTTCAAAAACGACCTTGTTTTAGTGTGTTAAAGCCACATACAACACAAAAGAACTTCGTATAATTCTAACGGATAGTTTTCGATGCTTTTCACCATCCCTTTTAATAGTCTAAAAAAGGATGAAAGAAAGCCTACATGCTTTTTTAAATTCAAAGAATCCCAATTGATAAAAAATACCTAAAATAAAAATTTAGAAACAACTACAAACTTTAACAATTGACATTAGAATCAATATTAAATTTGTAAACCTTTACTTATCCTAGATGTCATCGTTTTTAAAAACTTATTCAAGTATATAAAATTTGTTTTAATTAATAATTTTAGTTGGTTTTTTACCATATTAATTTTAAAAAAATTTAAATATATACACATATATATATTATATGTATACGCACTTGTATTTTGCGCCTAGCTAAACAATTTTATGCAATATTGCAATTAAAAATTTAAATTTTAATTAAAAAGCCAAGGAGAACTTTTATTTTTATAATTTATAATATGTTTTATTTACATTTAACATATCAAAATGATTATAAATACAATTTAAAAATACATTTATTTATGGACACTATGAAACATTTAACGCATAAAATATTTTATTTATTATTTTATTGCTTTTAATAATTGCACTGTAAAAACTTTAAAAGAATTTTTTTATAAACAGAATTTTAATTACGAAATTCAAAAAAATTAAGAATAGATTAAAATGTACTCCTAGTTATCATAAGATAAAAAAAAAACGATAAACTTGTCCTAACAGAATATTTTTAAAGAAGTTGGAGTTAAGCAAGATATTGTTTAATTGTTTTATTCGAAATTTTTGTAACTTTTTATATAAGTTTCAAAGCAATTAATCTATATTACCCTAAATACTCGATATCTAATTATTCTAATTATTTTAGAAATTCTTCCGCATTCTAAGGATTGATATATTACAACAAAACGTAAGTCCTTCTAATATAGTTACGAATATTAGGACTGATCTCTGATAATATACCATTAGATAACACATTAGAATTAGGATATCGGAACTATAATTCCTGTTATGTCCGAAGCAAAGGTTTAAGAGAAAGAAAAGAGAATGAAGATATTATCTTGAAAGAATGAGCGCAGAGAATCTGTGGCATATGCAGCCCGTGATTTCTCAGACGCCATCCAAGAGATGAAAACTAAATTGAAAATCAGCTTGATTCAATGAAACAAGTACAAACCAAACAGATCTATTACGCAAGTAAGAAGAAAATTAATTCGATAAGACTTCAGTTAGTGAATAGCAGTAGGGTGAATATTATATTTCTGAAAGTGAAATTCAGTTTACACAACATACACTATACATTACTATTACTATTTCCCAGTGTTATTTAGTTAATGTATGGGAAATTGAATCAATAAATTTAGAAAAAACCGACTTCTTTTGTGAGTAGCCTCCATGGGAAATTGCCTCAATAAATTTAGAAAAAACCGACTTCTTTTCAACATTAATTTGTTTCAGAGCTTCCATGGGAAATCGCCTCAATAAATTTAGAAAAAACTGACTTCTTTTGTGAGTAAGATTAATTTGTTTCACAACCTTCATTTGTGATGATGTTTGAAGAGTTTACGAATTCAAATTTTCTCATTACAAAAATATGTAAATTAAATGTCATTACATGAGCAAAACATATTGCAAACACATTCACTTATTACTGTCAAACCTTCAACATCTCTTGTTTTAAAAGTAATCCTTTTGAAAACAAAGTTACTTTTATTTTTCAGTTTTGCGTGTTCACGCAATTAAATCGCATTTTTTTTAATTCAAGAATAAAGATACAACATTTTTTTTTACCTGTCGTAAAAACCCCCCTCTTTCCAGTTACTTGAATTTTTTTACCTGATATTAAATTTGCTTTTTTTCTTGTACTTTTGTGACGTGCAATTTAAAAGCAATTAAACAAATTCTTTTTTTTGTAAACTTTTTTTTTTCTATTTTTGTTTTACTTTTTTTTCGCACATCACATAAACTTTCCATTTTACATCTGTTTGGTTCTTGAATTACAAAAAAAAAAGACATAAATTTTCTTTTTCTTAGACCTTAATGATCATTAGGTGTAGAATACATTAAGAAACCTTTTGAGTGAAAACAAACAAAAAATGCGTAAAGTTTTATCTAGTTGAGTGGAAATTTTGTTTTTATATATAGACATCTCTAGTTACAGATATAATCTGGATTAAGAAATATGTTTAGGAGATAATAGAAACCCAAATACTAATATTCAAATTTTATTCAAAAATCATAAGTTCTATGTGTCTCACTTGAATGAAAATCAAAAAAAAATCCAGAGATTATGATAACACGCTTATAGGAATTTTACAATATATTGATTTATCTAATATTGTATTAGTCATTGATATCGTTCCTTGTTACAATTCATGATTGAATACAAATTAAGGGTACAAAACAATTACTACACTTTTTTCAATTTTTAAATTAATACCGATTTTGGTATATTGAATTTTATCATTCTAATTCAAATCTGACCAATGGCGTAGTGGTTAAGACGGTGATTCTTCAATTGGAAGGTCTCGGGTGCAAATAATAATCAACAACTTGGTGAATATAACGAATAAAGAAACTGAAGCCTAATTTAAAAACCTTGCTGAGGGGACCGAAAAAAGATATAAAAAAAAATTTTAATCCAATACTAAAACTAAAGAACTTATTTGTTTTCTTATACTTAATTTAAGGATTAAATAATTACTTAAATATGTTTATAAATTTCTGTAATTAAAGTGATCACCTTGAAAAGAATATTAATAAAATTTACAATGCCTATGGCTTTCTTGTCTTAAATAAGCGATAGAGGGCAGTTTATGTAAATAATTTCAATAATATATATAAAGATCTTAATATATACTAGTGTCACGAAGCACTTAGAATTCAAGCAATTTAAGCACTAAAATTATTTTTTATATATTGATAACATATAATTAAATAATTGAGGCGCGACCGACAATTTTGTGACCGTATAATAAGCCAATTAGTATAATATATCTAAAGACTAGGTGGAACAGTGGTTGGAATGCCGACTTTCATACGAAATGTCGGGTTTCGAATCCCAGTGAAAGTAAAAAAAACTTCTCTCGTTTTCGACTCATTCGCCATTGGGTTCAAATCAATGGCTTAGTTAATAATTATATATCTTTAACAAAAAATACATTTATATAACAACATAAACAAATGCTAAATTTAAACAAATAATTTAATTGAAAAATATAACTCACAGATATAGAATACCATATAACTCAAATACAAAATTATTACCATATAAAAACAAAACAAGAATTGCATCTATTGAAAATTTAAGACGTTCTACGTGTTATAAAGCGTTGTATTATCTCATGTTTAAATTATATGTGGAATTCATTAATATCAATATACATTTGTTCCAATATGTACCTATGGTATAGGCAGGCTTATTTGTTGAATAGCTTGCACTTAAAAAAAAATAGTAATATAGAAGTTTAACAACCAATCCCATAACTACATTTTTTTACTTACTTTATTCGAAATATTCAAAGATATCAAATGAGAATGTTTAAATCATTTATAACTCCATATTCCAGTTCCTTAAAATTCCAATAATATAATAAAAAAACTATTTTCAAATGTAAAATCAACAATTTTTATTTCAACCCTATAAGTCACAGATATCAAATAATCTTTATCTAAATATTCTAATACAAACAATTTTATTACCTAATGATATACTTTTGCATAATTATATCTCACATATAAAATGAGTAAGAAAAATATAAACAGATACTTAGAATGACATTACGATTCAAGCAATTCTCTATATTATAAGGCCTTTGTATACTATTTTACGTAATAATATTAGTAGTAAATGTTTATTGATATCAATTCTAATAATAAAACAATATTCTCTCTAATATAATTTAACTTTGTTATATTATTATTTATAACATCCCCATTTTGTACAAATACTCTACAGGTAAATATCTGAACATGAACCTTTGCTGCGGACAGAAAAATTGGACTGGTAGTTAAACAATTAGGAATAATTAGAACAATTAGAAATATTTAGAATAATTACAATTTATTTTAGAATATTAAGAAAAAAATTCTATTCTATTCAATATTTTGCCATTTAAATTTTTAATGTCTACTCTGAATTTTTACTTTCATTCAAAATTTATTTTTGCGTCTTCCGTCTATCAGTTGTACATGAATTATTTTGTCTCACTTTAATCTTATAAGTTCTAAATAAAAAAAATGTACGTCATTCTTTAGAATTTTACGCAATAAAATTGTTACAGTTAAGACAGAGAAAGATAAATAATGAAATAAAGTGAAACAGAAGAATTTACAAAAAAAAAAAACAGATAATAAAAAATAAATAGAAATTAAGACATAACGAGTAAGTCACCAATGTAACTTTGAATTTTTTAATCGTTAAATTATCCTTCAAAACCACACAGCATAAAAAATGTTTCAAATCTTCCATCTCCCTCATTGCTATCTTTCTTTTTTCTCAACTGTCACATAAAAAACAAGAAATTTAAGTTGAGCAAACACCCAGGAAAAATTTTAGAGATTTTTTATACAATCTATGTGTAGTTTAAACATACTACATATATACAAGTACTATGCACTTTAAACATATACATTGATAGAAGAATGAAAAAAATTTTAATTTACACTTTTCGTGTTTACCGTTAATCTTTTAACACTTTTTTTATGGTTATTATTATAAGAAATAACTATAAATAGGAAGCAAAAGAAAAACTCCTAAATATATGCAAAAAAGGATATATCTTATTATTTCATTTTATTTTATTTCTTTATTATTGAATATTGTAATATAAATATGTATATATGATCTAGGCTAGTTTTCTAATTTTCTTGACTAAACGATTGAACTTTCCGGCGTTACACATAAGTTTTTGTATATATTCTTTCAAAATGTTGTATTCTATGATATTGTACTTTAAAGACTTAAGGAACTTAAAACAATAAGCTACCTATTGCAATTTAACCCAAAAAAATGTAAACAAGGAGATATATGTGTATAGAGATTTTATATATGTGTAAACAAAAATATATCTTAACTATATAAAAATGTAGATTTTATGTTCCTATAGCAATTTTTAAGAGAACGTTTTTTTGAATTCCCTTTTATAGTTTTAAAGAAATTAAAGAAAATAAATATAATTAACTTTTAAGCTAAGAAACTAGGCCTTTCCATAACTAATCTTTGAAGAACAGGGAAGGTACTGGCTATATTTCTAACACACATATTCTTATAATATGTAAAATTTATTTCTACTAGTTTTATATTAATTCAACTATTATATATTGCAATAATTTTATATTTTATTTTTGTATCTGTGAGTTATATTTCTAACTTAAATTATTATATTGACACTCGTGCGAATCTACTGTGTTATTAATATAAACTATCTATTTCCTGATGGTATTATATTGAACAAAAAAAAATACATATATATGAAAAACTTAACTTGTGGATAGGATCCACGCAAACTCTAATGAGTTCCCTAACTCTAGCTCCTTTAGTATTTGAATCGCCTACCTGACAGACGGACGAACAGCCATCAATAATTAAATCGAATTAATTTTCGATAATGATCCGATCCAAATAATTCAATTTAAAATATAAGCGTATCGTGCTTAGATCGATACGTTACAAACGGAGCAGTGATTTTTATATACTCACGATCTATTTTTCGCAAGGGTATAAAAATTGTAACTATTTATAATATAATACTTAAAAAAAAATATAATCCCTCCCAGATTTTACTGCAACATTTTTTATTGAAATATATTTATTTAGAATATATAAAATATATTCCATAAATTCCCGCAATTTATTTTTTAAAAAATTAAAACATTTTGGAACAAAAAACATGGAAAAGGGTGTTATAGTATCACACTTCAATCATTTATTCATATTTTATATTGTATAAAATTTATTTAAAAGCAAATAAACTACATATAAATGATAAACTTAAAGGGTCTTAAACTTTTCAAACTATATAGACATGATAATTACATAGTAAAAAGTACTAAAACCATTTATAATCATTTGCATATACTTATAAAACCTTTTATTTTAAAAAGTTATTTGGTACTTATGATTACTGAATTAAAAAAAAATGAATTTAAAAAGTTATTAAACATTCAAACCATATCGATCGTTTTGCGCCACTCTGTATTCCTTTTTAAGTAAAAATTTTAATTTAAAAATATAACTCACAGATACTGAAATAACTTTATACGGCGTCTACTTGGTATATAACACATCCACACAAATAGTATCAATTATAATTATAAGAATATTGATACTTTCCCTTCTGCTTCCTTTAAGTTGAATTTTATAATTGCGAATATTTTGTTCAAAATTAAAATTTAGTTAATTAAATATAAAAAGGTACAAAAATAAAATTTTTATAAAATTCCTTAAAAAGATATAGGTACATAATAATAAATAATGTAATTGAATTATATACATTTTGAATGATAATTAATTTAACTAAGTTTTCTCTCTATCTACCAACACACAGCCATTTTACCTATTAATCGAAAATGAAATCTAATTAGAAATTCTAAACTAATTAAAAAGATAAACAAATTATATCATTAAATTGTCATTTTCTCCTGCTTTTCTTTTTCTTTAAATTCCAGTAGAATAAAAGTATATTATCTTGCCATAATGTTGTTTATGATATCTTTAAGATGATGATGAAAAAAAAGAACTACTAGAAAAATTTTCTAATCAAAAGAAAACCATGGCAACTTTATAAAAATAAAACTCTTTCCATTTATTCAAAAGCTCATGGTTTTAACTTTTCTCCATTAAAAAAATATTTATTTCATAAAATTTAAATTAAATAATACAAAAATTTTATTAAATATTTAAAAAAAAAATTATACAAATATTTTAATGAAGCTTATTTGTTTTTTCAAATTTCAGAAATTTTATTTAAAGTAAATTTAATAGGTAAATTTAATAGTAAATCTAAACTGGTTCAGTGGGGTGGGAGATGTGGCAGGTATATATACTATATATTATGACATACAAGCTTTTATGATATAACTTTTAAATAATATTTTCATATTAGATATTATCTGACCAAGGTTTTAATCCAAGACTCTTTGATTGAAAGGCTGACGTCAACTTCTACGCCATCGGTTGGAGGAAAGGCAACTTTTTAATATCGTAATTAAACATCAATGAGTTGGCTTCAATAATTTGTTTTACCTCAGCGTTTACAATTATGGTACAGTAATATAATACAGTTATAAAATGCCAAACATTTGTTGTAAACTTTTCATTCATCTTTTCATCCATCCAACTTTTCATACATTATTATTTAATTTATTTATTTTAACTCCATTAATTTTACACAACAAGCTTCTCCCTTCGTATCTAATAAATATTAAAGTTCTATTTATAGTAACAGTATTTAAATAAATTTTAAAACAAAAAGGAAGTGGTTAAAGATATACTTTTTAAGTTATATAAATTAATTCTAGAATAATAATGGGAGTTTTAAATATTACAAGAAAAACATAAAATCATAAATAATAAATAGAACTAATTTATGCTTATAACTACAAGTATTTAACAATTCAATTATGTTGAAAGGGTGAAAATAAAAATAAAAAAAGTTAAAAAAAAAACATTTTTTAATGAATTTAAATTATTATTATTTTTCTCTCTCATTCCATCAAAATATTTTCATACAGAAGAACAACACAGAATAAATTAAAATACATATTAGGAATTTTAAATTAGAATAAAATTTTTATGTAAACAGATACACATGTAATATACATATACACACACTTCCATACATTTCCATACTGATACTTCCATACTTAAGTATAATTTCATTTGATTGTATTTTATATTATTAACTAAAGGTCAAGTCGACTAGCCGTTATTAAAGAAACTAAAGTAAACATCAAAGTTTTGTACGCACCTATTTGGATTGCATGTAGCTGCATCCAAGCATATTAAGTCAACTTAATTCGTTAAAAATTTTACCTTTTGTTAAAATTAAGGACGTACGGCCAGGTTTGTGCACATTTAGCATACAAACTCATTTAACCGTTTTGTATTACTGTTGTTTATTTTTCAAATTTAAAAATAACATAAATTTTTCTACTGTCAAATTTAAATAACTTAAATCAGCTAGTTTAAAATAAGCTGCTTTAAGTTTTAACTTAAAAATTATAGACAAGAACTTTAAGTATTCAATTCAAGCAAGTACGGCTAGTTAGGCTTTATTTCATTTAACTGAATGTCGCATTGCATATAAAAATGGTCTGGTGAATCCAAATTCAAAATAATACAGACAAATGCAAAGCAGTAAAATAATTTCCAGGCAACTTGCAAAAAAACTATCAAATGACACTATATACTTATACAAAGAAATCGAATACAGATGATAATGCAGACAACTTGTATGCAGTCAAATGACGCAATAGGTAAATGTCATACGTCAGGTTGCTACACATTAAGTTTTTTAAATAATTCGTTAAATTGCGAAATAATTTAAACAAAAGATTATCAAAATTTAAAGTTTTTATTAAAACTTTAAAATAAATTTTACTTAATTAAAAATGTTTGGATTGAACTTTAACAAATCAATGAAATAACTCTGTTGTAAAGATAATAACATTTTAAAATTAACATGCTTTCACGTTCCCTTGAACTTTTTACATATACAAAATATGCAAATTAATAAGCATAATGAAATATCAATTATTAGATTATTATTATTTTGAAAATTATATTTTCAGGAAATTTTATTTATTAGAATAAATTATAAATTTTTGTAATATGTGGTTGAATTATTTTATTGTAATTATAAAGTTAACTTAATGAACTTTAATTAAAACATATATAGTTTAATAAATTTAATTAACTTTTTTAAATTACACTAACGTACAACAAACTATTGCTATAACTGATATTTGAAACGATTACATACAATATATAAATGCATATATAGAGATGAAAGAATAACTTTTGGAAGAGATTAAACATTATTATATTTTAAATAGTTTCAACTTAATAATTATTAAAATTTGAAAATAAATTTGGTTTATATTTAAATTGGATTTGAAAAAAGAACTGAAAAAAGGTTATGCACTTTAAAATATTTCATAATCACAATTCCAGTCTTGTACCAGTCTTTTTACATGATATTAATAAACTGATTCCTATTTAAAGGAATACAGGGTGGCGCAAAACGACCGATATGGTTTGAATGTTTAATAACTTTTTAAATTTATTTATATTTTTTATTTCAAAATTTTGTGAAGAAAACGTTTCGAAGTTTCGAAACGAAGTTTTGGGGAATTGGAACTGGAATAGTACACAACTTCTACTTTTTCTATTAAATTAAAAGAACCAAACTACCTTAGCTGTTTATCCGTATCGATAAAGTTCCTCACAGCCTTTTCAGTGATACGTTAAATGATATTAAAACTAACTTTTGTAATAAAGGCTTTAAAATCAGCTCAGTACACTAGCAGAAGGTTTATCAACAATGTGCCTTAACCAATTAATGATTAGAACTCGCTATGATTTTTTATTGATAAAAGTTTATCTTATCGTGTATCTTCAGAACGCTTTAAAATTTTACTTTCAATTCTTGACAAATCCTTGGCTACTTTTGCCATTTGACTCCTATATGGCTAAGAACATCTCAGTTAAGGTAATATAAAATAACTTAAGTAGATTATGTTATGACGAATTATAAAGCTAAAGTAATTTAATGTAAAGTCTTGGGTACAAATGGTGCATTAGATGCTCCACTCACACAGGTCCTTCTCTCCTACAGTAAATTCTATTGATACTTCTATTTATTTTAAAAAATAAATAAATCCTGCAATTCTGTATCTGCATTTAAAATTTCATGTTCTATTTCAAAAACGAAAGTTCAAAGTTCAGAATCAGAGACCTAATTATTTGCTGCTGACAGAACAGATATGAAAGATAGTTTCAATAATTTTTACCTTTTAAACTTAAACAAAAACTTTAATTTCTTAAAAACTTTATTCATTAAGAAATACCTACAATAGAAATAAAATAACACCATTTTTAGGGATTTTATTTCAATAATTAAAAAAAAATAATAAAATGTTTTATTTTACTTTCATTATAATATAAACGAGGAATATTATAGTTGCCCTTGTCAACTTTTAGATACCCGTGCATACCCACTATGGTGTATAAAATAAACCGTAATTTACTTCCCTTATACATTTAACTCATTGCCCCATAATTTTGACGTAAAAAAAAAAAAAAAAAATTAACAAAAAAAAAAAAAAATCACAAAACAAAAAACAAAATTTTCATTCATTGTCCCATAACTTTAGCTTAAAAAAAAAAAAAAAAAATTAACAAAAAAAAAAAAAAAATCACAAAAAAAAAAAAAAATCACAAAAAAAAAAAAAAGTTTTCATTCATTGTCCCATAACTTAAACTTAAAAAAAAAAAAAAAAAAAATAAAAAAAAAAAAAAACAAAAAAGAAAAAAAAAACAAAAAAAAAAAATTGGCCCACCCTAAAAGTCCGATGGTCCGAGTGATGTCCAACTTTGCCAAGTAACTTGCCCTATTAATTTACCTGCCCAATTTTAATTTTAACCTTGTAGCTTTATTAGATTCACAGTTATTGAATCGAAAACTTTGTATGGCAGCCGAAAATGGGGCCCTAACATTTTGAAACTTCATATAAGTGCTCGATTCATTATATAACTAACCGTGTGTAATTTGCAGCCTCGTAGTATAATTAGTTTTGAAGAAATTCATATTGGTGCAAAGAAGTTGTATGGCAGCCCCCCATAAATGGGGCCCTAACATTTTGAAACTTCATATAAGTGCTCGATTCATTATATAACTAACCGTGTGTAATTTTCATCCGCGTAGTATAATTAGTTTTGAAGAAATTCATATTGGTGCAAGGAAGTTGTATGGCAGCCCCCCGAAAATGGGGCCCTAACATTTTGAAACTTCATATAAGTGCCGGAGTCAATATAAAACTAACCGTGTGTAATTTTCATCCCCGTAGTATAAATAGTTTTGAAGAAATTCATATTGGTGCAAAAAAGTTGTATGGCAGCTCCCCGAAGCCTTGGTCCGATTTTAACCAAAAACAATAGGGAACCTAGAAATTGTCTAAAAATGACTTTGTGTGAATTTCAAGACTCTAGCCCTTTTAGTTTTTGAGTTATCGTGCTGACACACGGACGGACGGACGGACGGACGGACGGACAGACACACATAGCTAGATCGACTAATTTTTCGATTCTGAGCCGATACGTACCCTTGACACTATATCTAGCTCGTCTAGATCGATGCGTTACAAACGGAGGAGCAAATCTAATATACCCGATGTTCATATATATATGCACGGGTATAAACATAAAGAATATATAGAATTATTTTAAAGGTGGTAAAGATATTTATCTATTCATTTATTATGGTTTATCTTTCATCATCTATCTTCTATACATAAATACTTCTATACTTATATAAAAAAAAATTTGTGAAAAATAGGAAATCCTTAAAAATGTCCTTTTAAATCTTATGTACCTGTATTCATAATACATATGTATAAAACCAAAATTAAGGGAATATACATATACATACATACAACATCTGTTTACTTTTGTAAAGGAAAAGTTCCATCCAGAATCTCCATATTTAATTTGAAAGGTAACTTTTTTCTGTCAGCTTTTTTACCTTAAACTAAAAGGCGATATGACTAAAATCCCAGAGTCAAAAGTTCCCCGGGGTCTAACGGCTCAAAAAATAAGGGCAAAAGTTCTCGGGTGATTAAAACTCAGATGATCCAAAACTCTCATAAAATCATAAATATTATTCTCCGTTATATTTTCAAATATGTGAATATATTTTAAGGTGCGTTTTGAAAGGAAATAAGGTCCAAACTGGAAATTAAAAGCAAACAAAGTCGAATTTTATTTTTATTGTAGACAAATTTCTGAAACTCTTTTCTGGAATATATAAGGAATATAATAGATGTAATTTAGAACATTAAGTACATATGTACATATATGCATTTGATTTATCGGAATTCTATACTAGGAAACGTATTAAAGTCGGTTACAAAATTGCCTTTTTTGCAGATTATTTATAAATTTTTGTATATTTTATACAAAGTTTTGAATTAAAAGCGATTTTTAACTTTTAAACTTTTGATAACACAATTTAAGTTTCGGTAAACGAAGAAAATCTCAATTTTTAATGTTAACCTAACCTAAAACTGTTAATTTTGTAATAATTCCTTAATTGCGTTAAAACTGAATTTAAAATATTTCAATTTGCAAAGTCAAAAGTTCCCGGAGAACTTAGAACTTTCAGTTCACTCATTTGCGTCGAGAACTTCTTACTTAGTTTTTGAATCTCATAAGTCACTAGAGGACTTTTATCATATCGCCAAATTAACCTCATAAATTTAAAATATTTTTTTGCTCCAGATTTTTATTTTTTATTTCCTCCCCCTCGCCTTCTATATTGAATTAGGTAACCACATCCATTTCACTCATGATAACATGAATATATTTTGATGGATAGATGCAGCGGAATAATTCAAAACATATAATAGAAACTATATATTTCTTCTCTTTGCTAATTGCCTGCTCATTAAAACTGTATAGTAAAAGAATTTAAATTACAATCCCATTAAATCCAGATTAAACACCTTCCAAATAAGCAGATGAGATTCTTTTAAATAAAAAAAATAAAAATCAAAATATACCTTACGAATATTTATAAAGCTACGGGAAATTTTTATTCATTCCATAATAAGTATGTAGTATAATATTCTAATATATAAGTATGTAAAGATATGTATGTGTGTAATGTTGGAAGATAAAATATTTATGATAGTAAAAAAAACTGATTTACCAAGGTACTTGAACTTTCATTCATTTCATATTTATGAAACAAGGGGAGAATGAATAGATTTAATATATGTTTTTTTTTCCTCATCCTGTTCTAAGAACAAGGATTTACGTATTTTGGTCAGGAAGAAAAATCCTATATAATCCTGAGAGTTTCAAACAATATCTAGACATCCATATTTACACATGTAGGTACATATATATGTAAAATAAAAATTATAGAATAATTTAAAAAACAATTTATGGCTATGGTTAAAATTATGTTAGATTATTTAAAATTATTAGGGAACTTACACATTACTGGGTTATATATGTATATATATATATAATATATATATATATAACTTTATAGAGAATATTTTGGGAGTCAGTAAAATTTTAAATACACATAATAATCCCGATTTTAAAATGGGGTTACTGTTTACTGTTTATAAATTATACAATACAAAAATGTACTAACATATAAAATATGTAATGTTATTTTTAAATTTTCTTAAAGTATTTGGAGTTAAACATTTAATTGATTTAATTAATGAATAGATCTTAATTAGAGATTAGAAAAAAATTGTTATAAATCATCTAATTTGATTATTTAATGGTTTTTTAACTATTAATTTTATTATAAATATACTAAATATTTTTAATAACGCCTATTAAACTATATAACTAATAGCCACTAAGGCGGCACAGTGCTTAGAGTAGCGATTTTTCATTTAAAGGGCCCGGATACGAATCCTAGTAAAATTAAACAAACTAATATGTAGTTTTCAAATTAATTGCATAACCAACAATTAATATTTCTATATACTGCTCCACCCGGATTCGCGCCATCCTCCGCATAAGGGCGGAACTGGCTAAAATATGGGGATTAAACATACGCTTAATGTACAATCTGATGTACATCCCTAATGTACAAAATCCCTCCTAATACCCGCTTTTGTTTTGTTTGTTGATGACATATTCAAACTACTCAAAAAAATTATTCTGAATTGTTATTTCGCTGTTGCAGAAGTTTTATTACAGACTTTTTTAAACCTTTTTACCAACATTTTGATTATAATATGTAAAAGCTTTTCTGACAAACTTTATAATATAATTAATAGTATTATCTTATCAATAAATGATAAGAAGTTGTTTATCTAACAGAGAGAATTATTTTTGGTACTTGTTTTTTCCTTTTTGAAATGTTTTAAGAATTTTTATAGGTAGGTCATAAAATCCTGAATTATGGCGTTTTGTCCCATTTTGGTGGGTCATAAGATCAAAAAATTACAAAAAATTATTAGAATGATATGTCCCACATGGCATATAAATAGAGGGCCTTCAAGTATATGGCTTGTTGGGTTAATAGTTAGCAGATTTTTTTTTTTTTTTTTATTCCTTTTCCACTCCTTTAAGGAGTATAGGGCATTCACCAAGTTTATTTAAACTAGGCTTCAGTTTCTTTAATCATAATATTCACTAAGCCGTTCATTACTCGGCTGTAGTTATTGTACAAGGTTATGAAATATGAATGCGCAAATGTCACTTTGTGCGCCATCTATAATCTTACACAAGAATTATTTATATATTTTTATTAAATCTTATTTTATATTACGATATAAACTATTACGATATAATTATACAATTTTTACGATATTTTTTTATTAGATATGATCTGACCGGGGTTTGAAGCCGAGACCTTGCACATGATAGGCGGCGTCTTTACCACTACGCCATTGGTCAAATATAGTAAGCAGATAATAACAAAATATTAATTAAAAACTATATAATTTAAGTCAACCTTGTGGATTTAAACTTTTAATGATTTATTTAAAAAAATTTACGTTTAATAAAAAATCTTCCTTTAAATTTTACATCAATGTTTAAAGTTCCCCTAAATATTCATTAGTTTCAAATTTCATTTATGTTACAATGGTAGTATGTATATTCATACTATACCATTGGTAATTCCACTTCTATAATTTACAACCATATATACATTAATTTTATCTTGTATAAAAGTTCAATAAATTATTAGCATATATTTGAATACCAAAATAAAAGCAAATACTCTATTAACCCAAATTTTGAGCCGCAATTTTTTAAAATTAATTTTATATTAATTATAGACAACAAAAGCCCAACCATTACAAAATATAACCGTTTCATTATTTTTAAATATTAGATTATATAATTCTATATCCATCCATTATGTTACACCATGCGCTATATTATGACAACAAATTTTCAATTAATCATTTAATTTGAATAAAAGGGAATTCAATGAATATTAATCTTCTTCGTATTTGATATTTTTTTATTTTGTATTTTTTATCTTTCTCTAAAAATTGAAACAAATATTATATATGTTATATATATATATGTATAATGTATGTATATCTCATACATTGCAGAGCATTTTGACATGATTTATGCAATTCAATTGACTTTTTATTTTCTTTTACAAAATTTATGAGTCTGATGCCTTTCATTTGCCTGATATTTAATCTGACATTCTTAAAAACAAATCAATTGGACTGCAACCCTATTTAAAAACGATAAGAGTATAGAGTAGACTGTCAACTCTAGGATACCCATATGAACCTTATTCAAACATTATATCATTTCACATTCGGATAATTGTTTATGGCGAAATTTTTGAATCCACAACTTATTAGATTCTGAGTAATGTATAAAAGTAAAGTAAAGTGAGTAAATTATACGGCAGGTATATGAACCTCTTACACTAGCTCTATATTTCCACTATTTTATCACGTTAACGTTATCTAATTTTTATACCATTTTATATATTCAACTTCATTAAATACTAAGTTGTTCTTGCTTAAAAACAAGTTATATGGCAGCTACTTGAACTCTTGAGGAAAATAAATTTTAATAGCAAAAGTGGCTTTGTATTAAAATCAATTTATGCAAATTATAGAATCCTAGTTCTTTTTAATTTTTGACTTATAATGCGAAAGAATGGAGTTAATCACGTAGACCAACTCACTTTTGAATTCTAATCCGATTAACACATATCAATTTATATTTAAACGTAATGTCAAATTTAGTATACACTTTTTGATACTAAGTTCATGCGGGTATAAAAATAAATATGAACAAGAGATGTCGCCCTTTTCAATTTATATACGGGTAAATTTATTGTTCTGTGTCATTGATAGTACACAATTAATTGTTGGACACAAAACCCTTAACCAAATAATTTCTTTTCTCTTTAATTAAAATTAAGTAAGAACAAAACAAATTACTAAATAAAATTAAAATGAATACAACGACTAAAAAATTTATAGTTATAAATATAGGAATCAAGTAAAGAAGTAAAAGAAGTTTAAAAACGACCACTTCTAATTTTTCTCCATTATCATTTTATCTCTTTTCTTTTATTTTATTTTACTTATAAATTGTGTTTAATTGAAATAAATTATAGCCTTACTTTTAATAAAACTTGGAAACATTTTTTAATGATTTGTTATGATTAAATGTTCAAACAAAAGAATTTGTTCTGGGAACTTATTAATATTTATAGAATTATTGTAAAAAAGAAGAATAAAAGTAATAAAGATAAATTATTTCGTCCATTCTTAAGTACATCTCATCTGTTTGAATATGGCGTAAAAAAAACAACTTATATAAATAAATCGGTTTTGTATATTACAATTATTTTGAAGAATTATGAACCCTTCTAAAATTTTTAATTTTACTAACAAGATCAAAATTTATTATTGCATAAATTTCTCATGACATATTTTGTTACATAATTAAGACTAATGATCAATTTTTTGATTGGTAAAGTTTTAACAAGTTTTTACTTTGTTAATGTTTTACTAACTGGGTTTACTTATTATGTAGATATTCTAAAAGTTTAGAATATCTATTTCAAATTATTTAATTATGTATCTGCAGATACGACTTCTAATTCCACAAACTTAAATAATACATAGTGTTGGCAACACTGACATTTTAATATTAAATAACGCGGGCAGCAGCGGCTTCGAATATGGAAATTTTGACATTTGATAACGTAAGGACCATCGCAGTTTAACAAAAATCGAATTGAGAAAATTTAAAATGTGTAAAAGAAAGCTAAGTCTCTTAGCGAAAAATTTTCATCATACTTTGATATAACAATGACTTTTTATTTCTACACTTAACTATACTGACTTTTACAAAAATAAAGTTTATTGCAAATTAAAACTATTTTTGCCAGTTTATTATCATAATATTAAAATTAAAAAAAATATATAAATAAAACCCATAATAATTGTGATAAATTACAAAAATTATTATTATTAAAAAGATGCAGCAGCAGAATACTTTTCGATAATTTATTTATTGTACTCTTTTGACTTATAATTTGTGACTTTTTATAATTTAGTACATGCTTCTTTAATTAAAAAGTGTTTTATTTTTTTTTTTTTTTATTTTAATTACTGGATTCCTTTTTTTAAGGGACAATGATCTAAAGATAATTTTTTATATTCTTCCTTAAATTAAAATAAAAATTTATTGTACAAAATTGTTTTGTGCGGCGATTACTTAGTGACAATGCGGTAGAATATTAAAGGACAACTTAATGCTGCATATATATTATAGGTTTATTGCACAGTTTAGTTCAATTTATTTTAATTATGATGATATTTTTAATGTTTTTATACTTTGCATACAAACAGAATAAGCCAATTTAGACTGACTGAATTAAAATGCTTTTAATTTTCTTATTAAGTATTAACATTTTTTTAAGCTGCGTATCTAAAATGAATGGCTCTTTTTAAGATAATCCGAATTACGTTGCAGAATTTCTGTTTAAATATTCTGCTTTTAATCCTGAATTTTTTAATAAAGGTTTGTGGGCAAATGCCCATTTCTTCAAGAAAACCAAAAAAAAAAACATGGGATAAAGAAAACATCATAGTTTTATTAAATTATTTTATCATCGAAAAGTTCGTGCAGAATCGCCACTCGCGATATTAACTGGAACCATATGGCACAATTATTCAAAACTAACAGACACCAAAAAAATTCTAACATTGTCCGGTATACCGCCTCAGAGACACTTTCTAACTCCTTAGTTTCATTTTCCAAAAAATATGGACCGATTACTTAATCAGCCACAATTCTATATAAAACAGTTCATCTAAAAGGGTGTAATTGTCGCTGATACACTGCTATCGAATTCTTTGTACCCTAAATTCGGCAGATCTGTTTTTGAAATATTCATTTAAATAAAAATGGCATCGTTTAAATAGATTTTCTTTTCTCAACATAATTCAACAATTACACTATTCTTACACTGAATATAATGGCATTTTAAAATTTTACAAAAATCAATAAGTTCAAATTGGCCGACCCTGTATTTTAGAAAAATGGTTAATTCATTAAAAAATGTAATTGAATAATTTTAAAATTTTAATTAATTAAAAATTAAAAAGGGTTTGTATTTCAAGTTCTATAAAAGATAAATATTTTTATAGATATATTTTTATAACGAATCAAGAAAACTGGGGTTTTCCCCTTTTTCTAAAACTTATATTTTGAAATCTTCTAAATCAAAATTTTGCATGTACACGAATTCATAAATACTCCGGAAAAAAAGGATCACTCTAATTTTTTATATCTAACTTAAATATTCTTCTTAATATAGAATCTTCCGTAGACAAATATACAAATACCAATCGTTTTACAGCTATTATAAGAGCTAAAATAAGTTCGACTTTGTTTGCCTCTTAATTTTAGCTTTATTGCCTTTCAAAAGGCAGTTCAAAATTTAATCACATGTTTGAAAATATAATGGGGAATTATGTCTATTTAAAGGGTTTTATTCCTCATTAATCGGGGTCATTTAGGGTGAATTTTAGCTTAATTGTTGAGTCAAAACAACCTAAGGGCAGAAATATTTTGGCCATATTCGAAAAATTGTGTGTGAGCTTAAAAAAAGAAGTTAGTTAGTCAAACAATTTACAGCTTAATTCATTTCTTATGAAAAAAAAATTGGAACTTCAATTTAATTTCAAATTAAAAATATTAATTGTTAAAAAATTTAATGTAAGAATTGAAATATGCTTTGAAAATTATTCTTATTTAATTTTCTCCGAATAATTATAAAAAAAAAAATAAAAGAAAGCGTGCGGACGAAATTTAATCTTACGAAAAATACTTTTAATTAGAAAAGAAGAAAATTAATTTTCATTAATTAGAAAATATGTTTTATATAAAATTTTCTTTCAAGTTTTTTATTTAATAGATGTTCAGTGCTAAAATTTCACTTTATTGACAATGTAATCATTAAAAGTTCAAAATTCTATTATTAAAATTTCCATTTTATGACTCAAAACAAGTTTATTTGTTTTCATTTTATTTAGAAATTCTAAAACTTTGTTTATGTAGGTAAGGTCACAAGTCTATAAACCAAGTGATAATAAGTGATCTCATTAAATGCGACTACTTCAATTTTAATATTATTAGTAAATAAATACGAAATTATAATTAATATTTTGTTATAAGATATATCACTTTTTGGCAAAACACAATATTTGGGTTATTTATTTAATCAAATTGCTGATAACCTCAAATTATTCATTCTCATACCATAGTAAATCGAAAAATAAACCTGGAGAATTATAAGAATAATAAGAATACGTTCTTCCATTGACGTACAATCTTCATGAAGCAGTTCAGAACTTATTCAGTTTAGGATTTATAGATTAAGTAGATACGATATTTTTCAGACTATTTTCGAAAGTATCGCACTAGCACTTTACACTAAACATATTTTCCACTGTTTATCGCACTATTTTGCCACTCCAGTACTTTCTTGACTAAAATTTATGACATTTAATAAATTTTTTAAAAATAGAATAGTAGAAGTATTACCTTAATGCATATTTTTATAGCATTTTTGGTAGATGTACAGCTAAATTTATGATAATTATTTCAAAAGTGGAGTTTATAAAATAAAAAACTTTCATTCAAAATCTTTATAATGGCGTGCAAAATAATATAATAATTATTACATATGTTATACATTATATGTTGTTGTTGTTTAGACGGGGGGGAAAGCAAGTCTCCCTTACACCTAGGCCTTGCGGCCCGTTGTGCACCCCTCATTAAGTACTTTCTATTATATTTATAACTACTATATTATTTATTTTGTTTATATTATATTTGTATATTTATATTATATTTGGTCGCCATGGGGATTCGTAAAGAAAAATTATTTTTCAATAATTTTTTTTTTTTTAATTAAATATTGTATGACCGGGAATCGAACCCGGACCCCCTCTGTTAATAAGCCAAATGCTTACCCACTGCACCACCGAGGCCCCTATATACATTATATAGTTATTTAATAATTAATCATAATTAAGAATTAGTAATATTTTTCTAATTTTATATAAAATAAAATTTATGAACAGAAGCGCCGTACCCAATATGCTTTATGTATGCAATTCATAAGTGACGACATACCGTTTAGTACATTGGATGGCGTTGAACAAATGTATGTCACACATAATGGGAAGAATAAATATAATTTTGAATCCGATTTTGACGTTTTGGTATGATACGCGGAATGCCATACATAAATAACAGTGGATTGTGCTGCTTTCATATTTTCTTCACTCCTGGTGTAAATTTTGAAGAGAGAAACACGACGGACCATGGATCATAATTTTCAATGTTTTTTTTTATATTTTTATTTAATACTTCAAGATAATATAAAAAAATTAAGAATAAGTTATTTGCATATTAGTTTGAATATTTTACATTTTTTAAGGGCATATATATGCGCATATTCTGCTGCGCGTATATATATTTGCGCATATTTTACCTTGCATGAACTTTTGGGCTTTGATTATAGTGCACAAGCATTTTAAGTCATTTTGAAATTTCTTTATTTATTTAAATAGGTTTTTACTTTTAATATTTTTTTTATTCTATTTATTGTATAATGTATTCCATCTTCTATCTGATGTATGAAAAATAAACATACGCATCGTCAGCACAGATCTATCTTATATTAATTCTCATCATACATGCATAAAGTGGGGGGCAAATTCAAAATAATTTCGATAATATTAAGCTGTCAATTAATAGTGATTTTATGATTATAAGAACATTAAATATTTGACAGATAATTAGTACGATGAATTCCAGAGAGAATTTTATACCATTCGGAGTTTTTCGGAATAAATTGTGAAGTGCGATCATCTACACTACAACACAGTCTCAGTATTAAGAAATACGGAATAATAATTCAAATGAACGAATCCAGATTGGTATATAAATTCTTTTACTAGAAAGAAACCAGGATAGTCTGAGAAAAATCTGCAAAAGATGAAACGCATTTTAGTTATTAAAAACCGTTTGAAAGCTTAATAATGTACTCGTAAGATTTGTGTGTTAATCATCTTTCATTGACATTTTTAGGTATTTAAAAATTACAGACAGATATTTTCATTAGATATATATGAATGGCCTTGATATTCTTAGATATTTTGCTAATTATACAAACAATTGCATATCTTAAGTTTGCTCTATAAATTTTTACTCCATTTTTATTAACATTGAAAATTTTATTTACGAGTACAATATTTTTTCGTAACCTTGACAAATTTTTTTTTTATAAATTTTTCTATTATTATTTTTTTCAATAATTCTTTCTCAATTACTGGTCTTAAGCACATCACATCATATTGAAAACTCTGGAAGAATAAGAAGATCGAATTGTTTACACTCTGTTGCACTTAACTTCAGAGATAAAGCAAAAAAAAACAATCACAAAAGAATAAGAAAATAATCCGGACACAATATGGAGTAAAAGAAAAAGGAAGCAAAAACAACCTTATACAGGAATTTTGCTTCTTTTTCCTCTAGCCATAAAAATTGTTGTAAGAAGGAAAAAAAAGATAGAAACTTTTTATAATAGAAAAATCCAAGCATATTAGTTTTCAGATACATATATATACTGACTTAAATAATATAAGTATTTAACATTTTTTTTGAGTTCATAATTATGTATTATAGATAGTAGAATTATTTTTCTGAATAGTAAGAGATAAAATACCTAATACAGACTTTAAAAAATTTAGTTCAAAGTTAAACACATGATTAAAATATTATGGGAGGTATGTCTCATTTTTCAATGTACTTTTAGCTCACTTATCAGAGTTATAATTCTCCGAGAACTTTTGACTTGTACTTTGAATCTAAATTTCTTAAAAATATTTTGCCTTTTTGACATTTTTCCCTTCGCCCTTATTTTATACTTTCATATTTATATATTTTAAGTAGACAGGGACGACTGACGCTTTCACCAATATGACAAATATTAAACAACTTCTCTCTAAAATTTGATTGAATTACTGTTTTTAGAATTTTTGATTGAAAAATAATGAAGGGAAAATAATTTTTTTTACAAATTCCCTTGGAGACCAAATATAATTTAAAAAATACAAATATATAATGTAAACAAAATAAATAATATTACTTAAAAATTAAGTATTGCAAGTAGGAACACAACTGACCGCAAGGCCTACGTGTTAGAATGTAAAAAACTTAAATAAAATACCACATGTAAAATACTTTGAACTTTTAACAAGGGTTCTCGACCTCTTCTAGGACCAAATTTAAATTTGATTTTGGAAACCATTTGGTACACCACCACACTCTTTCACTCAGAATCTCAAAAATGTCCTTCAGGTACGATGCATGGCACGGTATATAGAATTAAAAGAATAATAATATCGGGAGTTAAATATGTAAAAAATGTAAAAAATCTAGATTAAGTTTGCTCAAAATTTTTATCAAATACTATTTATTACTCTGTGAACTCCTAATCTTAATAACTTTTTAAAGATCTGCTATTTCCAACAGTATCTTAGAGAACACAGTAATAACAAAAAAATCAAGAATACTTTTAAGAATTTTTTTTGTAGATGTCATTAGTAGATGTTACAACAAATTTATCTTAAATAAACACTCACTAATTCTTTGTTACATAAAAAGGAACATAACAAAAGAGGTCGCGGTTTTCAGGGTTTCCTTTCCTCAAGTATACATTATTTATAAAGGATATTTTCAAAGATTTTGTGTTATTCTCTGACTTTCTCTCACCATCGTAAATAGGAATTTATGTAAAATTAAATGTTTCCGTTTTTGAATAAAAAAAATAAAAACAGAATGACCTTAAATTAATTGTTTCAAAAACATGTTTGCAAGCACTTAAACATTCGTTGAGAGATAAAATAAATTTCAAATGTCGGTATAAAATAAATATTTTATAATATCATCGGCCTGTGTTAATTATATAAGACTATAGAAAGAATATTTAAACTTAAAACTCAGTTAATAAATTAACGGTTAATAATGTAAATAGAAAAGGCATTGGACAGGCAGTAGCACAAGAATCCAAAATTAAAGCGGACATTTATTACCACAATCTTAGTATTACACATCAACATTCTCCGAAACACACAGCAACGTAGGAAAACTAAAAATTTGTCCCGGACCCTTGACTATGTAAAGTTGAGAGGAAACAAGATGACTCTTAAAGCCAAAGTGGCAATGCCGAACTGAAAATGTCGGTATAAAATAAATATTGTCCCGGACCCTTGACTATGTAAAGTTGAGAGGAAACAAGATGACTCTTAAAGCCAAAGTGGCAACGCCGGACTGAAAACCGGCAAAATTCAACCTAATGTTAGGTACGATATTGCAAGCATCAGGACAAAATGTCTATAATCCGATATATATATAAGGAATTTATATTATATAATCAATTTGTTTAATTTAAGGAACTAGTAAAGGTAATACAACCACAAAAAGAAGGGCAAGGTTTTTTCTATAACTTCAACTTCCCAATGACATTGCATGTGATAAAGGGGATGAGAATATTACTATTAAGGAGTATAAAATAAAATGAAAATAAATAAATAAAATCAAGAAGTTCTAAGAAGTGGCTTAGGCAGTTATTTTCGATATAGGTTTTAAAGCACATTTAAGAAAAACCCAAATATATATATTTTATTATTATTATTTATTCTCATTACTTATATAAATTATTTCCGTTTTTATTTACAATATTTTATTTATTTAAATTTTTTCATACACTATATTTAATTTACAAAGGGATTTTAAATAAACTTCTTTCGGAATCCCCAAAGTGGTATTTAACATTCTTTATCTCCGAACTTTACAAATAATTGTTAAGATATGGCCCATGGTACTTAGTATCTTTAAAAAAAAAACGTTTTTCATTAACCTATATCTTAAAGGTTATTTTTTTAATACAATTTATTTTTAATTTTTGTTCAAATATTTGTGTATTCGTATATTTGTATAAATGTACGTGGTTCCCTAAAAAGACGTAACAACTATACAGTAGAAATTAAGAATATTTTTTTTAAATACATACAATTCTTGGTATAGGATCAAGAAATGGCTAAAATAAAAAAAAACAAGTAAAGAAACAGTCAGTCGGTGCAACCGACTTAGAAATACCCTACACCTATTTGGTTCAAATTTAAGGACATATCCATAAGCCGTTTTAACACCATAAGAGCTGTTATTAATTTGATCGTAAGACATAGCTAACCAACTTAACTTTACAATACTAAAAACAATTTCTAATTACACTATCTATAAAAAAATATTAGAAATTCTTACTAATTTATCTATTTAAAAATATTAAAACAAAAAAACTTGAAACAAATTAAAATATATTTATTCCAATTCAATTACTAAATGAAAAACTTTAAATTATTACATTTTGTGATAAAAAGCTAATATATTTAATAATTAAAATTTTTCAAAATTGCAATTATTTTAAATGGCTTGTTTATATACCTAATAGAAAAGCTTATAAACGTAAAATATGCAATAAATGTATTTCTAAAATACAAATACAAATTTAGACCTTTTGATATAATTCATTTAGATATAAAAATAAATTTTACATAAATGCAGCAAGTACCTTAGAACATAGCTGAACTACTACAATTAAGTTTCGGGGACACATAGGAAATAGGAAATATATTCTTTGGCGTCGAAATTAAGCTCGAACAGGACCAATTCCCATGGTACTTTCATTACTAGTAACCTAGAGTTTAAATTTCATCAAAATAGCGGCATTATTTTTTGAGTTATGGTGTTTTAAGATATATGTTTGTTAACCCTTGAACTTTGCAAGGGTTTCAGAACCCGGAACCATGGTACGAAGTCGCCCATATGCAGTCCCCGTCATACTTACAATACTAGTTAACTCTTGTACACAATTGGAACGTGTTATCTTAATTTTAAATTACAAGTTTTATTAATTACGATGATAAGCTTTTACACATTGGTGGGTCTAAGAGAAGTTCTGAACCACCACTCCAATTGATCCAAAATTAAAGGGACAAGCAGGAAATAGTAAAGAACATCCATGTGTTAAATTTGAAGCTTCTACTTTTGTTTCAAGTTATTATCTTTATTAATTGCGAAAATATGCTTTAAAGTCCTCGGAACTGAGTGGCTGGTCCCCACCCACTACTCCAATTGGGCTCAAATTTCAAGGAGACTAAGTAAATCGAAAACGACACTCTGATACCAAATTTGGAGGTTCTATCTTCATTGGTTTCGGAATTATGCTAGTTTGGCCTAAATTCGATCAAACAGTTCTAAGTTCCGAACCCATTGTCCAAACCACACCGTGCGCAATTGCCGCCGTAGTTTCATTACCAATAACCTACAGCACAAATTTCATGAAGATAGCGTCATTAGTTGTTGAGTTATCGTGATTTATTACATATGTTCGTTAGCCCTAAAACCGATTAAAAGGTCCAGAATCCGAACCTTTGGGCTGATTTCGGTTTTATACAGTCCGCGCTGTACTTTAAGTACTAGTTAACCCTTGTACAAAATTTGAACGTTCTATCTTAATTTTAAGTTACTATTTTTAGTAATTTCGAGTATAAGCTTTTAAAACTTGGGAGGTCTAAGAGGGGTACTGAACCACCACTCCAATTGATCCCAAATTAGGGGGGCATGCAAGAGATAGTAAAGAACACAAAATTTGAAGCTTCTACATTTTTTCAGTTGCTATCTTTATTAATTTTAAAGATATGCTTTAAGGTTTTCGGAAATGTGTGGCTGGTCCCCGACTCCCAACTCCAATGGGGCCCAAATTTCAAAGACACTTAGGAAATAGGAAGGGACACCCTGATACCAAATTTGGAGGTTCTATCTTTATTAGTTTCGGAATTATGCTTGTTTGGCCTAAATTCGATCAAAAAGTTCTAGGTTCCGAACGCATGGTCCAATCCCGAACTTACGCAGTCCTCGAAGTAGTTTCATTACTAGTAACCTACAGCACAAATTTTATGAAGATAGCGTCATTAGTTGTTGAGTTATCGTGATTTTTTATATATGTTCGTTAGCCCTTCGATCGATTAAAAGGTCCAGAATCCGAACCTATGGGCCGATTTCGCCCATATGCAATCCCCGCCGTACTTTCAGTCCTAGTAACCTACAGTTAAAATTTCATCAAGATAGCTCCATTATTTTTTGAGTTATCGTGCCTACGGACGGACGGACGGACGGACGGACGGACGGACGGACGGACGGACGGACGGACGGACGGACGGACGGACAGACGGACGGACGGACATGGCTATATCGACTAAGGCGGTCACGCTGATCACAAATATATATACTTTTCCATATCTAGCTCGCTTCCTTTAGGTGGTTACAAACACCATACCAAAGTTAATATACCCTTTTACCTATTCTATAGGTGTAGGGTATAATAAGGCAGTTAATTATACAGAAAATACCTCATTGACTTAAATAGTTATCTTTTCGTGTAATGAAGAATTTCAGCTGAATTAAATTAAATAAATGAAATATCGAGGAATCAAATACCTACATATATATGGACTTATATACCATTTAGTACCATTTCTTATTTTTTGAGGATTTCGGATTTTACCTTTCCTTTCTCTGTCTTATTAAGAAATAATATTTCTAATATAACGGCAGTAGTAGGGTCGGTAATCTTTTAGATAATAATACAGGCAATAAAATTAAAAGATGTTCATAAAAAAAATATTAAAAATGATATTTAAATTATTAAAAATATTTGATAAAAGTATTTATATAAATAAAATAAAAATTTTCAATATATTTGCATAAAATTTCGAATTGTCAACGAACTGTCAATTTATTGAACAACTAAACTTCAAACAAAAATTCAAAAAAAATTAAGGATTTTGGACAACACAATCGTTTATGACAGAGCAAATTTCTTGCAACGAACAAAAACTGATTTGTTTTTGACATTTTGTTATTAATGATTAATGTCATGAATATTTTCCAGAATTAGTTTTTTAGCCATTATAGATTATATAAAATAAAGAAATTTATTGATGAAAGGTATAGAATGTCTAAAAAAATTTTGTTGCAAACTAATTCAAAAGTTAGAATAAAACGAGGAAGATTATAGTTGCCCTTGTCAACTTTTAGATACCCGTGTATATCCACTATGGTGTATAAAATAAACCGTAATTTTCTTCCCTTATACATTTAACTCATTACCCCATAATTTTGACGTAAAAAAAAGAAAAAAAAATTAACAAAAAAAAAACAAATACAAAAAAAAAAAAAAAATTTTCATTCTTTGTCCCATAACTTTAGCTTAAAAAAAAAAAAAAAAAAATTAACAAAAAAAAAAACAAATACAAAAAAAAAAAAAATTTTCATTCATTGTCCCATAACTTTAGCTTAAAAAAAAAAAAAAAATAAAAAAAAAACAAAAAAAAAAAAAAATTGGCCCACCCTAAAAGTCTGATGGTCCGAGTGATGTCCAACTTTGCCAAGTAACTTGCCCTATTAATTTATCTGCCCAATTTTAATTTTAACCTTGTAGCTTCATTAGATTCAAAGTTATTGAATCGAAAACTTTGTATGGCAGCCCTCCGAAAATGGGGCCCTAACATTTTGGAACTTCATATAAGTGCTCGATTCATTATATAACGAACCGTGTGTAATTTTCATCCGCGTAGTATAATTAGTTTTGAAGAAATTCATATTGGTGCAAGGAAGTTGTATGGCAGCCCCCCGAAAATGGGGCCCTAACATTTTGAAACTTCATATAAGTGCCGGAGTCATTATAAAACTAACCGTGTGTAATTTTCAGCCTCGTAGTATAATTAGTTTTGAAGAAATTCATATTGGTGCAAAGAAGTTGTATGGCAGCCCCCCGTAAATGGGGCCCTAACATTTTGGAACTTCATATAAGTGCTCGATTCATTATATAACTAACCGCGTGTAATTTTCATCCGCGTAGTATAATTAGTTTTGAAGAAATTCATATTGGTGCAAGGAAGTTGTATGGCAGCCCCCCGAAAATGGGGCCCTAAAATTTTGAAACTTCATATAAGTGCCGGAGTCATTATAAAACTAACCGTGTGTAATTTTCATCCCCGTAGTATAAATAGTTTTGAAGAAATTCATATTGGTGCAAAAAAGTTGTATGGCAGCTCCCCGAAGCCTTGGTCCGATTTTAACCAAAAACAATAGGGAACCTAGAAATTGTCTAAAAATGACTTTGTGTGAATTTCAAGACTCTAGCCCTTTTAGTTTTTGAGTTATCGTGCTGATACACGGACGGACGGACGAACAGACACACATAGCTAGATCGACTAATTTTTCGATTCTGAGCCGATACGTACCCTTGACACTATATCTAGCTCGTCTAGATCGATGCGTTACAAACGGAGGAGCAAATCTAATATACCCGATGTCATATATGTATGCACGGGTATAAAAACCAAACAAATGCCAGTAAAATAAAAACATATATTGAAGGTCAAATCGCAGATAAATAAGTAAATAAATTGCCTTGTCAAGTTAGGACATTTAACTGTTGCTATGACTAACTAATCCTATTCTTACAAACCTTCAATATATTTTGCCGATTTTGACTATATTAGCTGTTTTTAGCACACTTTCAAAAAATTTTGTAAAAATGTGCCTATATAATTTCACTATATCCTTATGGAAGGACTTTTTGGGGAATAAATCCTCGTGAATCATTTTGAATAACATCTTAAAAATTTCAGAACTTTCCCCATTCAAAGACTTTTAGGACTTAAAAATTAAAAATTTTTCAATTTTGTTTGAACTCCAACATTATATTATGGTACTCGTTAACAGGTTTTTTGACTGCATTGGGACTGTATTCTAAGTAATGATTTTACTAATATTCATAATTAATAATGAATTGATGAAATAACTAAGTTATAATAATATCATTTATTTTTATATATATTTTTATACCCGTATGACTATATAGTCAAAGGGTATAATAAATTTGCCATTACGTTTGTGACGCAGAGAAGGAGGGGGGGTAGATATAGACTCAAGTGTATGGATCGGATCAGAATCGAAAAATAAATCGATTTAGCTATGTATGTCCGTCCGTCCGTCCGTCTGTCCGTCCGTCCGTCTGTCCGTCCGTCTGTCCGTCCGTCTGTCCGTCCGCACGATAACTCAAAAACTAAAGGAGCTAGGATCTTGAAATATTCGCAAATTCGTTTTTTTGCAATAGCCGTCATCGCTATTTAAATCCAGCCATTTTGGTCCATGGGTTCGGGTAGCTGCCATACAACTTCTTTTTTTATATGAGCATTACTCTGTACCTATTACAGCTGCGTGTCTGAAATTTTGCCAAAAGTAGTTTAGTTCTATGGTCAAAGTTTCTGCAAAATTTGGTTGGTCTAGTGGAGTGGGTTCGAGTAGCTGCCATACAACTTCTTATTTTATATGAGCATTACTCTCCACCTAATGAAGGTGGGTGTTTGAATTTTTGCCAACAATTGCTTAGTGTAATGGCCAAAGTTTCTGCAAAATTTGGTTAGTCTGCTGCAGAGGGTTCGAGTAGCTGCCATACAACTCCATATTTTATATGAGCATTACTCTCCACCTAATGAAGTTGGGTGTCTGAATTTTTGCCAAAAATTGTTTAGTGTAATGGCCAAAGTTTCTGCAAAATTTGGTTGGTCTACGACAGAGGGTTCGAGTACCTGCCATACAACTCTTTATTTTATATGAGTATTCCACTACACTTAATAAAGCCAAAAGTAATTAACCGGATGATATAATGTATATGTTACGGTCATACGGGTATCCCAGAGTTGACACAGTTTACTCTACTACACTCTTCCTCGTTTACCCTAAATTCAGTATGAAATGATCAAGATTTGTTTTATAACACATAAAAACAATAACATAACCAATATATTTATGTGGGTCAGGGTCTGTGATCTCTATATAAAAAAAAAATTATTTATAAAATATGATTGCAAAAGGTGGCGCAGGCATAGTTTTTTTATATAACATAAATAAAAATTTTACTTTTTTAAGAAGCAAAACGTTTTATAACCAAATATAAAATACTGATTTTACATTTCACAATCGGATTCTTAAAACTGAGACTTTCAGCAGTTCAAAATAAAAATATTTATCTTTAAGTGAACTACATTGCATTGTTTTTGAAGTCAATGCATATTTTGGGTCAATGGATACTATTTTTGAAGTCAAGACATATAATTTGAGTTTGAAAATTTCAGTTTAAAATTTTGAAATAAATAATCAGAATATTTTTATAATGTTGTTATATTTTGTTTTTTTTTTTGGGGATATCATCTTAACACGTTAACCTTGCGGCCCGTTTTGCAACCCACTTCCAAATTCCAATGCCAATACATTTATATTCTATGAATTTATAAGTAATATTATTTATTTTTTTTATGTTATATTTTTTATGTTTAGATTTGAAAATAAGACATAAGAAGTTTGCATATAAAAAGTTGGCATATTTCAATATATATTTATTACTTATGGGTCAAATTTTAATTATTTAATTTTAATTAAATTTCACTATGTCCAAAACCAAATTTTGTCATATTTTTTGATACTTATATGTTTTTTTAAAAATTTCTTTTATTTAAAATTATGTATGTTTGAAAAAAATGTCTTTGCTCCATTTCATCATAATTTTTTTTCACAAATTCTTTGAATTAATGTCCTCTGCAACAGTATGACATTTCTATTATCTCTTGAATTGAAACTAATAAATATATACATAAATATATATAAATATGTACTGGAATGCTTTTTAATATATATAGTACATACATATACTTATTTCGTATAAGCACAAAGTTACAGTTTACTTCATTTTTTGGGCAATCTTACAATTCCTTAACATGATTTCCAATTTTATAAAATGGAATTTTAAATACCGTAAGTATAAGTTACAGTTTTTCTAAAATTAAATTTAATGTTATGACAAATTTAAATATTATACTCCTCTAATTAAATTTAACCATTTCATTTCAACTGTACTAATTTTGCTAGAAATTGTGTTTGCCAATTTTTAATTTAAAATCATATTATAACAAACCAAGTGATGAAAAAAACCAAAGGTTTTTAAACAAGCACATTTTCAAAATTATATTGTGTTTCAAGAGTTAAGGGTACAATATATATACAAAAATAAATGATATTATTATAATTTAGTTATTTCATCAAGTTTTATTAACTTAAGTTTTAATTTTTGAACTCAATAGCCCTTCAGTGGGGAAAGTTACAAAATTTTAATATCTACCCGTAGTTAAAATTTCTTCTCTCTATTTCAAACAGCGTAAATGTTGGTGTAAACATATGAACGGGCGAATGGACGGACGGACGGACAACGGACAGCCAGAATTAAACTATATAAGCACATTTACAAAATCTTTTGAAAATGTGCTATATGCTTATATGAAAGATATATATTATCCCAAAAATAAATACTTGAAGCAAAATAACATGTCGTTATATATAATTTGTATTTTTTTTTTAAAGTTAAATTTTTTACCCTTTGAAATAAGTGTTGACCTTTTACTATAACTACTATTTAATATGAAAGAAGGATTGAAATTCTATCTTATATTATGTTTATACACATACGAAAAAATCTTTTATAAAAATTTTAACCAGTTAGAGTTTAATAAGCATTAAAATCCTAAAAAAAAAGCAAAATTGCATTAAAAAATGTTTTGAATCTTTGTAAAATTTTTTTGGAAAATATCTTTTTCCTTTTTTTTTTTTTGTTTCAAAAAGTCTTTGGGGCAAATTTGTTTTTTTTTTTTTCATTTTTTTAAATATCATCATATTATCATCATTAGTATTACATGCAATTTTTTGGATTTAATTTGAAGCATCCAACTTACATATTATTTGAAGTATACATATGATAAAGGCAAAATTTTATTTCTTTTACTCATGTTTTTTTTGTCAAAGAATAAGATTCTTTTCGGTTTTAACAGAATGTTTCGAAAATAAAATGTCATATTAAATTAAAGAAACATTTTTTATTTTAATGTTAAGTTATGAAATCTGAAATTTTACAAGATCATGCCATATAGCTTGACATTCATTCACTTTTGACAGATTTAAATACACCCATCTTAAAAAAAAATCATTAGTAAAAGAAAGGTTCTGTCAAAACTTTTAGAACATTTTAGATGTAGATGAAGGAAATTTTGTGCAAACGTTAGAAATTCAATTTTATTACCAAAAATTGTTTTGATGTACAATATTCTAGCCTTTTTAGTTTTTGATTTACGGTGCGGACAGATTGATAGACAGGTCATGTAAAATCTACTAAATTTTCAATTGCCTTCTAATTCATACTTTTGAGCTTTATCTACGTCTTCATGAAAAATTATGTTAATATTCTTCTTTTAGGATCATACATAAATGAATTACCCACTTTAGGAAACAGAATTACATGATAAGAGATTCCATATACTATCGTCCGAAAAAAACTTCGAAATATACTGAATTATTTTTATATATTTTGTTTATAAGTTTTTTGCACGAAAACATTTAATACACCCTGTAATACCATATATTCAAATTAAATTTTTTTTTTTTAATTTTGAATTCAAAATCCGTATCTCGTTTTACTTTCTTATAGTATCAATATGCATGTATTACTTTCTATATTACTATATGTATATATTACAATATATTATGTATGTTATATGTATATATAACAATGTTATATGGAAAATTGCATCAAAATATTATTTAAAATAAAGTGTAGTTATCTATTGTAAAGCTTTTTTAGGGTTTTTTTTCTATTTTATACATTTGTATTTTATTTTTGTATATGTCAAAGAATTTGATTTATTTTTTTTTATTTTTATTGCTATTTATATGTACAGTTATACTAGTAACATATGTTGCACACATATATACATACCATTGTTACAAATAGAAAAAAAAATATAAAAAAATTTATGATAAAAATTTAAGGGTATTTTAATATATTTTTAGTACTTGTCATCATATATTTTGTTTTGTTACAGTTATAGAACCAATTCGATTTTCCTTTTTGACAGTCATTCGATATTATAATCAAATTATTGAAAGTGAAACAGTTTTTTGATTTGAAAATAAATTTTACTTTATTTTTGTATTAAAATATAAAATATAATAATTGAATTGAGTTACCTACTAAACATATATTTTCTTTCACTTTAAAATATTAAATCTAATGTAATTAAAAGTGTGTCCTTTTATTCTTAAGATCGTTATCCTAATTAATAGGAGAGTTGCATATATATAATATATAACTATACCAGATCGCCAGATATAACAGTTTATATACAAAAAGACTACACAACTAGCATACTTTTCAATTTTCTTTTCGTCCTTAAAGAATAATATGAGCCATTAAGGATATTTATATGTTTTTAAAGCTGGCAATACCAACTATCTATGGGATATAGTCATTTGATCCTTGGCTTGTAAACCCCAAAAATGGAAAAATGAAATAAATTATTTCTTAAATGGGTTTACAAATCTTTTTTGTTTTTTAAGCGCTAACTGTTCAACTGTTAGGTACATGTTCGAACAGGAGGTCATATTATATTCGCCTTATTAGAACTGATCTTAATGAATTCCAGATACAATTTAAACATGAGATAATACTAGGCCTTATAACATGTAAAAACATCTTAGTTGTTCCAATAGATACATTTCTATTTTTGTTTATATTATTCAATTAAATTATTTGTTTATATTTTGCATTTGTTTATATTATTATATTAATGTATTTTTTATAAATAATATATATAATTATTTACTATTGATTAAGCCATTATTACCATTATTATAATGACGAACCGAGTTGCTGAGTCGGTTTGAAAACAGGAAAGTTTATTTCCATTTTCACTGGGATTCGAACCCGGGCCTTTCGTATGAAATTTCGGCACTCTAAGTAACCAACCCAGCCTAACGGTATAATTAAAAAACCATGTAACAAACTGTAAAAGTTGAAAACATCAAATTCCAAATTAAAGATAAACTTTACTTGGGTTATAAAAATTTAAATATAAGGTTTTTCTAAATATGGGAAACTGAAACAAAAATAAAATTATTAAATAAAATAGATTTTCTTTGCGATTTCTATCAGTTTAATTAGTATTTCATTTTTTTATATCACGGTATAAAGGTTTTATAAATATCAGGACATCCGGACAGCTATAACACAATTTAGAAAAAATATAATTATTAAATAGGTAACATAAATAAAAAAAATTAAATTTTAAAAATTTTAAAATTTTTAGTTTCGGTTTAGAAAATATTTAAAAACCTTAGACAGGATACAATTTGCCTTAAACTAAATTAATATAAATTTTGCAATATAAAAACATCTATATATTTTCCTTATTTAATACAATTTCAAATTAATTTTATCGTCACCAGTATCAACGTCTGATAACTTGAAATAAAATTCAAAAACCCCCTAAGGATTATTATCTAAAATTATATAAAGGAAAATAATTAACCTCAAGTCTGGATGTTTAATAAATATGCCAATTTAAATAATAATAATAATAAATATATATTATTCATTAGAAAAATCATTTTTTATTCCCATCTATTTATAATTATAAAATTATACACATACCATACCTTATCATAGATATCTTAAAGTGAAAAGAACATGGTGCTCATTAAAACTTAGTTTGTTTCCCTTTTTTTTTGTGAAATTATACAATATCGGGGCTTTAATACCGCGCATCAAATAATAAAATATTTATAAAAATAATTCCAAATGTATCTATATATCTATTAACAGTTGCAAATATACAATATTGCTGCACCTGATTTCTTCCTTAACACTGTAGAAAGAAATGTAATGTTCAATTTGGATCTAAAGTAAGGAAAAGGTAAGACGTATTACGATTCAAAATAACAGAATATTATGACTCCTATTAAGATTCAAAATAACGGAATATGATGACTGCTAAGTTTTAAAACTGTGGCAATAAAATTAGTTTTAATAAATGTGATGCTAATTTAAAGTGTAGTTCTAAGCCAGAATAATATTCCAAATATACTATTTTTTTAACTTTCAAAGAATTAAAAGGAACTATTGTAAGCTACTATCAAAGTCACGAAAGCTGTTATTCTTTTTCAGTAATCTAATAATTTTTGATAATTTAAATGATAAGTTCTGTATTAATAAAAAACGATGGAGCCATTTTATATTACATGTACTTTATATTGTTTGCGAGGGTATAAAAATAAAGGGAAGTGTCATATATTTAGCTCTCTTCAATAATCCTTTCAGAAACTTTTCATTATATTTATTCGATACCAGTACACCTTCCTAACATATATTAAATATTTTAAATTTGACAAAGGCACTTGGCTTACTAGATTTTGTATCCAACACTAAATCAAAAGAATGGCATGTTAAAAAGCTTTGAACCTATGGCTTAACAGAGTGCGGACCGACGTTACTTGACGATTGGGGCTTCAAAATGTTAAATCGAAATTCTTATTTCTTAACAAACACGTAAAACTTTCAAAATGTCTGGTGAAAAAATGTTCCTGCAACTGTAACTAATTAAATATTATAAATGTAATTGAAACTCCTGATTACATACCATTACCTACCATTTATCTAAAATTATTTTCATTTCGTTATATGTATGCACTTGATATGTATGTTATGCACTTAGGTATGGAGGTATATTCTCTAAAGAATTCAAAGTTATTTCTAAAGCATTTATCTATTGTATTTATTCACTTTTTTTTTTATTGCAATTGTAGACTTTCACTCTAGACCTTATTCATTACAACCCCTCTAGTTTAAAATAATTTTATATAGTTTAGTACGTAATGGAATTTTTCTTCAATGCACTGAGTTCATTGAATTATTATGTAAACTTTTAGCTTTAGAAAATTTATGCCATATATTTATAAACAACATACATATATATATATATATATATATATATATATATATATATATATATATATATATGCAATTGTAATATAACACTATTATTTTCCGTTGCCGACGCATGTCGCCACAATTGTGGAAATCTCAGTTATTGCTTTATTTACAAGAAAAAAGTATTTTTGTTTTCCACCATTTTGAAAGAGTTTTTTTTAGAGTTAAGTGCATTATGCCGCAAACGATAATTACATAAATGCATTTTTTTTTTTAAACTTTAGTTTTAGTGTTGATTTTATTTTAAACTATTATGGAGTGAGAATTTTTTTTTTATTACAAATAAAGTTATTAAAAAGTTACAACAAAAACATATGAGATCGTTAAGTATTATTGTATGAGGCTTTAATCATCATTTTAAATATATCTCGAATTAAATTATTAAAATTAAATTAATTTAAAAAATGTAGTTATTTAATAAAAACACTAAAGTTGAAAAATCAACCTACGAATTTAAAACTTTTCTACTTAAGATATGAAATAATTTTCGATTTATAGGTAATTAATATAATGCAAAGTACTTTAGAAAACTGTGTACAGTGCCTTACTGATTATGGTTGTACTGTAAATTTCTTCAAATAAAATAAGTAATTCTTATCCAATTCTTTCAAAGCCAAGAAATACTGAAGGAAAACAAACATCCCTAAAAGGTACAATTTGGTCAAATTTGTTAAGTAAATGTTAGACAGCCACTCCGTCATAGATTTGTAAACCAAAGCTTAAGTAAGAAACAACAACCTTATCATTTTAACACTGTCAACTGAAATTCTACCAATTCTACTATTCATTTTGCAGGCCAAAAACCCTAATTGAAAATATCTGATTCTGTCTTATTGTTGATAAAAGTTTTTGAATTTCAAACGCTTACAAATCTATCGGTACTGAATATACTTTCTTACTAACACTCCATTTAACATGTTAATGATTCTTACCACTTTTTTTATCCGATACATAAAATCAAATAAATTATTAGAAAAACTTGAAATCTACAGTGTTACAACCCATGCATTATTATTTATGTATTTTGTAAAATAATCGAAATCTGAAAGATCGGTACCCTCCTTTCAGAGCAGTGGAACCCCCTGTTAAGATGTTCTTCTTATTTACGTTCTTCTTTCCATTCTCACACTTTCACGAAGAGGGGGAAGAGGCTTTTAGTTTTTAAACGAAAACAGCTTTTGTAAATTCCGATTTTTAGAATTATGAAAACAATATGTATGTAAATTTATGTTCTCTTCCGTGTTTTTATATTCTTAGATTTTCGCAACTGCCTAAAAGTATGCAATAAGTTGCAATAATAAAAATTGTAAAAACTCTGTGGCCGAGAAGTAAGTCAGGGCGTTTTAGCCGAATAAGCACTGATTGCAAGGATTTTTAATTTGATGGAAAATAAAAATTGAAAAGTTATAATTAAATTGACCAAATTTTATTTAAAAAAATAATAAAAATTTAATAAGTTTTAAAATGACGTTTAAAAAATTTATCAAATTTTTTTTTTTAATTAGTTAACCTTTTACTAATTTATTCTTATAACTTACTACATTATTTATAAATTTTCGATTTTTATAATTTGCTTTCTTCAAATTCAAGAAAAAATCAGCTTATTTCAGTTTAAATAACTAATTTTCAACATAAATCCACCATTGAATTAAATTGGTTTGTAATTAAACCGAGCATTAAATCTACGTTTGTTCATAAAAATTTAATTATCAAATATTTAACATTAAAAGCTGTAGTACATAAATTCGTAGTTTATTTATTAAATTTTTTACTTTAAATTTTTTTAACATAATTTTTTATATTACTTTTTAAACACTTATAAATGTTTCCTAATTATTTCAGGATGTCCTATATTACATTGCCATTAGAAAATTTATGTTATTTCCTGTTTAACTTCTTGATATTTGTCGTCTCTTATTTTTGATATACTCGTATATATTGTAGATCAATGTAGACAACAAAATCCTTTCAAAATTCATTTTCCTTTTTCCTGTTTATTACAACAACCCACATTTATACTCGCAGAACCTATATATATATATATATTTTAGAACCTTTTCTGATATTGTTATAGTTTATATTATATTATGATTATTATTGTTGTTGTTTTTAAGGATATGCCTTTTTACACCACCAAAATGGATGACTTTTTGGTGGCGTAAGTGATTCTTTTTATGGTTTTTACCACAAAAATAGATCAAGACTGCTTTGAAAATTAAATTTATACCGACATATATGTACAAGTATATATAATATGTATTATATAAAAAGTAACAAGAAAAAACTTTGTAGTTTTTAATACTTTAAGGGACTGGATTTTACTGTTTTTTCAAAGATATACAAATATCAAAAACTGACGCATATTTAAACTGATTTCTTTCCCTTTAAATTTTTATTCTCGTTTTTTTTTTTTTTTTTGTTGTACTCTAGAATGAGTCTGGAGTGTTTCTATCACTATATGACCAAAATGAGGTAAAAATATTTTTATTTTTCCCCATCTTTCGATAACAGCAAATATTGACATAATAACATAAAAACCACATAAAATATATTGAAAGTTACAAGGAAATTTATGGTTATTGTAGGAACTTTAAATGAAAAATCTTGGTTGTATACATATGTAAATATATAACTATATATATGTAAATATTTTCTTGTTCCTGTTGTATTTCTTTGTATATATATATATATATATCTATATTATTATATATATAAATACAAGTAAATATAAACAGTAGAGTAAAACAGAAATGATACAAATGTTTGAAATATCCGGATTGTTATACATTATATTATTATACTATACACATATACATATACATGTACATATGTATTATATATTATACGAATGTTCATATTCAACATTTGAACTTGGGAAAATTTATTTTAATTTTATGGGACTTGTGATAATTTTTAGTACTTCTTTCAATGTTATTTTTATAAAAACTTGATCTAATGAAAAACAGAAGTACGTTAATAGTTTTTTAGTTATTTTATTATCAAAAAAGAAAAGACATATTTGATTTTATTGCATCATAAAGTAAATTTTATTATAAAAGATTGATAATTATGGTACAAAACAAAAAATATTAAGAAATATTTGCTTGGTTTTTAAATAATATTTATAAACTTTCATAATTTGTATTAAATATTTTTAAAAATTTATTATATATGTTAAAATTTTATTTAAACAATTTGGACATACTCAAGATGTTTAGATCGGCGTATGTATGTGGACTTCAAAAATAAATAACACATATGATTTAAGGTAAATGTTATTTTATTATTTTAATTCAGTTTTAGTTAAAATAATTTTTTATTATTTTGATTATTTTGATGTAAGCTCTTGTTGTTGCTACGTCCACAGCTGGTTCAGAAAGAAGGAAGTTTTTATTCATGCTTTGTTCAAGTATTGCCAGAATGAGATTTAGCAATCAATCTTGGTATACTTTGTATATAAAGTAATATCGATAATAGTCATTGTCAGGTTGATGTGATTTTATTAATTCCTATATGCATGTATGTACGACGAATGTTATTAAAACAACGTATGTGTTAGTAAACAAGACTAATTATGTCACTAATTGACTCATATATAATAATTTTGAGTCAAAAAACTTAATGTGACATTCATTTTGGATTAGTTAGGTAAAATATTAAAATAGATAAGAAAAAAGCATCATTTGTAAAATTTAAGGAACTTAGGGCGAATAATGTTATTAAATCGAAAAAAAGAAATCTTAAAGAACTTATAAAAGATTTCACAGATTTATTATAAGATTTTCATTTCTTTCTTTGGTAAAACAAGTAAAAAGCTTTTTTAGTATTTGAGGTTAGATTTTAAGTCTAGGCTTAGCGGAGTTAACTTTTTTCTAAAATAGGTATAGAGATTATTAACTTTCATTAAATGGTAATGGAATAAATAAAAATAATGAAGCTATCTGATAAAATTTATGATATAGGCTACTAATTGAGAAAGGTGGGAATTAGAAGTATACAAAACTTCGAACCGGGACATAAGGTTGTCGAAACTTTCGAAAGTGTATTGGAAAACGTGCTATCCTTTATGCCATTGAAATTTTATATAAATTGAAGAGGCTCAAAGGGTAGATTTCAGGGGGAGACGGCTTCGAAAAGAAATAATTATCAGTCCAAATTATTCAGAGGGAGGTTTTGACAAATCGGTTGCATTGACTAACACTAACCCTATCTTATTACTTGTTTTAAATGCTGAATTGATAAAATTGAAAAAACAAAATTTTAAAATAAAAATTTAATTATTAATTTAAAAATTTAACTAAATAGTAACACTATTCATATTTTTCACAATACATTTACTTGATAAAAAAATGAAATAACAGAGTTTTTTAATAACTTAAAAATAAAATGTTGAATGTTTATATACAAATATATGAAAAGAAAAATACTTGTTGCGAGTTTGCAGAATCGAATTTTTTTATGAATAATATATATAGGTATATCTTCTGTAAAATAATGTATGTATGTATATGAATTCATTTGAGTACTTTTAGTATTAAAAAAAAATTTTTTAAATTTGGGTATATGTTATTGTTTGAAATTATATAGTATGTACTATATGAAGTACATATAATTTATGAATGTATTTTTTTTTTAGATTTATAGGGAAATTATTTATATGGTTATTCAATAAATATAAAATGGAACATCAATTAATTTAATCCGTGCCTTTATAACAATATAATTTAATATCTATTTTAACAAACCACTTATATGAAATATAATAAGCTGAAGATATTGTTTTCGCACCAAAATTGGACCCTGAGATATTTGCATATATGCATTACTCCGGTGTACAGAAACACAAAAAACGCATGATTTTATAATGCCTCCTGGAGATAACTAAGGTTTTAGGTCATTTTAAGGTTTTTTTTTGAACTAAAAATAGTGCAAAAAAATTTATTAAATAAAATTTGTTACGCAAATAAAGATCTACAACTTTGATATAGAAAGTCTTTTGATTCGACGAACTTTATAGCTCATTTAATTAAATTTAAAAAAGTTTTTAAGTCAAAATTTCATGTTTATAAATATTTTTGCCTTACTAACATCCCAAAAATCCATTTGATAACGCATTGCAAAATTAAAACTAGAAAAAAATTATCGCCTTTCTAAATGATAGATTGTATGTGTAATAGAATTTTAATGTATGTATATATGTGTTTTGGAATCTTTCAAAAATCTTGTTTTGATAAAAATTTTTGCACAAGTATAGGCAAAAAATCTATAAAAGAAATTTTGCATTAAGCCTTTCCTGTAACAGCGGTTGGTTCTGTGGTGGATATGATGTGTTGAAGAAGTATAAATTATAATTTAAAGTTACATCTAATAAAGTTCATTTGAATAGGATTAAAAGTATATTTATATACTAGCTTTTGGCCCGTCACAGAATGACGGAAGGTCTATTAAAAGAAAAACTTTTTTCTAATTTAGAACAATATTTCTAATTTCATTATTTACATATATAAATATATTGTATATCAATACCATTTTCTTAAATAAAATCGCAACCGTTACATTTTGTATTTCGCAGATTATGCTTCGATTCTAGTAATACATAGATAGTAGATACACAAAAGAACAAACAAATAACTTATATAATTTCTCGTTTTATCCCAAAAATTTCAAGATGAATAAGTTATGTAGCCTACCTTTTGTATGCTTTGAATTTGATAAAATGTCAGGGTCGTTATTTCAAACCCCTTCTTGGTGAATTTTTTTTTATATCAATTTATATTTTTTTTTTATTAAATTATGTACTTGTTTTAATTTTAAATTTTTAAAATTGATGAATTTATTAATAAAAGATTTGAAATTTTTTTATAGATTTATTTTATTTCATCTGTTTCTCCATCTTTTTATTTTTGTATAAATATTTTTAAAAAATGTTGCTAAGATTGTATATTGTTTCATAACCTTTGTTTAGATTCAAATCGAAATACTTATTTTTTGCCAACATTCTATAATGGACCTACTCAACACGCATTTTATGGGCATAAAATTTCCTAAGTTCAATTTAAAAAAAAAATGTATTATTAAAAAATTTATATTTAAAAATTTAGTAACAAAAAACTAATCATTAAAAATTTTATAAATTTAATTTAAAAAAAAAACATAATTTACTTACTTGCTTTACAAGGATCCCAATCAATATCATTTGACATTTTTCTTTCAAATGTTGTACTCAATAGTTCATTAATAGTATATTTACTAAAATTTTTTTTTAATTTTAAATTATTTTGAAATTGTAAATTTTTTTTATTATTATTTTTATTACGATGATTACGTTGAAGGCGATTTGAATGGTTTGTATTTTTATGTAAATGATGTTTTGACATTGATTTATGTTTTTTTTTTATTGCTTCATTATTATTATTATTATTATTCGCATCATCCCCAATATTATTATAATTATTAGTATTATTATTAAAATTGTTAGTATTATTATTATTATAATTAAATTTATTATTACTATTATCTGTTACATTAAGTAGATGTTCATTTTGAGGATTTGATATTGTTGATGTTGAATTTTTATAATCAATAGATTCACTCAAATGAATTGATATTGTTATAATTATAAATATAATTAAAATATTATAAATTAGATTTAAATTATCAAAAAATTTCATTTTTATAAAAGCCATTATTTTCAAAATTTTTTACATTTACCAAAAAAAAAAAACGCTTTAAATTTTTTTTTTATTTTAAATAAAATGCAAATAAAATTAAAAGAAAATTTTATAAGCACATTACAAATAAAATCAATTGAATTTTTCCAAATGCATATATTTTGTCTAAAATGTACTTTTTAAATTGCATTTAATTAATTTTACATTTACTGTTATAAAAATAGAAGCAAAAACAATTGGAAAAATTTAGAAAATTAAAAAATGCTAAAAATAGATAGAAAATGCGTGCTGGTTTTTAGTATCTTTATCTTTAAAATAAATTCTTTCTTTTATTAATTTTCTTTAAACTAAAATAACTTATTAAATAAAGCAGGAAATGTTGCATAGTACACTTAAATAAAATGTAATCTATTTTCTTTTTTCAAAATAAATTGATTGCACGCACTAACACTGCAAAATAGTTTTACGACATTATTCGCCACCCAGAGTAGAAGATAAACTTCTTCGGTGATCTTTTTGAATCCCCAGCTGCAAAGTGTCAACAATTGCAAAAAGATTGAAACATATTCGAAGTGTTCATTTTATTGGCAAGTTGGAACTTTAAACAAAATTTCTTCTTTTAGTATTCATAGACATCAAATGTTGGTTTTTTAATTATCACGACCACAACTACGACCAAAGTATCATAAAAATTTGATGATTTTATTGAGTTTTTTCTGAGTATTTTTTTTCAATTTATTTTTATAATTTTTTTTTTTTAATAGAAAACATTTAAAAACCGTGAAGTGTGTTTAGTCTATTTAGCGGGTTTTAATTAAATGTAATTCATTTAGTGTGGTAATCCCCTTTTTTTTTTGGTATTTGATCCTGTAATAGAAAAAAAAATTTATTTAATTTATTTTTTGCTAAAATAAATATATGTGTATGTAATTGTAATTGTGGTTGAGGTTTTGTGGTTTTGTGCTGAATATAAAAAAGTAGTTCAAAATTTATAGGGCTTTTTTTATTGAAATAAACCGAACGCATGAAGGGTATAGGAAAATCAGGAAGGTAAATTCTAAATCAGTGTTTAGTTGTTGGTTTTTATCTGGAAAGTGCATAAGATTCTCACTCCCACAAATCTCACTAAATTGATATTCGAATTTATAACTATTAATATCTCTGTTAAGGTTGAGGAATAGACTATTGACCAAAAGTTAAAACATTGAACAAGTTTGTAACATACACTGATTTAAGAGATGAAATGGTGTATTTATCTTAGTAGGTTTTTAGACGCATGATATTTAGGTTTCAACACCTTTTGATTAAGGGTGGTGAATTACTGGTCATTTTTTTTCTAAACTTTAATTTATTATTTTGACACTAATCAATGTTCTAAACGAATCACCTGTGTTATAATAAATAGAGAATATAGAGATTAAAAAATAATTTCTATGTTTTATGTTGTATGGTATAATAAAAAATTATTTACGATTTTACAGCGGATACTCGTATATATTTGGGGTATGGGTGTTAAACAAAAATTTTGTAATTAAATGTGATTCCTAATTATATATTTTTTATGATCCACACCCGATTTTCATACATTTTAAAAATCAAGCCAAAAATTTTGGTGGTTTTAAAATTTTAATTAATTTTACGGTATAAAGAGATCTTTTATTAAAAATCAAGAACATAGTTAAATATAAGAATTGTTTAATAATTAAATTATATGTTATTTGAAAATGATAAACTTATACCATTTGAGCCAATAGACCTTTTTAAAACAAGAATATTTGATAATACAGATGATCTATTAAAAAGTGAATATAAAATTTTAATTAAAATGTCGTTTAGTTTATTTGAAAGATTTAAATGAATATAATTCTATATTCTATAAAGTCATATATTAGACTAAGCTCAGTTTCTTGGATCATTATTTTCACTAAACGTGGATTCACTCACTAGTTCAGAAATTATAGTTGCGCTACAAAGTTTAATAGTTTATATTTTGTATACTAAAATCAATATAATAAACCGTTTCCATTTCTAATCTCAAAACTGTGCGTTACATTTCCTGCAGATTTGTAGTAAATTCCTGATATTGGTTTTTAAAACGAATGGATTTCTTGTAAAGAACTAAAAAGGGTAGGTACTGCGAATTTTATATCTATTTATATATATATCCATTTCTCTACAAGAATTTAAGGACCTAATAGAAACTTATAATGGCGATATTTCATTTGCAGCGAGGAATCCCTTTCCAAGAAGACCCTAATTAGTACTGATAGAATGTCGATGCTCGGTTGTTTTTAGACAAAGACGACATTTATCGTTGGAATCATGTTATTGAAGTTTTACTTTACAAGGCTGTGATCTGTCAAAAGGCCTACATAAGTTCTATTTTTTTTTGCAAAAATAAAAGTTATAATACTATTTTATGTTTAGGACTAGTTTAAAGCCTTGCTTGTGGGGCTACAGCTATATTTAAATTATGAAACACAAGTACAATAATATTTATTTTTAGTACCAGACAAAAGTAAATAATGCTTGATAATATTAATCCTTTACTGATTTGACTTTATGGGCTTATTATTAAATTATTGTAATATACACTATATTTTTTTTTTATTAGATATGTTCTGACCCGATAGATAGATATGTTTGAATTTGAACCCACGACTTTCCGATTGAAAAGCCGCTACATGAGTATGACCTGAATAGAGTCCTTTTGGTTGAAACTCCGGCAACTTACTTCTATGCATTATAATTTTAAAAAAACTAATTATACGTTTAAAAATTTATTATTACTATCATTAGTTCTTTATTTATATTTTCTAATAATTTAAAATTTCAGTACCTTAATATCTTTTCATATTTTTCAGAATTTTTTCAGATCAAGATCCAAAATCACAAAAAAAAAAAAATATAATTTGGGCCACAAAAAAGGAAAAATCTTCTGATTGCACTATTTAATATTTCAAAAGAGAGGGCTTTTAAAGTATTAAAACTAAACAACATAATTTTCTAAAAACAAAAAACAAGCATTCATTTTATCCGTAATATATTTTATCTTATTTAATCTTTCTTCCAAAATACTTAAGTAAAATAAAAATGTACAAAAAAATAAGAAAAATGTTTGGCTTTTTAGCATTATCATATCATTTTATTTATGAACATTTAAGCTTTGCACACAAAAAATGGCAAGTAATTTTTTTAAGTCAAAAACCAAATGATGATTACAAGACATTACTAATGTTTTGCTCTAAAAAGAAACAACAACTTAAACACCGAATATATAAAAACGTTATTTTGTAGTGAAGGTTTTTCTAAAAAAAGTTGCCAAGAAATCAAAAAAAAACTTCCAGCTATAATCATTCAATTCACTCTAAAATATAGTGAAAAATTAAATATTAGTAAAATAATTTTAATTTGTTTAAAATTGTATAATTATTCAACGTAAATTAAAAGAGAATTAAAAAAAACAAAAATGAAAATTATAAGTACGTTATCATTCTTAAGCACAAAACACATAAAAAAATAATTTAAAAGATTTAGTGATAAATTTAACAAAAATGAAATTTTAAAGTATTCCACTATTACCATCCCTCTTTGTTTTCATCTTCAATTGAATAACTAACTTATAATGATAATCATCACTATAAGAACATTAAGGAATATAGTGATGACAAAATGTATATATACATACATACATATATAATAACTTTAAGGCTTCCGGAAAATTGTACAGAAAAATTTAAAATTAAAATAATAAAATTCTACAAGAAAATTGTAAGATACTTTTTGAAAAAAGTATTATTTAAAATTCAATTTATACATGTACATAATTAAAATTGTATACAAATAAAATTGTACGCCTCAAATTAAATTATATTAAAGATCTTATATAAAATTCCATTTATTCAAACTTGTACAAAATTCAGTTTAAGATTTATACTAATAGGGACATTTTTTGTAAGTAATTGTACTGTTTTGTATTCTGTATATGTTCGAACATTTTACTAAGGATTCATCCTAATTAAATCGAACTTTCATCCTAGTTATTTTGAATAAGTGATATATCAACATAGGGGCCTTGGTGGTTTAATGGATAAGCATTTGGCTTACACGACGAGGGTGTGCAGGTTCGATTCCTGTAGAAGTTATTAAATATTTATTTATATTAAATTTAATTAAAAGAAAGTATTTAATGTAAGAAGTCCTAATGCCAAAGAGGCAAAGGCGTATTATAATATCAGGGCAATATTTACAATTGTCTGGTGCATTAATTTAAATGTTAACAATATTTATTTATCTATTTATCTTGATTACCCTAATCATAAAGATAAAAGTCAATTTACTGTCAATTTACTGTCAATGTTGTCAAAAAGAGTCTTTTAATATAAGGTGTGTAAAAATAATATAGCTTCAAAACTGCGTTTCATTTCAAATTTAGTTTTTAAGATTTTTAAAAAGTTTAAATTAATATCTAAATTGAATTTAAATATTACAAGTATACCTTTTTAAATACTCATGATTGTAATCATTCTGTCTATTGTTTAACTTTGTCTTTGTCTGATTAATGATATATAAGGAGTTTTTTTTTTAAATCAGAGCATAAATCTAAGCACGATCTGAGCAGAGCATGAACAGAGTACGTTCACAGCGTTCAGATTTAATAAAAAAAACAAAAATACGCTTTAAAAAAACTATAATTTTTATTTTAGTTACGTCTTAAATTGTCAAAAAATTAAATTAAATTAAAAAAAGATAACTTAAAATAAACAGTACATTTTGACCTTTATTATATAAGTAAAATCTTAAGCAAACGTCAAAATGTCTTTTTTTTTTATTTTGCTCAGCCGTGCTCGATATATTTCAAGTGAGAAGAACACGCTCTGAGCACGACAGCGCGCTCTGATTTAAAAAAAAAAAACACGAACCACAAGCTCTGACATTTTTTTTTTTTGACAGTTCATGCTCTCCTCTATTTAAAAAAAAAACGCCTTTAGTGACATGAAAATCAGAATGGAAGTTAAAAAATGGGAGTCACTTTAATGTCAATTTACTGTCAAATTGTTACTTGTCAGAGTCAATTGTAAGAGCTACGCTAAGACTCTGTTAAATAAAATATGTTGTAAACTGCTTTCAACATAAAATAATGCAGTTATTTAAATTTTTTTAAAATTTTTACATTTAAAATTTTAGTTGATTACTCTGTAAATGGAGAGTAATTTAAAGAATTATGAAAAGAAGTATTATTAATTCTTTATGTCCTCAGGATAAGCTCTTATATAAGTACTTTCTTTTTTTTTTATACGAATTATTTAATTTTAACGCTCCAGAAATAACAGACAAAATTAATTTTTTATTTTACTCTTAAAATATTATTTTGTGCTCCCTTTTGTCTTTAGTACTTATATAAAATAAAATAAAATTTAACAAAAAAGTAAAAAAGTTCTTTTTTTTTACACAAAATTTAATAACAAAGAAAAAAATTAAATAAAATCAGTGTGAAAAAATAAATAAAATAGATTTTCATTTGTTAAAATTGTACATCCATTGTATTATAAGACTTTCCTGTGTTTTTTACTCTGGGTATTTTGTTCTTCGCAATTTAATTTTTTGTTTCATATTTTCTTAAATGGAATTTTTTTTTGATTCTGTAAGGAAACTGGAAAACTTTAAAATTAAAAATAAAGATGAAAATATTGATCGAAGAAAATTAGAATGGAATTTACAAAAGAATCGTTTCGGAAGATGAAAAAATCTGAATAAAAAAAAATAAGTGAAAAGATTAATTTCTTTAAGGGGAAAATTATTGAAAAGTAAAATATCTTGTAAAATATTCAAAAAACAATATAGTTAATTAATTAAATGGTGAAATTAAAAATAATTTAAACGCAATGCATAGTGTATGTATTAGATCTAACCACGATCAGATCTTAACTAATAAATAGATATCGTGAAATTGTATAATTATATCGTAACATTTAATATCGTAATATAAGATAAGCTTTAATATGTAAATAGCTCTTACGTAAAATAATAGATGGCGCACAAAAGTTAGTCTTTGTGTATTTACAATCTTATGCAATAGTTGCAGCCAAAAAATCGACGTATTATTTAATATAACGATTAAAAACTTGAAGCCTAGTCTTAATGAATTTGTAAAAACCCTATACTCCTTAAAGAAGTGGAATAGGAATAAAAAGAAATTGGAAGTCAATAATTGAAGGCAATCCCTCCATATACTTATGTCTTGAACTTAAACCATCCAATATCTCTTCTAAAATCCTTTCTTCCCCAGGAATAAAAACTGATCTGACAATAAAAGAATATAAGAACTTTTGTTCTTAAAAAATGAATATTAGTACTTTTGTAGATCTCATGACAGACCATAACATTAGTAAAAAGTACAGCTTAAATAAAATGGTACTTTAACGACAAATGTCGTCTCTGTGGGTATTAATACTGTGATCTAGGAAAAAGGATTCTTAACCACAGATGAAATAAAGCCAATGGTCCCCGAAAAGATTTTCAGTTTCTTTAAAGTTCGTAAATTGTAGGAGAGATTACGAGTCAGCAGTATTGATTCTGTCATCTACGAAAATGAATTTTTCACCACAGATGAAAAAAAGCCAATGGTCCTTGAAAACATCTTCAGTTTCTTTAAAGTTCGTAAATTGTAGGAGAGATTACGAGTCAGCAGTATTGACATTGTCATCTAATAAAAATGGATTCCTCACCACAGGTGAAATGGTCCTCTAAAACATCTTAAGCTTTTTTTTAAGTTTTCAAATTGTAGCATAAAAAATACCCAATAGATCTAAGGGTCGCTTATACTATGATTCTCCTTTAAAAAAAAATATTCGCTTAAAAAACCAATACCAGAACTCTGTCTGCGGTAGGTTCAATATTTTTTAAAAAATATATTTATTATATTATCATCCGAAAACTTTTAATTATGAACTGTGAATAGATATTTAAAAAAACCTAAATGTTTTAATTAATATTAAAAACAACAACTTACGATTGCATAAAACAAAGTAAATTCAAAATGTTGCTATTAATATCTTAATGTTAATTTTTTCTAATTCTATGTTTTTTATTTCATTAAAAGAAAATTATCATTTCTCATTACCAAGTTATTATTACTTCTGTATCATCGGATCTAATATTTTTTCATAATGCCATTATTATTTATTTAACTTTAGTTTTGTTCTGGATTCAAATATAGCTCACCATTTAATTATCTCTTATTATTTTATATTTTCCTTTAATATATATCCATAAACATCATCCTACATAATCCACCCCCGAGTCTAAAAATTTTTTTATTAAATTTAATTTTAAAAAAAAAAGTGGCAATAGACCCAAACAAAAATTTTGAAGGCAATTTAAAATCAAACCCAAAAGATAATTCGGTTAATTTTCTCTTTTGATATGGAAAATATTTTTCATTTTGTTCTTGGCTTTTTCGGAACAATTTTTTTTTTAATATTTTGTATTTAGTAAATGCCCCCCCTATCGATACTACTGGTACGTGCTTATATTGATATAATTTGAATCACATTTTATTTTTATTTACTTTTTCCTCCCAATGGTTGTTATCATTTTAGATTTAGAAGAGTATATGCTGTATATTAAAGAAAAAAATGTAATATGAACACCCGCTTAAGAAATCAAATTTAAATCAATTCAAATAAGAAACGTTTGAAACAAAAGATTCTGTTATTGAGAATTTCAAGTTCAAATAAAAATAAAAAATAATAAAAATAATGTCGTAAAAGGGATTACCAAATATAAATCGTAAAAAGTTTGTAATTCTAAATTTATAAAAGAAGGGACGCTGGGATAATTGAGTAGTAGAATATCAAATACATTGCAATAAAAACAATTATAATTACTAAAGTTTTATTAACATATTTGTAGATACCTTTATTATATTATTATCTTTTTTTTATTACAGTTAAATTAAAATAATTATTTTATTGACTGGTTTATTTAACATGCTTAAAAAATTCGTTTAATATAAGTACAAATATAAGCTAGGAGATAAAACGAATATTACGCACATAATGAATCTGTAACATGTTGTTAAAGGATACTGGAATAATTATAATATTTCAATAAATTAAAAAACAAATCACCTTATAACATAAAATGGGTATACAAGAAAAGTAGAACTGTGCTAAAAACTTACATTTTATTAACTTGAAAACATGAATTCTTTAATAAATTAAGACTGGAGATCAAACATATAAGGCAGACTGTTTCAAATCTTCCATTTCAAGAAAAGGTTATGCATCATTTGACAGACTTAGGAATCTAAAAATTGATTTGGTCAAATCATATTTTTAATGTAGCTAAAGATGCTGCTAATTGTTTGGGTTTCTTGTATCGTTGCAAAACTTAATTTTTCATATCTGATCTCCTTAACTTTTCAAACTAATGTATATCAGGCCAAAAGTATAAGTGCACGCATTTGAGCCTCTAATGCGATGCTGAGATATCTTGATAAAGTGAAAAATAGAATTATTCGTCTTATAAATAATCCCGACGTGCATTTGTGTCACTTACCTTTTTTATAGAAATTTTGTATTGACAAACACCTGTTCTAAGGAAATTAAACAATTAACCGCCACTCAACATTTTCTAATGGAAAACTTTCCAGGTGAAACAATAAGGCATATGGAAATTCATCTGTAATGCGATCATCGAGCATATGCGACCAATTTCCGTCAAATATGTTCCCCAAAGTTGGTAATACATATGTGTACGATTTAAAAAAGTCCAAGAAAAACATTAACATCTTTCTTCTAAATGCCCCATCTAATTTTCCTCATCCCCCCCAGAATCCTACCTTTCAAATCAAAGTTGACAGTATCTAAAACCAAACGGACGAACAAATTCTTTTTAAAAACATTATAATTTTTAATACTTCGAACAGCACGGGTCAAAATTATTACTATGAAACTAAAACGAGCATTTTAATGAAAACATTTTATACCTTTTATTTACCCCATTTAAGTTTAATGCCTCAGATTTTAATGTAGAGATTATTTAATATTGTGAAAAAATGTTGGTGCTAAAATTAAATGAGATTTGAAACGATTTGTAAATTCCTTCTATTATTTTTTTTTTTTTTTGAATTTATGTAATTTCTTAAAAATTCTTATTAAATAGATTCGATTTATTTTAAATTTTATCACCTTAAAGATATTTCAAAAGATTTTTTTATGATCTGCTTTAATATTTTAGAAGACTATACTTTTATAGTAAGAATCGCGATATCAGCGATTCAAATAATTAATTTACTTTAAATTTAATCAATGATGTGTTTGAGTAGGTTTTAAAAAGTTTATAAAAATATTTTAAATTTTATTTAATAAAATTAGTGTATTATTGCTGAACCTTAAGTAGGTTGAACTTTTAAAATGTATATAAGTAGAAACAAAATGAGTTTTTATTTATTTACTTTTATGTTTTTATTATTATTTTGAAAAGATTTTTAGGTTAAAATTAAAACATATTACATAAATAATGTTAATGTGCTATACAAATATTTTTAACGTAATTTTCATACGTAAGAAGTTTGTTAAAGTCATAGGTTTAGTGCAAACAAAGCATTTTAATTGGAAATTATAAAATATATCTATCAGATATTTCTATTATGTCTGCAATGCAAAATATCAATTGAAAATTATGAGAATCTAATGAACTATTTAAATGTTAAAAAAAAATACTTCTTGGTCTTAAATTGATTAAAAAAGTGGGATTTGATTTCATGGTCAGTTTCATGCATTCGTGCCATTGTAAAATCTAAAATTTAGAGACACTTACTTCAGTTTTATGCAAATTATATACATAATTAAGACTTATAAATTTTGAAAAAATTTAGTAGAAGCTTAGATTCTGTTAATGCCTAATATTATCATATATTTAATATGTGGCCCTCAAAAATAATAAGCACTCAAACTTTATAAGAAATTTAATGATTTGTCTGAGAAAACTTATAAAAACTTAAAGATTTTTTTCAAAAGTTAATGTTGTTTTCTTACACAGTTAAGGGGCACAGGGAATTTAAAACTAAAAAAAGATAAATAGCTATTGCGTCCTAGGATTACAAAAATTGGTAGTGGCTTTGGTTAGGTTAATAAAACTTAAAAATAAATGAAGCAAGATCAGAGATTTCATATAGGAAAATATTCAATCGAGTTAGGGTGCGTTTATTTTGTAGATGCAATAAGTGATAAGAGCGTCGATAAGAGCATAGCGTAGATACATGATTTAAATAGAGGTGTTTATATAGAGGTGTTTTTTATTGGAGCATCGTTTTGATCTTCGATAAACGATAAGAACATAGAAAACTATTTTTTTAATCGATAAAATAGTATTATTTTTAAAATTTTAATTATAAAATATAATAAGTTTATAATTTAGCTCAAATAATTATGGAGGTTGAACTTCTGAACAGTGTTAAATTTATCAGATCATCCCCTTATGACGAGAATGATAGAAACTACCATAACAGGCTCATTTTGGGCAAGTTATTGAATGAAATGCTTAAATTGATTGTAATAATCGAACTAAATTTATATTATTAACCTTATCGAAAACTTGTTTTTTATTTGCTTTGCTTTTTTATAAGATCGTACCCATATTTTGAAGTTCGTTTAGGTTTTACTCAACTATTTTTTTTATTTAAACAGTCGAACAGGACAAAACTAACAAGCAACTATTTTATAATGAAAACAATTAATTTTTTTAATAAAAATTATTATAGTATTAAAAGTTGATTAATAAAAAATATTATTAGATTATATAATCATAATTTTATATATCAGACTTTAATAACAATAATAATGAGGTAATTTCATATAATAATGAAGTATAAGAGAAATTAAAACAATAAACTAAACAACTCCATTAACATTTTGTTAAATTTTATTTTTTCATTTTTTAGTTGCAACAATAAATTAAAAAAACAAAAACAAGAATAACCTTCACCTTCAACTCATAAACTATGAAATCTTTTAAACAAAAAAAAAACAATATCTCTTCTATATCCTTAAAATGTCCTGGTGATAATACACTTTTTATTAACACACATACATATAAAATAATATTAATTTAAGAATCTATGAATAAACAACTAAGCACTATTTTCCCATTTTTTAAAGAATATCAGCAACAAGAACAGAAACGGATATACTGAAAATGAAAAAAAAAAAAAAAAACACAAAGAAAACATAATAGAAAAAGGACACACAGTAAAATAAATTTATTTCCACATAATTTAACACGAAAATTTAGATATCATTGGGGTTTTCTCATGATTTTCATCCTAAATATTAAAAATAAAAAAAATAATAATAAGGACAAAACAAAATTTTATTTACTTATTCTTTTTTTTATTTTATTTTCCATTAGTTCATTTTGCTGATTTTTTGTTTTATAATAATTCCCTCATTTATCCACCCATAATGTATCCTCATCATGTAATAATCCTATCAAGTATTCAAGCCATTCTATACATATATTTAAACAATGCTGCAAGTGTTTAACTTATATAGTTTTTCTACTACATTTTAAAACGTATAATGATATATTAATGATATACACTTAAAATCAGTTCTAAAAAAATCCATATTGAAGTTGGACTACCTTCGGATATGGATATTTAGTACCCAGTATAGGTTTTCTGCCTTCCCGGCTTAGGTATACCCTAACTATAGGTGAATTGAAAAACTTAACTCAGTTCCAGTCTAGACAAGAGATTAATAATTAGGTTCGCTTTTTGTAACCGCAAAAATAATTAGGGTTTGTTACCTCCGGTACTATTCCCGTGTCTGATTCCAGATTAAAAGAAGGTGGTTGCTAAATTTGAATTCACCTGTTGCCCTTAAAACCTACTGCGACCCCAAATAAATTTTTTTATTAGTTAGACTCGACTCACCCAAAATTTGTTTAAAAATTCGAAATTTTTCTAAACAAAATCGGAATAAAGTAAATTTACTACATTTTATAATTTCACAATTGCATCACAATTTTTGTGCTTAAATAACTTTTTTATGGGGAAAAATATACTACTATAGTTGTTTCTACTTTAACCACTACAATACTAAAGTAGTTTAATTCAACATTATACTTTTTTTTTTTGAAGTTGGATTTATGAAAGACTTTCAGACAGTTTAAAATCCCATAATCAGCAAAAAAAAAAAATAAAAGCAAACATAACTTGAAATGAAATGGAATATAATGTTCCATAAAATGAAAAGTAACCAGAAGCTAGAATAGTAGATTTGATTCAATCGTAATTCATATTTGTAGTTCATTTTTTTTCAATACATACTACTTTTTTAATATAATTTTTCATATCATAATTTTGTATTTTTATTTTCCACCAACAAATTTCTCTCATTTTATTTTTTTTACACTAGTAACTAGTGAGCAGCGCTGCCACCCCGTTACTAATAGTACTTAATCAACTAATATTTTGTGTTTATGAGATTTAAGTACTTTTTTCTGAAAATGAGTAAATTTTTAAAGTAAAGATTTTGATTGCAAAATTGACTTTTCTTGTTTTTTTAAATGTTATACTATATTATATAATTGTATTAAAAAGTTAAAATAGGTAATTTTTATAATCGTATAGTCATATGAAAGAGTATATTTAATTTGTAGTGACGCAGAGAAGTAGGGGGGTAGATATAGACTCAAAGGTATGGACCGGATCAGAATCGGAAAGTAAATCAATCTAGCCATACTCAAAAAGAAAAGGTGCTACGATTCTGATATTTTTACAAATTCTTTTTTATGCAATAGTCAGTCCAGTCAGTTTGCTTCATAGGTTCACTCGAACTGCCATACAACTTCTTTTTTTATGTGAAAATAACTTAAAACTTGGTAAAGCTGGATATTTTTAATTTTCCAAAAATAGTTTAGTTTTATGGCCAAAGTTTGTGCAAAATTTAGTTGAGGGAGTGCAGTGGTTTCGAGTAGTTATCATAAAACTTCTTTTTTCATATGAACATTATTCTATGTCAGTAGTAGTTAACTTTAAAGGCAAATGTCAGAATAAAATACAATAGGTGCACTAGAAGAAGTTTAGAAAGCTGCCTTTCAACTTATATTTTATATTTCCTTTTGTACATACAGCTGAAAGTCTAGAAATTTATGTATTTAAAATTTTGCCAAAAGTAATTAACTGAATTATATAATATCTATATTAGGGTCATACGGGTATCCCAGAGTTGACACTGTCTACTCTGTTACACTCCTCTTCATTTTTTGTAAAATCATTTTTAGAACTGATTTTTCATCACTATTTTCAACTAATCTATGGATTGAAAAATTTTGTAATCATGTAAACGTTGTTTTTTTAAGGTGAAACTCTGCTGCTGTGTTTGTCAACTGTCATTGTTATTTAACACTTTAGTTTTTTTCCGTGTTATTAATATTATCAAATAATATTTGGTGTGCCGAATATGTAATAATATAATTAATATCTGGCTATATGTTAAGGCAGTGCTCATTACCTCACCTCACAGAAAATATTTTCTGTACTAAAGAATTAATTGATAATTCAAAAGCTATGTTGGAAATAAGAATATTTATTTTCGGATGAACTATTGAAATATTTTGATTAATTTATATTTGAAAAGGTGTTATGAATTGAAATATTAAAAAAAATAAACGCTAGGATCATCGCAATAAGAATTAACAAGTTTATAATTTCTAGCAAAATATATAATACTATAATACTATATGTGATTATAAAATAAATTATCAAAAATATAAAAATGCTCGGATTTTATTTTCATATTACATATATAAAATGTTTTACAATGTTTTCTTGTATATTTTACGGTTTATTTTAAAAAATTTTTATTTTAAATATGTATATTGATATTGCTAAAATACTTATGTTTATATTTGTATACGTAATTTAAATTTTTAAATTTAAATTTTAGTTCCTTTTTTCATGCAAATTCAGTCCCCTCTAATCGTTTCAGAGTGGCAGCACTGCTAGTCAGTAGTGAATTTTGTAAACTGTAGAGTCAATCAAATGAACAGAGATGAGAATTACTCACAAAAAATATCAGGTCGGTATAAAGTTTAAGAGCTGATCGAAGAATTTCAAATAATAAAAAGAAACTAAAGAAAAATTAAAAAAAAAATATTATGTCTGTGTTTGTAGGGATGTATGTTATGTTATGTACGTTCGATTAACGAGGATATAATTTCCAAAAAAAAAAGAATTTATAATCGCTATCCCATCTCATCGCGTTTTTGACATTTATTGAATAATAAAAATGTAAAAACAAAAAAAGATTTTAAAGTAGAATAACCGATTTCTTAAATGTCAGTATTTTCCTCTACATACCGTTTGACATTCAATATTTTTTTGGATTATCTTGAAGATATAAACCTGTACGTATTGATAGTATATTTGGTTGATACTATGTAAAATCGTTATATGTATGTAGTTGGTATTTTGAAGAACATTTTGAAATAAAACCGAAACAAGTGAAATAAATGTTAAAAAAACCTTAATTTTTATTAATTAAAATGTTACAATAATTATTATGCAAATAATTCATGTTTTTTTAAAATCACTGTCAGATCTATAAAAGAAAATTTTTAAGACCTTCGCAATTAATTTGGCATATATTGTAATGGATGCACCAATTCAAAAATAATAATCAAAGAATTTTGTATTTTAAATCTTCCATTAAAAAAATTTTTGGGCTTTGAACTTTAGCTTTAATTCTAATTACACCTTACTTCAAGTACCTCTGCAGTCAGTCAATAACTAACGAGCCAGTTAATGAGGAGAGGAACCAGGACTTTTTTTATTTTATAAATATGTCTCTATAAAATAAAAACTGATTCAGTTGATTAGAATATTTTAACATATATTATGAAAAAATCATATTACATTATAATCAGCTATCTTACTTTATATTTATAATTCCAAGTAGTGTTCAATTTTTTTCCGTTTTATGATTGGACTTCTTCATAAAATCTGAAAGTCATCAAAGAACAAAAAAATCTTAACCAAAGAAGCCCGACAAATTTATTAATCTAAAAATTTAACAATTTGTAATTAATGATTTATGTAATTACCTATATAGCATAACCATAGAATAACCATTATTTTTAAAAATAAAATAAAACTTTTATTTAGGCGTTTTTATAAATTTATTCTATGGTCCTTGTAAAAACTTTACTTAATAAAGTTGTTATTCAGTAGTTATTTTTGTATAACGTAGTTATTTTATATTTTCGTATTAGGTTATTTATATATACATATATCAAGGAAAAAAGAGTATATTTAAAAAGTCATTTTAGGTTTGCTAAAAGAAAATTCACTTTGTTAAATCATCATTCATTAAATTAAACCATTACCAAAATGTTTAAACAATATGGCAAACGGACTAAGATTTTCAAATAAAATTGTTGATAAATTTCTAAAACAAAAATAGAATGAATGTTTTTGAAATATTTATGCCTTGATTTAATGGTTTGAAAAAATGGTTAAATAAATTACAATACTTCTAGGAAAACAAATTTTTAACTTAACAAACACACATACCTTTAACTGGACAACCAATTTTGAATGAAATATTACTAACTTCCTGAAATATTCAGTAAACCTTTTATGAAACTAACAAAAAAACGAGTAAGAGAGTAGAGTAGGTTGTGTCAAACTCTAAGATACCCGCAAGAACGTAATACTCGTATAAGCATTATATTATCCGATAATTACTTTTGGTAAAATTGCAGATAAGTACTCACTTTCATTATATATATATTAAGTAATTCTCATATTAAAAAAGAAGTTGTTCAGGAACTATTCGAATCCAACGCACTAGATCAAATAAATTTTGCACAAACTTTGGTTATAAAATTAAACTACCTTTGACCAATTTTTAAAAATCCAGCTATTTTAAATATAGAGATATTTTCATATAAAAAAAAAGAGCTGTATATCCGCTATTCGATTCGAACCGATTAAGCAAACTGGTTGGATTTCAATAGCGCTGACGACTCTTGTTTAAAAATCTTTACTCCTCCACAAACGTAATGGTAAATTAAGTATACCCTTTAAACATACGTTCATACGAGTATAAACAGTAACCAAATGATATAAAATTTTCAGAATAAAATTTATTTAACAACATATAATAAGTTTAATTGCATATTTTTTTGGCCTTAAAAATATTTATAAATCAAAGTTATTTACACGTTTATCAGTTGCTTGACATTAAATTAATATCATTTTGAGGTATTCTTTAAAGTAATTTCAAATGAAATTATTTTTAATTTTATTTTATAATTTTTAATCTTAGGTTATTAGTGATTTGATAAAGATCATTTAATTTTGTTTTAATATATTTGTATTTTGTTCGATTAATTATAAGCATTAAAAAAAAATTAATTCCCATTAAAATTTTTAAATATATTTCCTTATTTTTAATCACTTACTAAATTGAAAATTTTGTTTTTTAAATCTTAACCATTATTTTGGCTAGAACTATGCTTGCAGTACACAAATATAATTAAAAATTAATACTGATTAAAAACGGAAGATCAATAACCGATCCATAGACAATTTTTGAAAAAAAAAAAACTTAATCTTAATTAATATAAAAATGAAATTTTTTTATATAACAACAAAAAAGAGATACATTGTTCTAAAAATTAAATTAATATTTATTTAAAATTTCTATTAAAAAAAAAAAAAAATATTAATGCCAAGTAATTATAAATAAATTGTATATATTTTTTAAAATTCATACTAAGAAATTTACTTGAGAACAAGATAATAAATTTTGTTTATAGAATCGTAAATAATAAAAGAATTAAAATGTGCATAAATATTTTTATATTCGAAATTCAAATTAAAAAAAAAAAAAAATGTGAAGAGCAAAAATAGATTAAAATATAAAAATAATAATAATACTTATATTATAACTGATAACTTTTTCTTATGAAATTTACTTATCAAAAGCAATGAAGCGCGCTATTTAACACTGAACAAAGTAAAGTTTTATTCAATTTTAATATAAAATAAAAATAATTATATACATATACAAGTAAAACTTAATTAATTATTTTTTTTATATTTAAATTATTCAATTCATTCCATTTATGATCAAAACAAATTATATTTATATATAAAATAAAATATTTATAATAAATTTTACCTTTTATTTTCTGAAAACTAATCACTTTACTTTATAAATTTTAAATATTTTAGAATTGGTATCCTTTTTATTAAATCTTAAGCCTTTGGCAGTGACTGAACAATTTGTAATTTATATTATATTAATATAATTTAATATTTAATTTTTTTTTATTAATTATCAATATTTTTTAAATTTAAAAAAATTATTTTAAAAATTATCTAATAACAATTGTTTTTATTATAGAAATCTAGAACAACAGAAATACATATACATATATATATATATATATTTACTAAAAACAATAAAATAAACGAAAAATTAAAAAATATATATATGTATTATGTATATATATATAATCACAAAAAACTTGTTATTTATATTCGCGCCGTTCTCGTTACTTAAATGTTATCATCACCTTCTGAATTCAATGACTGATAATATTTGAAATTTACCTCAAACAAAATGTATAATATATTTTTCAATAATATGTTTGTTGTTTTGATTCAATTCTTGTTTTTTTATTTTTTTTTTCAAATAAAATTAAATTCCTTTATTTCATTACAAACAAAATTTGTTTTTTTTTTTTTTTAAATTTGCCGTTAAATAGTACCGTAAGCGACAACGTTTCAACACAAACTAACTGATGATTATGAACAGAATAATTTTAAATAATATAAAAGATGAGAAAAATCATAAAAAAACGATGAAAAAAAAACTGAGCATCCTCCTCATCATATTTCTATGTCTATCTATCTGCAAAATATATAGAAGTTGAAAAAAAAAAAAAAAACAAAAATTGGAAAACAACTGAAAGAATTCCTTTTGTACAGCAGAAGATACAGCAGGAGCAGATATACAATAAAAAAAAATTTTGTGAATCTGCTAAATAAATGTTTTGAGCTGTTGCTGGTTTATTATTAAGTATTTTACTAATTTGTAGTATTAAAAGTTGAGTATTGAAATAAATTAAATTATATTACGGTTAGTAAATTTTGGTTAATTATTATCTAAATAGGTCTATTAAATAATTAAAAAAAAAATGTTTAATACATTCACATGTACATATATAATATTTAATAATATGTTAAAAAAAACTTTTAAAGTTATTAAAGGGTTAATTTTATTTGAATTAACGAACTAATTTTTCTGAATTGAATCGCATTAATAACCAAATTACACCATTTAAATTCTCTCTGTGTCATTCAAAAAAAAAAAAAATTGTCATCTCGAAATTCCCCCTTAGACATACATAACTAAGAATTTTATTTTTCAAATGTTATGTACATATATATTGTATTGGAACTTGCCCCAACTTGATAGAAAATTCCTTTTGATAAGGATGCAATATGAAGAAATTATATATTGTATTGGATCATACACATATATATATATATATACATATATACCCTGAATCTGTTTAGTGCTGTGGTAAAAAGTAATGGACAAATGTTCAGTATTACTAAAGAACAATGTGTTTTGTTTTTATGATGTACATTGTACACTATACTCTATATACATATTATGAATCTTAAAGTATCTTATATTTACCATCTATCTATAGTATGTTGGTATGTATCATAGGATTCATAGGTATACGATTAAATATAAATAAAATGAAAAAAAAAAAAAAAATGCCGACCGGCATTTTCCAAGTTTTATTTTTATCTTTTTCATAAGTTTTTTGTTTTTTTTTTAATTTTGTTTTTTATTGTTGTTGTTGTTTTTATTGTTCCTTTTGCTTTTACTATTTTTTGGCTGTTCTCATAAAATCAGGTTTAAGAATAAATAAAATGTATCACTAAAACACATGTGTTTTCAATATCATATCCATATGTTTGTAAATACCTACATACATATTTTTATACTTATTTATGTTTATAATTTGTAATATATATTACTTGGTATATGTATATAAGTATGTATACATAATGTAAATATATGTTTGAAATAAAAAAATATCACTATTAAAGAAAAGGTTAACAGGCTTATTCAGATACATACTTTATATAAATTTAACCCATGGCGCTTCATAGATTATTTATCTTGTGTTGTTCTTTTGGTTTTCTTTGGTCTTCTGGCTCTTAATCGTGACACCTCTTTAAGGTTATAAATTAAAAAAATTTAAAGGATTTTACTGTACATATTAATTTATAAAAATCTGAGTTTAAAAATTTAATTTTTATAACTTTTTAAAAAGATATTTTTATAAGTGGATAGGTTATAAGGAAAATTCTGAAAATATAAAATTATGCCACTGATACTGGTGAGGCAGTAGATGAAAGATTTTTCGATTGATCTGACAAGAAACGAAGAATAGTTTTTTTTTATTTTAAATGTAAAAAACTGTTACAACTTTCAGACTATTTGTAAAAACTATTTAGTTTTGCTTATAAAATTATTTTATTTTTCTAATATTGTTGTTTTTTTAATTTTGGTAAGACGGATAGGATGTGCCATCATAACAAGTGGCTCTTGCGGCACATTGTACATTTACTTTCAATTCTTTCTTTCAATTTATAAGTATTATTTTTTATTTTGTTTATATTATATATTTCTATACATATTTTAAATTATATTTGGTCACCATGGGGATTTGTAAAGAAAAACTTTGAAAATGAACTTTCGCACCTTCTGACAAGTAAACTTATTTTAGTATGTACTTTATAATACAATGTGACGTCACTATATCCTGATACTTGATATTATTTTCTAAACTTTTCAGATTTTTATTTATGTATTTCAGTTTCAAGAAAGCACTGTATGGATGTATTGAAATATATATGTACATAATAAATATTTATTTAGATTAAAGACATATACATATATAGAGTATACTGTGGACAATTGATATAAAATAATATATGATTTTTAGAATAAAATTTAAAAAAATAAGAACATCATATAAGTAAGGCGACCATACGTCATCTTTTATAGAGGACAATCATCTATTTTAACTCGCTGTCATCTTTAAAATTTGTGTCATCTGTTTGTCATCTTTTCTAAAATCTGTCATCTTTTGTCATCTTTGATTTTAAAAGCTTGATCAATATTTGTTTTTACTTAATGGGATTTCGCTTTGAAAAATAAATGGCAATACTAATTTTATTTCACTAAAGTATTGTGTGGAGGGATTATGATAACATTTTGATTTTAAAAAATGTCTGTTGTTGTTTATTGTTTCTAGGCTGTGTATTTATTATGCGTCGTGCAAATTTTTTGTTTACTTATTTTTGTTACAACAAACATAATAAAATATAATTTAATAATTATAAATTAAATCAATTTATATAATTTTGTTAATAACGTATAACATAAGTTATATAGCAATGAATATTAAGTTTTATTATTAATATTTTTGTCTAATTTAATTTACGAGTATATATATGTTAATTATAATATATGTAAAGAAATTGAACTGAAAAGAAAATGAAGTTGTAAGCTTAATTTTTTTTTTACATTAAATAAAACGCAAAAACATTACTTCGTTTTAGGTATTTACAATTTTATTAACAATAGATGTTATTATAAACATTGACTCCAACAAACTGGACTTTTTTCTAATTTTTGTTCCTATTTATTCATTCATTCTATATACATTCAATACATTATTAAACTGGTATAACTATTATATTACAACATTGCCACATGACATAAAATATCTTACAAAGTTAAATAATTTTTTTATTTTTTTTATTTGTCATCTTTTTTCCTCTCCAAGATCTGGTCGGCTTAATATAAGAAAAAAGAGTGCGGTAATAGTGAAAAGAGTAGCTCTCTGTTTTGTATGAAATAACAATTGTAATTAAAATGTGGAAGAGTGTAGTAGAGTCGACTGTATTAACCTTATTTTCGGAATTGGATGATATAATATAATGCTATTACTATTTCAAAAGTTCAAATATACAACTTATTAGACTTTCAGTTATGTAGAAATGAAAATATAAATTGAAAAACAGCTTATCAAACCTCTTCCACTGTGTGACTACATTTTTTATTGAAACGTTGGTCATTTAAGTTAACAATTATTTACAAAATAATAGAATAATGCTCATATAAAACAAGAAGTTGTATGTCAACTAGTTGAATCCTCTGCACTACCCCTACTAGATTGTGCACAAACTTTGGCCATAAAACTTAACTAGTTTTGGCAAAATTTCAAATATCCAGGTTTACCAAGCATAGAGTTATTTTCATAATATAAAAAAAAAAGTTGTATGGCAGATACTCGAAACCCTTGAACAAACTGGCTAGATTTCCATTGCATAAAAATGAATTTATGAAAATTTCATAGCGTTATAAGGTTAAAATAAAGCTCGATGAAGTACTATAAATGTCCTTTAGGATTTTCATCCATAATACTGCGCAAGCAGCTAAGGTGCTCATCCCCTTATTTTGCCTACGGTGGGAGGTTATTTTAGTTGAGTAGAAATCTCACACTACCTGGGGGATTAGGATTTCGGGTGCCTTTTGAAGGTTTTTTCCTCCCTTAGGAAAAAAAAAATACGAGTCTTACAGATCTGAGACACTACACTGTTGTCCTATCCCAGATTATTGACAAAGAAAATAATTGAAGACTTATATAATATGAGGGATATTAGTAAGATTTTGTTATCCTTTACTTACGAAGCGATAACCTTTTTCTATCCCTTGAAAAATACTTAGTTATACGAACCAATGAACTATGCCTACTGAGTAGTATAGTAAGCTATATATCTGGAACCAGAGATCCGATCAACATACATATTTTTAAAAGAAAATATTGGGGGGAATTCACTATATATAACTATCATATTTTTAGATTTTTTTTTTTTAAGACAGATTATCAAGGACTTCCCAGATTTTTGGCCTTTGGAACCTTATCTTCATAAATATATATAGAGTTCATTCATTTCTTATTATTACTTTTCTTACCACTGCCAAAGCAATTAAAAATTTTTTTTCTAAACGGCGTTGGTAAAAAAAAGGCGGAAGTACCAACATAACAAAATTTTTATAAATCAGTGACGACGACGAGTGTTCAAGAATATGGATGATTCTTAAAAAAGTTCAATAAACACAACATTGTTAGTTTTCATTTATTACACGTTTTCAGTTGACATTTCAATACGAAATATTTATTCTAATAAGAATTTTATTTTGATTTTAATTGCTACTTCCGTTTCCTCTCATTTTGAAATATATGCTTGTTTTATAATACGAAAAACACGAAATTACTGACAACAGTTTTTTTTTGTTTGAAAGTGTTCTATTTTTGTGTTGTTTAGTTGTTCACTTTTCTGCTCTACTTTTTAGAACATTTTTTGAGAACTTTTTTTTATTTTGACAATTGTTTATAAATTTAAAAAATTTTTTTTTCAGGAAAATGGCGATGGAGAATTTTTAAAAAAACTTTGAATCAGAATAGGACAGCACGCAATTAAACGTCACACTTTAGGACTACCTAGAACCAAAACTACGCTTTTTTGTTTTATCCAGTTCTAAATTTTAAGTTTTCCGTTTAACGTTTCAGTCCTAGCCTAGAACCCACTAATTAACACAATTTTTATGTTCTACTTAGTCCAAAAGTATTTGACTTTTAATTGTTTGCTGTCATGTTATATTCTGTCTGGTTCTGAAAACTAATAAACCTGAACCGCTTCGGTTTATTATTGCAGGGTTTCCTCAGATATTAGTTTCGTTGAACAATTTAACAATATTTTTTTTTAAATAATTAATTAAATCAATTTTAGTTTTTACTATCTACCACAGATATTAACTAATGAAATATAAAAATTTATTCAAATATTAAAAGTTATTAATTGTTATTAAATTAATTAATATTAAAAATTCTATAATATAATTTTGTATATTATAGATCATGTCTAATTTAGATACTTCGTTAAGTTTTTAATATCACTTCTCCACTTCAAATTAATAAATTAAATGTCAAAATTGCTTATTATAATTTTAAAAACAAGTTTGAAGGTTTGGTTATCATTTATCGTTTCAAATCAAAGTTTAGAAAATCAAGATTTACGTAATTAATTTAATATTTTTATAAAGTAAGAAAATTTGTTAATTTTTTCTTGAAAATGTCACAAATACCAAAAGCAGCAGGATTAGGTCAAAGGCTTTTTAATAATTTAAAAAGCAAAGAGTTTCGTGATTATCTTATGAGCACCCATTTTTGGGGTCCGGTTGCAAATTGGGGAATTCCTTTAGCTGCTATAGCTGATATTTCGACAAAGGATCCAAAATTTATAAGTGGAAAAATGACAACTGCTCTGATTTTCTATTCGTCGGTATTTATGAGATTTGCCTGGAAAGTTCAACCAAGAAATTTATTGCTGTTTGCTTGTCATGCAACTAACGTTACAGCACAAACTACTCAAGGTTTTCGTTTCTTAAATTATAATTATTTCAGCTCACCAAATAAAAAAGAAAGCAAGTAATTGGCTTAAAAAATTGAATAGTTAAATTAGACAAAAAGAATTTATCCGATTGTTTTCCATGTTTACAAGAAAATAAATGTGTATTAAAAACATTTGTTTTAAATACAAAAATAATCATTAGATGTAAAAAATTGAAAAAAAATTACTGTAAATAATTAATTAGGATGATATTAAAGTTGTAAATCTTAAAAGAATTTATTTTCGAAATTAAAAAAAAAATCTCATTGTTTTAATTGATTTGAAATACACAAATTGTAAATATAAACGCAATAAATGATAATTAACAATTTTCTTATACTTATTTACATCTCAAATTTGATTTTTATTTATTTTTTTAAGGAAAGTAAGACTGCAATTATTTGGATTTTTTTTTTGGCTAAAAAAAAAAACAATTTAGGAGCTTAATATGAAAATTTATATTTCGAAAAATTTATAAATTAATAAAATATACAAATTAAGGAAATTATTTTTTCTTTTTGCGACCTTTTTTATGTGAACTTGCGTTGGATTCATGTTTATTATCTGCAGTTGAAGGAATGAATACTGTTCCTTCAGTTATTTCTTCTTTCATTTCTGATTCAGCAATTTTACTTTGTGCTTCCATATAAAACATAATATCACGTAATTGTTCTTTCACATCAGCTAATTCTAATTCCTTTCTTTCTTGGTATTCTTTATATTTATTTTCTAAACCTAAATATTTAGTTTGCCATGATGACTGGTTCTCACGTAGAGCTTTAGTCATTTGACACTCCTCTGACAATTGCTTTTGAACGTCTTTCAACCTAAAGAAGTTAAAGAAATGTTTAAAAAAAATTCATTTGGCACTATGTTTTTAATTTACTTAGTTAAATTTTGATTAAGTTTTTTTTCTAAAGTGTTTTTTTCTTTAGTAAGTGTTTGGATTCTTTGTTCCATATTACTAAATTTGTTTAAAATATCATCAGTTTTTTCTTTCTGTTTATTCCAATCACGCTCGATTGAATTTAATTTTTCTTCATAATATTTACGTTGTGTTTCAAGTTGCGATGTTAGTAAATATGAAAACTCTAATTGCATTGAATCAATTTTTTCTTTTCCACCATCTTCTTCGCCATTTCCAGCTGAATTTTCAGATGCTACTAATTTGCCATCAGTTTTGTTTTGGTATAATCGATGAACAAAATTATCTCCAGCATAATCCCAAACACTTGAAGTTCCTAATTGCATTGCATATGTATGACTTGTAGCTCGATAATGAGCTGCTGCATGACCTCCTTGATACCTCCCACAACCAACATGTCCACAGATCAAGCAAATCCAAAGAGCTTCATTACCTTCACACTCCATGCATACTGAATTTTCCATTAATTCAGGTGTCTGAACATGACGGCAAACAGGACATGTAGAGTCCCCCCATTTAATTAAACAATTTGTATGAAAAGCATGATTGCAAAGAATTGTTAAAACGCCATCTACGCTTTCATCCATTCGCTCAAGACATACTGGACAATTTGGAAGTTCTGTATGCCCAAGGGGGGGTATTCCATCATCACCCCACTCTATACTTGAAACCCAAACAGCATGACATACAGAATCGGGTTCCAATGAATTATAAGCTGCACCATTATAAGTTTTATAAAATTCTAAAGCAGATATATTAGTTCTAAATCTAAGAAAATAAAATATATTATTGTCTTTCATATATTTAGTTGTATTATTAATAAGGCTTTCTTTTTTATTTTAAAATTGAATACAAAAAAATAAATATAATATGTATTGCAAAATCTATATCAATCAATCATTATCAATGTTTTGTGTTGTATTCAAAATAAAAATATTGCGGAAATTACATTAAAATTAAAAAGAAACGTTGTATTTCAATCTTATATACAAAATCCAAAAAACTTACTCTAATATTACCATAAACTGATTTGGGCTCCCATCTCTTATAATACGTATATGTTGAATAAATTCATGACAAGGTGCTACAAATCTAAGCAAATCATGACAACTTAAACTTGCGGGAACTGCTAATAAGCAAAGTTGAGAACTGGGTATATCTTCAATTTCTTTCCTTTCACTAAAAAAAAATTACATATGCATAAATAAAATTTTGGTATCAAGTATTATTCTAACTTTTTTTTAAACAAGTGAATCACTCCGTTTGTAACTTCTACAAAGGGATTACCAGAAAAAAAACTAATTTCTTTTGGAAATTCTGTATTTGCAGTTGAAAGAGGCAAATCTAAAGAACTTGTGTCATCGAGAGGTGTTACCTCTCTTGAACCTGTTGGCAGTATACCCCTTGAAACTGATTTTGAGTTGATTTGTTGATTTGAATAAGATTGAATTTTAATTTCTGAAGAAGAACGTAATCCTCTGTCTCGTTCACGTTCTTTTTGCACTCTTGGATTACTTCCTGATGAGTCAACCGATGCAGCACCATGTTCTGCCACTATTTTTAGTTGAAAAACATAATGTTTAATAAAAGTACTATTTTGTAAAAATTTGTTGCGAAAATAAGACTATTTAACTTACTTTGGTCTTGTCGATATTCAAAATCAATTTCAATTTTAATTACACACAACGATATTTTATTAGGCATTTATTCAAAACAACATTTAATTTTCTTTGTTTAGTAATTAGTTCCAAATTATGTCAAGCTTTTTCACTTAAAATAAAAAATATAATTTATATATGTCTCTATATGCGAATGCAAAATTCACTTTAAATGACATTACTAGACGTTTCATTCAGTTCGATTTAGAACTCTGAAACAGCTGACACATGCAGCAGCCATGACATAACAAGCGACAAATGACATTTTATGGACTGACTAAACAAACAATTGAAAAGAAACAAATTTTAGACATTTATGTAGATTTTAGGGATGCTACATTTTTTGTAATTAATAACGAATTAACCCTCGAATCAGCATCAGCTTCTTAATTTATTTAAATTATACTTTAGTTTTCTTTGTTTTTAAAGTACATAATAAATAATGAATAACTATCACCCCGATTCTTGAAGGCTCATCACTTTATACGAAGCGCTTCTCATCGCGTCTCATATAAAAAAAAAAACTAATCACGTCTGACTATTCTTGAATACTTATTTTTTTGAGGCGATCCACCACCTACATTAATTCTTTAGGTAAAATTAAAATTTTCATCAATTTTCTTTTAGAGTTTTCCCTATGAAATAATTGTCCAAATATTTTAATTTTTATATTAAAATAAAATTTGAAATTTTTTCTTTAACATATCAAAATTTCAGCTTTCAACTCGAAATTTTTAATATATTTACAGCAAAATATATTCAATGATTTTTTAAGTATTAAAAATCACCGCCATTTTGACACTCTCAAAAAATATTTGAATAGACATTTATCATGTTTTTTAGTGAACATAACCTTTAAATTAAAAGCTATAATTTCAAATTTTTTCAACAATTTCGGTAAGTAGTTCAAATTCAATCTAAGTTTTAATATATATAAATTTAATAAAAAATTATGAAATTTATATATAAATAAAGCTTAAAGAATTCTCTTTTCACTCGTAAAAAAATTAAATTTGAAATCATTTTTTTCAGCACATTTCCAAGAAAGAATTCGAAAAAGAGTACCACATTCTGGGTAAGAAAGTTTTTTCTAATAAGTACAGTTTCAAATAAAAAGTAGTTGCGTAGTGTAAAATTGTGTAGAGTAGTATTTTACAAGTACCTTAATAAAATAAAATAATATTTTTGATCTCAATTTAATATTATTTTAAAAATAATATTTAAATATTTTTTGTTAATAAAGAATTAAATAATTTTTATAAATAAAAGATTTTTTTTTTTAAATATACTTCAATAATATTTTATTTTATATACAATACAAAGGTACTTGTAGTTTAGTTATCAAATTTCTAATTTAAGTTTTTTAATTGAATTAACTTTCTTAAACATTATATTTGAAATTTAACAAAGTTAATTCAATTATTAAGTGCCTTATATTGCCTTTTTTAATAATTTATTTAAAATGGGTCGTAAATGCTCGGTTGTTGGATGTAAATCCAATTATAACAGTAGCACGAATTACGTTACAACTTATAAATTTTCAGTAAAAGAAAATTTAAAAAAATTATGTATTTTTTATTAAAGATACAGCGTTTACCTGTTGGAAGAACGAACTGGCAACCAACAGCCTATAGTACCGTTTGTAAATTACATTTTGAAGATTCGTGCTTAACTGTAGATAAATCGCAAAGGACGCGATAAATACCAGGCATTGTATATTATATATATTAATTTTTTTTATTTAATTACTTATTTTTTATTTCCATTTATTTATGATTTATATTTTTCAATTTTTAATATTCTAATGAAATAATTGAACTCATTCAAATTCCCACTGAACACAACTTTTTTTTTGACCATTAATTTACGACATTAATAATCTTTTTGAAAGCTTCTAAGAAGCTTTTTCCTATTAAAATTTTTTTTGGAAGCAATTTTTTGAAATCCATACTTATGAATGAAAAAATTAAAGTTAAAATTTTTTTTTGTTACTAAATGATGTAAAAAAGATGATATTTCAATTTACTCTTTTAACATAATTAAAAAAAATCAGTAGTTTTTGAGTTATTTTAACATTTTTAACAGGACTCCCGCGTTTTCCCATAAGACTACGTGTAAATTTCATTTGCGGGAGTCCTATTTTGAGCTTTTTTTCTTTAGATGTCCAGGCCTTTTGAATTATTGTAGGTTATGGGCGATCTCATTTTTGTAAAGTTGATATAAAAACAAAACAATTTTTTTTACTTTTGAGTTTTTGTTATTGTCAAAAAAATTAATATAAAATTTTAGAAGAAATACAAGAAAAGTCCTTTTGAATTACCTACAGCTTTAAAGTAAAAAAAGGATGTTGCAAATTAATAAGTTTAGTCAACATATTTGTTTTAACCTGCATTTAACATTAGTGTAATTAAAATAAAATTTATGAAGTTCTTTATTTTTTTTTTAAAACATATAAATGTTTCCAGATACATAAACTTAAATGTTTGTATTAAAAATATAGGTACTAATCTTTTTACCAAAGAAGTGCTATTACTTTTAAATAATTGCAGTTTTTTCATTTTTGTTTGTTGACATATAAAATTTTAAAGAAAAAACTAGACATGATACCCCTTCGTAGGCAAATTTAGTAGTGATACCAAATTGATATCACTTCGTATGCTACGCCTTCAAGAATTGCGAAACGTGATAATTTTTCCAACTGACAGCATCAGCACTTTTGTGATACTCATCGTATGCTAAGCCTTTAAAAATCAGGGTGTATTACTTAAACACCTAAGTCAAAACTTTTACGAAAATAATCCGTAATGTTTGGAGATTAGATATCATCCCCTTTGAATATTAAATTATACAGTAGTCAGTAACTAAATTATTTTTTAAGATTAAATTATTGGATATTCTAGATTTTCCTAATTAAATGTCGAAATAAATAATTTATTTAAATGTAAAAATACCAAAAAATAGTTTTTGAACTCTGCATTAGCTCTTTATTAAGTTAATATGTAACATTTATATATAGAAATAAATTTTATTATTTATTTTAATTCATTAAATTCTAAGATCTTTTAGTAAGACAAAGAAACTATTATTTTATAAATATAAATACATATTATTTTCCCATATATATTTGTTCAATTTGCGGATATTCGACTTTAAATTTATTACTAATAAGATAAGCTTAAGAGAATTATTTTTGTAAATATTAGTTTTTTTAATCTCACATTAAAAATTCTTTTAGTTTTAATTTGTCATTTTAAACTTTTACAATAAATATAAAGCATTTTTGATTAGGTTATTTAATACAATTTTAATTTAATCAGATGCTGTTACTTCAGCTGCTCCAGTCTCTAACATAACATCAAACGAAAATGGTTGAAAAGCATAACCAGCTCCAGCGTAAAACTTACTTTGAAATTCAACCCTAAAATAAAGTATAATTTAAAAATAAATTAAAATGAATTTATATATATATTCATTTATTTATTACCAATGAAGACGTAGTGTATGCAAAAAAGCTGATAATCCTTCCATAAGAACAAGAATACTAACAGTTAGTACTGCCCATATTGCGAATACAATATAAAGCAAAACCCCTCCTGTCCAACCTTCTTGCTTCAAACCAATTGATAAAACCATGGTCCATAACACATCAGCCAATTCTAAAATTATTAGTTTAAATAAAAACTTTTTTATAAAATAGAAAAGAATTACGAGCATGTGCAAGGGATAAAGCCCATAAACGTAAGTACGATGCAGTATGTGAAATAGATCCCAATACATATTCAATTGTATGAATTCCTTGATGAATAAATATTTCAGACATTTCTTCATTATCATGACTGTCATGCCCTTGAGCCGCTCCATCTCCTCCAGTACCAGAAATCATGGAGTCTGGGTTTAATCCGGCTTCCGGATCACCGTTACCAATTCCATGAATTTGCTGAACCTAAAAATATTTAATGAAATAATTAAATATTTTTATGACATATTAACCTATGTATAATGTTAATATATGTTCTTAAAGAAAATATTACTTACATTGGCCATTTGTCTTTGTTTTTTAATATGCATAGGTTTTCCAAGTAACATAACAGGAACACAAAGTAATGCAATTATAACGAATAAAGGTTCAAAAAAACCTTGACCAGCATAAATATATTGATCGCATGTCGATTTTGGCGGTGGTTTTGGCTGGCCTTTAAATAACACCATGTTAATAAAAGTAATTAATATGGATGGCGCACATGAAGCAGAATGTGGATCTAGAATAAATTCAAATGACAGATTAATATTTTATTTTTGTAAATAATTTTAATTGTATTACCGGGATTATTAGCGGCATATCGATTCCATTTGGTAAACATTAATAGTACCATATAAAAGAACAACAAAATTAAAAATATCATTTGTGGAATAAACTCATATATTATAGCAACTCTGTTTTTAAAGTATTTGTGATTATGCCAGCTCATCGAAACACCAAAAATCATATGAAACACACCAAAGATAATTGATATTTTCATTTTATAAGCGTTCATAAAAATAATTTTATTTCCAGCTGCAACCTGCCAAATTGGATCTATTCCAAAAGGATAAGGATATTGCAAATAGTCCGCTCCATCAGGATTTAGTTGTAAATCCTTATTTTCCATTACGGTACTAGTATTATAATTTATTTTCCAATTTGTTCCAAATATATTCAATGATTTCGAAAAAATATCATTGTATATTAAACCGGTGTACATTGAAAATGCTCCCATTAGAAATATAATATAACGCCCACCAAAAAATATATTCCATATTTCATTATCAGTTTTTTGTGCTGCTAAACCTTTTTCTTTGCGTATCATCCACAGACCAAATAATGCCATAATCATACCATGTCCAAAATCCCCAAACATGACAGCAAATAAAAATGGAAATGTTATTATAGTGTATGGAGTTGGGTTCATCTCTCGATAACTTGCAACACCATAAGCATCAATTAAAGCTTGAAATGCTTTTGTAAATTTATTTGTTCGATTATAAGTTGGTGGGTTTTCAAATGTTTGCATCCTATTTAAAATTGGTGGAACTGATGAACCGGAACGTTCAGTACCTCGTCTTAGAGATAACTGAATCGTTTCAATATCTAAAACCGGAACCCAACATTCTGCAATTAAACATTTTTGTGTTACATCCAAATTGAATAAATTTAAAGTATGATAAATAGCCTTGATTTTTCGCACTTTAATGAACCAATTTTTGAGATTTTTAGCAGCTGCAACTAATACACGATGACGATGATCCTGTGTTTGCCCCAACACGGTATTTAAGTCTTCAATACGTGTCATAACACCCATTGCCATTTCACGTCTATCAGCTGGAGCTTCAGGACATGGATATAAGGTTGCGCGGAAACCTTCACAAATTTTCTTTACGCGAGTTTTTAATTGATCACCTTGGAAAAATATAATAAACACAGATTTGTATACTTGATCACCCTGTAATAAAAATTCGTTTTTGAAATATAATATAAGTTTAATTTACGGAATATAAGAAATTAACAATTATATTTACATTTGATGGATCTTCTAGTGGTGCTTCAATCATGGCTTGCCGAAGAAAAACATTTCCACGACATGCTCGCCATAACATTCTTTCAAATGCTGGCAATCTTTCACGAAGAATTACACCAGCAACAAAACTGAATATAATGAAAATTTATTGGTAACTTTTCAAATACAATAAAAATATATTCTTAAAAATTATCATTTTGAACAAAATATTTGATAAAACATACTGTTAATTAATAGCTTACAAAAGATAAATAATTTATGTAAACACATTTACTCTAATTATTTTTTTACATTTAAAAATATATATATAAGTAAAATTTTTATTGCAATATTTTACTTAATACGTTATTTAAATTGAAAGAAACCTAAACAAAATGGGTTTTTATTTAAATAGAAATTGTTAATTGAAACTGAATAAAAGATTTTCGCATTGTCTTAAACCAGTCGAAGTTATAAATCTTTTTTGTTTAAGTAAGTCTTTAGAGTAAAAGTGTTTCATATAATTATAATTTTGAAATATTATAAATGCTTTTATTTTGAAATTAAAAATAAAAGTTAAATAACATTTAATGTTTTCTAAACAATTTATTCTATTAAATATAAAAATGCACATATTTCTTGATTTGATTTTTATTTTTTATTTTCACAAGCAAATAATTCATTTTATGCATACTAAAAAACATAACAAAGATTAATAAAGGTAAAAATAATAAAAAATGTTGACTACAATATTGTAATCCCCAAAAACAAAACATAAATAGACAAAATATGAAAAAAAAAATATTAAGCAAAATATTGTAAAAATAATGCCATCAAAATTGAATTAATTAATAAAGAATAATGCATATATTTAAAAATGAAATGAATATAACGTTGATAATTTTGTAACAGCATAAATAGTTCAATAAAAAAAAAAAAACAATGAAGGAAGAACATACTAAAAAAATGTATGAAGTTATACATATGAGAAATTATTAAAACGACTAAATATATTTAAAGTTTTATGAAATGAGTATTCATATTAAAAGAAAATTAATTAAATAGTAAAAATGAATACTAATTATAGTTAATTGTACATATTTTTTTTATTATAGTTCTTTACCAACCATGGAAGATAATCTTCTGTAAGCTGTTCATGTGATTTTTCCAGGAAACTAAATTTCGTGAAAATTTATTTTTATTAATTTTATTAATTAATTAATTTTTTATTTTTGATTAAAAGATAAACAAGGAGAACATAAAGAATTTTTAGCTTTAGTTAAATTTTAAATTTAATTCAGTTTTAATCACACACTTGCATAAATTATGTCGTCGATTATACATATATGTATTATTTATGTTAAGAAAATTTATTGGAAAAAAAAATTTAATTTAATTATTTTTTACTATTTTCCGCCTGCACATAAATCATATTTTTAATTTCATAGTTAAACATTTTAAAAATTAAAAATTAGAAATACAAATATCAATTTGAGAAACAATAATCTGAATACTTTAATTCTTCCTTAATTTATTTGATTTTATTTTATTTAATTTATTTTTTAATGATTGTCGGGCCCAATTTTTAGTATTTAAAAATTATTCAAATATTATTTTAAACTTATTATTGCAACTTGTAATTTGTTTTCCTAAAAATTAATTCAAATAAACGAAATTAATTTTGAGATCGAGTTCAAGAAAAGTGATTTGTTGTATTAATTTTCTAATTGCAAGTGTTATTAATTCCATCAAAATATTTAAACCAATTTTAAATTGTATACTTTTTTTTATCTATTGACTATTATTATATATTAATGTTAGTTAATTTCATTTTTTTCACTCATTATAAAATGTTTACACTACAAAAAGAAAAATTCGATTTCATGGTTAATACCTACCCTAATTGAACGGGACCCATTGAATGTCCGGTTCTTGCTTCATCTGTTATTAAGGCCCTTGTCATTGATTCAGTTGTGGTATTAAGACCACCCTCTTGCTACAATGTACAAAATGTGTAAAATAGAAAAATTTTTGTTTTTTTTTCGTTTAGATTATTTTATGAATTCAACATTTTGGATGTTTTATAACCTTTTTTTTTGTTTATACAAGACCAATATAGAAAGACCAGATTTATAACAGAAAATTCGATATGATATTATAATATATTCCATATGTATATTATTAATTTGAAATGATGATAATAGGTTAGAACCATCAATTTATAGGAAAAAAGTAGAAGCATGTTAGTTTTTTAAGCATATTAGCTTGATATTTAATTGTTTTTTTTTTGTAAACTTTTAAATTTAAAATTATTTTTTACATTAAATTTTATAATCAAACAAAGCGAATAGTTTTAACACAAAACCAATATTTAAACCCATTTTTTAAATCTGAATTAAATTTTGTAATAATCATTAAACTTAGTCAACGACATTTTGAATGAAGTCAAATTTTAATGGAATATGGAGTCGAAAAAACTAAAAAAAAAAACTTAAAAATACATTAAAACTGACTGAAATATTGGGATATTTTTATATTTATAAAAATAAAATAATATAAATGATATAAAAAAATAACCTGACTTTAAAAATGTTTCCTCAATTTTTATTGAGGTAATAAAATTATATTTTTCTTTTCAAATACTTTATTATTAATATTAATTTAACTTATTATTATCAAAACTTATATAACTTAAATATTATAGATTTGTTTACATAACATTTTATACAAAATAACACCATATTTTATTTTTTTATTTTATTTTAAACCTTCTTTAAAGTTATATATATAATAAATTAGGAGACTAATAAAAAATATTATATATTTTTAGTATTTATGACAAATACTACTGAACCAAATTTAATTAATCATAGAATTTCTAATTAATAAAAAATTTAACAAATGCCAAATGCTTGAAATTTTTTTTAATTGGAATTCATAATAAAAATAAAATACATAATATTCTATAATAAATATTACATTTTAGCTTGTAATTAATTAATATAAAATGAATATTATTTCTAAAAATTTGGTTAAATGGTTGGTTGTTTATTTGGTTAAACATTCATGATTTTATTAAAAAAAAAATAATATTTTTAAAATTTATGATCCATAAACCCAAAATAAAACATGCATAAAAATCATTAAAGACCAACACAAAAAATATGTGCATTTTATATTTATTTAAATAAAAAACGAAACTTAATACAAAATTTTCACTTTAGAGGCTAATGACTTTGTAAAATTTATAGCTTATCCTAATTTTTAATAAATATTTAGAGCTTTGAGAAACAATAAGTCGTAACATTTTTATGATTACATATCAACGAATTAATAAACCAATTTGTAGTCGAATGCAAATATTAATAACGAAATTTATTTTGTTTGCGATATCAATATAATTTTTGGTAGCAAATTTAACTAAAATAACAAAACTTTGAAATTAAAAAATAAGAACAAAAGAAGTAAAATGAATTCAAATAAAAAATATTAAAATCGAATTTAAAATTAATTAAAAACAAACATTAGATAATTTTAATTAAATCGATCATACAGTAAATTGAATAAAATAACACGGTTTTTTCTTACAAGAATGAAGTTAGTATCTTTGATTAATTGAAACACTCTTTCACTTAACTTAAAGGAAAAAAATGTATACTCGAAAAAACTATACTTTTATAAATAAAATATAAAAGAATTAAATTAAATTTTTTAATTTACAAATTTGACTATTTTACAATAATAATACGATTAGTTTAACTTCAAGTTTTTGGAGATTAAACGTTAATGAATCTGAATTAATAAAAAATGGATAAGGTTGGATATTAAATACGAATTACAGATTTATGAATCGATAGAAATTTTTATTGCTTAGTATTAATATCAAATTATGTACTTGGTTATTATAACTGCATTTTATAAGGTAAACAAATTAAATATTGAAATTATGAAACGTTATTTTTTTTGTTGAGTTGTAATAACGAGTTGATTAACGAGGAGTTCATGTACAGGTACAAATTTAAATAAAAAATAATTAAGAAAAATAGCTGTATATTAAAAAATTCAAAAAAAAAAAAAAACAAAAACATAACAGATAACAAAAGAAAAAAAAAGAACAGACTACAATACACACAAAAAGCGATTAGAATTGTATTATTTAGTTTTACGAATAATTTTGTTTTATCATTTGTAAATAATTCAAATACAAAATATCATGTTTTTTTTTAATTTTTTTGTTCAAATGGAATTTTAAGCAAATATTTACCCAAGTTTGAGATTTTGTCCTTGTTGTGCACGAACTCCCTCCTCGCCTAAAAGTTGAACCTGCTCGTCATCGTTTTGATTTTCCGCCATCTGTTGATAGCGTGTATTAAAAGTAAGTGGGGCTGTCTGGCAACACAACCGAAATAAAACGAATAACGAAAAAAAGGATACGGAAACGAAAATGAAAACGGAAACGAATACGAAACGGAAAAACCGAACGAGCGTAAAATCGAAAACGGATGTTGATCAAATTTTTGTAGGTTTATTTTTTTAAACAATTAGTTAAATATTTCATATTTCATTTTTAATTTTTGTGTTTATTTGACATGTTTGTTTTTTGTTTTGGCAACAAAGGTTGTTTATGATAAAACAAAATAAAAAATAAATAAAAATTAAAATTAAATAAGTAAAAGAAATTCTAAAAATCAAATAAATTATAATTTTAAACAATCAAATGTGCATTTAAATAAAATAACAAATAACTTGAATTAATATAAAACAAAACATTAAAATAAACTATTGTTAGTGCATTTGGTTTGTTTTAACCCTTAGTTTTTAATTGTCATTTATTAATTACTAATTAATTCATTTTCGTTTTGACGATAAGTATTAGTTTTCCAAAAATTTTTATTAAATTTGAAAAGTTTTTTTGAGTTTAAGATTTGTTTGGATTTAATTTAATTTTTTGTCTTTTTATATAATTAAAAATATTTTGTTATATTGTTATAAATTATAACATAATAAAGTTTATTTTAATTAAATATTAAACCAGTAAGAATTAAATAAGGTGAAATATCAGGAGATATTTCTGTGTCTCCTCATCTGTGACACTTCTTTCAATCCCGTAAGGGTTTAAGGAAATAACTTTAATAATTTTCTGAATTACTGTAGTTTTTCGTTTAAAATATTTTACACAAATTTTAACTTGACATTCTTAAATAAGGGTTACAACAAATTAGTGACAATATTAACTAAATTTTATAAAAACATATTTAAAATATTTTTTTTTTATAATATAAAATAAAAACAAAGTTCAAAAACATGCATTTTATTTTAGTATTATTATTGAATTAAGTTCAAATATAAATCCAAATATTAATCATCAAAAAAAAATTTTGGAATTAATAGTTAAAGAAGTACATAAATAGATTAAATACAACAAATAAAAGGTACATTAAACTACAACATTAAAATTTATGTGAATTAACTTTTTGAATCAATTTTGTTATGACCGCAATTATTAAATATTTTATAATTTTAAAACATTTTTATTTTAATCGTCAAACAGGTACTTTTAAAATATCTAAAATAAATTATCTTAAAAATTCATTTTTTAATTGCTATTGGAATTAACTTAACTTAATTAACCCTTTTATAAAATTATAAAAAATATTTTATTTTGCTCATACAACAGTTTACTAAAATGAAAATATTTTTGAGATTAGCTAGAAATTTAAAAATTTGAACATATTTTGAAAGAAATTAATATTTTCGGTATAAATTGAAAATTTTTATCAATCTCTTTCAAGAAGCTAATGTTTCTATATTTTATTTTGATAAAAAACATTTTAAAATGTGTTAGTTTTAGATTTTTAATGCACTTTGCTGCATTTATTACATATAATAGCAAATTATACTAAAATTAATTCAAAAAGTTATTTCTTGTATTTAATATAACTAAAACAATAAATATTACTTCTGTATTTTAAGATTACATTTAATAAGAATAATAAATACTACTATTTTGACAACAAATATAATAAGATAAATTAAATTTGTATATTAAATTGATGTTTGATCGAAACACATTAAGTAACATTGGTCGTAATGTTCATTTAAACGTTTATTAGACTTTCTTTTTTAAATATGCAGAAATCACTTTTTTTAATATTAAAAAATATATTTTAATAGAAACAAAAATAAAAAGAAACAATAAATACTTTACAAAATAAATTTGAGAAAAAAAAGAGTAATCTACTTAAATCAAATAAGTTTTAACTTAAACTATATTAACAAAAAAAAAATGAGTGAAGGTGGAGCACTAAAATAGATCTACTTTTTTAACTTTGTATATTTTAATTTTTCATATTCATTTTAAAATGCACATATATTTTGGTATTTTTTTTATTTTTAGAGTTTATAAAAATATTAATATTTATAACAATTAGACTTTTCCTTTTTTACATTGATAAAAAAATTACTTTAGAAACTTTTGATTGGTACAAATTTCTAAATTGTAAAATCTTAAAATATTTATTTAATAAAATAAAATTTTTATCAAAAAAAAATAAAATCATAATTTCAAATAAATTTAAACAAATGAAAATTACAATATGTTGTTTTTACATAAAATTTAAAATTGAAGTTTATGATAGAATAATGGTTTAAAATTTATTTTTACTAAATAAAATTCTTTATTAAAAAAAAAAATTTCAATAATCAAAAAAGTTTAATGGGAAAAATTTAAGAAAACATAAATAAAAAACAATATTAGTTCTACATTTTGGTTAGATTCCATAAAACTGAAATAATTTTTAAGTATTTAAAAGAGAATTACAAGCTACTACACCATTAATTTTTAAAAATAATAAGGAAAAGATAAAAGTTAATTAATGCCAAAAAAATTAAGTTATTATTAAAATTGTTAACTAGAATTATGATAAAATGATAAAATTAGTTAAGATCTTTAAACATTTTCAATGAAAGTAATTAATTTTAGTAATATAAAATAGTTGTTAATATTGTTAATTTCAGTTGTGTTGTCAAGACAGAGATTAGTAATAAATATTATGTTATAAATATGTTAGCTTAAACCGTGGATTTAATTAATAATCACAAATTAGCAAAATGTAATTATTTTACTTAAGCAGATTTAATCGCATTTAATCTGGTAAGATGATTATGTCCTAACAAAACTTTGTAAAAATATAATGATGCATTATAAGAGTTAGAATCATAATTAAGATTTTATAATTTTTTTTAAACTTTTAAAAGGAATCGTATTTTTTTTTTTATTTTAAAATCGTTTTGATGCTTATAAAATATTTTTAATTCAAATTAATTTTAAAAACACAATTCCAATCGCAAGTTTTTTTTTAAATCTTATAATCCCTACTAATTTTATTTTATCTTTTTTTATAACTGTACCCATATAAATTAATTGTTAAATATATATATTTTTTTTTAATTATCTAAAAATTTAAATTATTTTTTCATAAAAAAAGTTAATGGTGATTAGCAAGAGATGAAAAATAACAATGTTAAGCAAAGAAAAAAAAATTATAAACATACCTCATCAAAAAATACTTGAGTCTTACGCAAAATGTGCTTTAATTCAGTTAACTCCAAGAAATTGCGTTTTAAAGCTTCTGCATTTTGATTGACTTCACGCAATTCATTTTCTAGCTTTTCAAAAGTTGCCTAAAATCAAAGTTTTTCTCCTTAAATATTTTTAACATTTTTAAAAAATTATCATTATTCACCTCTAAATCAATCATTTCACGCGGTTGTGGAGCTTCAGGACTTTCACCAATATCAAGCATTGGAATACCATCTTTTTTTATTTCTTTTTCCAAATAACGTAATTTTCTTTCCATTTCATCGCAACGACGAACTTCATTAACAAATTTCCGTTGAAATGCATTAACATCAGGATTTAACTTTAAATTAAAAAATTAAATTTTAAAATTTCTAGTCAAGGTAAATCAAATTTAAAAAATTACATCACGAAATTGTACTAGTCCCAATTCTCCTAGTTCGGAAACACACGCATAAGCAGCTTCACTTTGTAAAAAGAGCTGACATAACGTCATTTCCTCACTACGGAATAACGACCCCATAGCAACGATGTATGTTTTTTATATCGGTGTATACTAATTTCCTTAGCCTTATTGTTTCCTAAAATATCAAAATTAAAAATTAGGTACATCATAATATTTGATTACTAATTTCTAAAATATTAATACAATAAAATATTAATTTAGAAAATTTACATTTTTAAAATATAATCAATATTTATCTTCTAAAAAAGAATATAATCAATTTCAAATATTTTTATGTGTAATAAGATATGTTTGTAACCTTGGAATTTTTTAGGAAGCAATTTCTTAAAGTAAAAACTTTAATTTATATAATTTTGATAAAATAAAAACAGAAATTCTAATTTTAAATTAAATTATAATATAATTAGGTTATTTTCCAAAAAATATAAAATTTATTCTAAAGAAGTAAGTGTTTTATATGGTTTTATTCGAAACATTTAAGAATTGCTGTAGTGGAAAAATCGATTTTTCTTTTGCTCTTGGTAAATTTTATAAATTTTATACTTAATCTAAATTACACCATAAAATACGTAAATAATTTAAAATAAAATATTTAAAAAAAACATTCCATAAAAATTATTTTATATTAACTTATTCAAATTAAAAATTATTTGTTTTTATTTCTTTTAAAATTTTACTTACAATATAACGTGTATACTAAGTTCTAGTTCAAACTGATTACTGACGTATAATTAACTGATTGAGTCATGCGAATAAGAATTTAATCAGTTTATATTGAGTTATGTTGAGGAAATTGGAATACATAAAATTTAAGGAAAATTATTTGCTAAATATATAAAAAATATATACATATGAAATAAAATATGTATAAAAAAAACCTAATATAAACTTATAAATTTTTTTTTGCTTTAATAAAACTTTTTTCAGGTGGAAAATATTGTTATTGACTAGTTAATATTTTATTATTTTATGAAATAGTAAATATCGAAATTATATTTAGAATTTTAAATCTATTTTTCCTTTGCTACTTAACATTTTTATAAATAAAAGTGATAAAATAATAATAAATGAATAAAAATTCTCTAAACATAAATTTATTTGTAAAAAATTGTTATAATAAGTTATCAGCTATTACTTATCATCATATTTTTTTTTTATTATCGAATTATTGAAACTAGGAAAGTTATTTGTCGGTGTACTTTAAATTTAAATCATAATTAGTTACAGATATTTAATAATTTTATTGATAAAGTTGTATGTATGTATATGTACCTATATCTTAATTTGTTTATATTATTAAAATTTTTTTTATTTACTAAACTACTAATAAATCCTTTTAAATTAAGTAATTTTAGTAGCATATTTGTAGCACAATTGTTTTTAATTATTATATTAAAAAAAAACATATATGTATTTAAAAAAACAATTTATGGAATTAAATATTCAACTTTACTTTCAAAACCATTTTATAAAAATAGTTGTCTATGGTAAAAATGTATATTTTATTAAAAGATTATCAAAAATAAAATATAAAAATCAAAGTCAAAATTAGTAGTTTTTTTTTTATAATTTCTAATTCAATATTATAACAAAAGTAAATATTAAGAGTATACATTTCAATATTACAAAACACAAGTAAATATTAAGAGAATAATTTAAAAAGACATGTACAATTTTATGCATAAACAAAATAATTAATTCTAATTCATGATTTTTAGTGCCTAATGAAAAGAATTTAAAAAAATTGAGTTTATTAAAGGCGAAAAACAATTCTGATGTGCCTCCATACGAAGATATACCTAAAGAAGTTTCTACAAATTTTTCCACTTGCAATGCGAAGGTCGTGGAAGAATTTATAACAGATAAAATAAAAAACGAAATTAAGATTCAATTGGAAGATTATTGTAAAAAATTTGCGAAGAAAACCGAATTGAGTCGAATTCAGGAATGTATAAACTCCTTATTTAACGAAGAATGCAAATTAGTACAAAGTGAAATTTCTAATGACAAAGTTTCATACGACGACGAAATAAATAAGGTTTTTGACGACTTATTTGATTTCCCAGGTTAACAATTAGTTTTTTATAAAAAAAAAAAAACTTTTGTATATATGTAATTTTAAAAATAATTTTTAGATAAAGAAGTATCCGACAATGACTGTTGTATGGATCAAATAGATAATAATTTGTCAGAATATTTAAAAATGAAAAAACTTGAAGTACGTATTAATTCTATTGAAAACAAAGTTGATCGAATATTGCAAAAATTGAAAGATGTTAGCCGTCAAGAAAATATTGCTTACGAAAAGTACCGAGATTCTCATAATGAAAAATCTAATTTTATTGAAGCAACTCATCATGGTTTCAATGAAAATAATCGACAATTGACTTATCAAAACATTGATAATATTAACGATTCCGAATTTTTAAGTAGAACCAAGAACAAACATCCAAATGATACTAACTATTGTGAATTTGATGACATTTTTTATGAGAATAGGCAGTTTAATATGAACAATTTAATGTACAAAAAATCTATTCGAAGTTTGCTTTTAAATGAAAGACCTTTTAATTCACATTTAGTTAGTAATCCTCCTTTGTCTAAAGAAAAACAAAATGAGGTAGAAAAGCCAGTGTTTGTAAATACTTAATATTTTTCCTACTTTTTAATTTTGTTTAATTAAAAAAAATAATAATTAATAAAATTGTAACTAAATATTTTAATTTTTATCATCAAATAAATTAATGTATGTATTTAATTTTTTTTATCGAAATTGTCATTTTCCTAGAAATTAATTACTATTACTTTTTTAATATGAGTGTGTGGTCGAATCGCTATAGTGTGTATAAATGTACGATATTTTATGGTATTTTTAAAGGATTTAAAAACTTAAATTAAATTCACTAATAATTGTAAAATCATTCTTTTACTTACCTTTTTTTTATAATTTATTTTTTGACTCCCTCAAATAATCCAACAATTACAAAGCAAAAGAACACTTGGAGTTTAGGGTTTTGACTTTTGAGTTTTGACCACTTTGACATAAAAGTAACAAATATTTTAATTTTTTGTGAAGTATGTTATATCAAAGCAAATTTGCTTTTGACGTGTCACTTAAGTTAAAGTAAGGGTTCAGAAAGAATTAACTGGTATAAATAAAATAATTTTATGAATAAAAATACTTTAAATAAAATGAAAGATATTTTAGAAAGAAGCTTTTAGATTGATAAAAATATTGTTATAATTCTTTTTTTTTAGGATTTGTAAATATTGTTTTAAATAATAGTTTTATCTGGTTTTATGTATATTATGATAATTTCCGGTGTTAGGTTTTCTTATGTGCAATAAATTTGTACAATAGGGGGTACTAAGTTTCCTTAGTGGATTTTGTGAAAATAAGAACTGCCTTTGTTTGAATCTATGACACATGACATTGACAGCCGTAGTAGCCGGTCCGGTATTAATTACATTTTTTGGCTTTATTTGAATTTATTTGACATAATAAAAATGCTCAAATATTAATTTGCTTTTAATACCAAAAAATTGAATTAAAACAAATAATTTATTTTTCTTAATTTTGACGAATATAAATGGATGATCAAAATAGTAATAGTCCAACTGATTTATTGGAAGCTCCTCCTGAATATTCTTCAATTGATGAGAAACTAAGAGAAGTGGAAAAAACATGCTATTGGTAATAAATGTTTTAAATAATTTATTTAAATTTATTAAAGTTTAATAAATAATAATCAGAAACATATTTTAGTGGAAAGGATCGAAATTTAAACATTGTAGAGCTACTTTGTGCAAACTGTAATAGATGGTTTCATGAATCTTGTATAGCAGTTCAGTTAGGAAGATTGATACCATTTATTACTAATTATGTATTTTTATGTAAAAATTGTTCACCTAGTGGTTTGGAAAATTTCCGAAAAAGTCAAGCCACTATTCCACAAATGTGTATAACAGCAATTGCAAACATGCAGCAAGCTGCTGTAAAACAAGGAGTTATTAAAACAATTTTTAGTAAAGATAAAGAAATTATACCATATATAGAGCAGTATTGGGAAGCAATGACAACTATGCCTAGAAGAATTACACAATCCTGGTAATGAAGAATAATACAAAAAATTATAAATATTAATACAAAGATTTATTATTTAAGGTATGCAACGGTGCAAAGAGCATTGGTTAAAGATATTAATACAGTGTTTACATATGAAGAAACGATCAATGATTCAAAATACGGTCTATGTGTTTCAGAATTAAGTCAGATTAAACCGAATTACGATTTGATGATGAAAGTTGGAACATTAAAAATTACTGATGATGGATATGCTCAAGGTAATGAATTAATTTTAAAATTTTTAATTTCTAAATAATATTTTTGATTTCAAATATTTGCTGAAATTAATTTTTTTTTAAGATTAATATTTTTTCTAAAAATGTTCGTTTATAAAAAAATTTAATTACGCAAAAATTATTTGAATATTTTTTGTATATAATAACCGATAGTTAACAGCTGTTTAGGTTTGCTGAATACTGAAAACAAAAGTTTTTTGTTGTTTGTTTTTTTCTTATGATTTTTAATTATAAAAACATATGATAAATGATTTTTTGCAAAGTTAAAAAAATTTTGCGAATCAATTTAGGCAGCGAAATTTTTTTTTTTTTTTATTTTCATGTTAATTATTTAATTTTAATTTTTACAATTAAAACTAAATTTAGTTTTGTAACTTAATTCTTAATTATAATAAAAATAATATACAAATAATAAAAAAGGAAATAATTTCTTTCTTTTTAATTGGGGTCAAGATCATTAAATTAATTTTTTTTGTGTATTTAATTTTGAATGTTTTATTAAAATGATACGAATTTAAATTACAAAATACGAAATTAGGAAAAAATATAATTGTTTTTATTTAAATATAAAATATATTCTAATAATTTATTAGATTTATTTACTGTATTCATAAGTTTATAGAATATAATTAAAAAGAAATAACGTCACTTAAATAATAAATAATGGAAAGTAGTTCAAAAAACAATGAACAAGATTCTGTAAGCACCGGTATGTTTTAGCTTAGATAAAATTAATTTAAAAAGTTGATAATTCAAATATTAAAATTAAAAAATTTACTTAATATATGGTTATGTTTATTTTAGCTTCTCTTTCCAAAAACAACCGACAATATAAAAGGAAATACCCTAATTCTGAAACAGGGCCAACAGGTAAAAAAGGCCGACCAGCCGCTGATACAATAACAACTGTTAAATTACCTCCGCATGGTTATCCTCTTGAACATCCCTTTAATAAAGATGGTTATAGGTATATATTAGCAGAACCAGATCCACATGCGCCCTTTCGACAAGAATTTGATGAGAGTTCTGATTGGGCGGGTAAACCAATTCCTGGTTGGTTATATAGAACATTAGTTCCTAACTCAGTTCTATTAGCTCTTCACGATAGAGCTCCGCAATTAAAAATTTCTGAAGATCGTTTAGCTGTAACAGGCGAAAAAGGATACTGTATGGTCCGGTCTAGTCATTGTAAGTTTGGTTTTATTATATTATTTTCTACTTTGAAAATATGAATTATCATTTAAAAACTAGTTGTGTGTCGAGGAATATGGTATTTTGAAGCAACAATTGAAGAGATGCCTGAAGGCTCGGCAACAAGAATTGGATGGGGTCAGGAATATGGAAATTTACAAGCTCCATTAGGTTATGATAAATTTGGATACTCATGGCGATCACGTAAAGGAACAATATTTCATGAAAGTCGTGGGAAACATTATAGTGAGGGCTATAGTGAAGGAGATACTTTAGGGTTTTTGATAGATTTGCCAGAAGAAAGTATTGTTAATTGTTTGCCTGTAACTTTCAAAGACAGAGTAAGTTAAAAATTTATTTGTTTGTATATTTTTTATGAAACCATTTTTTTTTTCATTTTAGCCCTTGGTAAAATTCAAAAGTCATTTATATTACGAAGATAAAGATAAGGTGCAAGAAACATTGAAAGCTCTTAAAGTTCTACCAAAAAGTAAAATAATGTTTTTTAAAAATGGTGCTTGTAATGGGGTGGCATTTTCAGATATATATTCAGGTTCTTATTATCCAACTGTATCTATTCATAAGAATGCAACGGTTAGTGTCAACTTCGGACCAAATTTTAAATACCCAAAAACTTTGAAAAATTTTAATTGTTACGGAGTAAGTTTGAAATATTTAATTTATATTAAAATTATATAATTTTCTAATTGTAATAATTATAATTTTAGTTAAATGATAGAGTTGAGGAACTAATTTGTGAACAAACGGTATCTGATATACTATTTTTAACAGAAAATGATGGACGATTGCGTTTAGATACTTTCAATATTTAAAAATAATTTACGTAAAATTTAACTATGCATTTATATTAAATATTTAAGTATTTGTTTAACAAATAATTTTAAATTAAGCATTCATAATTTTGTATGCGGAAGATAATAAATCATTCTCTTTCTTTTAATACGATTTTTGTTAATTTTAATTCTAAAATGTTTTTCTTTAACTAAGTTTAAAATAATTTTAATTTCTAATATGTACAGGGTACTTATAGTCATTAAATTATTTTATATTATTTTTTAATGATGCAATGAAAATATTTTTTATTTTTCCCTAAAAACTTTATTTAAAACATTTTACAATTTGAAAAAAAGGAATTGTATAACACCAATGATATTAAGTTATTCTTAAAACACTTAAAATTTTAAAAACTGTACACAAAAATTGATATTTATAAAAAATATATATCTATGAATGAAATTTATATTTATTAAAGGCACTTAAAGAAGGCAAGTATTCAAGTTGATTTAAATTAGAAATATTTCTAACTTGTCGATTTTCATAATGCTTATGATTAATAGCAGATATAGAACGTAAATTTTTTGGTTGAACATTAGTTGTTGATGGTAATCCATTGGAATGTATTGTACTCAATGATGGTAATATAACTTGATTCTTTTGATTTCTACTACCAGCATTACGTATGATATTGTATCTTGGTTGATATTGATGTGACTGACTAAAAATGGGTATAGTTTTTGTGTTAGATTTTTTTATTAAGTTATATACAGGTGCTATGCGAGAATAAGTAGCCGAATGAGGAGAAATTTTCTTTTCTATTGTAACAATAGCGTTTGGATATTTATCAAGTAAGTATTTTGCAGATTGACTTGGAAATAATTGAGGTTGTGGATAATGGCGTTGAATGATTTTCACAGGTATTGTTTGTTGCTGTAAATTTTGTGTTGTAGGAAAAGAATAATTATTTTGAAAAACTGATGTGCGCTTATTAATTCTTGGAACTGAACTTATTCGTAAATCTTTTTCAAAATTTTTACTTAATGTCTTAACATTTGAATATGTAGAATTAACTGGAAAATTTACAGATTTTGCAGATTGTTTTTCATTACGTCGATTCTCAATTTGATTTTTTGATATGGATACTAAGTTTCTCAATGGAATTTTACTCGATTTTAATGTACTTGTTGTAGAATTTTCTATTAAGGTTTCATCATCACTTTCTATTTCACTATCTTGTGTTTTTTGACTAGCATATGTTTTTTGCGTTTCTTTTATTTCTTTGGTTTTAACTTTATTGTTAGTGTTAGAAAAAAATCTTCTCCACTCAAGGATTTCTCGACATAGGTCTTTGTCTTCATTAGGCAAATGATTATCATCTTCACTGTTAAAATAACTCTCTATTCGTTCCCATTCTTGCTGATTTTGTTTTATTGCATCTTCTGCCCAAGGAATTGAACCTAAAAATTAAAATATTGATATTTAAGTTACTTTTTTTTAAATTTAGGAAATTACGATGGAAACTAATTTTTTTATAATTCTTTATCAACTTCTATTTAATACAATTTAATTTTTTTTTTTACAGTATAACTCGTTTTATTTTAATTTAAAAACTGCAGGCGACAATATTTATTGATTTGTTCTTAAAAAATTATTTTTTTCTTTTGTTGATAAGGATATTGTGGAACTACAAGGAATTAATTATTGATGGAACTTAAAATTAATTCAAATATAATTAGTATAATATATGTATTTAGTAACTACCTGCACTGCTTCTATCAAAACTACGAACTTCTTGATAATCATAATCAATATCGTCACCTTCATCTTCTGTTGATGGCGAAGAAAACTTATTTTCAAAATATTTATGAGTTAGCATTTATTTATTTTTAATTATTTATTTTAATCCATTTATTTATTTTTAAATAATTATTTTTACAATTTTATAAGTCGGAATAAAAAATAATTATTTACAAAGGATTTGTATGTACTTATGCAGTCAATGTCAAATTTATCTACTTATTATATCCTTCTTTATCCTTTTTTGTAAAGTATTTCCAGCGAATTGAATTTGCAGTGTGAAAACACCCAGCACCCTGTAACTTTAAGGTTTGTGTTCTTGATAAAAGTTAATTTGACATTTAAGTGTCAATTAAACCAAAACATAAAAAAAATAAAAACAAAAAAATGTACGATAAAAATTTATAACCTCAGAATTGGGCAATATATTCCGGAAAGGAATAAATGTTGATTTGTTATTTTTAATTAATTTGGAATAGTTCTATAATTTATAAGCATTAAAATTAAAAATATGTCTAATGTAATGGAACATATGTGCGAAACACCTAATTGTGAAAAAACAGCAACTTTACAATGTCCTACATGTTTAAAAATTGGTATATTAGGATCTTATTTTTGTTCTCAAGACTGTTTTAAAGGCTATTGGAAAACTCATAAAGCTTTGCATGGTATTGCTCAAGGTGAAGGAAAACCAAAAAATGATAATAATACTACTAACGGGGGCTATAATCCATGGCCATTTTTTACTTATACTGGAAAATTACGACCATTTCCAATGACACCAAAACGTGAAGTGCCTGCCAATATTGGGCGACCAGATTATGCAGATCATCCAAAAGGTAAATCAGCTTGTGAAGAAGCTTTACGTGGAAATACCAACATTAAAGTTCTGGATGATGAAGAAATTGAAGCAATGAAAGTTGTAAGTAAATTAGCAAGAGAATGCTTAGATGCCGGAGCTGCTGCTGTAGAAATTGGTACAACAACTGATGAAATTGATCGAATTGTACATGAAGCTGCTATTGAACGTGAATGTTATCCTTCACCACTAAATTATTATGAGTTTCCAAAATCATGTTGTACATCGGTGAATGAAGTAATTTGCCATGGTATTCCAGATCAAAGACCATTAGAAGATGGTGATATTTGTAATATAGATGTTACTGTGTATCATAATGGCTTTCATGGTGATTTAAATGAAACTTTTTTTGTCGGAAATGTTTCGGAAAAACATAAAAATCTTGTTAAAGTTACATATGAGTCTTTAAGTAAAGCAATTGAAATTGTTAGGTAATTTTAACATACAAACCGGAGATTTTTATAAATATTTATATTACGTTTTATATTTAAGACCAGGAGTGAAGTATAGAGAAATAGGTAATGTTATTCAAAAACATGTTCAACCGCATGGATATAGTGTTGTAAAAAGTTATTGCGGTCATGGAATACATAGATTATTCCATACAGCTCCAAATGTGCCACATTATGCAAGTAGGTTTAACTAATAAATAATTATGTTTAATATGTAAATATAAATATATTTTATAGAAAATTCAGCTGTTGGAGTTATGAAATCTGGCCACTGCTTTACAATAGAACCAATGATATCGGAAGGTACTTGGAGAAATGAGTCTTGGCCTGATGATTGGACTGCCGTAACGAAAGATGGAAAATGGTCAGCACAATTCGAACAAACTTTGCTAGTTACTGACAATGGCTGTGAAATTTTAACTAAACGAAGGAATAATAATGGGCAACCACATTTTATGGATAAAATGTAATTGCTCTAAATCTTTTTGTTGTAGGCTGAATTTTCAGTTGTAGTTAAAAGTGGATTACAAAATTTTTAAGAATTAACAGTCTTTAAATTTTTAGACAACTTAACAGTTGCGAAATTTTAAATTTTTATTTTATACCTTTTATTGATGTAAATTTGCTAAAAATAAGCCAAAACAATATCTGTTTTAAAAAAAACTAACTAACTTTGTTGAAAATTAATTTGAAATTGTAAATTATAAATACATATACACATGTATGTATATAATCTTTTTTTTTGCCCTAAGAGTTCTTAAATACAAGAAGATATATAAACAATTTTATTCTTTTGAATAGTTATAAAGAAGTTTTTAATATTTATTAGCCAAACTCTTCTTGAAATTTTTTTTTACTAGCAAGACAGTGATTCAATTACCTCTTTGCGCAAAGAAAAGGGAAATGATAAAACTGAGTGTAATACACACTCGTGTATTGATTTGATCAGAACCGAAAAATGATTGGGTTGAACTATGTATTTCCGTTTTAAATGGGTGTGTTTCATGATAAGTCAAGAACAAAAGAAGCAATAATTATGAAATTTTCACAAATTCATTTTCCAAGAGTTGTCTTTGGTCGTGCTCCCATATATGTACTTCTATTTTTTATGGTATTACTTTATATTTAATAAAGCGCGGTGTTTAAGTGAACAATATTGTTATATGTTACTTAGCCTTTTCTGTAACGAAATGTTTCAGACAATTTTTTATATGTATATGCTTAGTAAAAAAAGACCATTTTGAAAAAGGCTTTTCAAAATTATTTTGCATTTGAAAAAAATTTAAAAAGTAATTTTTTGAAAAATAAATTATTTATTAATTTAAAAATTATTTAATCCTACAACAGTTTTTTAAGTTCCTATTAAGAATCCTTTTTAAAATCAATCTTATCGTTTTCTTTATTTTCAATAGATTTAATACGTTTATCATTTGGTTTGTTAATTTTTGTTGTTGTTTTTTCTTCTGATCTTTTTTGAAGCGAGGTTTTCTAGAAAAAAAAATAATGTTTTCAGAAATTTTTTGATATATTAATTTTAAATTATTTTTATATTACTTGATCTCCATTGATATCATCATCGGGTACAAAAATTCTTAAAGGGGTTGAACCCAGTTGCTGTTGCAATAATCTCTGATGCTCTTCATATGCTGAAGTAGCTGGAGAAGTTACAGGTGCATCCTGTTCTAATAATTGCTGTTGTAGTTGTTTCTGAATTTCTATGTTAGTTTGCTCTAATATTCTTTGGTTTTCACGCTGTCTTTCTGATAACTCTAAATATTCTTCATAAGAAGCTGGATTATTATTTTCGTTACTATTTCCATTAAAGTAATTTGATACAACAAAGCCTCCATTTGCTTGATTGGCAGCGCTTTGGAAATGATGCGGATTTTGTTGAATTAAGGCTGCAAATGCAGGTGCATTTTGTGATGAAATATCAATTAGAGATGATGGGTCAAAAGTTGGACGTATTACATTAGTGAAATCTTTAGCAGATTGTATTATTTGGCCATCACTTGCTACTTCTTGAGTTAAATCAGCGTTTGCATAAGACGATATTGGGCTCGGCTGAAATAACTGTTGGTGTTTTTGTTTTTGATATTGTTGATATAAATTTCTAGATTGTGTTACTAAATATGTTGGATCATAAACTGCCATGGGTGCTGTTTGCTGAAGTTGAATAAATTGCTGGAAATTAGGATGATTAGTTAGAGATATTGCATATGAATCTGCAGGAACAGTTTCAACAGATGGTGTATTTGTAAATTGAATTATTGATTGCTTTTGATGAGGTAAATAATTATTTTGAACATCAAGAGGTAACGGTTGTCCATTACTTGGTGTATTAAATGGTTCTGTAGCTGGACGAATTTTTTTTGTGGGTAAAGATGGATCAGGATCAGGAGCAAAATATTTTTGTTTTCCAGACAAAGGATCAATTAAAGTTTGATCATTTGTTTGATGTTGATCAAATTCAGTTACTTGATATTGATGAAATAGTGGTGAACTTGAAACTGGAGGTAAAGTATAAAACTGCTGATTATCATGTTGTTGTATGTTATTGCTTATATCATGTTGAACAAGATTTTCATGTATATTTAAATTAGGAGATGGAACAGTATGTATTGGTACATAATGATTATGCCCAAAATTAATAGAATTTTTAATCTAAAAATTAAAAGTTTTAATAAGAAATAAAGTTCAAGTTATTAATAGTTAAATAAGACTTACAGGTAATTTTTGTATTTCAGGACTTGTACTAAATGATGGCTTTTCATAAATATATGGTTTCTCTGAAACAGCGGCAAGCAAAGGTTTTGGATTTGCACTTGTTAATTTTATTTTTAACATATTAAGTGGGGATTTTCGTACAAGTTTTGCAAAAATTGGATTTGAACCTTTTGTTAAATAATGATGATGATGATGATGTGGTTGCATATAATGAGATAATTTTAAGGGTCGCATTAACGGACGATGAATAGCTATTGGAGATGAAGCAAGTGATGTTTGATGATACGGAGCGCGTTTTACCATTAGCGGTACTCTTTTATCGCTTCTGATTTGTATCACAAGTGCTTTTTGTTTTGGCGAAGATGCTGAAGATGCTATTTGTCCTGATGTTATTTTACCATGAGTTTTAGGGTGGAAATTAACTTGCTTTGATTTTGGTGGCCAATTGTGAAAAACTAAAGGTTTCCGAGAGGTTGGAATTTCTGATGTTGTTAAAGCTATCAATATTGTGAACATCAAGTATTTATATAACTAAAAAATATAAAAAAATAATATAAATATTACTGAAAACTATTTTAAATAAAGAACCATGAATGATTTCATATTATCATTTTATATTAAAATATAACTTAATATATATAGGTAGCTTCTAAATTTTGAAAATTCAAAAATTAGACAGAGTTTGAAATTTCCTTTGAAATAAATAAAAATTATTCGTAGATTCTATATTTTTAATTCTTATCGTGTTTTGTGATATTTAAAAATATCTATATATGTACATAATGCCTATTAATTTGATTAGATATTTTTTTTTCTATAAAATAAGATCCATAAGTGTAATAATAATATTGTTAGTATTATTTATTATATTATATTAATGATTATATTATAAATAAAAAAATCATTTCCTTATTGAACTAATTTTAATTTTTAACGCATTTAGAAAGTTACTAATATCCAGTTTATAAATGAAAAAAAAAGTTGTGTTAAAGAAATGTAACAAAAATCCCGTTCTTTGTGTGTATAATAAATATTATCTACTACTATGCTAATCTATGAAAATACGGAAATAAAAATTTGCACATAGATGAACAAGTAAGACATCATTTTTTAAAGAAGGTAAAGAAAAAAAAATAAGTTAAGGCACAAAAGGTATTACGAAATATTCTTCTATTAATCTAAAAAAAATTTAATTTTGCTATGATCTTCAAAATATGATACGTAACTTTGATTACGCATTTTAATATCTGCTCAATTAAAATAAATTATTTTCTCTTTAAACAAGAATTTTAAGTATTAAAATTTATTTTAATTTTTTGTACTACAAGTTAATGATTGATCGTTATATGTAATCTAAAATAAATACCAACTTGTTTATTTAGTAAAAATTTTTAATAAAAATATGAAAATTTTTATATTAATAAGAACTAATATTTCTTATTTCATCGCGAAAAATTTAGAAACTAACGACGCGGTGAAAATATGTTTTGTTATGTAAAATGGAGAACAATTACTAAAAACTATAACAATTACTAATTAAGTTATATATAATTGTAGTCTTGAAGAAAAGGTAACAAATGAGTGATAAGGCTTCAATTCAATTAAATATTCTTCTGAATATATTTTGAAAAATTCGAAAGAACTTTTCGATTTTAATAATGTGTTATAAATCAATATCAAATATCTATAGGGGCATTGGTGGTGTAATGGGTAAACATGTGACGAGGCGATTCTGCGAGCCTTCCGTTTAGGTCATACAATATTTAAATAAAACAGATATTGAAAAACAATTTTTCTTTACAAATCTTGTGACCAAAAATTATTTAAAATAAAAAAATGTAAATGTAAAAAAAATTATTAGTATAATTATAAATAAATGGAAAGTATTTAATTTAGGCAAAGAACTATTATAAATAATATCAGGCAATATTCCCTATTTTCCTGATACTAATAATAACTAAATAAATATAAAATTTCGGATTTATTTTAAAAAATAAAAATTATTACTTTGCACTATAGTAAAAAATATGTCAAAAAGTATAGACATATATATATATATATATAATATGTAAGTTATTCAATTATTACGATTTTTCTCTTAAAATATAACTGATATTAAGTTTTACCTGTACATATTCTTTTGAAAAACAATTTCAATTTCAATAAATAATTGTAATAATAGTTTTTGGCATGAATGTGTTGAATATGTTTCCAATTAAAATTGTGCAGAAACATTTTTCGTAACCAAACTTTAGAGCAAATGACTAAAGTTTACATTAAGTTCTCTAAATTGTAGTCAAACCTCTTTTTTGAAATTTCTTAAACTCATTGTACTAAATTTTTCTATTAAATTAATTTTTTGCCCCTGTTGGTATGCAATTTTTAAATTTTATGAAAAATGTAATTGACAATTTTAACGGTTCTTTTTATAGTATTCATTTTTTTTATATTTATATAATTTAAATGATAAGTTTAACTGATTAGTAAAGTTGGTAAGCCTTTTTAAAAGATAGGTACATTTTTCAATAAAAGTAAAGGTCTTTTAGAAAAATAGTTGATTATATAAAAAATTGAAAATGTATAAGAAATTACTAAATACTCAATTTTCATTCAATGGTTATTTTTAAATTTTATAAAAATTTTGTTTTGTATAAATTATATTAGGTAGGAAATAAGAAATATGTTAGATTTACATTTTGGATAATATCAACTTTAGCAAATAAAACTGATAGATACGTGTAAATTTAAATTGTTTGATTAAATATTATTTGTTATTTATTTATATATATAGTAATTGTTGTTAGGTTACATTTAACAGGAGTCTAGTTGCGATTATACTGTCCGGACTGTGCATTAAGTCGTTTAAATTAAAAAGCACTTAATTCGATAAGTAATTCTTTCAAAATAATTTCTAAATTCTTTGATTTAAAAAACAAACTATTTAATAGGAACTAAATAAATATTATAATTGGTATACTTAATTTATGAATTTAAAGGAATGAAAAGCAATAAAGAGTTTTCGGCAATTTGTTTCAGCTCAGCTTTTTTAACAATATATTATATATCATAATTTTTTTTGATTGATAATTTTAAACAGTGTTCTTAAACAGTGTTTCAGTGTTTAAACAGAGTTTATAATATCTAACCGGAATTTGTTAATCATATTTTTTTGGTATCTCTAAATTTTCAAAATTTTTTATTTAAAATTCGTGCACCTAAGATACGATGTAAAGCATATGCAAAAAATTATAAATCATATTTTTTTAATGTACAATAGGTACCCGTAGCTATTTAAAAAATATTTACACGTATACAAATAACTCATAAATTTTTTTTTCAAAATTTATAAACAGACTCTCCAAAATTAAATTACAAAATTGAAAATTGCTTTCTTTTTACAAAATAAAATGTTTAAAAATTTTAAAATTTAATAAATATATATGGATGTGTATATAGTACCCGAACTTAAATTGCTTCTGAATTTAAATAAACTCCACCTCAAATAATTATATTTATTCTATTATCTTTTCTTAACAATTTGTTAATATTTAAAATGTACGGGTAAAATTAAATAGTAAAAAAATATGGTTATAATTATATATATATATAATTACATATAAGTACTTACGTTTTAGTTAAGGAAAAGTGTTATTTTTTTTTTTGAAATTTGACATTTTACATAAATATAGAAATAAAATGAAAAATTTTAAATTTCAAATAAAACACATACATATATATATATATATATACAAATGGGTATATAAGTGTATTAAATACATAATGTAAATTGTGTAACAAAATAATTAAATGTATGTTGGAATAAAGTTTAAATCGTTTAAACTCTTGAATTATTTAATTAGTCTAAGAAACTAAGATTAAATTTTTAAATTAGTCATTGTCTCTAGCCTTTGGTCTAATTTGGGTCGATCCCGGTACTCTTTAGCAAAGCTGATATGGTTGAATTAAACAATGGTATTTTGCAATATTAAATACATACTATTGCTAATATTCAGCTAACGTAAATAACGATGCATACAATTTCTAAGGGATCTAATAAAGTACCACAAGTACGGTTCTTTTAAATAAGAATACTTCATTCATCTTCATTTACTCTGTGTTGTTGTACTGGAGTAATCTAGTGCACAAAACGATATCAAAAATTTTACGTTTTAACTTTATATGAGGTTATTAACCTTAAATCAGGTGAAAGAGCAGACACATATAATACAGTACTTTGCTATTTCAGAAATAAGTACAGGTGGTGAAATATAAATTTTCTATAGGGTTTAACACAATTTATTCATTAAATTTCCTAAATTTAAAATTAATTTTTCAATATAGGTTTCGGACAGATGGACAAATTGAGTAACACTTCGATATTAATTTTTCATTATTTTCTTTTTATTTTTTTTCCTAAAAAGAATTTATGTCCATGACAAAAATTTTAATCAGGTTTGCTCATAATTTGATTATCATTAATTCAATTCGTATAGACTACTTTAAGGTATGTATATTAGATCTGCATACACTTGTTAAGGTATAAAATTATTATATATATATATATATATATATAAGTTTATTTTAAATACTTCACATTCCTACAAAAATCTCTATTATGTTTTTATTTTTATTATTTACCTTTTGTAACTAATTATTTTGTATATATATATTAATCATATAATATATGCACCTAAACCATTTTATATATATAATATATATGTATATAATAATATTAAATAGCATTAGTCTTGAAAATGAAACCATTATTTATCCAAAAATGAACAAGATGATTTTAAACAAGTTTAACAATAATAATAAAAAAAGTGTTACTGCCGGTTAGGCATAAGTTTGAATACAAAATTAGAAATACAATAAAATTGTAATTGTAATAATTTTTTAATTTATTTAAGTACGAATTTTTTTTTAAAATGTCAATATATATAAGTTCAACATATATTAATGTACATATATATATATATATTAATATATATAAAATTATTAAAATGGCATATTGCTTAAGTCAAGTGAAATGAGACATAACTTCATGTAGTTTTCTTTTACACGATAAGTGTATACAGAGTTATATCGTGTAATTTTATTAAGTAATTATATAACTAACTATACATATACTATTTTAATATATCTGTTGTTGTATATATGAACCTATAAGTTTAATTATATATTATGAGTACCTATTTTGTTTTTAATTCTAAATGTTTAATCACGTTTAACAAATTTAAACTGAAGAAAGTTACATACTAGCACGCTTTATTATATTTTGATTGTTTTTTTTTTTTTGTTTAATATTTTACATTAAATGTAAATGTACATACATATAATTTACATATGTAAATATGTAATCAAAATCTAAATCTACCATAAAATTTGATTACCATTTCTTTCTTTTTCGTAAATTTTTTTATATCCGGTTCTCTTTCAATACCATAATGTGCAACTTAATTAGAAAGTAATATAATGAATATTAAAATAATTTAAATTTTTATAATTTTGTTAATTATTAATTTTTTTCAATTTTTTCAAGTGTAATTTGTCAAGTAATCATAATACTGTACTGTGTACTTGTATAACTAACTGTATAAACAAACGAAAGCATTAATCTTAAGTTTTAATTAACATTTTGTAGTTAAAAAAAACGGATTTAATTATGTGTATTAAAACTGTGATAAATAAAACCTAATATATGTGATATATAAAGACTATACATATTAAACTTAATATTTTATATCTAATGGTAATTGGTAATTTATTAAATTATGATGTCATCATTATACCCGTATGACTATATAGTCCAAGGGTATAATAAATTTGCCATTACGTTTGTGACGCAGAGAAGGAGGGAGGGTAGATATAGACTCAAGTGTATGGATCGGATCAGAATCGAAAAATAAATCGATTTAACTATGTATGTCCGTCCGTCCGTCAGTCCGTCCGTCATCACGATAACTCAAAAAGTAAAGGAGCTAGGATTATGAAATTTTCACAAATTCGTTTTTATGCAAAAAACGGAATCGAGTTTTTCGAGAAATTCAGCCATTTTGGTCCACGGGTTCGAGTACCTGCCATACAACTTCTAATTTTATATGAGCATTACTCTATACCTATGGAAGCTGTGTGTCTGAAATTTTGCCAAAATTAGTTTAGTGTAATGGCCGAAGTTACTGCAAAATTTGGTTGGTCTACTGCAAAGGGTTCGAGCTTTACACTACACCTGATGAAGCTGGGTGTCTGAAATTTTGCTAAAAATAGTTTAGTGTAATGGCCAAAGTTACTGCAAAATTTGGTTGGTCTACTGCAAAGGGTTCGAGTAGCTGCCATACAACTTCTTCTTTTATATGAGCATTACTCTACACCTAATAAAGCTGAATGTTTGAAATTTTGCCAAAAGTAATTAACCGGATGATATAATGTATATGTTACGGTCATACGGGTATCCCACAGTCTACTCTAGTTGACACAGTCTACTCTACTACACTCTTCCTCGTTTTTTTTTGATTACATTTTATCAATATTTATGAAACTTAAAACAGATGTTTTCCCACAAGATGATGATGCATCGTTAGATTAATGTTTGATTTATACTCATTTGAACAACTCTTTGTTAAATGGTCTATTCTATATAGTGAAAATTTTTTTTTCCAAAGTTCTTTTATATAATATGCCTCAAAATAAGATATGTAATCTTTGTAATAAAGGAAATATTTAAGAGGAAATGCAAGCAATATACAGATTGAATTTTTATACTTTTAGGAGATATATTAACATTACTGATTTAGTAATTCTTCGAAGAGCTAAAGAATGAGCTGTAACAATATCCCCTTATTGTTCCCTTGTTGGATCGATTTTAGAATACCATAGCATAAATTGGGATCCAGCGTTTCAAGTTCAACAACGTGCATGGTTAACGTATTAAACCTTTGCCTTGAAAATGTATGATTTTCGCCTCAACATTTGGCGTGGTAAGTGTTAGATTTTTGTCGAGCATTACTATCTGCAATTTGCACGTTTAATATATAGGATGGTCTTGGCATTTCATTCAAAGTGTCGGACATTCTGCCCCCAGTTACCGAACATCGGTCGCATGTCTTTAAATACATTTTATGGGCATTTCACAAGCAAAATTTTTGAAATTGTTTTATGGGATTAGAACTAACTACATTTGCTTTCAAAAACTTCTTGATACTTAAAAAGTAATTCAGCAAATAAATTTATTATTATAATTAATAAAAAGTTTGAATCAATTATTACGACATTGCCTATATTAATGTGTTTTTCTATTGTAAATGTTTTTATAGTTAATTACATTGCATACTATTTCAAAAAAAAAAACCGTATCAAACTTCCAATATCAGATTTTGAATAAAACGTATGTACACGTAAATATGACATTGTCTCTACCGATTGTTAATTGACTGTTTCTTATTGTTAATTCTCTAAAATTGCAATTATGCAAGTTGACTGAATGTGGTACATGCACGCCAGATTATAGTTTAATTTTAAATTATCTAGATTATATTAGACAGAATTTGTTGATTACAGATTTTAAATAGATCAAAAAATTACTAAAGCTTAAAAACTGTAGCCCAAAGACCAGGTTAAATTTTTTTGTGGAATTGATGCATATTTTTAAAACGTAAAGGAATTTAATTTTTTAACTCTATTTTTAATAAATTCAAGACTTATTCAAAATTCCTAAAATACCTATAGTTTGTAATATAATTTGTAAATGAAAGTTTAATAAAATGTGAATGTATAGCTGTACCAGAAAAGGTGTTCTCAGATTTCTGAAGATTTCTGAAATGTTCTTAAAAATATCTAATGACGTTTAAATAAAACTTATCCATTAAAATAAAAAGATTATTTTAAAAAAATATAAGATAAATCAAATTCTGCAAATATATGATAAGATAAACGCATTTTAACGTTTGGAAGTTAAGTTTTAAAATTGACATCGGTTACCATTTAAGGAAGGAACTTTAACGGTGTTTTAAAAGAAATTTAAATGCTAGAAGTGTTATGGTGTGACCTGTGGGGATAATTTTGTAAACCTTCAACTCAACAATTGAGAATTGCAATTTATTTTGGTAAAAAAGGCAAAGCTTATACAAATTTCGTACAAACAAGTTAAGAATATTTTTTTTACAAAATAGTTCAGATAATTCAGATTTTAGCATATTGCTACAATAGCCATTCTACACAAGTCCTGGTTTACATTTTATTCGTTTGATATTATGGAAACGATCGCATATCACCTGATTTTAACTCTACTGAAAATCGTTTCTTAAAATATATATAAATATAATTGCCAATTTCATCTGTTATAAATGAATGAAATTCTTTTAATTTAAACTGCATCGGAAATCAACCAAATGTCAGTCATATACGAGTAGTCTTAGCAAAAAACAAGTGGCTCAAATAAATATGAAAAAAAAACTAATAATAATAAATTAATCATATAAATATTTGAATAGTATTATGAGTCTACTGCAGTCTGCAATTACCACAATACTTTATTAAAATTGCAGTAATTAAACTAATTTAAAAAAATTTCGAGCATTTATGACTGAAAAAAAAATAAATTAATATTTAATTGCAAAAATAAAATAAATATTTAAAATGTTTACATTAAAATAATCCCCAGATGATGGAAAAATGCTAAAGCTTGTTTTTGACAATTGAAGAAAGTAAGGTCATAAGGTGTTGTAAGAAAGTTGATAAAAGTAAACCTTAGAAAATCTTAAGATTGACCTTAAAAATTAAATGTCAATTATAAGAATAATATCGTAAAGGAAAAGATAAGTTGGATATATTCTGTGACAGTAGAAATATCTAAAAGTAAATATAACAGGAGAGTTTATTTATTTATTTATTATTTCCAATTATTTACAATTCTACAAAAAATTTTAAAAAAATTTTGAATGGTTCAACTTAACTCAACCTAACTATATTCGTCGTATCGGACCAAGGCTATTTATTAGAATGACATTTGTTTGTTTTCATTTTGACATTCTTTATTTTATTTTTTTTTGTTTTAAAAATTTTTTATTTCAATACTAATATGAAGTATAGAATTGATTACAATATTTCAAAAAATTAATTTCAGTACCTAAAAAATGTATTAAGACAAATTTCAAAAAAATTAAATTTTTATTAAAAATTTAAAATCAAAAAATAAAATTAAACAAATATGTACAGGGTGGCGCAAAACGACCGATATGGTTTGAATGTTTAATAACTTTTTAAAATTGTTTATATTTTTAATTTTTACTTCAGAATTTTGTGAAGAAAGCTTGGGTAATTGGAAATGGAACAGTACACAACAGAACAGCGATCAAAAATTACAAAAAGTTATGAAAAATGTACTGGAAAGAGCACGAATGTGCGAAGCCGAAAATGGTCACCACTTGTTGGGTATAATTTTTCTACTTAAGCTAAAAATATTCTATATCGTTATTATACTAGATTTAAAAAGTAGAGAAAAAACCATGATTCACTTTTACGTGTACATACAATTGGTTAGATTAAATAATTAAGAAATTATTTTCAGCAAATTTTCGATTTCATTATAGTTTAGTGGAAGAAACCAGTTTTTAGTATTTTAAAGAAGTTTTGATAATAAATTAACATTCCTAAAAGACTGATTCAGTTTATTAAAAATTCTTGGTGCTGTTAAAATATAAAAATTTGCAAAAATGAGATTTATTAGATCTAAAAATTTTATTTTTATGTTTCCTGACACCTATGCGACTAGTCAATATTGCCGTTTATATGCAATAGAGAAGCTTTTTTATACCTTAAAAAGTTTAATTAAATAATAAGAATTTTACTTGATATTATAAATTATAATATTAAATTAATAGTACCAAAATAATTCAAAGGGTAATTGGAACAGTCTTGACTCTTTCTGCATATTATACCCCAGTGAATTGGCTTTTGGTTTTCTGTAACATTTGTGATGTTAACTGGTGCTACATTTAACATAGCCAAAAATTACTGAATCAAAAACTGTACAGATATTATTGAAAAATATCTTAAATATTTATGTTAACATATTTATATTTATACTTTACACGCATGTATGTTTTTGTTTTTTGTCATCTTAAATTTAAATAAACTTTCTTAAATTAGATAAATTTTTTTTTTTTTATAGATACTTATATTGATAAAGACTTTGGCTAGCCGTGGCTATAATAAATTACAAATTGAAAATGCCGTCATGCTATAACCTAATTATATTTTAAAGAAAAAATTATGTGTTTTTTTTTGTTTTTTAATGCTATTAGTAAAATTACAATGCATATAATATGTACTTTACTTATAATGCATATATTCAATTTAATTTATAATAACTTTCTGGTCATCAATTAAAACAAAAGCAAAAAAACAAACATTGGATAAATTTTAAAATTTCCATTATTTAAGATTCAAAGTTCACCATAGATTATAAAAAACAGAAAAGAAAAACACTAGAGTTATACGAATACCTAGTATCTGGTAATTTTACTTTATATTTGCGAGACTATGACTTTTTTTATTCAATACTATAAATATTTATATGGATACTATTCACAGCTAATAAATTCGTCATTACAACAGGTAATTTATGGACACGGGACAATAATGTTCAATGAAATATATCAAACAATAACTGTAAACTATTAACTGCATCTACAACAGTATAGAAAAAAAGCAGAGTCAAATATAAAAAAAAGTAACGTAACAACATTAAAGCACGCGCAAACTTAATTAAATATTTTTCAAATAATTGTAACAGAAAAATAAAATTTTTTAACTTTTTTAACTTGTAAATGAAAATGAAAATTAACTTTTAATGAAAATTAAATAATTGCTTTAAGGTGATAAATGATTGACTGACTGACTGAATAAATAAATAAAACAAGTGAATTAATCAAAACAAAACAAAAAAACTGATTAGTAGAAACTTAAGTTCAGTAAAAAAAAGTGCAAGTTAAAAACAATTTCTTTTTCAAATAATCATTAGCCTCGACACTCAATATTCCATCAATACAAACATTAAAACTCAAACTTCAATGCTTTTTAATTTGAAGTTTTATTGAAAGGATTTCCTATCGTATATCTAATTAATATCTATATTATATGAATATTTTATATAAATATATAATTATTTTGTATATATATATATTTATATGAAATTGTAAAATAATAATTTTTATACGGTTAATCAAAAAGTAAATATATGTAAGTATATATATTAAACATGCTAATTTACGTATATATATATATATATATATATAGTATATAATAATTACAAATTGTAAATATGATTTACGAGGATGCTTTTGATGACTTGACTGAATTCTTGCATGCAATTTTTTTATAATTTTTTTATTATTTTGGTAATTATTCAATTTAAAAGAGAAAATTTTTAAAATTTAATTTTTGTTTTTCCTTTATTTTGAAAGTAAACGTTTTTATTTCATTAAAACATTTAAAACTATTAAAATAAAATTAATAAAATCATGATTTTCATGTATAGGATAAGGAAATAAATATAATTAATAAATTATTATTATATATAGAAAAACAATTAAAATGTGAATGGGTCATCAAACACACCTATCTAAAATGATTGTTTTATTTTGCGGTTTTAGTTTTTTTTTTAATAAATTCAATATTTTTAATTAAAAACTATACAATTTGTTTTGAATAATTACTAAATTTTTTGAACTTAATTTTGGATATTTTTTTTTGTTTGATAATTTACAATTAATGAATATGTATAATGCGTACTTTTGTTTAAAAATATGAACAAATCTATATATATATTTATAATTATTCAATTTCTTTAATTAAATGGCTATATTTTGACAATAAGGGTCTATTTCATGATTATTAAAACTCAACAAGTGTAAATGCATTTTTCAAAAAAAAAAATGAAATTGTAAAATTCTAAAATATTGTATTTCATGGAAAATTGTATTACAAACATAATTCGAAAAAAAAACTAAAAATTTAGTAGTCGAACTTGTAATTTGTAAATTTTATTAAAATGAACATGTATTTTTACAAAAACAATTTATTTAAAATTGGAAGACTTGTAAAATTATTAATTTGAGAAAGTAGGTCCAAGTTTCGGAAACTTTAACTTGGTATTGAAAAAAAAAAACAAATATATTCTTTTATAAGTAGAGTTATTTAACAAGTTTATTTTTCAGTTAAATTATGTGTAAATTAGAATCTTATATTTATCTAGCATTTAACTATACACAAAATTTACAAGTTTATAATAATTGTTCAACATGAAACAAAACACTTTTAAATTGATGTAACAAGCTAATTTTACTTATATATATAGTTTCAGTATGTATACCTATAAAAAACCTATAAAACTTTTCATGAATTAGGGTCAAGGCTGTTAAAAGACAAAACTAACTTTTTAATTATAATAATTAAAACTATTTTCCTTTACAATAACAGGGAAACATTAAATTCAGACATCTAGATCTACAGCAAAGATCAAAAGATGAATAAAAAAAATGAAATCAAAGACCTAATAAATGTAATAATACAGTCATTTACTTTACAAAACATATTTAGTAGAAAATTTCTTTTACAGTTGTGAAAATGTTATGAAATGGTGTTCTTGTAAAACAAGTTTCTAATTAAAAATATGAGCAATACAGCTTGCAAGTTGTGAGCATATTTTTGCATTAAACACAGCAATTGTAAGATTGTAATTGTAATTGTAATAGAATAGAATTTGCCTTGTAAATCTATATAAACCTATAAACCCATTGTTCATAAAATTAAATAGTTTAGAAATTTTTAGATAGATCTGCACTTGTTGATTCATAGTAATTAATTAAATAAAATAGTTGCTTTGCAATGATAGGGCAATGATCAATGATATGTTTTGGATCTTAAGTAGATCAGAGTAAAATCATTTGCAGTGTACCTGTTTGAAAAATATTTTGTGAGGCTGAAATTATCTCCACACGTTAAAGATTCGGAATAAAATTTTAATTTCAATAGAACTTTTCGTATTTGTAATAAATTTTATTTATAATTCTATAATATTATCCTATTTATAAATGAACAAAATCAATACCATAATCTACAAAATACAGTCTATAGTTTGAAACTTAGTTTATAGATATTGTTTAAAGAAAGATGTTACAAATTTTACACCTTGCTGTATTATATTAATAAACAAAGATTAATGTCCGTATTTTAAAAATGATCAAAGATTTTTGAGGTCAACAATTGAAACAGATTAAAATTACAATTGCATAATTTGTTTTTGAACATTAATAAACAGCCATCATTTTCAAAAATATATCAAAGATTTGCTTTGTTTTACGAATAATACAATTTAAATAGAACCCTAACATATATGTAATGTTTATTTTTATACTCGTGCATACAAATAAGGGTACAGGAATATTAAAATTACTTCTCCGTGTGTAACGCAGCGATCTAGACGAGGTAGATATAGTGTCAAAGGTACGTGTCGGATCAGCATCGAAAAGTAAATCGATCTAAATATGTGTGTCCATCCGAAATCACGATAACTCAAAAACTAAAGAAGCTAGAATTCTGAAACTTACACAAAGTAATTTTTAGCCAATTTGTAGACTCCCTATTGTTTTTGGTTAAAATCGGACAAATGCTTCGGGTAGCTGCCATACAAATTTTTTGAAATTATATAAACATTTTCAAAATTATTAACTAAATAGAAACTAAATAGAAAAACAAACAAATGTAGTTAAATTATTAATCGCTTTATGGTGTAGTGGTTAGGACATCGGACTTTTAATCAATACGTCTCGGTTTAATTTTTTTTTTTTTAAATTCATCTTTTTTTTATTTATTTTTTTTTGTAATTAAATATAAAAAAAAAACAAATATTTTTAATTTGCTGTCAAACAGTTCAATTACTAAAATAGGTCAGATATATCATATAATATGTGTTATTTTTTATATGAGAAATTCTTATTTATTTTATGCATCATAGTTAGTATGCACGGGTATCTTAAAATTGACTAGAGCAACTATAATATTTCTCGGTTTTTCAAATCAAAAATGATAATGCAATAATTTAAAATCTTCGGTTACCAATTTTATTTTTTAGAAAGGGAATTTTAATGAAAACTTCAGTGATTTTCCTTGAAATTCGATATTTCCTTGTATATTGGAATCGAACTCGCATTTCCTTGGTTTATACGCCGGCTATATTACGCGACTTAGGATCCATATACCAGATTCTAAGGGAATAAAACATGAAATATTATTTAAGTAATTAATTTTAGCAATGCATACATAATTTTAATACTTATTATATACAACAAATCAGTTGGTCACCAAATATCTCAATTGGGTCATAAAAAGAAGAATTGGGGAAAATAAACAATAAAAATTTAACCTATAAATCTAATTCAGAAAATAAAGAATATATTCGACGTCAAAAATCTGTCCAAAATAATTAATAATAAAAAATTATTATCATTATTAACTTAAAATTTAAAATTAACTAATTTCTATTTAATGTATATAATAAGTTCAATTCTTACCTCCATGACGTATAATATATATTTCCTTTAATTGTTTTATTTAATGTATATTTAATCCATAAAACAAAAAATTAGTATTTTTTTGCTATTTTCACTTATTTTTAATTGTTAACTAAATTTAAAATTTGTACAATATTACTATGTATGTATATATATATACAAAATTTTCTTTAAATTATTTTTTAATTTTTTTTTTTTAAGATTCTAGAAATTTTTAGAGTAAAACACTTTTTCCAGTTTAGTTTTTTTATTTTTAATTCAGACGATAGGAGAAAGTAGAATGCAACTAACTGCAACTAACAGTTATAAATCAAATACTGTATTATTAAATTTTTTTTTTCTTTTAAACTTAAAATTTAATGCAATTGAAATACAAACTATTAATTGGTTTTAGAAGTATTTTTCTGAATTATAACAAATTTAAGTCTTAAAAACCAAAAAAAAATTTTCAAAATAAATAAATTCTTTTGTAAATTAAAAGAAAAGCAAAATTTATTTTTCAAAACGAATTTTATTTTTTTTTTATTATTTTTTTTAGAGAGCAATTGACGACTTCAACAGTTCAAGTGTATAATGAAAACTGAACTAAATTGTTGACCGGCTTTGATACTATACCATTATACAGCTATAACATTATCATATAATATTATGGGTATACCATATCATACCACATCTTTCATAGTTATCATATATATACATTATATATATATATATACATTTTTACATATAATATTATATGTATACATTATAGATATATGCTTGTACAAATTACAATTGAAAAACTAAAATAACAACAACAAAAATATTGGCTGACTCTAAATAACATATCAAGCTACCACTTACCAGCCGATATAAAATTAAAATATTTTGCTTCTTCTTTTTTTTTTTTTTTTTGAATTTCTTTTCCTTGTCAGTTAACAAAGAAAAACAAAAACAAAACAAAAAAAAACGTTTATTTTTGCACAATAAATTTCAATTCAAGTGCATCGCAATATGATGGAAAGACCATTATTAAAGAAAAGAAGAAGAAAGTAAAACATGACAAATGTTTAAAATATTTGTTTTTAGTTTAATATAAATTTTTGTATATTATGTTTGTATATAAAAGAAAATTATGTACTAAAGCCTGAATATATATATTATTTTAACATATACAACTATACTAAGATATTTAGTAATTAAATATTTTCCAAAATATTAGCGCCCCTCATATATCTTAATAGATCCAAAAAAAAATAACAACTATAAGTACATAACATTTTTTAATTTTTTGGCATTCAAAAAATATAAAAATACAAATTTTAAACACGCACTACAATCATATATGACATATATACATATATATTTATAAATATACACAAAAGTAATTTGAAATCAATGAAAAAATCCCAAAAAAAAATTATTTAATTGCAATAAATAGGGACAAAAACTTTAAAAATTGAAAAAAAACTTTTTTTTTATATCCGAATGAACGTAGTTTAAAAGGTATACTAAATTTGCCAATACGTTTGTAACCCTGTAAAGGAAAAAGGTAGATACTCAAATGTATGGATCGAATCAGAATCGAAAAGTAAATTGATTTAACTAATTCCGTACGTCCGAACAATAATTTAAAAGCTAAAAGGGCTAGAGAATTCTGAAATTTACATACAAGAGCCGTCTTTGCTATTGAAATTCAGTTTGCTTAACGGATTAGAGCAGCTGTTATACAATTTTTTATGAGCATAACTCTATATTTAATATGGTGGGGTAACCGAAATTTCACCAAAAGTAATTGAGTTTTATGACAAAAGTTTGCACAAAAGTTTATTAGTCTTGTGAAGCGAATTTGAGTAGCTGCCAAATAACTTTTCTTTCTCGCAGTAAGTGTCAAATAAGTATCTGAAATTGTTAAAAGATTTGTTAAAAGTAATAGTTAACTTCAATAGCTAACGTTTGCACAAAATTTATTTGATCTTGTGTATAATGTTCAAATAGCTGATATACAATTTATATTTTCTTTTATAAATAACTAGTATAATAATAACAGAGTATAATAAGTTGATATTTTGGCAAAAGTATTTTAATTCGATAATTAATATCTATTTTACGTTTATGTAAGTATGTTAGAGTTGATCCAGATTAGATTGGGTACTTGTTTCTTTTTAAATTATATATAAAAAAAATAATAATTAATATATATACTAAAGCCGCGAACTCGACCAATTTTCGAACTTAAAATAAAAATTATTTATATTTATGACCAAATAAATGAGCCGCAACCGGTAATTCTGCGACCGAATAAATATTTCATCCACTAGCCGTTTTATATGAAAGAGTTCAATGCCAATAGTTTCTCATTTTCTTCTTTGCAAAATTTGAAGATAAAAGAAGTTACTAATCTATAAATTCGATATAGTTGAATAACATTTGAGCTGGATTTTGCCTTTTAATTATTTAAAAAAAATTCTAAAACGAAATAGGATTCTTTAACAAGTACAATTATTCTACTTCTAATATCAGGAACTAAGGCTATTTTGAAAAGCTCCTCATGGCTTTTCTTTTAATAGTTTGTTGTTTGAGTTTATTATAATATTTTATATCTATACAAAGTAAATAACTTTTTTTTTTTTGATATTGGTTAAAGGGTTGTGTGAATTTCAAATATTTTATTATCGTATATATATACCGAAGTTGCACTTCTTAATTTATTCGGTGTTATACATCGTATTTTCAAGTATATAAGTTTTTCATCCAGGTGAAAATTAAAATTTTATGTGGGTATACGTTCTATAATATTGAAAGAAAGAAAATAAAGTAATATTTATACTTTTCGTCAGAAATTATCAAATTAATGGCGCAATAAAGATGTAAAATTATGCACAGAAATATATAAAAGTGTTCAAGTATTACTCAAAATTAATGGAAAACTCAAGTAATTAGTATGGCTGATATGTATAGTCGAAGAAAGGCATATTTTGAAAATAAATTAATTAAAAAAAAACGCATAAAAGCCAAAATTTGTTCTATAAACGGATTTGCAATACACAATTAAAATATCAATTTCAACATTTTTATAATTTTAATAATCAAACAAAATGTTATTATTTAATACGTGATAATCAAAAATGTTTCCAAAAAAGATTTTTTTGGATAATTAAAATTTTTAATAGTATATTTAATATTTAATTTTCGATATCCAAAAATAGTAAGTAAGTGACAATTTTATAATATTTTTACAAAGTTAAAGAACATATGTATATTTTATCACTTTTATTTTTAAAACTTTGTAATTATGTTGTAATGTTGAAAGTCATAATATAAAATAGAAAGTGAACGTGATCATACTGGTATTAATAGTATTAATATATTTAGGTATATAATATGTATTTTCATTTAAATTCAATTATAAGTAGAAAATTATTGTACTTTCTATTTATTTTTTTTTTTAATATAGAATTCAAATTAAGTTTTTTTTTTTTATATAAAATTTTAATAGAAACCTTTATTATATCCGTGTAGTTATTAAAAATTAAAATTTCCAATTATTTTGATTGTTGTTTAACTTTACAAAAGATATATAATTTTACCAATACAAATTATTAAACTTTTACATATAAATCTTGTATACAAAATAGAAATTATTAAAAAACTTGTTATCACAGTTTATGCTTTTATAACAAAAATTCAATTTATTTTAGATATAAAACAATAATAAAATGTTCTTCTATTTCAGCACTTATTCTTATTGAAGATGAAGATGAAACGACTTAGACAATTCTAGAAATAATTTAATATACTGGAGTCGTAAGAAAAGACCTAGCGAAATAATGCCCCGAAAATTATTTTTCTTTTAGTTTTACTTTCGACTTATTTCTCAAAAAAATTAAAGATTGAATTCAAAGGGAAATAACACTTCAGGGGAGCTTTAATTCTCAAAAAGTGGTGTAATTTCACATTTTTTTATTTCTTTTCTACTCTTTTAAGGAGAATAGAGCATTCACCAAGTCTAGACTTCAGTTATATATTTTTATTAAATTTTATTTAATTACCAAGTTACAATATAATTATACAATTTTACGATATTATTTTATTAGATATGATCTGACAGGGATGTAAATCCGAGACTTTCTACATGAAAGGCGACGTTTTTACCATTACGCCATTGGTCTAATTTCACATTTAATAAGAAAAAACGCCTAGGAGTTTAATTTCTTACACCTTAGTATATGAAAGTATATGGGGGTTCTTCAGAGTAGTCATCTTGGTCCTTTATTGTTTATTATTTCGATAAACGACGTTACTTCTTTAGTTTACAACAGTCACATTAAAATATATGCCGATAATATGAAGATTTTTAAAAAAATTAAATCATTAGGTGATTCGTTAGCTTTACAAGATGATTTAAATCGTTTTCATAACTGGTGTATTAATAATAAAATAACCTTCTTCTTAACATAACTAAATGTGCTTTTATTTCTTTTAAACGTCGTTTAAATCCATTATCACATATTTATTCTTTTAATAACCAAACTATTCTATGTGTTGCTTTAATTAAAGATTTGGGAGTATTTTTTGATAGTAAACTATCATTTCAACCTCATTATACCTATATATTAAATAAAGCAAATTCTATGCTGTTTTATTTCTAATTTGTTTTTGAGATATTTTAAGAAGGAATCTTTAAGTTGCAAGTTTGAATTATTTTATAAAAATTTATATTTAACCAAACGATTATTGAAATTATAAAAATGTCATATATAGTAAAGAGTCGATCATTTAACTATCGATGATATATTGTTTTTAACTTTATTTTTCATTTTCTTACCACATTCAAACCTTGGAAACGGGCATGGGAATATAACAATAAATACTGCATGTGAATGTTTACTACTTTAAAATAAATTAGAAATGATTTTCAAATGTAAAAAGTTGTGTGGTACCATGGAAATTTACGAAAATAAAAATAAATTAATTAAAAATTATAGATAATGTAAGTATATATTGTAAATATTCAACATTACTTTTTTTTTCTATTCTATATACTCTACATTACAATTGATTAAAGTGCCCAGATATTTTTACATAAAGGAGTTTATTGAAAATATGCTTTTAGTCGGTGTTTTTGCTGCAAGTAAGTATTGTACGTACATTAAATTTTAACACCATTTATCAGATGCTATTGAGATTTAATTCTTTTAGTGTTTCAAGTGATGGGGATGAAGGATATATTGGGGAGCGAGTCGTAATGAAGACAAGGATTGCATATGAGGAATTGTCTATCTATTGAGAAATAATATTGCCACTTTACAATTCTAAATTGAAAGGAGGGTCGTGGCTAATTCAAAATAATAGCAAAAAATCAAAATAATTTCTATAAAAAAAATTAAAAATCTAGATGATATTCTTCCATAACCATAGAATTTATACTTGAAGTTAATAAAGTTAAAAACAAATAACTCGAAACAAGAGTATACCATATAATTGCAAAATAAAATTAGTATACATATATTATAACAAATAGAGTGTATCTATTGAAAATTTTCGGCATTTCTAAGCGTTATAAAGCCCAGTATTATCCCTTATGGAATTATGTGAAATTCATACCCTGTTATCATCCCCTTGTATCCGCGCTTGCCATCGAGTATATTTCTACGATTAAAGTATAAAACAAACAACTAAGTAAAATCACCATATGCTAAGTAAATTCAAAAATTTGAACAATTGAAATAAATTATATTTATGACTCTTATAATAATTTATGTGTAACTTATCCACATAGAGTAAATGATTTAGAATGGTAATGTATACAAAGATTTGGAATTCAAAAATGTTGTATAACTTCTCCACTTAGGGTAGATGATATTAGGTGCTGTCAACAAGTAGTTAATAATCATATCTTAATTTATACGTTCAATACTGCTACATATATACCAAATATAGATTTCAATTTTTAAATTATTATATCTTTTGAAATATAAGAACTAAAAATTTTTTAATTTCAAACCTGTTAAATACCAAATTTAAGAAACAAAAAATATATTTAATTTTGCATTTGATTCTTATCTTAATTTTTTTTCTTTTCTATCTAAAAGAAAATTCAGTTGAATTATTTAGAAACTATTATTTCCCCAATTTTAATAATCTTGTAAAATCACTTTTACTCGTGCAAAAGAAAATATAAACTTGTATAAAAGATATTCTGAATAAGTTGAAAATGTTATTACAACAAAAAGTCAAATGGAATCGAAATCAAATCGTCTTTTATCCTACTTTCACTGAATTTGTTTAATTTTTTTTAACCTAAAATAATGCACAAAGAATTAAAATTTCCATGTATGTATGTAGTATGTATTTTAAAGTATAATGCAGAACTTAAGCAGTTAATAAGCATTCTGGTATTTTGTTAAGCTTTCCATACACGATGGTCCGGGTTTTCAACTTGGTACGCGGACTTGCGAAGTTGAATCGTGTATGGGCAAGTTGAAAGACCATTTTGAAGTTTGAAAAGTTGGTTGGAAGAAAATCAAAAAATTTTGATTTTTTGTGGGAGGAGTCTTTGGATTGCATTTGAGTTGTATCGTGTATGGGCAAGTTGAACAACTTAAATGTTATTTTGTTTTCTTTTTTTTCAATTTTTGTTACGAAAGAACTTTAAGATATTCCGATTTGAAAAAATAAGAAAACTGTGATGTAAATAATAAAAAATAATTAAGTAAATAATTTGAAATAATTATAAAATTAAGTTAGAAAATGTTTTAAAATATAAAAAAAATGTTAAATATCATAATTTTAGAAGAAAAAAATTAAATAGACAGAACTATATACATATTTAAATAAAAACTGTTAAAAATTCAAATTTAAAATTATGAGATTCTTTTGACAATTAACATATTTTTCAAAAAAAAAATTTACGATGGTTCGATGGTAGGTTGAATAGTGTATGGTAATGTTTAAAAACATGTCCGCGTACCAAGTTGAAAACCCGGTCCATCATGTATGGGATACTTTTTTTTTTATTTTTTTATTTATTTATTATCCAAAAGAGCTTTGAGCTCGTAGTATACTCGAGCTCGAGTGTATACATAAGTTTAACTTCAAAAGCTAAAATTATCAATAGTATTATTAGTTAATTATTGCATTAAAAAAAATTACTTTATAAATTAAAAAATATAATTACTACTACATAAAATAACATATTAATACCTATGATTCTGTTAACAAATTCATAAATAGGTTTTTGTCTAATGTCTAGCACAGTCCGGTGCAAACTTTTTTGACATTCGGGCCTTTCTTACAACTTGGGTATAGCAATGGGCCGCATGAAATGCTATGATTAATAACATGAATTTAGAAAAATATATATAATATGTATATTTAAATTTAAATACAAAATAATTTTATTTTATTCATTAGCATGAAATTCCACAAGAAAATAATATCTAAAAATCTAATTGTGTATATGGTTGGTATGGTTACAAATATTTTTTGTGGTTACTATTGCCAAGTTGCAAATTTTTTGTCTGTTTTAAATATTTTTTCCTAATGATAAAAAAATATATATAAATGTACCAAAAGTTAATGTTGATCTTGTGTTTTTTGTGAATAATGAATTGCAGTTTAATTAAAAAAATTGTAATTTTTAAGTTTCACATTTATATTTTTTAACAAGTACAAAATATCTGAGACGCAAAGAGATTTTTAAGTTGATCCGAGATTTTATACTTACTCCTAAGGTTATACAATTTATGTTATACATATGTTAGAAATAGAAAACTTTACTTCACGAAACGCACATAATTGTGGTTTTATGTTTAAAAAAAAATTATATTTTGAAAAAAATTAAAAAAAAATATGAAATAGTATGAAAAAATATATTATTAAATGGGCCGCACAATACCTTTTTTGGGCCGCAGTTTGCACCGGTCTGCTAGCACAAGCACTGCAGAGCTCTTTAGTCTATATTATTTATCAGAACTATTAAAAAGTTACAACATAACAACGTTTAACCTCTTTTATTTTGGTCTCATTTTAAGTACTTTTATTATTTATTATTGGGAAATAACTGTTATTTTTTATGTCTTCAGAAAATATTGGAACTATTAGTAATTTCGTTGAATAATTAAACTGTTAACAATTATATTTTAATGGTGGTTTGACTACGAAATTAAATGTAAGAATTTGGTTTTTTTTATAGTTGTTGTTTTAATAATAAATTTATAATAATGAAACAAATAATGAAAGAAACCAAGGGGTTTTTAAAAACATATTTTCATAATTAAACAATATTCCATAATAAGTTTTAGTGAAAAGTATATTAAAAAATTAAGCTGTGACCTCAACCAAACGCTTTTCAAGAATAGATTAGAATAGATTTTTTACCTATATGTATCAATTTTTATAACTATACATAAATGTATGTATCTAATTCGATAACTCGTAATTTCCAACAAGAAAGATTTAAATTTTTGAAAGATTCCAATACATACATGCGTATGATAATCTTATTCACTTGGCAACATATCTTTATATACGTTATAAAAACAACTTTCGTTTGGTGTTTCCATATCGAAAATATTCCTTATGGACCTATTGTTATAACAACTTAAATGTAAGGCTTTTTCGGGTTTCGGGTTTCGGGGAGCTGTAGCTTCGTAACTGGTGAGGTTCAAAGAAAAAGTTCAAAAAAAAGTTTATCAATGACCCTAAGTTTTTTGCAATATCAATGTCTACCGGTAGTTAAAATTTCTTTTCCTGATTTAAAACGGTTTAAAAGTTTTGTAGAAGTATGAAGATGGACGGACGAATAATATGAAGATTTTACAAAAAGCATTTTATTTGTTTTTCAATGTTGGTATAGTATAAAAATACAAATATTTATTTGACCATTGTCCCATATCTATAATATTGTAGGTTGTGTCTATAGACTTTTCATATATGTATTGTTATAAAAACGGTTGGTTTTTAACTGCTAAAAATTTACTACTTTTTAGTAAGTAGTTAAACAAGTAAGTTAATAAATTTTTTTTTATGTTTATTTGAAAATATGTTAATAGTGAGTTCTAGGACTATCTAGAATAACCTAGAAAAGAAAAGTACAGGTTTTTGCGTTCATAAGTTTTAGAACAGGTTTTTTCCTGTTTGAAAGTGTTCTACATTTGTGTTCATTTGTTTTTCAAAACTGTTCAAAGTTGTATTTTTCTGTTCTAAATTTTTTTCAGTTCCGTTTTGGCTAAATTTTTTTTGTTGTTTTTTTTATTTTGACAATTGTTCATAAGTTTTTATTTGTTTTTTAGAAAAAATTTTTTAAATATTAAACATTTTTACAAAAATTAATAAAAAAAATTTATTTAAAAAAACCAATAAAAATCTGAAAATTTAATAAAATAGATAAACAATTATTTATCAATTTTGAAAACTAAAAATATATAATGGAAAAGTACGCAAAAGCTTTTAGTTTTTATGTTCTAGGTTGTTGTAGGTATGTAGGTAATTCTAAAGTATTTGGATCAAGGACGACACTTAACAATTAACAACGACATCGAAATGAGTACTTCTATTCCAGAATAAGATTCCAGAATTGGGTGGTTTCAAAAATTATTATTTGATGCAATTTTTATTTTTTTTTAAGTTTTTTTTTATTGCCATTGATATACTATAATAACTAGATCAATCTATGTTTATTGCAAGATTTAAGAGTGACACTTGTTAGATATTCTTTAGTTGCTATCTTACATAATGTCAGCTGTTTTTATTTGTTATGACATTTAACTTTTAAAAATGCTTTTAAACTTAATTTCAATTTATCGACATAAAGTGGTCAATTTCTGGCCTATTTCGTCAAGTGAGTTTCAAATAATTGCTTAAATTATATAAAAAATTAAAAATTACTTGTTTTTACAAATATCAAAGCTTTAAAAAAATCGATTATTACAAATTTTCAACACAAAAGTCAAATGTCATCTTCACCGGGTCCTGTAGAAAAAGCTATAACTGAGGCTTTGACTGATGGACTTAAACCTACACATTTAGAAGTTATTAATGAATCTTATATGCATGGAGTACCGAAAGGCAGTGAATCACATTTTAAAGTACTGGTCGTTTCCCAACAATTTGAAAATACTCCTTTGATCAAGGTAGATTGCTTTAACTACAAGATATTTTATTTTTTTTCATATACATATATTATTTTAGCGCCATAGAATGGTTAATGAGTTGGTTACAAACAAGTTAGATGGCGATTTTGTCCATGCTTTATCAATAGTTGCAAAAACTCCAGCACAATATGATCCATCTTATAAAGTTGAGCCAAGTCCGGATTGTCGGGGTGGTTTTGGTAAATAAGAAAATCAATAACTAATTTTTTTTTAAAGTTAATTAACTTTTGTAAAAATTAAAAAATATTTATTTACCAATACAAAAAACCTTAGTTACGAACAATAAAAAATAAAACAAAAATATTATTTAGTTTATTCACCTACTAAAGAATAAGCTTGAGTTTTTGCAGATAAAATTACATCATTAACACCTACACCATCATATGCACTGCCGCATAATGATAATGGCAATTCATATTTTCTTATATAGTTTCTAATCCCTTCAACCCTTTGTCTGTGTCCAACAGTGTATTGTGGGATGCAATTTCTTAATATATTAACTCTTGCTAACTTGGGCTGTTCGTTAATTTTTAAAATATTTCTAATTTGTAATAAAGCAACGTCTAAGATTTCCTTTTGAGTAGGATTCCTTCCCAAATAATCATTAAACCATTTTCCTCCCATCATAACTGTTAAAACAGTTCCACACATTTTCATGTAACAACTGTCATAGATTACACCCAAAATAGGAATCCTTTCAATCGGCGGTATTAAAAATCCAAAAGCAGGATCTTTAATTAAATTTCCTGTTGAAAATCTTAAATTAACCACAGCTACATCGACGTAAGGAATTGTTTTTAATTGACATGATAAAGATGGATGTTGATCTTCTACCATTTTAGCTAATATGAAACTTGGTACTGCACTTACTACATAATCTGTTTCTACCTTTTGACCGTTTATATTAATAATAGCTCCAGTATTTGTAAATGTTATTCTATTGCATTCCGAATTATTCATAACCTCCACACCTTTAGATTTAATTTCATCAGTTAAATTTTTCGTTAATGTTTCAATACCATTTTTAAAAGAGTAAATGCTCCATCTCTCATTTTTTGCTAAATGATTTAATTTTGAATTTTGAGACATAGAAGCATATCGTTCCATGTTTGTTAAAATTTTTTTATTTTTCGAGAAATAATCTTTGACAATTCCTTTCACAATACCCCCGTGTTTCTGCTCTTTTTCAAATAAGTCATTCATTAGAAATCTAACACTTATTTCTTTTGCATCTCCCGCACATATACCACATATCATAGAACTAATTGCATATTCCGCTATTTCAGAACCAAAACGTCTTTTTACAAAATCATAAATTGACTCATCATCTAACTTTTGCTTTACACTAATTGCTTTTAAATCATTAAATAATCCACTTACTAAAGGTTTTGAAAACGGTGGAACTACTTTGAAAAGATCCTTTAAACTCGATGGTAATGTGTGCAAACTATTTTTAACATATATCATGCGATTTTTTGCTGCCTCAGAAGTTGAATATATAGGATAAATTTCTGATTCTAAACCCAAATTTTCAATCAATTCTAACGTTGATGGAGCGCCTATACCTTTCGGTCGAATGGTATGCGGACCGAATTCAAACATAAAGTTCTTTTGTGGATGATGTTCTGTACGAATCCATCCGCCAAAACGCGTTGACTTTTCAAGTAAAATTATTTGCCTTACATATCGGTTTGCTAAATAATATGCAGCAGAAAGTCCACCTAAACCTCCCCCAATTACCGCCGGCATACTTGAGCTTCTCTATTAATATTTATTAATTTAAGCTTAAAATATCAATAAGTTAATAAGATAAATGATAATTCAAAATTTGAAAAACAAATGTTTATTTTCAAAATTTTTTTTAAAATCATTTTTAACAAAGGCATTTGACATCATCTGACATTTGATCTGACAGTTGACAAAAACTGAAAATTGTATTTTGCTCAAAATAGCACAGTTCGGTTTCTTTTTTTAAAATTCTTTTTAAAATTTTTAAATTCATAAACATATTGGTTTGTGTACATGTTAAGTTAATTAAATTAAAAATATTATCCGTAATGGATTCATAACGTTTTTCGAATATGGGTTTTAAATGTGTTTTATAGTTTTTCACCACAGATTTAAATTTAGTATTTAAAAATAAATTAAATGAAATGTGGTTCACTACAATATTTTGGGATACTACAAATACAAGGAGCAGAAAAAGGTCCTGAACCTGGAACAACTTAAATCAATCTCACAAAGAAAAATGGTTGTTAAATTGTGTTGAATTTTAAATGGAATTTTTTAAATGTTGAATTAAATTTGAATACTAACAAATTTAAAAACAAAAATATGCATTGAAATTTTGTAGATTAGTATGTTTGTATATGTTTTCATTTTTGATTACATTTTTTAGTCGATACAATCACACTTTCCTAAAGCATAAGCATAGTGGAGTGACATAAATTTTCATGTATGTTTGTTTCATACAAAATGTTCATGTTTTGAGAAAAATAATGGATTTTATAAATTTTAGGTGCAATTACAATATTACATAATTGTTCACAGTTTAAAATAAAAAATATATTAAATGTTGATTAATCTTATGATTTGTGAATCTTTTTAGGTATAGAACTGTTTAAAAGTAAAGAAATAATTAAGGAATACCAACAAATTGCTAATCCTAGTATTAGATACATAATGAAAATTTAAATCGTTCTTCCGACACCCCGAGCCTGAAGTTATTCATAAATTTAAAAATGAAAAAATATTCATTTCACCTAAATTAATATTAAATTATGTTGTAGTTGTACTATAATGATATTTTTCAGAAAAGATTCATTAAAGTAATCATAACATCTTTTTTATTTATAGTGCTATTTCGATTAACAACACTTTTAAGTTGAGTTGTTTATTACACAACACCATCTAATTAACAACACAACCAAATTCTTTTATTGTGAATAACAACTTCAGCAGTTGTAAAGAGGTTGTATAACATAAAAGTGCTGCCATTGGCATGTTACAATTTTAATTGTAAAAACTGGTTTTGAAGTGTTAAAGTTTGAATAATTTATGTACCTTTTCAATTAAAATAAGTTTTTTTAAAAAAAACGTATCGAATATCTTTACTCCGTTAACATAATACCAAAGATATTTTTAAAAGAGGAATTCCTTTGTTTATTTGATGAATCCTTTATTTTTTATTTACTAGACAAGGACAAACAATTTTTTTATTAGCTACTTTCTCACTTTTACAATTCTAAATCAAGTACTTTTATATATTTAACTTTAACAGTAAGTACAGACAACTGGTGTTAAGGTGTTGTCACTTTTAAGTTGTCTCAAACAGCATCAATGTAAAAAGTTGTCAATGGCAATAACTATATTTGTTCGTAGGCAAATTTGGTAGTGGTATCAAATCACCTAACACCTATCAATAGCCTAACATGATGATTTTGCCAACTTCATCACGTCAATATCACTTTTGAGTTTATCAGAATATCGAATCATCACTTATTTTTAACGTATGCTACACGAATATAAAAAACAAAATTGGATACAAACAAAATAAAATTTATCAATCGGACCTATATTATACTCTCTGAGATATAGCCTTTCAAAGATTGGTATGTAAAGTATGTTTGTGTATACATTTATATAAGTTCATATAAATTATTTATGAATAAATTTTAAATAAAAGTGTTTTTACAATAAGCTTGAATACATTCTTTATTGAAGTTCAATCCGAGAAATATTTGTTTCGTTGGATTGTGATTACTTTTTTTGTGAATTGTTTGAAAATTAACATGAATCGAAATAGATTATTTGGAGCGAATTAGCGAACAATTAAACGAAATTAAATAACTTTTTTTGCTAAGATTTTTAAACCAGTATTTGCGTCGATATATCCCGGCAATGTGTAAATTGGAGCTATCCGTCATACACGATATAGAACGATACTACTGTTACTTCAAAGTTAATCTGGGTAAATGATGATTAATAAAATATAAACTCCGTAATATACAGTGTCGCCGCGTGCTATTGAGCCGCCCTTGTGCGAAATGTTAAAAATAATTGATAATTTGTTCAAAATTTTCGTTGATTGATTTTTTTTTAATTTTTGTACATATATATATACGCTAATTCTCTTGTTTCTCATTTTTTTCATTTAATTTTTTTTTAGTATTTCAAATTTTTTTTTTTGTGTCTTATTTTTTCTTATTTAACATTTTTCACTCTAGAGTCTAGAGTAAACAAAAACTTCTCAATCAAAGAATCAATCCGAAAGGACATATGGGTTAGATTCAACACTTAGGCTATGAAAATAAATATTTCGTTGGTCCGCATTAAGACGAAAATACGGATTATTAACTGTTGGTTCTAAACTGTTTAGCTGTTCTAAATAGTTTTTGGAGTGCGGGGTTTTGCTATGCGGGTTTTACTATTATTTTATTTGAATTTTATTTTAAATTTTTCAAACGCTTAGATTTAAGAATTAGGTAAGACATGATTAACTTTTCCATTTTTCAAAATTATTTTCTTATAGATTTCATTTGCAATATTATATTAATAAAAAGTTTTAAAACCAAATAAAAGTTAATGGAAAGCTATATTATTAAAAATAATTTAAATAAAAAATTAGTTTTTGCATATTTGTATTTGAAATATGATTTTTTTTATTAACAATTATTTTAACATTAACAACATTTTTGTCTTTTTTTAATTTTTTAATTTTTTTTTTTTTATTTATTAAAAATTTAAGTATAAGTTTATTTTTTTTATTTATTTATGACTTTTTTTTTTATTTTGCATTTATTGATTTAAATATTATTTTAATATAATTTGTTAATTAATGTCTTATTAATTATATAAATACATTAAAACTTTAGTTAAATCAAATTAAATTTTAAAATATTGACATAAATTTAAAAAAAAAAACAATATATACTTTTATTAAACAAATATTAACAATACTTATTAGTGGTTAATGAATACTTAAAAAATAAAACATATTTATTTAAAGTTTTTTTTTTAAAACTAAATAATTTCTTTTTTAAATAAAAAACGCTTATACTTATAAAAAGATTAAATGAAAATTTTTAATTGCTTTTAAATCATGAGAATGAAAGTGAAAAATTCAACCTTTTTAGATTAAATTATAAATAATTCTTAAATTTTTACTTTTTGTATTATTGTTTTTTTTTTTTTTTATTTTTGCTTTGTATAAAAAATTATTTATTTTTGTAAAAATATTTTAATTAGTGATATAATTAATTATTATATATTAGTGCTAATAGTTAATTTTTAAAGTAAAAATGTATATGTATTGTTTTTCCTATTTTTGTTTTTATAAATTTTATTCAAACATTAATATATATATATATACAAATATATATAAATATATATTAATATATATAATTAAATTATTAATATAGTAGTTAAATTAATTAAAATAACGGCGACAATAGTGACATTTAAAAAAATTAAATTTCATAAAATTATTAAATATATAAATGTAAATATTGCCTCTTACAGTTTTATTAACTTTCTGTATTTTGGAATTTTATTTAAATTTTATTAAAAAATTAAAACTAATATATATATAATTAAAGTTGAATTTTCACAACCAAATTATGATTTTAACGGCAAAGATTTTGATAAGACATCTTCTATATAAATAAGTATAATAAATAAAAAAGAATTCTTTAGTTTTATTAAAAACTATGAATAAACGTGTTTTTATAAATTTTGGATTTTAATTTTGTTAATTCAAATAAAAAATAAAAATTAAATTTTTTATTTTATATATTCTAAAGAATGAAAAATTATATGATTTTGTTGTATTTTTGAAATTTATAGTTAATATTTTAATTAATTTCTTTTTTTAATTTATTTTATTTTCTATCTATACAAAAATTATTTTTACCGATTGCTATGTTTTCTCTTTTGTTATTTTTTTTTTTTTAATTTAAATATATTTTAATATCATTTTTTTTTTTAGTTTAATTTAAATTTATTTCTATATTACAAATCTTACGGTTTTCACTATATATAATAATATCTTTTCATTTACTAAATTTTTTTTTTTAAATTTTATTTAATTGTTTTCCGTTTTTTTTTCGTTTTTTTTATTTTTTTTTTTTTATGATTGGTTTTCTATATCTAAAAAAGGGGGAGGGGATAAGTATTAATTAACAAAATGTAAATTACATAAATCATAAATTATAATTGCACATAGATTATTTATTATAAATATAATTTTAAGGTTATGTTTAGTACTGTATACAAATTAGTTTTATTTACGATATTAATAACGGAAAATATTTTATTTCGGATAACGGTAAATATTTACAATAAAAAAAACTTTCAGGCAAAAAGCAAACGTAAAAAGAGACAACTGAGATATTAGTGTACAAATATGTAATTTTAAAAATATTTAATATATGTATATTAAACAGATAACATTTAAAATAACAGTTAAAAAATCAGTAAACATTTAACTGAATTATTTAGGGTAAAATTTTGCATTGCTTAATAAAAAAAATAATATGATTTATGAATTTACAAATTATTGTTTTTTTTTAATAAATACCCCGCAAATTCTTAAGTTAAGAATTTTAAATTTAATTAACTATTTTTTCATTAGTCTATCATGTGTGTTTTAGATTTTGTTTAAATTTTTTTTTCAGTTAACAAAAAAAAACAAGATAACTGTAATAGAATGCGTTGTTTAAAATTTATGCACTTTTATATTTTGCGTTTTACTATTTTTAGCTTTTAACGGTGTTTGTAACTTTTTTAGGCTATTTTGTTATTTTTCTAATAAAATTCTAGAATTCCTAAAATGCGTTTTTAATTTTTTTTTTAAATTATCATTCACAACATTTAGAGATTTTTATATACTATTCATGTATAGGTATGTGTATAAATACATATTTTTTATTTTAATTTTATTTTTTTTTTATGTTTTATAAAATAGTATAAAATAATGTTAATTATACATCATAATCTTTATAATGAAAAGTTAAAGAGAACGTGTGAATTCTTCTGTCATTTTGTAATTTATCTAAATTCTAAATTGTCTGTCATTTTTTTTTAGTTTGTGTAACTAAATTTTGTTACAAATTTTGAGTAATGATTTTGATTGAAATAAAATAATGACTTAACAGTTAATCACATATATAAAAAAAAAGAAAAATAACAGCAATCTACTTTTTCAATTGAAATAAATAAACTGATTTTTTTTTAAATTAATGGTAATAAATGTTAATTTTAATAATGCATAATTAAATGATATTAGTTAGAATTTATTTTACCTGGGTTATTTGTTAATAATTAAATTTTATATTATATATGCTGTATAGTTAATAGAAATATAAATAATATCATTTAATAAAAATTAGTTATGTACATTTTGCAGTTAGAATTGAATATAGAAACTAGTAATGAATAGCACTTAGATATTAAAAAAAAATTCTGATCTAACTTTGTTAATTAAACCTAAATAATATTTATAAACGAATAAAATGATTAGAGAAAACGTTTAAACTTTGAAATAAATTTTATTTATTATTAAAAAATCTATAAAACTTGACTAAGATACTGCAAAAAATCATTTTGATAAAATTAAAAAGAGATTAAATAATTAAATTAATAAGTATATGATTAAAATTATCCTTTTACTACTCCATTTTTTATTTACTTCATTAATTTAATACTAATTTGTATATATTGATTACAACCATATATACAGCCAAGTAATGGAGAAGGTCTTTAATAAAAATAATTGTAATATGGAATAAAAGTTGGATAAAGAAAAAAAAAAAATACTGAATCAATTTAAATTAATTTGAGTATGTATAACAGTTATTTTATTATGTTAATAAAATTAAATCATGTAAGTGTATCAAAAAATATTTGTAATTAGTAAATTAAAAATTGATATTGTGAAATGAATCATTTTTTCATTAGTATTGGTATTTTTCTATATTTAGTTGTATTTATGTTTACTATTGTAATTTATAATTAAATCATTAAACTATTTATTTGATATTATACAAATTTTATTAAATCAATTTAGTATTAATTTAAAGTACAAAACTATAAGTACCAAAATGATGAAAACTCTACAAACAAAATGAAAATTAGTTTTTATTTATATAGTTTTAATTTATTAAGAATCTATCTATATTTATAATAAAGCTCCATAAATTGTATATAGACTACATGCAGGTTGAATGATAGGTCTAAAAAAACGGAATTATAATTTAATTTGTAATAAAATAATAATGATGTTTTGGCAGCAATTCTATGTCAAGATAAATTTTAATTTTCATCTTAACGTTTTCTCAGTTTATTTTAAAAAATCACTAAAATAAAGTAAAATTTTAATAAAAGTTGGCGCCTGGTGCTAAAAGTTTGAAGTAAATAAATTTTTTAATAATTGTAATTTATATAATATATATTTTTTTGCAATTTACTTGGTTTTATTTTTGATAATTTTTTTATATTTAAAAAACGATTTGTTTAATTGATTTTATTTTTTTTTTTAATATTTTTATGTATATATATTTTTGTATTACATATATACATAAATGTATGTATATAAATATTAATTTTATTTTTAATAAACAACCGTTTTTCTAGTCAATTTCTTATTGAATATTATATATATATATATATATGTATATTAGGTATATATATATATATATATATATATATAAATATATATTATGTTTTATATATGCCCCATATATGTTCTACATATATAAGTGCATCATATATGCATATATATGTATATACTATTCAAAATTTGCTATAATATTAAATTTTCGTCTTCTAATATGAATATATATGAATACATATATATATATATATATATATATACATTAATATACACATAAAAACATATATATATATATATATCTATACATATATATATAAATATAATATGCAAAATTTTTAAATACATAAATATATTAATATTTTTTTATGGTACTAAAACGATTCTATTACGTTGTTAAATATTACATTTTGATTGCATTTTTGCTTTTTTTTTATATTTTATGTTAATTTTTTTTTTATTCAATTAAATTTTTTTACAATAAATTTAAATATATATTATATATTTATATATTAAATTTTTTTTGTCTTGCTGCGTGTACATTTTTAAATCTAATTAATAAATAACCTATTTTGTAGATAAATTTGTTTTAGCTGTAAAAATTCTTTTTTGTTGTTTTTTGGCGTTCTCTTTGAAATATATTTAAAAAATTTTTTATTTATTTTTAAATAATTTAAAATCCTAATTTTTTTTTAATTTTATATTTTTAAGAAGTGAATATTACAAAAAAAGTAATTAACTAAATTTTATTGTAAAAGAAAATATATTAAATATAATATCAAGTGAAATTGATTTGATCTTATTTTGAGATTTTTGCGTTTACTGTAATAAAACAATTTGCATATTTTAAGGGGTTAATTTTTTTTAGATAAATTTGAGTTTGAATTTTAACTGATATTTTTTATTATTATTTGAATTGATTTTTAAGATTGATGAAGAAATTTCAATTGAACTCTAATTTTAATAATCATTAATTAGTGTGAAAAACTTTAAGTTTTGCAATAGAAAATGTGTAACGGAACTTTAAAAAATTTCTGTTCATGTAACGCGAAAATTTAAAATATTTTGAAGAATTATAGGTAGTAAATAAATTGTCATTTAAAATTTTAAAATTATTTATCTTTGATATCAAGTTTTAGATCAGTGTTTGTTTTGCAGTTCATTCCGTTAACAGTGTCCAAATTAATTTTTAAACTTAAGTTTATTTATGATATTATTAAAATTCAATAATTGTTATTGAAAATAACAATATTTTTAAATTGTAGATGATAGTTAAAAGGTAAACCAAAATTGATAATTTTTTTTTATTTAAATTTGCGTTGAATTCAGTTTATGAAAATTTTTTTATTTTAATTGAAATATTTTAATATAATAACTATGTTATGTTATGTGTTCGTGGGTTGTGAAACTAAATTTAATATATATAGAGAGTGTTAATTCAAAAAATTTTAAAATTTTAAAATTAAAATTAAATAAAAACTATAGATTTTTTTTTTATAAATAATTATTTTGGTCTATATATAGAATATTCACATCCTGAACAATATTTTATTTTATTTTTTATTTATATTTATATATATATATATATGTATATATTTATAGTTAATTTATTCGTATATATACATATATGCCTACATATATATTTATATATATACATATATATATATATATATTAATAATAAATATTGTTAAATTAATAAAAAAATGATTTGTAATTTACCTATTTTCGTATCTAATATTTTTATATTTATATTTTATAGTAATTGATTTATCATTTTTACAAATTTCTATTTAAATATTTTTATTTAAATTATTTAACAACAATTAAAAGTTTTATATATAAAACTTTAAACTGTTTATAATAAATTATATATTTATATATATATTAATAATATATATATATATACATCATACATATATATTATTTATAATTATATAAAAAAAACGTACTCAATTATTTGCTCTTTTATTAATTTAGTTTTTTTTTACAAATTTTTACATGCAATGAATGAATGATAAAGATTTATTGATTTCTTTCTTTTATTTTAAGAATATATAGTTTTAAAATTAAATATTTTTGTTTTAATTTTATAAAAATTATTTATATATAATTGTTTTTTTTTCTCTTTTTCATAGTTGGTTTGCTAAATTTAAAATTACAGATGAAATAATTTGAAAGTTTATGTTTAAAAAGTGTATTTAATTTTTTGTTTTTATTTTTTATAAGAACAAACGAACGACTAAAGCACTGAGAAGCTAAGTTTGCATTATTAAACTGAGCAATCTGCATTTTATGTTCGATTTTAAAATAAACTTTTTTTTATTCATTCTATAAATTTGATTTTAGGTAGAGATGTTAAAGATGAATTTTATACATAAATTTTAATTTTTTTATTTTTTAATAAGTTAAATTCTTTGTCTCTTTCAATTTTATATAATAATTAATTTTCTTTTGCTTCATTAAGAATTAAAAGTTTGAAATTGATTATTTTTAAGCTTTTAATTTATTTTTTTGCCTAAGTCAGATGTTGTTTCAAAATCTTTATTTTGCAATTTGGAAATTTCAGATTTATTTTTTGTTTTTTTTTTTATTAAAATTTATTTTTCTTAAATTTTTAAAAACATTTTTTAAATATTTTTCTCTACTAATATGCATATACGCATATCGATATACATTTTTTAATTTATAAATGATTTATTATGATTAGTGAAATAGAGAAAATAAAAAATCTTCATGTTTATTGTGTAGCTTACCTCACTGATGGCTCCCCATTGCTTATCACACCATTTATAGTGGATGGAAATTTAATGAATGATCCGTTGATTTTCTTTAAAAATTTATACATAAAAAATAAAAATTAATTGGAAATAAAAAAATAAATAAAAATCAATAAAATATAAATTAGGTATATAAAAAAAAGCTTTTTTTTTAACTTAACGATTGTTTTAAAAATTTATGAATTAAAATGATACTTAATTAGGAATGTAATTTCGTAAATGTTTAAATGTTAAATGTGTTATAAATAAGGTTATAATTTATTTAAGGGGTTGGTGAAATAAAGTTACATATTTATTAAATAATATTTTTAAATTACCCTTATGTAAGTCAGTCGATTAGTTTTTTTTTTTCAAATTTGTTTTCCTAAGAAAAACTTCATACAATAAAAAATATATTTATTTTTATAAAATTTCGGAAACTCCAAATACAAAATTTTGGCTTAAAATAATAACACAAAAATGTTTGAGAGAAAAATTTAATTTATTTTTCCTGACAGTTATTAATAATCTTTAATCTGCAAATTTCTTCATTAGAGATTATTTTAATATTAATAAAGTCTGAATTTCTATATATGTTTAGTTCAAATTAAAATATGTTCCCTAATAAAACTCGAAAATTTTTCGCACTTATTACACTATATTACGAAAATCTTTCTGTTTCTATCGTTCTGTTTTAATTGAAATTTTATCTTTAAATTCGATATTATAGTAAATTACAATATATCTAAAGTTTCCTCAAATGCGTGTCATATATTTATAAAAGATTTGGTTAAGTTTATCTGAAGTTAAAGAAATGCAAAGGTAATATAATTAAATTATACATAAGTATAATGAAGATCTGATAAACATATATTTTTCAATAAGCTAAAGTTCAATTTTTTAACTTGTGCTTCTTTATTGTGCGCTTACTTTTAAAATTTAATTCTATAGATATTAAAATATGAATAAAATTTTAATTTTAAGCCATCTTTGTAATTTATTTATGTTTATTAATTTAACATTTAACATTAATAAATAATTAAGCAGTAATACTTACTTTTAAAGAAAAAAAAACAATACATTTAGTATTATTGTACCAAATAATAATAATTTTAAATGTAACAAAGGTAATAATAATGTATTTAAAAATAAAAGAACAAAATTTAATTATATAAAATAAATAAAATAAAAATTAATTATTGTTTTTTTAAGTATATTGTACGATAACATTATATGTAACATTTTGAATAATACAAATTTAAATATTTAATCATTAAGATTATTAAAACATATATAGAAACTATTATATTTAGTTGAGGCTTAATGGATGTTTGTTTTTAAATATAAAATTGTATGAAAAAAAATTATTAACAATTTAACAACATTCAGAGGAACAAGTATTTTTAAAATTTGTAAAGATCTTTCTATCTTTAAAATTTTAAAGGAATAAGGAATTATTAATTATGTTAAATGAAAAAAATTAATTTTTATGTAAATTGTAAATTAAACGCAATAAGATACATATAATTATTGATAAATAAATATTTTTTTTTTTTTTTTGTTGAAAATTAAAGTTTTAAAATATATGAGAAATATAGAATTTACGACAGTTCAAAATTTTACTTTACAATTGTATAAAATTATTAAAAAAATATTAAATACTTGCGCCTTTAAATGTAATTCATGCCTAAACGGATATTTATATTAATTAAATAATATGATGAAGGGTATAAAACTTAATTAGAATTTAATTAATAAAATAAATTGGACATATTTTGTTCTAAAATTCAAAGCAATTTTGAATTAACATTTATAATTTATATTAAAACCAATAATAATAACAAAAATAATTAAATAAAATTAATTCAAATATTAAATTAAAAAAAAATTATGAATTTGAAAAACAAAATATTTTCTAAAGAGCATTCGGAATGGTGTGGGAAGCAATCTTTACACATATGAAAGATGGAATTTTTGTTGATGTAGCTTTTTTTGATTTGTTGACATTTTCAAAAAAAAAGTCGTTTTCTATCTTTTGAAATAATTTTCATGCACTTATTAATTTATTTATAAAATTTTATACAAAATAGAAAACGTCTTTAATTTGCTTTAATTTTGAGCCATTGATAGAAATATTTATTTATCTACTATTTATTTTTCAACTTTTTATATTGATAAGTAAATTTTGTTTTAATTAATAAAAAAAATTCTAAAATTTTATTAAAGAAAAAAAAATTGTTTTATAATATGTAAAATAATTTTTAAACATATTGACGAAAATATGACTTAATATAAATTATGATTTCAATTAATTTCATGTTAATGTTTTTATAATTAAATTATTCATATAAGTTTTAAATTATTTATTTTTTTTTTATTTTTTGTATTTCAATTAATTTAAAATAATATATACAAATTATATATCTGTATATATTAAATAATAGTATACTTTAAATGTAAAGTTTACATTTTATAAGCTAAAAAATATTTATATGACTATTTTTAACTAAATAAAAACTAATATCTACAGCATTTTACTTTAAAATTTTTATCAGTGGCTCAAAATATTTATTATAATATTGTACAAAATAACGCATATTAATTTTATATATCTTATTATTTAAATAAAGTTATATTATTATGACAAGAATAGAACCAGATAGAACATTAAAATAACACCGATAACTCTATGCAATAAGTTAAACTCATTTTATATCACTAAGTTAGAAAATTACCAGTTTGTAGGCAAGCTGAATATCATAATGTGGCTGAAGTTAATGATTGAATGCTGATCCAATTTATGATTGAAGGAATAAATTTTCATCTAAAATTTTATTGACTTTTTACTGATTTAACTTTTGCGCTAGTTAAATTTTGAATTAAATTTAAAAATTTGCTTTTAAAATTAAATATACTTATATAAATCAAAACTTTTGCATTATTTTATATTTTTTATGATCTACTAGAAGAATACATGCATCAAAATATCGTCTTAGTGATTAAATTAATAATTGATTTAGCGTTAATAGACATACTTCTTATAAAGTTAGTTTTTGTAATAAACACATCGTAAACTTAGTCATAAAAAAATGAATTTAACTTTTAAATGATTAAGGTTGATGTTAATCTATAAATGATTTAAAAGAAATTACGTAATTAATAAATCGGTTTTATTTAATAATATAAAAAAATATTAAAAAATTATTATTTTACACGTTGGTGTCAATGTATGTAATTTATATTTATCGGTTTCCCTTTTCTTTAAAGAAACGTTATGTAAAAATTATGTTTAACGAAAACAAAAAAAAAAAATTTTGTGAAATGTTAAGTTTACATATTTTGAAACATTAAAAAAATAAATAATATAGCTGAGCTTATTAAAAATATTCAAGAAATGAATTTTGAAATGCAGAGCGAAATTAAAATAGAACATCAAATAATTATATTTAATAATATTTTTACAAGATCTGCAGTTAAACAATTAATGTTAAATAATTCTACATTTATAATTTTTACAACAACTAACTTAGCGTTATTAAAAAAAAATAAAACAAATATTTTATAAATGAAATCATATAAAATATTTAATAATTATAATAAAATTTGAAAACTAAAAAAATATATATAAAGTTTTTTGTTGTAGGTACACATAAGTGTGCTTCGTTTTATAAAATTAAATTATTTCGTTTAAATATAATTAACAAAACTTAATATAAATATTAAATAAACAATAAATATAGTAACGATTCTTCTTGAAAGCTAAATTATAATGTTCTTTTGTTTTATTTTACTTGTTTAGTTTTATAAAAATTCTTCGATGTTACCACCGTAAAATCTTTGGAAAAAATTAAGTATAAATTGTAAGATTTTGTGAAATATTTGTTGCCAATATTGCGTTATTTTGTACAATACTGAATTCTCCATCGTTCATATGTACGAATAAGGACCATCAGTTAAGGCGCTACACAGTAACAATCAGGAATTATCATCCTTATTAGAACCACCGCCACCAACCCCAGAGCCTTGCGTATTAGTGTTACGTCCACCGGATGGTGCTCGAACTGATGGTGGCTTATATTCTAAGCCAGGATCAAATTGCATTAAAACAAATACCTAAAAAGAATAAAAATGTAAGAAACTACCACTGATTTTTGCGTATTAATTTAAGCTCCCTAAAATTAAATCATTATTAAGAGTCTCAATTCACAACCATTATTTACTAAAAATATAAATGCTGAAAAAAAAATACCTGGTCTGTTGGCAGTAATGAAAAATCATCGGGTGGGTTAGTAATTACATATCTTTTACTACTAGCATCACAACTCGAACTTGTATCTCTAAATCTGTACAATCCTATACACAACATTCCATATGATTTCAATGCAGCTACAAATAAATCTCCATACTTTCCGCATTCACCAAATTGTGCCAAAGGACCATCATATAAAGATATTTGTCCCACACGACACCTAAAAATAATTAGGAAACATTAATAAAATTAAACTAAAAAGGGAATAAAAAAAAACTTACCTATCACGATTACTTAAACTTTCTGTTGTACTATATCCACCACGCAGACCAGCACCTTCAGCTAATATCAATTCTAATTCCGGCGTAGCACCGCCGGTTATAAGTGATCGAATAAGTGTTAAGGCGTTTTGATTGAAATATGTCTATTCAAGACGAAAACAGTATTGTTAAAGTCTTTTATTTTTATATATTAAAAAATTACCGTTGACATTAAGGAATCCAAGACACTAACAGCAAACGCAGTTCCGCATGCGAACGGTTGTGTCAAATATAACTCGGTATCTGGGTCATCGTCATCGTCTTGATCCAAAAACTGTACATTGCTATCATTGACTAATTCTGAAAATTTGTGTTAGGGTTTTTGTTCGTGTTATTGTTTTTTTAAGTCATAATTTCAAGTTAAGTACAATTTTTTTGTAGACGTAGTACTTGTCATTTTTAATTTACATTGTAAATTAATAATAAAAATGTTCGAGGCGAAGTTATTACCAGTAAAACACCGAATTAATATTTTGAATTTTTTAAGTGATACAACGCTGTCCAACAATCAAAAATTCGCAACAAACGCCCTGATCCTAAATCAGCTATTGCATGCTGGGTTGTCTCATTTCAAAATTGATTTATAAAAGAAAATAATTTTGATTGATTGAAATTCTAAAAATCACTTTTACTTAATAATAGTGATAAAAAGAATCCAAGAAAAATTATTTTCTTTACATTGAAATATTACTTGTTATTTGTTAAGTAATAAGGCAGCCCTCCATGCAATAAGTCGAGTATTATTTTATTATTTTTTTTATTTAGCTTACCTGTTATCATTGGAACATTAGCACCATAAACAGAACCTCGTCTTTGTAATACAATCGGACTACCGGCAGTATTTAAGTTATCGAATTCAGAGCCACGTTGGCTTAATACACCTATTGTATCATCAAATGTCATTGCTTTTATATTCAAAGATGCTAATATCGCTTCCTTATCGGCTAATGTAGGATCATCGTTGCTAGGAACTTTTGCCGACAGAATACAGCACATATCACATAAATTAACATTAACTGCACGTAAATCGGCTCGGCTTAATGGCGAACCGTTTAATACAGAAATTTTTGGTAAATTTTGTAACATTTTCCATTCACGTCGTATATAATCTACAGAACCAACAATAACAACATGTTTAAGTTCATGATAATGAAAATTTGATGCACGTAATGGCATAACTAAATTTCTCAATCCAATTAAAGGTGAGTCAGGATCAGCAAATAAACAAACAACTACATGACCATTTAATACTGTCATTGCTGCTTGGTTGCGATCCTATGTTTAGTTTTTTTGTCAGAATTAGTTAAAAAATAAATTAAAGTGTTAAAAAAAGAAAATATTTTAAAAAGAGAAGATAAAAATTAATCAAAATTATTATTAAATTTAAATTAATCGAAAACAATTATTATTTATTTTGAATTTACAAAAAAAAAATCTTTTCTCTTACCAATATACAGTCTTCTAAATTTCTAGCTGGACTCCAATGGAACATCCCCGTAGAGTCATATTTCATTTCAGTTTTTTCAAAATCAAAATCTTTTGATTGATCATCAGCTATACCTGCTGGCAACGATACTCCATTTTGATTTTGTGTTCCAGAACCACTTCCACGACTGGTAGGCCTAAAAAGACGAATTTTTATAAGATAAAAAAGAAAAAAATAATTTTATTGTAAATTATTAGTATATTTTTTAATAACTATTATTAGTCGTACATTAATTTTTTCACTTCATATGCCAGTTGATATCCTGCATAAGGATTTGCATCTGTTTCAGGAGCTCTATAATTATTAGTAAATAAGGTTTGTTAGTTTATCAATAAAGGATAAGTTATACTTTTTTTTTGGAAAGGATTGTAATTTTTTTAGATATATTTTGTTATATTATTAGTAAATACTATTTTCTATTACATAAAAAAATTTCTTTACCTATTATATGATGAAGGCGAAACAATACTGTCACATCCTTGTCGATTTACATTTGGCTTTACTTTATTCACTTGTTTGGCTGTATTATTTAATTGTAAAGCTGAACCACCATTAGTTGCATTTGGTGGTCTTCTATTTCGATTTATCACTGAAATTGAAAAAAAATAGTTCATAAATTCATAGTTCATATTATCAAATTAATTTTTACATTATATTTTACATTATTTGTTAGAATTTAGATTACATTAGAAATATTATTTAGAATTTGTGCCAAATATTTGTTCAGTTTCTAACTTTCATGGATACTAATCTATTTCAAGTAACATTTTTCGTTAAGTTATTTTCAGAATTTAATATTTTTGCTCTTTGGCATATTAAGAATTAATTTAGGTGTAGTAATTCATACGGGTATAGTAAAATATGGTAATTTTCTTAAATAAAAATCTTATAAGTGGTGTTAGTAAAATAATTATCAAAATTATTACATTTTGTAGTTTGTTAATTTTTAAAGTATCAAACAATTCTATATAACTCTTATAAATGGTATTTAATACTTAAAAATATTTATAAATTGGAAAAGTTATTTTCTAAAAAGTTAGTCTTTATTACGAATCGGAAGACTATATTTTGCAATTAGTCTATTTTCATATAGTTTTAAAACAATGTATAAAAAAAATGAAAACAAACATATTCTGATCAAAAATTATTGCTCGGATATACTAGATAAATTAAATTTTGAACTTAATCTTAAAAGAAATAGGTTCTAAAGTTATATGTTACAATGAAAAAAATATTTAGGTAATTCCTATTTGTTTTTGAAAATTAACCATTAAGTTCGAAAATAAGAATTGATTTCATTTTCGCAAACATCAGAGTTCTTTTGTTAATTTATCCAGAACTCGGTTATTTAGTAATTATTATAAAGTTGGTATACAAAATTAACTCTCATAAAAAAAGCGATCATCTTCTTTCAATTTAGAAAACTTTCAACTAATTGAGTGTATAAAAATGGGTTTGTTAATTTAAATTTAAGCCAAATGGTTAAAATAGCAGCTGAAAAACAAAAATAAATTTAAATAACTATATATATATGCAAAATGTTAAATAGTTCGAAAAATTCTATATTATATTTTAAAAAGTAAATTAGACAATTTGACACAATAACAAAGTTTTTTAGCTATACAAAATGCTAACTGGTCTTAATAAATACTAAACCATTGTTTGAAAAGAAAATTAGTCAGTTCGTATAATTATAACTATTTATGCGACTTTAAAACATTGCAGGGATTTTTAGATTCCTTACAACAGGGTTCAGGGCATTTATTAAAAATTTTTATTTTAGCAAACCATCCAAATTTTATGAATGAAATAGAAAATCGATACTTCACTATGACCAAAAAAGCAAAACGCGCTGAGTGAAAATTCAACAGACATTGATTTCCTATATATAAATAGTTCATATAAATATTTTAAAAATAAAAGTTTTTTGATCCTAATATTTTAAGACCGTGGTATTTGTTTCTTGACTATGTGCTAACACCTTGACTGATCTGCTAACTAAAAAGTTTTCATTAAATTGGAAAATGAAATTAATTAATTAATATATGAATTATTCAAAAACATTTGAATTTATTTTTTTTATATTATAAATTTTGAATTAATTTTTTTAACAAATTAAATTCAAAAACATTTTATAAATTGTTGTAACTTAATTAATGATATTAAAAAAAAGTTTTTAAAAAATTTGCTTATTAATACCCGGCGATTACGGCAAAAGTTTTAGATTTAAATCTATATGGATAAATATTTGGCATCTCATATTGTATTATCTAACAATGTGCACACAACCATTTTGTTTAAATTTTCTCTAAGCCTACAATTGTGTATTTAGTAATGCTATTTAGTAATTTTAAAAGTTATTTAATATTTCGTTTTTCATATTAAAAATTAAAAAATAGTAATTTCGTTTCCTTTTTCGAATCCTCCACCGATTTTATATAAATATGTGATATAATATAAAATCGAATGAAGCAACTTACATAATTTTATAATATAAATTTAAACTGTATTATAAAAAAAAAAAAATGCCATTTAGATTTTATTTAAAATTAGATATTTTTTAACAAGTTTATTAATAATTTGTATGCATAAGGATTCAAAATCGCACTATTAATATTTTAGAATGTTAAATAGCAATGCAAGTATTATAGTCTACTTAAAAGTTATATAGCCAATAATTATTTTAAAAGCAAATAAGCATTAAAAGTCAATTAGCATTTACGCAATGATCATTATAAAACAAAATTTGTATAGCATCGACAAATGCTAAAAATGATTCGCCACTTAAATATAAGTTTATCTAGTCATATATTGGTAAAAATTAGCAAAATAATAATTTAACCTAAATGAATAAGGCTAATCAAATCAGAATATTAAGCCACTTTTTAGACAAAAATAATTTTTACTTGGATTGGGGTACATATACTTACAGCTCATATCTTCACGATCTCTAACTAATTCACCTGAAATCATATTATAAAATTGTATGGATATTTTTATTAGTAAAAATATATTTCCAGTTAAATTTTATTTTCAATATTTCTTTAAATATAAAATAGTGAATCATAAAATAATCAGTTAATTAAATGATTCTTCAAAGAGAAAGAGTTTTATTTTACAGTATATTCGAATTTAAACATTTTAAAAATTATTTTAAGTTTAATTCAATTATAAGTCTTGAGAAATTTTCGTAATTCCGTCATTATATTACAAATTGAAACTAATTTACTGAGCTTAAATGTTTCACTATTCCATATTATAGATAATTATTAAAAGAAATGTATAAAATCAGAATTGTCTAATAAATTTTAATTTAAGTATATAGTATAAATTATATTTATTGTGAATTATAATAAAAAAAGGTATATTTATTTTTTAAATATAGGATTTGAATAAAAAATAACCTAATCATCATCAGAGTAATATTTTTTTTTTATAATAATTTGTTTCGTTGTGAATGACGCCCAACAAAATTAAAAAAGGTAACAAAAAATAAAATCATACATATTAATTAATAAAACTAAAAAATAATTAATAACAAAAAATTATTATATTTGAAAATAACAAAATAAATAAGTTTATTTGTTTTATATAACATTTAATTAGTTAAAATTAAATGTATATAATCGAAATATATTATGAATTTGATATATTTTAAATTTGTATGAAAAATAGAAGAAAAAATAAAAATTTTTTTTTTTTTTTATTGAAGATAAATTTGGATTAAACTATTAAAAAGTTGTCTAAGTATTGAAGTTTTTTTACATTAAATTTCATAAAATGTTAGTAAAATAAGATACCTTCATTAATATTTATTATATTCAGTATAAAATTATTTTTTTAAAAACAAATTAATTAATAAAATTTAAAATTGTTCTTTGTAATTAATACTATTTATTAGCAATCAAGTTCCTTCTATAGATTTACTTTTTAAAAAGTTTAATCCTATTTTAAGTTTTTATTCATTAAATTTTTTCATTTAAAATATCTGTTTACAAGCACAAGATATAATTATATTAGATTTAACTTGAATATAATTGGACAACATTTAAAAAAAGTATATAATAATTAGTTAACAAAACTATATGTATAACACGAATATATAGTAATAAGAATTGTACATCTTATAACATATTTAATATTTAAATTAAACGAAAAATTATATATAAAAAAAATATATATTATAAAATATATATTTATATTATAAAAATACAAAAAAAAAAACAATTATAATAGTTATTTTTATTATAGAAAATGAAAATTTCATTTATTTTTATTATTTTCCATAAAAAAAATAAATAAATTGAAAGTTTTTTTTTTTTTTTTTAATTATTTATATAGTTAATCATCAATAGAAATTATTTATACTTTACAAAAATATATAAAAATATAAAATATGCAAAGAAAATTAACTTAAATTAAAAAACAGTATAACAAAGAAAATTAATTTTGAGATTTATTATATAAATATTGTTTTTTTTTTTTTTTTTAAAAAATTAAATAATATTTTTACTATACTTTAAAGGTTTTTTATTTTTTTCAAAATATATAATTAATTACTATTTAAAGTTTTGTCTTTTGATTTAAAAATACGGGAAAGATTAGTGTCAGTATAGACATGCTAACTAAAATAAAATTTTTAATTAACTTTTTAACTTTTTATTATAAAAAAAAAAATGGTAGGTCAGGTGGTAAATTAAAAACTTAATATTTTTGTTTAATAACAATATTTAAAATTGATTTAATTTATTTTTAATATAAATTTGTTATATACAAATAAAAATAACAATTAAGAAAAAAAAGATTATCCAAGATTTTATACACTAATAAAACAATGCTTAAAAAAACTTTATAAATTTATTTAAAGTAAAGATATATTATTATTATTGATATATTTCTCTACTAAGTCTAGGTCTAGAAATTCAAAATTCTCAAACCATTAATTGCCTAAATAATTCATGTGACAGTGAATTTCTTAAAGCTTCCGAAAATTTTAAAGATTCTTTAACAACTTACATAATTCTGTACAGGATTTATTTAAATTAGGTACTTAATAATAAATTTAAAATAAAACGATTTTAAACGCGGTTTTTCTTGATTCAATTTTGAAACGTGGGCTTAAAACAATTTATATTAGAGTCATTACAACTTTTTACGTTATTTATTTATCCGTTGATATAAATAACCTGGTCTCATAACTTAAATTAATTTATTTTATTAATTTTTTATATTTAAATTAAATAAGTATATATAAGTTTCAATTTTTACAATATTTTGCATTGTTTATGTAGTGTATTTATAATCTACAATTAAGTACTTTTAACTGTAATTTAACAATCTATATTTTATTTTAAAAATTAAACACAAATATAAATTTTAAAAATTAAAAAAAAAAATTAAATAAATTGATATAATAAATGATAAAAAATGAAATAAAAAAGTTTAAAAAGCATTTTAGTGTTCACACGTATATATTCACACGTACATTTATATACATTTCGGATAAAACATTGTATTTAGTTGTACTTTTTAATTAATGTCTTTCATCCATGGTGTATTTTGTTTTTCTTTAATAATATTGATTTATTTATTATTTTTCAAATAAAATCTTATATTATTCGAAATTAATTTTGACAACACACCAAAAATGTACAAAATTTAAATTTTTTTTTTTGATTTTAATGGTAAAAATTAATTTTCAATTTGTATATTGTGCTTGTATACGTTCATATTATTTGTTTTGTTTTTATTCCAAAAATTTAAAATTTTATTCTATAGGTACATTATATAATAAGGAATTACTCGTATGACTGATTCTAAAGAGATTAGAATTCGAAATAAAATTTCAACAGCAGATAGGTTCAATATAGAACTCATATTAAAATATGTAGTAATAAATTTTTGATAAGTTCCTATTATATAAATTATGTTTATACATGTGTTTCGTATGTATAAATGTTTGATTAGAAGTTTGTCTAATACATACAGCTTACTGTTGACTTTAGTATTAAAGGACGAAACACTCTTAAAAACTTTAAAGCGTCTGTTTAATAATTCAGTATATTGAATATAATTTGGATATATGTGATAGTCTATAACGACAATCTGTTTAATAAAATGTTCCATAAAAATTAAAAATATTATAAAATAATTTTATATATTAAATGTTTTTGAAGTATCATTTACAATACAAGAACAGCGTTGTAACATCTTATTCTTTTCATACAACATAGTTAAACATGTTTATTTCCCAGTACATTTTTGAGGACGTGTATAAAAATGAAGAAGGAAATAAAACCAAGATGTGATTTTGATTTCTGTCAAAATTTAACACATTTGTATAGTATGAACATTATTTTACAAAACTAGTTTTTATTGTTAATCATTCAATCATAGTATGAAAACGGTAGCATTCTTGTCCTAACAAATAATCTTAAGATACTTTAAAAAGTATAATATTAAAAGAAAGATGTTATATATAAGACTCAATAGTCAAATTTTATCCTTCTATATGTAAATATGTATTTCTAAGATATTCTAAATTTTTTGAAAAATTTTTGGAATAAAAACATAATATTCTTTTTTTTTTGTTTTGTGTAATGTTTAGTAAATTATTTACAAAATATTAAAATGAGGGTAAACATATTTTTCTTTAATGGTTTAATGGTGGTCTTAATATATTGTTTTTTTTTTAGTGTTCTCCTATTTATTCTTCTATAATATTAATTATTAATTATGTATATATATAATTTTGATATGAATTACTAATTAGTAATGTTGTGTGTATTCAGTGTATAAATTGATTTTAAATTGAAAATCTGAATTTGTATTTTGTTGGATTTATTTAAAAAAAAAAAAATTTAATATTACAATGGCTAATTTGTAATGATTTTGGTTTTATTTTTTATTAATTTTGTTAATTGGTTTCTTAAATAGGTTTTTAAGTTAGTTTTAAAAGCATTTTTACCCGGTGATGTTATTCCACGCACATGCACCCTTTTCGGTAGTTCTGGTGGAGTGAATGTGGGTGCGGGATGATGTTCATCTGTGGAAAACATTTTGATTAGATTAACCAAAACGTCGGAAATTGATTTTTATATCAAAGTTAATGTTCATATTTTATTATGCTTTTTTCGATTTTTTTTTTTTTTTTTAATGTTTTAAATTATTTTTTATTGTATGTTAAATATAAACATTTTTTTTTTATAAAGTAGTAGATTAAAAATAAAATTTCAAAAATAAAAATTTAAAATAAAAAAAAAAAAATTAAAAACATAAAAAATTAAAAGAAATTAAAAAAATTAGGAAAATTATTTTTTTAAATCAAAAATAAACTGACATTCTTTTGTTAATTAAATTAATTAAAGCAAAACAAACATTAAGCAATTTTCAATTTTAATGTTAATATAATGTATACAAAATTAGTTTTTAATTATTGCAGTTAAGTAGAACTGTAAAAGATAAGTTTAAATTTAACCGTTATTAGCGATTTTGACATGTGATACATTACATTTATGTAAAATTGAAATGAGCTTTTTTTAATTTGAATACAATTAATGCTTCAAAATAATAAAAAAAAAAAACAATCAAAATTTAAAACAAAAATTAAAAACAAATAAAAAAATTATATTTTAAAAGTTAAAATAAATTTAATTAATTTCAACTACTACTTTAATAAAAAAAAAATACAAACTACTAAATAAACAATTACTAGTTAGTAAAAATATAAATATGTAATTGCATGTAACATTTAATAATTATATCTATAACTTAAAAATGTATTTTTAATTTTCCCCAAATCTGACCAATGGCGTAGTGGTAAAGACGCCGCCCTTCATGTGGAAGGTATCGGGTTCAAACCCCGGTCAGATCATATCCAATAAAAAAATATCGTAAAATTGTTTACTGATATCGTAATAGTTTATATCGTAATATAAAATAAGATTTAATAAAAATATATAAATAATTCTTGTTGAAGATTATAGATGGCGCACAAAGTTAACATTTGTGCATTCATATTTCATAACCTTATACAATAGCTACAGCCGAGTAATCAACGGCTTAGTGAATATTATGATTAAAGAAACTGAAGCCTAGTTTAAAATAAAAACTTGGTGAATGCCCTATACTCCTTAAAGGAGTGGAAAAGGAATAAAAAAAAAAAAATAATTATTTTAAATAAGTTGGTCATGTTCGTTTTAGTTTATCTAATAAGAAAAAGTAATATTGTTATTAGAATCCAATCACTGCATTGCTTATATTTTATAATTTTCAGAGTATTTTTTTATACCAAAAAAAATACCTCAAAGTTTCACAGTTAAACTTTTATTTTTTACCATAAATACATGGTGGAACAGGAGATCATATTATTTTCGTGTTTTTAGAATTGATCTTAATGAATTCTACATACAATTTAAACATGAGATAGTACTAGACCTTATAAGTTAAACATGTAGAAACATATTAGATATCATTGATAAATTTTGAAAATAAATATAACAGATTTTTAACTTCAGTTTTGCAAAAACACTTATAGTATTAACGTTGCATCTGTGCTGAATTTCTACACACTTAAATTTTCTCTTTTGAATAATTAATAATTTTTTTAGAAAACAAAAGATTCTATTTTTAAGTATATTGTTCATTTTTAAGTTATAAGTTGTTTATTAAATGTAAATATGTCGTTTTAAAGTACATTTAATACAATATTGGTTAAAAATGCAAAAACTTGCTTCTTAAAAATAATTATATTAATATTTTAAACATGCTGCTCTATATTGCATAAATATGTATTAAAAAAGGCAATTCAAACTATTAAATATTATATTCTAATGAATTAATTCTATATTATATATTTCTATTAAAAAATTAAATATATATTTAAATCTGTTAATTTTAAAAATTACAAACTAATCATGCATTTGTGAATATTAAATGATTTTGATTTATTCATAATTCTTATATTTATAAAATAATGGATATAGTAATTAGGGTTTTTAATTAGTTTTCTACGGATAAATAATAATGATTTTTAAAATAAAATTTAAAATAAGTGCTTATGTTTTAATAGTATATATATAATATTGTAAAGATATTTTTATTATGCAAGTGTTTAATTACTAAAAATTCTAAAGTTATGTGTACAAAGTAAAATAAATATATATTGAATGCGAAATACTATGGTGGAAAATTTGAAAATAAAATTGTCCTAGTTTTTTTTTTTTTTAAATTAAAAAAGACATTTAGAAAATGTTGCAGTGAAAAAATAAATAAATTAACACATAAACGTATACAAATATGTTGTATGTTTTATTTTTTGTGAATTTTGTTATGATATGCACTCTAAAATTATATAGTGGTTTTTTTATAAGATAATATTGTGTAATTCGAGAGTATATGTATATGATATTTGGAATATGACTTAACTAATATTGATGATAGTTCAGAAAATTTTACTTATATTTTTTAATCCCTTAGCTTATTATTTTTTTTTTGAAAATTGTTCGAACTTCGAAATCCTAATTATAAAATTTGCAATAATTTTTTTAATTTTTTTTTTTTTTCTAAGTAATTTAATTTATTAATGAAAGCGTGTTTTATATTTATTATATTATGAATTTAAGTAATATTTTATTTGTTAAAAATATTATTCTATAATATGTTGTTATATCTTAAAATTCATTCATTATATTTATGTTTTTTTTTTTCTTTATTTTGTGTGATTTAACATTTAATTAAAAAAAAAATATGTATATATATATTATATTTTAATAATACATTTATGTAAATATATGTACAGATATAAATAAGTAAATGTATTATTAAAATATAAAATTTGATTATTTTAATGATGAAATTGTTAATTATCTATTTATAATATAAATGCTGCTAATTGAAAAAGCATAACCAATATATTAAAATTAACATTATAGGAATTTATTAATTAATAGTAATTTCTTTTGTTGATGTTGGCTTCTTTTTTTATATAAGACTAAAAATATACCATTGTATATTTGTCTCCGATATATACTTTTATTTTGTTTTTTATTCAACTTAATTTAATTTTTTTTTAAATTTATTTATTTTGATGTATTTTTATTTTATATTTGATTAATTTAAATTAATATAAATATTTGGTTTTTGGTTTTTTTATGTAAATATTTAACGTTTTATTTATATAAGTTAGTTTTTTCTTTATTCATATTTTTTTTTTTTTTGTACATTAAGTTGGTTTTTTAGCCAAGCAATCACATAATAAATTAAATAAATGAATTTATATAAACAAGAAAAAAAAAAATGGAAATAAGAAATATAATTAATTTTTTTTATATAAAAGGAAAATAAATGATTTTAATATAAAAATAAAATATAATTTTGTGAATATATCAGTATACAAAAGTATAAATAAATATTTAGCAGTATCTTTTACAATAGAATCTACAGAATGCATTAAAGCTTGGTTTTTTTTTTTAAAATGTTATAGCTAAAGTATTCATAAATTTTCGCGCATAGTTCTACTATCAAAACATAACTGCAATGATTTATATTGTATTTATTATAATTTATTATAATTGTTTAAAAAACATATTCTCATTTATTAAAAAATTTATATTTACATTTTCAAAATTTATTTTTATTATTGAATATATTTTATAAAATGTTAGATAACAACTCTTATTTCAACAATTAATTAAAATGTATACTTTAGTCATAACATAATATTATAAAAATCATTAAAAGAAAGATTAAAGCATATTTAAAAATGTTCTTTTGCATATTTTTGGGTATTAAAAAAGCATATATACATATATATATATATATATATATATTTCTATTAAAATTTAAGATTTCTTTAATTTTTATAAATATTTTTTTGTGATATTTCTATTTTATTTTTTTTTTTTTGTAGAAATCTAATTTGATATAAACTATAGTTGACTTACTTTAACATAACTTCACTAATATTGATCATAACTAATTTTTGGTTTTATTGCACATTATAAAAATTCAGAGCTAGAAAACCTTGATATAAAATATAATAATTTTATTATATATAAAGTCTTTTGTTACTGAATAATTATTTTAAACTGTATTTTACGGGGGTCTAATTTTTGGGAATAAGGCTTCTAACTGTTATAACAAATTAGAAAATACCACTTTAAAACATTAATATAGTTTAATATTTTTTGGCTTCTCTTGTTTTAAACATTTATGTAATATGTATTTTCGAAAACAAATACATTATTTTTTCTTTAATATCTTAAAAGGTTAAAGCCAATCGCATGGTTTAAAGGCTTAATTATAAAAAATTAATTAACTTTATATATAAACCACTTTTTAAAAACTATTTTTGAGATCAATTTAAGGAATTTGAATTTTGATGAAAATAAATTAAATTTTCTGCAGATAAATCTTTTATAATACTTGTAGCAAAATTGTAATCTGCTTTAATAGTAAAATATGAACATTATGTGTACGAAAATAAATACCATAACATGTGCTCCTTAATTATCAAAACGGATTGTGAGTTAGGAATGCATTAATATTTTAATATTAAAATTTATATAAAAAATTATTTGAAAATCAGGAAAACTAAATCAAAAAAAAAAAATTTCAGTTTCGTTTTCGTTTAAAATTTTTTTTTACAATTTTTAAATATGCAACAATTCAAAAAAATGTGTTAAAAATAAATTGTAAAAATTATTATTTTTTCTATTTAACTAAATCAAAAAAAAAATTCTACACCCATATATATATATATATAAATTTGTATATATTAATAATATATATCATATATATATCATATATATATATAGATATGGGTTTATAAATAGCTTTATATATATTGGAGTAAGATTTAAAACATAATTATAATAATATAAGAAATTTTTCAAAGGACATTGTTAATATAAAAAGTATTTAAAATAGTATTTATATAAAAATATACATAATATTTCATAAATTTGAAAAAAATAAATATGTTATGTATATAAATATATAATCAAAATAAAAATACTTCGATTTTTCTCTATTCATTGGTTTTTTAACTTACTTGCAATTATGTAGTCATCGCCTAAGTAGTTTTATCCATTGGAGGAGTATTTAATTTTGTTTTTTTATTTAATGAATGTATATAGGTAAGTAAGTATATAACATTTGAATTAATTTTAGGGATTCATATATAATAATTTGAAAAAAAAAAAATTTTTTTTTAATTGGTTTTATATATATATTTTATTTAAATTTATTATATAAAGAAGGATTTATTTATATTTGTAATCAAAAAGAAAATAAATTTATTAAAGCTAAGTCAAGAAATGAGTTTCAAAAATAAATGAAAAACAAATTTTTTTAAATGAATTTATTTATTTTTTGTTTAAATTTTATATCACTATTAATTGTTTGGTTTTTTGTAAATAGGTGTTTTGGAAAATATTTTATAATCTTAATTATGTAAAATGAAATACGATAGAAAAATTTTGTACATTTTCAATTACATTAAATGTTTGTATATATGAAAAGATTCGATATTGTTTATTAAATTAATATATATATAAATATATATAATAAATGTCTTACAAATTTAAAAAAATTAAAAATTTAAATAGATAAATATTCATTAAATATGACATAAATATTTCATTTTACATAATTATGGTGTAAGTTTTATTTTAAAATAATAAGTATGTATTTGATTTGAAAAGCATATATATATATTGTTACACATATTAAATAAAAATAAAATAAAAATATTAATTTGTGTCATTTTTGTGGGATTAAATTTGTTTTAAAATATTTTAATTAATAAATATGTAATAGAATTATTAAATATAAAAAATACCCTTTTTATCAAAAACTTCGTATTTTAACATAAAAGTTTATAATAAAAAGTATAAATATGTATAAAATAAATATATTATATGATATATTATATATGTAATATATAAATAGGATGAAACAAATTATTTAATTACATGTAAAGATTTTTTATATATTTATTTATTTATGAAACAGTAACATAAACACACAAAATTTTTACACCACACATTTATACATTTAATTAAAAAAATAAATTATAAAAAAAATGCACAATTAAATATTGAAGGGGAGGGGGGAATTAATTTTTGAAGGGTATAATAAATTTTAACGACATCATTTTAACGACAACATTTAATACTTTTTTTTTAATATATTTGAATTTTTTAATTGAATTAAATTTAATATACTTAAATACGGTATTGTGTAATTAAATATTATATTTATATATAAAAAAAAAATAAATAGTTAAAATACTGATATTTTTTTTTTCTTTTTGGAAGACAGATAAATACAATATGGGTTTAACCATTGTACTTTTAAATAATTTAAAAAAAAAGGCACAGATTAATAATAACATCAATTATTATTATTTTTAAATTTTTTTTTTTTTGTTTAATTTTATGTTTTTAATTGTAAATTACAAATTTCTAGTTGGTTAACCTGTTCTAGCGATCCTGTCCCCAAGAAGAGAAGTTACTAAAATTGTTGAAGTTGAAAAAATGTAAAAAATTACATAAAGAGAAATTAATTTAGAATTTACTAAATTTTTTTTGGTTAATTTTTGAAATATCAAAATATTGTAAGAAAATGAAAAACTAAAAAAGTATATAATTAAATTTAACTATATGGTTGATTGTTTACATATTTATATTTATATTTATATATATGTTTAAGGATGATATATAAATAAAAGGAAAAATTTTGATATTTACAAAGTTTTGTTTTTATATGTTTGTCTAATATTTTTTAAATTTTGTCGGAATACAGTAATTACCCCAACTCAAAAGGAGTTCTGATCTTATAACAAAATAGCACTTAACGTGAAGCTGTAAATACTATTCCCTTTAGAAAAAAAACGCGTGCTTTTTTAAAAGTATAATTGAAAAAAACGTATGTTTCAGTAAATTAATATTCGAATTTTAAATATTAAATAACTAGTATTCTTTAATTTAATTTATTTCAAATATAGTTTGAAATTTAATAATCTAAGTAATGAAATTCACAATTAATATATAGTATATTGTATCATTTAAGAATATATAAAATGTGTAGGATTTAATTAAATTAATTCATTAATAATTTATTTTAATTTTTAATTCTAAAAAATGTAAAGTTCATTTTGAGTTTTGTCTGATTTGTAAGACTTTTGGTAAGAAAAGAAAGTAGAAACCATAAATAGAAACGTAAATTTTATTTTTTTTCTGTTTAAACAAATTTAAGGCAGTGTTTTATTTCAAATTTAAAGTTAGGTTTAATTTATTTTCCAAGTCTTAGTCATTTATCGATTAGTATCAAATTAAGTATATCTATAATTTAGTTAAAAAAATATTTACTACTTATAGAAATGTTTTTTTTTTTTTTTTTCAAATTTCAAGATACAAAAACTAAAAAAAATAATTTAAAAACAATTTTGAGAACAAAATAAAATTCAACAGAATTTAAAAGTTTAAAATAAAAAGTTGAAGCGATAAATCACAGTCACCAAGACCCATCACCACACACTTAATATGTTCTTTTTTTTTCTCACAACGAAACTTTAGCTATAATGATGTTTTAATATTTTCCATAATTTTATTTTTTTTGTTTGAAGAAAAATGTGTTTTGAAAAGTTTTAAACAAATTTTAAATGGAGTGTTTTTTAAATTCAAAGACAATAATCAAAATAAAATCTAATTATTTAATAAAATTGCTATCAACTTAACGATACTTTTGATTTAAATATTTTAATATTTTTTACATGTAATTTTAAAATTATGACATTTTTAATTATTATTAATGAAATTTACTGAAATTAATTAAACACTTCCTTTTTAAGTGGCGCAATAGTTTAAAGTATATATCTATGATTTAATTAAATTAAAATCTCGCAAGCCTTTGGAATATGCGTGTTCATAAGCATCAAATTATGATAACATATAGATATATATATAATCTGGTATTGTTAGAATACCATATTAATTACAATGTGTTTAATTTTATATACGTATAACATAATATTTGATTAGTTTTAATAAATTTTTAATTTTATTTGAATTATTACAATACAGAAACACATTTTTCTTTTTTTTTTTTGTTTATCCTGAAAATTAATGTGGTAATTTATAAATTAATTAATGCTGAAATTTTTGAGTGTTTTAAGATGATAATTTTATATATTATATAATATTTAAAATTTTGTGGACATAACTACTTAATTTTAATTAAATTATTACCACCACAAAATATTTAGAAATGTAAATGATGTTTTAAACGTTTTTTGTTTGGTTCATGTAGCAATGTTAAATATTGGAGTACATATATATATATATATATAATAACATATGTTTATATGTATGTTTATATTGTTTATATTTAGTAAAAGTGTTAAAAGTGTAACAAAAATTTAATATGTATATATAATAGGTATTAATTCAATTGTTGCTGATTAAGGTTCTTATAATATTTTTAAACATTTTTTTTTAATTGTGTTCTTTTTTAAAATTAGTAAAAAACTGCATTTTAAAAAAAAAAAAATCAAAATGAAAACCAATTAAGACAAAAACAAACTTATAATAATTTTTTTATTATATTATATACGTACTTGCACGTCCTACCAACTGAACGGCACGGACGCCTTTCCTGAATGTTGCCACTGTGTTGTCACAATATTAAAATAATTAAAAAACAAAATTTAGGGTCGTAAAAGGTAAATTAAAATAATTGGTGGAGTTTTAAAGGCAATTAGAAAAAGAAAACATAAAAAAAATAAAAAAAAAAACAATTTTGTATATATGTATATATATATAATATACATTTGAATTTTAAGATTATTTTTATATTTTTAAGTTTCTGGTAGTAGAATAAAAGAGCAAACAACATAGCTTTTTCTTTTTAAAAAATTTAGTACACACTCCTATCTTAAATTAATTAAACTTAAAATTTATAATTAATTGTTTATTTTTTAAGTTATATTTTAATGTAAATATTAGAATTTTTTTTTTAAACATTTATATATATATGATTCAATTTTATACTTTATAAGATTGGATAAAAATTAAGTGTTCTCAAAAATAAAGTTATTTAATTTATTTAAATATTTTAAATTAATATTATTAGTGTGTGAAAAACGTACAATACCAATTATAATTTTCATAAAATTTTTTTTTTATGTAGGGTCCTTTAATCACTGTTACCCACTTCTTAAATAAATTAGTATAACTTGAAAGATTTTTAAAAGATTCAATTAAAATCTTTTCTGTAAATTAATTAAATAATTTTATTTAGAGGAGCATTTAATTTTTTATATTTTTAATAGCAAAAGGAAAGTAAAGCACTTTGCAAACCATGATTATCTTCTTTTTTTTGCATCTTATTAAATTTTATATTTGCAAAATATATTAATTTATTTGAATATAAAATTAAAAGAATAACATAAACATATTTTGTTTTTATCAAAGCAATAATTAAAAGCGTTTTTATAAAGTTAGTAGTCATGTTTAGTTAACATAATAGTACAAGAATAATAATTAAGTAGAATATTTTAATTTTAGTTTAGAAATAGAGTTTACATTTTCATTGTAGATAATTTATTATATTAATTATGTTATTAATTAAATTAATTTTTTTTATATAATATATATTAATTATAAATTAAGTTTTTTTGAGAAAATTGCAAATGTAATTGTGTCTGAAATAATTATGAAAAATTTTATATAAAAATTTAACTTTCAAATTTGTTAAATAATTTGTCAATTTCAAATATTATTGTTCTCGAAAACTACTTTATTAAAAACTTTTATTTATTAAATGTATAATATATTTTTTTTGTATCCGTCATCGTTTTTCTAAATAAAATTTTTTCTTAATATATAAAATTAATCATATTTATTTCAATTTTAAACACAGTTTTTAAAGTTATGTATTAATTTTTGCCAACTTAATCAACTAGTATTAAATTTTTGGAATGGCTATTTTTATTTATATTAAATTTTTATTTTGTTTTATTTTTACAGATACCGAAGTGTTTCACTGTTTTTGCCTAAAGAAGTTAACATTACCGATTCCATACCCTGGGTTAAAAATTTGTTATTATATATAAAAATATATTCAATTATATATTAATAAAAGCTTCAACACCACTCAAAAATCAAAGTATGTTAAAGTGAACAAAACCCAAAATAAAAAAATCACATTAACATCCAGATTTTTACCATAATTTATATTTCATCGTAGATTTTTATTAAAACATTTAAATTTATTTTCAAATGATAAAAAAGCAAAATATTACTATATTTTAACAAAAAAATCAGTAGCGATAGATCAGAGTATTTACCATTTTATATACGGTGCCAAATATTTTTACACACTAAATAAGTTGAAGCTTTACAATTATGTAGTTACTAGTTACTAATAAAAACAAAAAACAAAAATTCCTTAGCAAAAGGAATTTTAGAATGAAGTACAAAAACAAGGGTTTTATAAAAACAAAAATAAAAATTATTTTTTAATTTATAATAAGAGCAAAATTAAGCCTAAGAGCAATTAAAATACTGTTCGTTCTTGCTTTTAAACCAAGTTTTTTAATTTTATATTAAGATAAATGAAACAAAATTTAATCATTTTAATCAAATAAAATTTTTTTATTAAAATATGTATATTTTAATGAATATATAATATAATGAAGCTCGTATATTATATCCGTAGAATTTTATGTACATATATGAATAAAAAATGAAATTATTAAAAGAATTTTGTAAAACCGGAGAAAAAAATAATAATTATATATATATAAATTAGTAAAAAACGAGAGAATTTTAGTAAAACTAAGTTTATATGGATTAAAATGAGTTTAATTTAACGTTGTTAATTAAGCAATAACATTATTTTATTTTTTAATTAAATTTGAATTATTTAAAAAAAAAATTTTGTATGTAAGTTATTTAAGCAGAAAAGCTTAGCCATTTAAAATTATAATGAAATTTTAGTTTTTTTTTATTTGGCCAAAAATTTATAAAATAATTTAAAAAAAAATAATGAGAATTCAAAAGAAAATTTATAATTATTTTCAAAAATTGTTTCTTGTTTTTTTTTTTGTTTTTGTTACAATTTCGTACCATCTAGGATAGTATTACTTTGCATAGTTGTTGCATTCATGCCTTGTTTAACCATTCCTGTTTCCATTAAAATCATTCCAACATCTGAAAGTCGCATTTTAACATTTATAATTTTTTAAAAAGTGTTTGTTTTGGTTAAAAATTATGAAAAATAAGTTTGTTTCTAAAATTAGGTAAGTTTGCTAAAAAAAATTTGTACAGACGCTTCAGCACGTTAAAATTTTGTAAACTCTTTCAGTGTCAAATTGAAAAATATTTAAATTCATTTTTTAATACAATAATCTTAAACAAATTATGAATAATTTGATCTTAAAAATATATTTCATTGTTTTACATTCTTATAAGGCTTCTTATTTAAGGGGCGAATAATATAAATTTTTGTTCATAAATTTTTCAGCTTAAAATTAACAAATTCTTTTAAAAATATTATGTTTATAAAACATAAATTGATATTTAAGGTACATTATTTAAACTATATAAGTATATTTCATTATTTATTTTAATTGAACAAATCTAGTTTTTGGATTTTTTAGAAATAGTTTGGTTTAAATTTTCAGCAGCTGGTTTTTTTTTATTTTGCTAAAAGATAAAATGCTGATAAAAGAAGCTTTCGGGGCATTTTTTATGACACTGATTAATGAAAACAATGTACAAACCGTTTTAAAAATTACAGAGCTATCAAATTTCGTAAAAATTCCAGCGGTTTTCTTTTAAGTTTTAATTATTTTTATTATTCTTTCCACTGTCTTCTTTCAGGTTTTATTAAATTACAGGTTTAATATATGGTTTCGGATTGTTTTTAGATTATTTGTAAAAATAATTAACTTCTTATGAAGTTTAAAATTCTTCTCAGCCTTTTTATAGTGTATAGATCCAAATCAAAATTCGGACATAACTTTTTCTGAAAATCCAATTTAATTGTGGATATAGAATTTCAGTTAAAAAATTGTAATAATTGTATATGTAAATATGTAATTGTAAATATGAATAAACAGTAATTTGTTGGTTAACATTCGTCTTCAAACTGAAATCAAATTTATGTTCAAATTATTTTATAATGTTAAAACTATGCAATTTATAAACTTATATTTAAGAAAAAATAAAATAATATTATAGTTTTCCATTAAAATTAATCAAAATTAGAAACACTGGTTCACATCAAATGTTTATAGCGAAAAGCAAAAAGCCTAAAATAATTCGGCTTCAAAACTTAATTTCTTTTATATATATAGTTTTTCGTAAGTAAAAGTTTTTTTTTCAATTAAAACAGCCTTTTTTTATTTTTTATATATCAAAATTAATGTAAAATTTATTTTTTGTAAAAAAAAAATTTGTAAAAAATTTGCCTATTAACGGTTTCGCACAATCTTACCAAAGAAAAACAAGAAATTATTTTATATTCGGAGTATCGGACCCGCGTGGGCTTGGCTTATAAGTTCATCAAAAAATTTAGAATTTTTTTTTTACATATAACAGACTTTCTAAATTTCAAATACATATATGTAAAATTTATTAACATTGCAAGGGCATCTTAATTTTTATCAAAGGCGATATTGGTTGATCATACATAGTTTAATTCATTCAATATATTATGTTTTTCTTAAAAAACTCGGTTTCTTTTTGCCATATTGCCATGTTCTATACCCAATTTTAACAATTTTAACAAAACTTTTTCTTTTACTTTACTATTTACATGCAATTGCATACATAAAATGTACTAATGACTGCATAGTACAGTCTGCATTTATTTTATTTGTTTAAACATTTGAATTTTGATGAAAATTCAAATTTTAAATCTTCAGGGTTGCGTTTTTAATTAATTAAGTTTTGCTGGTGTGCTAATTTCTTATACATATACATGAGTTCCTTTTATACGGTCCGACATATGGTAAAAAACGTTTTCACAAAAATAAACCTTTTTACAGTTACATATTTAAATTTTTTTTTTAAATATGTACAAAAAAATTCTTCAATAAATATTGAATTCTTCAATAAATAGAATTTGTGAATAAAACTGAAAAATTGTATTGATTAATATTATTTAATAATTCACGGTAGAGAAAAGTTATGTATTTTTGCTAAGAAAGTTATTTATTAACAAGTACCATAAATAACTCTTCAGCTCTTCAAGATTTTTAAAAGGTTATCAAATAATTAGTTAGCAATATGTACATAAAATAAATATGTTAGATACATATATAACTTAATTAATAATAAAATTTTCAAAACCACACATTGTATTAATTTGAACAAATAAAAAACAAACATATTTTATAGCAAAATTCAAAATATAGTTTTTTACACACCACCCAGGGTATTTGATCAGTACCTACTTAATAATATAGAATTTGTACAATAATTTGTAATTATTTTTGAAATTTTAAATGTGCGATTATGATTTTAGTTATATACCTTTAAATCGTATTACTTAATAATAAATTTAATTATATAAATACATTTATTAAATATATCTATTACTTAAATTAAATTTCATATATTAATTTTCATTGACTTTAATGAAATTTTAAATGAGGTTAAGTGTTAAAAATGAAATTAAAAACATAAGAATAATGATTTTTTAATATATATTAAAACTAAATAAAACTATATATAGAAGGGGAGTTGACAGAGTCTGCTATTAGTCTTATTATATTGTTTGAAAATTATTTAATATTTTTTTCATGTTATTAAATATATATTACAAATTTTCAAACAATTTGTTTATTATATAAGAAAACATAAATTTATTTTAGGTATATTAAGATTTTATAATATAGTTTTAAAACATTCTCATTTGTTTTTAAGGTAAAATGTGAGCATAAATCATGCACTTGTTTGGCATAATATATAAAATTTTATTAAAATTAATACGAAAAATTAGTATGATTGTACACAATATATTATATTAGTTATAAAATAAACTAACTATATATAGTATATTCATGTTTTTAATTGAAAATTAACTTATAATAAAAAAATTTATATTTATATACATTTAACATTTTTTTACTAAATTATAATTTAATATTTTTTATTAATATATTTAAATTACTTATTTCTTTATTATAAGTTAATTTCCATTTTCGATTAGGGAATTTCCAAAGTTTTGATTTCGCAATATTTTTTATATAAATATAGATTTGAAAGTAAATTATTAGAACTGTGCAATTAATAAATGTAGAAGATTAGAGTTTTATATAGTTTATTTTAACAAATTAAAAAAAAAAGAGTTTTCATATATTATATAGAATATTAATTTATTAAACATATATATATATATAGCATATTATTAAAAGAATGAGGAGTATTATGTAAGTTAAACTTTAATTACTTATGTTTTTTAATATATTTAATTATTTTGTGTATGTATTTTTCACAAATGATTTCATGTTCAATTTATATTCTTAAACTTTTAGGACTTCGATAATAGCTTCTATATTTTTGGTATCTTTACTCTTGGTATAATTTTTAATGTTTATTAGTATATACTTTTTTAGTGATTTTAATAACTAACAATTTCGGGAACTAAAATACCAACTATTAACAAACAAAAAAAACATAAGCATTAAGTTTATAATTATAACTTAATAGAACAAGTATAAATATTTCGCGACAGGAAATGAAAAAAATATAATAAATTTTATTATTAATAAAATATAGGCTTTAATCATCTTTTGCTAAACATTGCTGTAAAAATATTCATAATTTAATTCAACATATTAATATTTTTTTTACTGATTCTATGTGTAAGATTTATATGTGTATATTCTATAATTAAATGTATTTCAGTAGAAGCTTTAAAAGAATAACTCTGGTCTGTTTTGAAAAAGAGTTAATCAAAGAAAATTTTCTTTTTAATATCTTAGCGTCAATGTTTTTGTAAGAATAGTTTTGCAATATCGTAATAAAAAATTTTATGCATCTCGATCCAAACATATATACAAAAGTAAAATAAAAATGCTTATAGAAGATTTATTTATTGGATCAAAATAGTGGGTTCAGCTTCTTTGTAATATAAATTTTAAACTAAATGTAATTTTATCAGCTTAACTTCTATGTGTTTTTTCATGTAACATTTATATGTGATAGTTTGTTTCTCAAATTACATGATAAGATTTTTAGTTAAATGAATATATAAGATCGTTAAAATAAATGATTTGAAGTTTTAAACTAAAATTATTTAACATTTTTAACGAAAAAGATAATAAAATAATATTTTAATAAAAAATATTTTTATTAATGTTTTAATAAATTTTCTAAAAGCATTTTTTATTTAATAAATACAGAAGAAAAATTAAATAAGTTGAATAATTATATGTAGATCAATTGAACATAGAAGTATTTTTATAAATTATATACTTAAATATTAAAAAATTAAATTAAAAACAGTTTGAAACTATTTTTTTTTTGTGCGTGTATTTAATTAATGTTTTTCATGAAGTCAATAATATTTTTTAATTGTAATATAAAATATCTTAAGTTAATTTATAAAAATTTTATTCTATGGTTTTCTGTTAAAATATTTAGATGAATATTCTTGCATCTTTTCGTTTTTGATTAAAAAAAAATTTATTAAAAAAATCGTATAATATTTAAAATTGCGGTTAACACCTAATTAAAAAAAATTATAATATTAAATTTTGAAACAATAAAATTAATTTGAAAAGATTTTTTTATTTTAACTGAACGCAAAACGATTGTAAATTTTGATTAATTTCGCATAGTAACTTATTAATTTTAGTTGAACCTTTCCTTTTGTTTTAATAAATAGATACCTAATTTAAATATAGAAAGCGATATAATAAAATATAATAAAATTTTTCAACTGAATCTTTAATTGAAAAAACAAATTTTGAATTTTATGAGTGTTTACAAATTTTTGAATATAGTTATTGCGTAAATGATATTCGATAAATTTGGAAAGAAAATAGGTTATAATATAGTATAACATTTCTTTGATGTGATATTAGAATTTAACTAATTAATTATATAACACGCAGTATACAAAACTATTATAAGGGATTTCTACAAATAAATGTCAGGAGTCATGCTTATGTGCGATCACAGTTCTTAAGACAAAAATATATAATTGAAATTTTTATAGTCAGATATTTATATTATAAAAAAAACTTAATTTAGGATTTTAAATAATAAATAAAAAAAATATATGTATATACATACAAAAATACGTTTATATATACATATATGTTTTTTTAAAATATATTTCTGTATATATATATATAAAAATGCGTTTAAAAAAACTTAAATTTATAACGAAATTAAAAAATAATTTTAAAAATAATATAATTAAAGAAACTGAGCGAAATTTTTATTTTTAAGTTTTAATAAGAACGTTAAAGCAATTAATAATAAAGGTTTTTTTAAGCTGCAGTTTCAAAATAGAATTTAAAATTAAATTTAAAAAATAAAATTAAATAAAAACTTTTGCCGTAACTTTTTAGCATTTTAAACCAATTTGTAGTGTAATAATTTATTAATTTTTTTTTTAATAGTGCGATTTATATCCAATGGATGAAACTTTCTTTTCAAAAAATAATGAGAGTAATATATATATATTAAAAATAAATGCAACAAACTTATAAATTATTATATTTATTTTACATATAAGTATATTTTTTGAAGAAAGTGAAGTTTACTAAAGATTTTTATTAACTAGAATTTGAAACTAAACAAAAAAGGGAACGAAAATTATATTAAATTAATTTTTATTTAATTTTTGAGTAACAAAAAGAAAATCAGCAGAAAAATGCTATATAGTGACATATTTCGGTATATAACCGTTGCTGTTTCAAAATTAAATATAGAGTTTGGAGTTAATCTTAAATTAGAATTTTTGTTAACTTGCATTAATTTTTTTTTATATTTATAAATATTTATCACAGAAAAGCTTTTGTCTGTTTTTGTTAGTTTGTCTTTGTTGCTGTTTCAAAATTAAATATAGAGTTTGGAGTTAATCTTAAATTAGAATTTTTGTTAACTTGCATTAATTTTTTTTTATATTTATAAATATTTATCACAGAAAAGCTTTTGTCTGTTTTTGTTAGTTTGTCTTAAATTAATTAAAAAATTAATATAAATAACTTCCTTTCTACATATTATGCATCATTTTCAATAAAATATTAAGTGAAACACTTAGGTAATTAAATTAATTTGAAATAAATTTCGATAGAATTTATTTTCTTCAATAATACTCTTAATTTAATAAGAGTTTTGTAGTATTAAAATTTTTTGTTTTAAGAGAAATTACGTTCTGCTCATTAAGATTAAGGGTATTTAAAAGATTGAATATATTAGTATTAATAGAATATAAATATTATATTGACTGTATAAAGTTGCTTAACGTTTAATTTATGAGATAAAGAAATTCTTTGTTATAGCACACAATTTATTTTATAAATTATTTTTGAAAAAGCAATGGTTAGACACTTCAAGTTTTAAGTATATATTAAATGTAAAAAAATTAAAAAAAAATTGATTAATACCAATAATAAAAGAAAAGGTTAAAAGTTATAATATATTAATATTATTTGAAAAATTAACAATTCAGAAAGAAAAGAAAAGAATAAAAAGGACAAATCAAGGAAAATTCAAATTTGTTTTAACTTTTTTGTTTTTTTTTTTCCTATTTTATTTTATATATTTAATTAATTTTTTTTTTTGGGTTTTAATTTTACCTAAATCACCAAATTTGTTCCTCGGTTGTGCGGTCACTGTGCATAATTTTATATATTTTATAAGAATTAATAAATCGGATTTTGTTATAGATAACAAAATTATTTATACATATGAATTTTTAGATAAATATGAATTTTTTTCATATTTTGCAATTATTCAATATTTTCAGTTGATTTTTATGTAATTCAAACAATGTTTTTTTAATCATAATTAATCGGAAGATATGAAGATTTTCGATTTATTATAAATATTTTTTTTTTTAATTTTTTGTTATTTTTTGTATTATATAAAAAAATATGTAAGAAAAATTTTAATTAGTAATAAAATATATTAAAAAATTTATATATATATAAATAAAATTTAATAAAATTCTTATCCTAAAATATATTATTTTATATCTGATATTTTTATCTGTAAATTCTAATATTTAACCTTAAATTTTAAAAATAAATTTATTTTTATATAAAAACTATTATTATATACTTAAGACTATATATTTTGGGAAAAGGGAGAGATTTCCCCTGTAATATTATAAAAATAGTTAAATAGTTTTATTCAATAATACTGGTTTTCAATTTTAACTTTCGTATTTTAATTTTTACACTGATTTGATTCAAATGCATACTTATAAAAAATTCTAAATATTTAATAATTTCTAAATTTCATTTTATTCTAAATTTTATATATTTTCAAGAAAAACTTAATTTATTTTTATGACAGTTTTTGAAATATATTTTATTTTAAATAACTTTCATTGAATCATTTCATTTATAAAACATTTAAATTATACATTTTATAAATTAAATTAAAAAAAATATATAAAATAATGTAAATAATTAAAACAAAAGTACTTACAATTTTTACATTTGCATTTTTTAATTAATGTTTCATCTTTAATATCTTCATGACAAGCTTTACAATAAAACCAGGCCCTAAAACAATTTAAAACACAGTTTTTATTATAAATTTATATTTTTATGATTAATATATTTCAATTTTTAAATTAGTTATTAATTATTTGAATAATTTTGTTATATTTTTCTTTTTAAAATTTAGTTTGAAAGGAAATGGAGCATTTATTTATTACATTAAAATAAAATTGGTACAACATTATATGTGTTTAATTTTAAATTCAAAATGTGGGTTATAAAATTGACAAAATTAGAATTATTTTTTTCTCCGACTGCCAATAACTATGACCAACGTAAACGGTACAATACCTTTCAAAATATGTTTAAAGTAATATACACTTTATATATGAATATCACCGAAATACGTTGAACTTTAAAATTTCATTAGACGTCAACATTTCGGTTTACGATACGACGTTTATGTGTCATACATGAGGCAGTTAACTATTTCTCTTAAATATATAATTAATTATTATAAAAATAATTAAGAACTAATTAAACAAAGCTTTAAATTTTTTTATTATTTACCTTTTAACTTCGTCAGCACTTTGAGCTATAAAGAAACCTTGAGTATTTGCTTGAATTTTAGCACCTCGAGGATTAATTGATATTTTACTGTCAGCGCCATCTTCCGTAGCCTTTATTTCAATAGCTAGTAGCAATAGTTTTAGCTTTGTAAAACATAATCTGTTTTATTTTCATTATAAAAAATAAAATATATAAAATATTTTCTTAATAATTTTCTTATAAGAATTTTATATTTTTTGAAAAAAAATTTATGGAAACTAATTTAAAAATATTTAATACATCTATTGAAACATTCTGGTATATTATTTACATGACAAAAAATATTTATTTATATTATTTTAAATTTGTATTTTTTAAATTAAAAAAAAACGGATATATATATGTAAATTTTATAGTAAATTTATTTGTTAATGTGTAATTTGCATTTTCACTAATCTAAAAAATAAAAATTAATTAATTCAACAAAAAATAATACTTTTGTAAAACAAATTGCATGCAGAATAATATTACACAAGCTAAAAACTGTGCAATATAAGTACAATTTACTTTACATATTAGAAGTAGCATTTCTTATATGTAAAGTAAATATACTTATACAAAGTTCTTTATTTCTGTCATATTAAAAATTTGTTCTTAAGTATATAAGTATATAAAAACTTATTAATTATTAATAATAGTTTAAAAATAAGCATTTTTTTTATAATTTTCGTAAATTTTCAAAATTATTTAAAAAAAAAATCAGTTTTTTCATTTAAATATGTCTTCAATCAACTTTAATCTGAATTATTGTATATCTTCAGTTAAATCTTTAATTAAAAATTAAATTTTATGAAAATTCATTTTAGGAATGCAATGCTGGTAACATAATATATAATATTCGATTATTCAATGTAGAATATTGCAATAATTAGATAAATATAATATTAATCACAAATATGATTAACCAAACCCTTGTTGAAAGTCAAAGCATAATTGCGTTTACAAAAACAACACTACGTGATTACACTACATTATTTAAAAACTAATATTTATAAACACATATTAAAAAAAAATCAAAAAAAAATTAATATTGAACAAAAAAAAAAATTATATAATTAAAAAAATCTTGTACTTAAAAATAGAACTAAAAAAATTATATTGTATTATATAATAAAATTCAATCAATTTAAATAAAACGTCATTCTCAATTATCAAAAAGGCAACTACTGTGTATACTTATTGTCATACTGAACAACTGCAACTCTTGAATTAACAACGCACTCAACAAAACGCAACTATAAACTGTTTATAAATATAATTGTACTAATTACACTAATTAATACATCACACTGGGATAATGATAGTAAATCAGCAAATGCATAAGTGGTTTATTATATTTAAACTCTACAAAATATAATTTCAAAAATTAAAGAAGTGTTTTATATTAAAATTTAATATTTAACTAAATAAATTACATGTACAGAATAAGTTTATATCTAAAATAATAGTTGTGTGTATATTTATTAATTTGTTATTAATAGAATTGAAAAGAAGTGATTCTTAGTAATACAAATATACATATATTATATAAAGTAGTATATAATACATGTAGTATATAATAAATTTGTGTATACAAGTGCTTTAGTTGATATTTTTAAAACAGCAAAATTATGTTAAAACTTAATGTATCATCAAAATTATATGAACACATGTATGTCATAGAATAATAAGATAATCACTCAAAATTAAATAATAGCTCTTAAACTATAATTAAGTGCACATAATAAGTATATAACAAGTAAAACTTTATAATTTCATATATAAAATTATAAATCTTGAAGAATTAAAGAATCACTTCTGAATTTAAATAAATATGAATAATATATTATATGCAATGCAAGAACAAAATTAATTAAATGTTATGAAATATACATGTATTATGTTTTAATATTAATTAAAAATATTATTTTTACTAGCTTTGATTAGTTAAAAGATTTTTAGTTTCGCTTTAAATTTTTTTTTAGTTTTTGTTAAGTTCGATATGGAATCTTACTCGCTTGCTTGTGGGAAAGTATGACCAGTGAATGAAGGTGAAAGGGTTTCTGTATACATCTCACACCCTGTACCTTGGAGATAATCATTTTGCCAAGCCTGGGTATCTGGTGACTGTAACAAATTATTGTTTTTTTTGTTTGTTTGAATTTTAAATTGAATTCATTCATGTTTTTTTTTTTAATTTTAAAATTTGATAAAAAATTAAAATTATGATAAATTACGTATTTATATTTAATTATTTATTTTTTTTTTTGCCAATTTTTATATGATAATTTTTTTTTAAACAATAATTTATTTTTATTAAGCACATTTATTTGTCAAGTTATAAACGTTTTTTTGGAATTGTACACTTTGGCATACTTTGAATCGTAAGCTTAATTGAAAAAAAAATTTGACACAGGGTTCAAGTTTAGGATTTTTTTGGGGAAATCTTTTATTATAGTTTCGGCTATATTAGTTGATGTTTATGATTGTTAAAGATCAGCATAATATGTATGTACAAACAATTTTCCGTATCAATATATTATCAAGTAAAACATGGCTCATTCATAATATAAAATAAGTTCTCTTTAAGTTTAATAAACTATATAATATATGTTATCTATATATAGTTTTACTATCTTGAATTAAAATAATTTTATACGAACAATCTGCAATTTCGAAATGTAAGAATAGTTAAACTTTGGTTTAAATAATATTATTAACTGAAACAATCATTATACTTGATATTACATCTAAGAACACTAACATTTTTTGAAATGACTTATAATACACAGAGTCCTTTCTGAGTTCTTTCAATTTTTAATTCTTAATTTTTTTCTATTAAATAGACATATTTTAATATTGAAATAATTTAATAACTTTTTTAAAATTGTGTGTTTTGTCATTGTTTTAAAAGTTTTATTAAATATTAAAATTAAAAAACAAAAATATAATTAAAAAAATGTAAAAAATTTAAAAAAAAATTAATAATACTAAAGAATATTTTCATATGACGTAATAAAATAATAATAATAAACTGTATAAAGAAATTAATCTTTAATTTTTTTTTTATCTGTAAAATGATTAGAGATTTATTTAAAATAATTAAATAGAAATTATGTATATATTCATATTTTAAAATATAATAGTATGTTATATATGCAGGAAAATTGTAGTTTTCATTTAGAACAATAATTATTGTAAAAACATCGAATAACAAAACATTACAACACCGAAAAGCTTGTATTCCTCATTGTATGTTCTTTAGTTTTTGATTTTGGTGCAACAAATGGTATTTAATAACTTTAAGATACATTCAATAAAATTAAATAGAATGAATAAATGTAAATGCCGTAAAATAGAGTTTTATAAAAAAAAAAATTTGGTGTTTTACTTTAAATTTGAAAATAATTTACAAAGTCATATTTCTTCGAATTTGGGTTCATATAATTGTTGTATAATTCCGTAAAATTTTATTTCTAATTAGAATTGAAAATAAAATTAAATGCTTCTTTTGAGTAAAATTTTTGAATTTTACAGAATTTAGTAATGATTTAATAGAAATAGAAATAATCTGAAGTTTAATTATTACTTACTATAAAAAAAAAAACAAAAGTATAAAAATACGCGTTTAATTAAACTTATCTACCTCGTAAAACATAAAACCTGACGCTTAATTACATAAAACTTTAGTAACAATTGTCCCTGGAGTCCTTAGTAACAAATTAAATTTTTTTATTATTTTTATTTTAAAACTCTATTTTAGGACATTTGAAAAAGTAACAAACAAAATGACGTGTTTAAAAAAAATAAACGTTTGTTTTCTTTACAATACTTTAAAAAATATTAAAACAAAACAAATTTTTAAAATTTAATTAAAATAAAAAAAAAAATTAGAAATAATTATACAAAAATATAAAAATTTATAATAACGTTAATAATACGCACAAGTATTGCAGCACTTTGGAAAACACTTTGTTGTTTTTTAGTTGGGATTTAAACAAAATGTTAAATTCTTGGATTATACCATAAAGTAACTATAATTACAATAGTAACTATAAAGTTGCGAGTACTTTATCTACTTGGAAAAAGGGCTTACATTTTATTTATAAAAGAATTTTTAAAAGTGTGTTCAAAATTATTTTCTTTAAACAAAATAATTTTAATAAAATCTATTAATAAAAATTCACAAAATTATGATTAATTTTGTAAATTCTATTAATGCTTTAAATACCTGCAGGGCAACCGGAATAGCACAAAACACACTGTGTTTTATGATAAAGATCTTTACTTGTTAAATAATTCGCAATCGCAATTATCAAAAATAATTAATAATTAAAAACAAGGTTTTTATGCCAAAAACACAAAAACTTAATACTACAGGGGTTGCTAAAAAAATTGTAATAAATTGGTTAAATCCATAAAGAATGGCAATTTAAAATAAAAATTTAAATTAAAGTACAGAATAGATTACAATTTAAATAATTGATTGATTAGATTCTCATGGCAGAATGGGACAACAGACCTAGAAAAAATAGTTTGACTATTTTCTAAATTGAAACGTGTCCAAAATGTTAAAAAATTTATAATACAAATTTAAACCTCATTGTTTTGTAATAATAAAATAGGTATTTAATAATGAACGAAGTATTTATTTTATAATATTAGTTATAAATTTTGATTTAGACTTAGTTAATGTAAATATAATATAAATTTCAAAAATTAGATTTACTTTTGGATAAAAATATATTAATATGTATTTTTAACAAGTAAAGATATTATATTTAATTATTATATTAAATATTTTATTGTATATTATACATATATGTATATGAAATTATTTTAAAAATTTCTTTTGGTTTTTTTGTAAGATGTTATTACTAATTTAAGTTAAAAGTTAAATAGTTTGATTTATTTCATTATAAATACAATATTTATTAATAACATTGTATTGTATATATGTATATTGAATTTGTTTCTGAAACAGGATAATTAAATTTAAAAGATATTTATAAGTAATAAAGTAGGTTACAACTGATATGAGAAACATTTTTTTTTAAATGTAAACCTATGTATCTCGAAATTAATATACTTGTGTATAATAATACTTATAAAAGTATATAAAACTTTACTTGTGATTCTTTATCAAAAAAAAAGAATTAAATTTAAAATAAATTATGATAAGAAAAAAGAATGAACAGAATAAAACTGTTTTGAAATTAAAATAAGAAAAACTAAAATATAAACAAGAGATAAATTTTAAATTAAAAAAAAATTAAAAACATTTATATATTTTTATTAAAATACGACAAAAATAGAGTAAACAGTTTGTGTGTAAAGTGTTATTTCGGGTATATCATAATACATATTGTAGCTTATTTATTTTTGTGTGACATATATATTTTTAATTCCTATAATTTTTTTTTTAATTTCGAAGAATGTTTCATTTCGCATTTTTTTTTGTAAGTTTATAGTTTTTTTTAGCAATTCCTAAAAGTTTTGCATTATTTTGAAGGTAAAAAAAACAACATTTTTTTGAGTCATTTTTTATTAAGGACTTACTCAGTAGCCTGAGCAAAAGGCATCCCAATAAATGAAGGACTCAATGTTTCAGTGTACATTTCCATTCCGGTTCCTCGTAGATAATCATTTGTCCATATTTGCATATCTGGTGACTAAATATTTTATTCGTAACATCAAATTTTATTTTTAAAAAGGGTTTTTTTTCATAAAAAACTATATAATTAATTATTTAATAAAAAAAATCCATTTTTAAAAAATAACTTTTGTGTACATATAGGTACTTGAAAACATAAAATATTGATAATTTATTAATATGTTAAAAACTTTAATTTTATTTGATGATAAATAAGTCTTAGTAAAAAAATTTAATTATAAATTTTTTTTTAATTTGTGTGCTAATTAATTTCGTTTATCATATTGTTTTGTTTTAAGGTTTTCTGACAAATTGTCATTTTCGTCATTAAAAATTGGAAATATTCAAAAATCTATATATTTATATATATATATATATTCAAATGAAATGTGGCTCTAAAGTTGGAGCTGTAAATTTTATTTTTTTTTTATATTGAAAATGTGATGATTATGAATATTAATTAATAATTAAATGTATATTCGCTTACCGTTTTAAATGATCTCATGGCAAATAAATTTGCCATCATTGTCGAGAAACCTGGCGCTAAACAACTTTGAGCTATAAAACCTAATTTTAATTCGGCTAAACATATAACATCGTCACCTTGTTTCCAGTCCCATGAAGGAATATTTAGTAAATATGCCTATGCACAAAAAATTTTTTTTTATTATAGATTTTATGAAAATTATTTATTAATGCTTACCTTGTTATGATATTGCATTAGTTGAATAATTACTCTAATATCATCACTGTAATTTTTAATTGAGATTACTCTCATAATATTGGCAGCATCTTCGGCATCAGGATCTTGACAGTATTTATTTGCTAAAACCAGACAGGCATCAGCTTCATGTACCTTTGATTTTTAGATTAATGTACAACAATATGTCGCAACAAATGAAATTCATTTTAAGGTATGTAGGGGAAATAAATTAAAACAAATTAAATTAATAAAGTTTATTTAATTTTGATTTCATATTTATAAAAATTTTTAAAATTAAATGATTTTAATGAATATAAAATTAGTGTTACAAAAAAAGAATTCTATAGTTATGTTATAAATTAAATATTTTTAAATAGAAAATGCTTTATTTAAAAATAATTAATAAAATATCAACTTTTATAGTTTTTTTTATCATATGAACATAATATGTACTTTGTGTTTTTTGTTTATGTTAGTATGACATTTTGAGACATTAGAGTTCTGATATTTGCCCCTAGGCGGCGACAAATGTTACAAGTTTTACAAGTATTAATTATCATTAAACTTTAAAAAAGACGTTTATAAGTAATAATTAATATTGTAGTAAAATTAAATTACTAGGTTTAATGAATGTGTTTTATAAAAGTTGTAAATTATTAAAGAAAAGCAAAAATTTACATAGAAATAATATTTAAAAACTAAATAAAATATGAAAAAACCCAAATAAAAAAAACATGTAACAAGCGTAAGCCTACATGCAGTGACCTCAAAGTGTTCAGACAAAATAAATTTAATAAATAGTAATATACTTATACAATAATAATTAAGGAATGTTTTCATGCAACATCTTTAGAACCAAAATATTAATAATAAAATTCTAAACAAATTTCATATAATTACTTAAAAGAGATGTGCAAAATTGTATATTACAAAATATTTGTTAAAAGATTTTTAAAATTAATTTTTATTTATTTTTCATTTATTTTGATTTTGTTTTTTTTTTTTTACATATTATTTTGATATATATATATATTTAATTTTTACACAAAATAACTTACCAGATATTACACATTTATATATATTTTGTTACATAAACAAAAACATAGGTTTTTAAAACATATAGATGTAAACTAATTAATACTACTTATAATCTAAAAATATTATTTTATATATCGCTGTTTTACATTTAAAATGAAAAAACGTTATAAAGAAAAAAGTATAAATTAAAATATTAGTTTTTAAGGAGGAAGAAAAAGCAAAGTATTTGATAGACTCTTCATTATTACACATAGTGACGAAGAATGAATCTATATAAAATATAAAATCCTATACTCCAAATAGTCTATTAAAATCCATTAAATCAAATTTTACACCATAAATATGCAAGTTCGATTAATATAAATTATTAATAGTTATTTATGACTTTATTTATTTATACTTATGTTAACTGTTCACAATTCTTTTATTTAATATTTTTTACATTTTGAAATTAGAACTTGAAAATTTTAGTTTAAATTTATTATTTAACATTAATATTAAATTATTATAATAAAATAGTAAATAAAAATACATTATGCTACAATCAATACTTGAGTTATTAATTGTTCGACTTTAGTTATTATTGGTTATTTATTAAATTGAGTTTTTATAGAACAGTTTTGTGTATTTAATTTATTTGAAAACAGAGTCTTAAATAATTATTATAATTTAAGAGTTGTTGGGATAAACTATCATTATATAGGAGAAAAAAAAAATGTATAACTATTAAATGTTTATTATATGGATGCGCTTCATATAATTAATTAATTTTTTTTCTCATTCCATAAAATTTTGTAGAAATAATTTTTAAAAACAACATATTTTAATGTAATTGCAATGGGCAAATTCTTTATGTTTATTTTAGCATTTCCAGATACTAATTTAAATTTGTTATTAATTTAAATTAAATTATTCAAAAAAAAAAAAAAATACACAGTTCAAAATTAAAAATTAAATTATTTTATATATTGTTATTTGTTTTATTTCACATTTATTTTACAGTTCACAATTCTAGATAATTATATGGACAAATTATCAAAAGCAGTTACCATCAATGTTGTTCGATTAAAAAAATAAATTCTAATGAGACAATATACGAATAACGATATATTTTAAGCATATATAGCCTTTTTAAGTACAAATTACAAAGTTGTAATATATTTCTAGTTTATTAACTTTGATATTCGATTGGTTTACAAAGGGAAACTAGTAATTTATATATTAATATATAATATATATATTTATATATCTATATATTTTAAATTTTAAAGGGTTTGGTGATGGAACATTAACAGTGACATTGTTCTTTTTTATATTTTTAAACTTAAAAGTACATTTAGGCGATCACAACACTGATTAATTAAACCAAAATAATAATATATAAATAAAAAAATAATAAATAATACAACACTTTTAAAATAAAATTTAATATTACATGTATATAAGGTATATTAAAAACCATTTAAAATTTATATGTGTATTTATTTGTGTATGCAAAAATTTTTTTTTTTTTTAACATTAATGAAATAATTATGTAATTAATATGTATTAATATTACTATATATATTATGTATTTTTGTTTTTATACAGATATTAAAAAAAAAATCAAATTCTAAAGTACGTATAAGTTTTTTAGTGTTTTGGTTCTCAAAAATAAATAAATTTTCAATTTTCTGATCTGCCCTTCAAAAAAAAGCGAAAAGTTGAATATATTTGAATATTAGAAAAAAAAGTAATTAATTTTGATATTAATTAATTACGTTATATATCAAATTTAAAAAATGTTCGAAGACTTTGTGTACATTTATGACTTTTGAAAATTTTGAATGTTACACGCATGTTATTTAACATTTTCATGTTTTTTATATTTTAATTTATTTATTTTCCTTTTTTTTTAATTTTTGCAATTAAACATCGATTAAATTTTAATTTGTAAACCAAATTATTTAACACAAACGTCAACATCAAAAAAAAAAAATTATAATTTAAATAATAAAAAATGAAATATAAAAAACATTAATTTTAAATATTTGTGTATGTGTGTGTATGCATATTCTTATTCAGATAAATTTTATTGAATATCAAAATTTTGTGTTTTAAATGTTTTACACCAAATATAAAAATGTCGGAGTATCGTTTTAAATTTTATAAAACGTTTTGAAATAAAATCTAAATAGCTAAATTAAAAAAAAATAGTAATTGACTTTTTAAAATTTGCCTATGTACGAGTATTCATCTCATTATGAATAAATAATTTTTAATAATTTTGGATTTCTTCCCTAAAAGTTCATTTTGAAATTTTATTAGCTTTTATCTGTTAGTAATATTAGTTGCAAATACAAGCAGTTTTTTTATTAAAATTTTACGTTAATATACATAGAATTACTGTTACAAGAATGGCAAAATAATATTCCCGACACTTTTCTTCTAATGCGATTTGCTATCCTGAGGTATTCGGACAATAAAAAAACATATTATGCATATTCTTATTTTCAAATGGAACGGGTAGGTAGGTTACCTCTTCTTTATTTACATTTGAATAAATTTGAAAAAAAGCAGTTTCTCAGTAGTTTTTTTGCTTACATTTTTACATTACATTTGGATTGAAGTGTTTTTATATTATTAAGTTATTTCGTATAAAGATATTTACTATTTGATTGAAATGAAATATTTACAATATTATATAATTCAACCGAACATCAACAAACAAATTTGAGTGATATTGGAAAAAGAAATTGCAGGCAATTATTTTAAAATATAATGAAATCTCCATCGTAGATTTTGTTTTTTTTTTATGTTAAGTTTAAATTTATATAATTTTGATTTATAATAATATGTATCTCATCTTCAGATATTTATTCATCGTGGAAATGAAAATCACAAGCAAACAAAACAAGCAGTGGTAACATTCTTTCGTGAACATTTTAAGATTGATATAAATGGTCCCCACAAAAGTACGAATTTTCTTTTTTGAATCCTTGTCCATCCATTTTATAAACTTTATTTTTTTTTTTTTTTTTTTTTTTTATTCCTTTTCCACTTTTTTAAGGAGAATAGGGCATTCACCAAGTTTTTATTTTAAACTAGGCTTCAGTTTCTTTAATCATAATATTCACTAAGCCGTTGAAAATTGGCTGTAGCTATTGTATAAGGTTATGAAATATGAATGCACAAATGTTAACTTTGTGCGCCATCTATAATCTTACACAAGAATTATTTATATATTTTTATTAAATCTTATTTTATATTACGATGTAAACTATTACGATATAATTAAACAATTTTACGATATTTTTTTATTGGATATGATCTGACCGGGGTTTGAACCCGAAACCTTCCACATGAAAGACGGCGTCTTTACCACTACGCTATTGGGCAGATGGATATAAACTATATATCCTATATTTAATTAAATATCTCTGTCTTTTTTAATTAAATAACATTAAAAAACCACACAAAGCCGAAAAATTTTTTAAACAATATTTTGTTTTCGAGTCTTAACTTTGGAGTTAGTACTTAAAAGCTTCTTTTACATTTTACTTTTATAATCAACGATAAATGAAAAAAGGCATACATAAAAACGATTTTTGAAATTTGTCTGAAAATATTTTCCCTATTGCCATTCTAGTTCTAGTAATTCTACTTTAATATAAGAATTTGACATTCAATTCAAATCAATTTGGGATTTTTTTTATAAAATAAAAATGCTGTGCGTATTTATTAATCTTTTGAAGAACCACTTTATAAAATTAAAAACAAACCACATTTTTTACTTTAAACTTCATTATTATTTGTGGTTAATATAATTATTTTATCATAAAGCTAATATTTTGTTAATTTTATTTTTTGAGTTAATTTCATGAAATTTGAATGCTATTTAGAATTACATTTCTTACCCTAACAACATAAACTTATAAATTAATAAATTATAAAAAAAAAAATAAAAATTACAACAAATTAAAATAAAAAAATAAAATAAAAATATTTTGAACATTTTACCTTAACCCTTTGAAGATCAATTGGATTCATAATAGTTCCTTGAAAAAATTCCACTGTAGTAAAATGTCTTTTGAATAGACCCTCCAGCTCCAAATCGGGAGGTTTTCTTTTTTTATTTTCAATAAAAATAATTTAAAATTTTTTTTCCATATGTTTGTTTGTTTGATTTTTATTTTTTTTTTTTTTTTTTTTTTTTGATTGATTTGTAGCCCATTTTAAAGAATTGTTTTATTTTGGATATGTTGTTTTTTGTTAAGAATGTTTAGTAAAAAAATTCGATAATTTTTTATCAACAACGAATATTTGAGCAATAAAATTGTAAGTAGAATTGTTTTAATTTAGGATATTTTGTAACAAATTAGTAGAAGGTTCAAGTTTTTTGTTCATAAAAAGAATAAAATGTAGAAAATAAAAAAAAAAATAAAATTCAATTGTTAATTGAAAGTAAAGAATATATAAAGATAAAAATTACTAAAACATTAATCTATAATAATATAATTTATAAATATTCATTAAAATATATTTTAAATCTAAAATTACACAAAATATATAACAATTTATTATAAATTATTTAATTAAAATTAAGTTAAAATTATTTGTCACTTTAATCTAAAAATTTTAAGATTAAAATTGATTACTTAATAGTTAAAATTGTTTTTATATAGGATACTAGAGTATTACTTTTCAAATAAAATCGTTTTAGTAAAATTTTCAATTAAAAAATTAGCACTTATAATAAGTCCCTATATAATTATATAAAAAACAAATTTTAAATGTTAAGTAAATTCACGAGAATGGAGATATTTAACAGTTGTATTGTTTTAAATGTTTATTAATGGTAAGATTTTAAATCCTTGTTATTTTTTAATAGTTTTAATTGAAATTTTAATATCTTCTAACAGTGAAATTAAAAATGAAACTTAATTAAGTTTAATCTTTGTTTGACATCTTGCCACAAGAAATGAGATTTTGGAATTCAATTTTATTTTAAAAATTAAATAAATACCTACGTATAGGATGCTTTTAAATAAATGGGTTACAAGTTTGGAATTTTGAAGGTAAATACCATTATAATAATTTTAACTGTATGTAATTTTTTATTTAATAAACAAAATTCAAATATGTTATAAAAAATATCCGATCTCAAAATTATTATCCACATTCATCACAATTACTTGACATTTTAAATCAAACTAAGATTGATAAAAATTAATTTTGTGTTTTATCAAATGAAATAAGATTTTATTAAATAATATTCCTTTAACTTTTGGGTTTTGTATGGCGTGGCAATAATTAAACTAATGAGTTTTTAGTTTATTTTTCTTGAGTGTCCTGCATAATAAATAATACCACATATACCTTGAATTTAATTTCATTTGAAAAAACAATATTTGTAATTTGAGTAGTTGTTTATGTTACTTATTCAAATTAAATATTAAAGAAATTATTAAAAAAAATTAAAAACTTAACAACATTTCTATCAAGAAGAAAATATATTATAAATTAAAGTTATGTCAAATTTTTCAATACATCAAGCTTTAAAGAAACTTCATTTAATCTTTCCGTTTTCCTTTAAGCGTTTAAAATGCGTTGCTTTTCTTTGATGGAAAAGTTAAGAAATTTCCTGTAGTATCATCATCTTTTTATCATTAATGTAGAATTATTGGTAATTGGTTATGCCATTAATTTGAACTCAATATACCGAATGGTAACTTAATCTAATAGAAAACCAGATAAATGTTTTTTTTTTTGAATTTCCAACCTGGATCTTGACCTTGTGTACCATTGAATTTGCATTCAAACTGGTTTTAAAACTTTACCAACATAGAAGCACATTATGTTGAGGAATAAAAAAATTGCAAATTATTTTCAAATATTTGAAAAATTGTTTTTTCAAATTAAAATCAAATCAAAAACATTTTAAAACAATATTATAGGTCGTGTCTGTATATAGGCACTTTACTTAAATATTAATATTTTATATATATATATATATATATATATATATATTTACAGCTTTATTTGATTTTATGTAGTCTATTTGTTATAATAACATATTTTTTAATATTATATTACTAATATTCTTTCATTTTTAATTACATAGTCTATGTTGTGTTTTTAATTACATTTATATAATATTATTATTTATAAACTAAAATCTTAAATTTTAATTCAATCAAACACTTTTTACTAAGGCTATTTATTGGCTAATAATTTTTATATTTAATATATTTCAATTATTTATTTTTTTTTTTTTTTAATTCTTGTTTTTTTTTTTTGTTTTTGTATTTTGTGTGCAAACAATTATTAATAATAATTTAGATTTGAAAAAAAAAACATTAAACATTTACTATTGAGTCTTGTCTTACAATTCTAAATTTTTTTTTTTTTTTTTGAACAAATTTTCAACTAATAAAATAATTTAAAAAAAATTAAGTGTAAAATAATTAGTTCGAAAAACTAAACAAAATTATATTTATTTTTATGAATAGATACTCAATTAATTTATGTAACTTCTTTTTATTTACAATATTTAAATCCAAAAGTAAAAACAAAATATTAATCATGCCTCTTATTAAGAAAAAAATATATATAATATGTATATAAATTAAATACATGCTCTTTAAAAATGCAATTTTTGTGATATCAGAAAAGAAAAGTTTTAATATTTAACTTATTTTTAATCAAATTAAAAGTTTTTAATTTCTGTTACAATATAAGATTTATATAATATATTACGTACTTCAATATCATTTGAAAAATTATCTATCTCACAAATGAAAAAACACTTTCTAATAAGTTTCACAATTATAAATATTAAATTTTTTAATAAACAATAATGAAAACTTTGGATGAAAAATAAATTTATAATAATTATTAAACACTTTTCTTAGAATTTAATATCAAAAGACACTTTCTTCCTTAGGGAAGTCCTTTACAATTAGGAAAAACTTGGAAATGAAAATTAGGAAATTTATGTGTTTTACTTCAAAAAAAAAAAAAAAATTGAACAGGAAATAAGTTTAAAATTATCAAATTTCAAATAATTAATGATTACCAGTCTCCCGACAATATTGTGAATGTTGAGCAAAATTTATAATTACAAATTAAATATAATTGTGAAATTCTAAGTGTGTTTGTTCATTTTGTTTTACTTTTTTTTTTAATTAGATGATAATTATATTTTAAAATTTAAAAATTGTGCAAGTGTTATTTAATATATGTATAATGTATAGTTTTTTTTAAAATATTAATTTAAACGAGTTTTAAACGATAAAATAATACTTTTTTTCTCCTTCTAAGTTTTATTTTCTAAAATTATATATGTGAATTATCCATTTTTGCTTTAAATTTATGTATAAGTAAAATAAACATTCATATTTAAAATGCATACAATTATATCAGGAAACAATTAATTAGAAAAAATTTTCTTCAAGTTCCAGGATCTTAAATTATAAAGTTTTGATACACAAAACATTTGGAAAAACACGCATATGACGTGTAAAATTATAAATAATTTAATTACTTTCACAACGCTAAATCCTTTGGAAAAGATTTAGAATACCTACCCTATTTAGCAAATTTAGTAACAAAGGGTCTGTTTTGAAAATTTAATTCTCAAAAATTTTTAACTTATACTTTTTTATTCAATTCTTGATTCTTAAATAGTTGAATATGAATTTTATTTCATAAAATGCGTCTTCCCAAAAGTAAAATCTTATTATAATTACAAATTTGAATTTATTTTATTTCAAATAAATTAATTTTTAATATAATTCACACATTTAATTTTCACTTAAAAAATTATTCAAATTATTATATTATATAACTTAAAAAGCTTGCTTAAATTATTTTAGCAACTCGATCAATAATTAATTATTATTGACAATCTAACCGATATTTAATCTAACAATTAAAAAATAGAACAAATTTTAATTCGTTCTAAAAAATTTAGAGAAAAGTTTTTAACATGTAAATTTTTATAAATAATGTTTTAATGTTTCAAAAAGCAAAAAAAAAAAAATTTTTTTAAAATATGGCGATAAAATAATATCAAAGATAAATAGAAAAACAAATATTCCAATTTTCTACAATAGTTTTAAATATACAATTAATAAGAACAATTTTTTTTTTAATTAAAAATAAATTAAAAATTAAAACAAAAAATTTAGAAAAATTTAAAAATTTATAAAAGCTTAAAGAATTAAAAAAAAAAATTAAAATTAAATTTATTTATTTTTAAGTATTCATTTCATCTGGTATTTCTCCAAGCTTTAATTTTCTTGAAATACCAAAAAATATAAAATACAATTTTCCAATATGTCACTTCGAAGTCAAGTCACTCTTTCAAATACGAAAATCGATACACGATTTTTATTTCGATTATTATATATTTTTTGACATATGTCAAATTTGTAATGTATAAAATATTAAAAACAGAGTCGACAGAAAGAAATGAACACTTTTTTTTTTTAAAATAAAACACTCATGAAAAAGATTTAACAAAAATTAAAGAAAAGAAAATATATTATTAAAAATAAATTAATAGAAAAATATTTAATCTTTTAAATTAAATTTAAATGTTTTTTTCTTTCGTTTTTTTTTTTTTTGAAGTTTTAAAATAAAACGAAATGGAAAAATTAGAACAAAATTAAAAATATAAAATAAATATATTTAGGTAATAAAACTAAAAACTATGTATTTTTTAAGACGCTTTTTTTCATTTTTGTGAATCAATTATATTTAAAATAGATTTTATGGAGATGAGCTTTATATGTGTGTACCTTAACTCTTTCCAAATCCACAGCATTCATCATAGTTCCCTGAAAAAACGCTACTGTTGTATAGTGGCGTTTTAAAAGTCCTTCTAATTCCAGATCAGGCTCCTTTCTGTTTTAATTTTAATTAAATTATAGGTACATACATTGATTACAATTTATTTTAGCAAATTTTATCAAAACAAAATATTTTTCATTGTATTATTCATTATGAAATATTTATGTATATTTTAAAACAACATTAAATATTAATTTTATATAATAAAAAAATATTTGAAATGTATATACAATTTTTCATATACATGTTTTTCTTTATTCTATTTAATTATTTTATAACTCTTATTACAGCCTTACAACTATATTTATAAACTTAAGATATTCTTAAATATTATAATTTTAAGTCTTAGTTCTATTTATAAAAATATAATTTACAAATTATACTCGTATAGTAAGAATTTATAAGGAAAATTGTTAATTTAAATAAAAAAAAAATAAATAAATATTAAAACAGAAACTTACCGATGTAAAAATACTACTTCAACATCCACATCCTCTCTGTCTTCGTGTAGAAAGTCTTTTAAGAAATGCGACACTGATTCATATGTTATATGGCCGCAAACAACAATATGTCTGATTTAGCAATCCAAACAATTTTAATTAAAATGAGGTTGAATTAACATTTGTAGAAATATACGAAACGAATTCGATTTTGATTTTAAATTAAAAGCAAAACAAAAAAAAAAAATTGATTAAAAAGATATATTAGAAAAATGTGTAATAAATATTTTATAGTATATAAATTTTTTATTTAATTAAATATAATAAATTTATTTGTGTCTTAAAATTTAAAAAACAAAAATCATATTTTTTTATAACAAATAAAAAAAAAATCTGTTAATATAAATGCGTTTAATGTTATATGATAATGAAATAGTAACGGAAAAATAAATATAAAATTCATATATGTATATATATGTTTGTATGTATATTTTTAAAAAAATTTAGCAAAAAAAAAACTGTTTTGTGATGTTAATTTAATATATATATTTAAAAACAATCCACAAAAGAATATCTTTGCCATTCTAATTACTAAATTTAGTAATTTTCTAATTAGGTACTAATATTTATAAAACTATGCTCATTATCCATTATGAAAGATTAAATTAATCTGAGTATTTTTATTTTGAAATGATTTCGAATTCAATCTTTTGTAAATTATTTTAAAAATATATATTAATACTAATATAATTTATTTTATTTAATATAAGTCCATATATATATACTTATATATTAAAAAAAATCGATAACTAAAAATAAGTCACTAAAAATCAAATAAAAACCAAAACTGTATCATTTTTCTTTTTGTTAAGTTTGAAAGTTTGTTAATAAATAAATAAGTAAATGTTATATTGTATAAAAAAAATATGTTAATTTTAAAAATTTTTGGCTTGTTTTTAATTTTATGATCTTCAATTAAAAATATAAAATGATATATTAAATAATAATATAGGGAACCCATAAAACTAAAATGAATATGTTAAATTTTATTTTTATATTAATTATAATGGAAACACAAAAATATATTTGCCTTATCTAATTTCTATTAATAAATTATTTTTTAGTCTGCTACCCATTTATTTACAATAATAAAAAAAAAATAGTATATAATATATAAATTATTTATTTAGCTTTCAAATATATGTTTTTTTTTAATTAAGTGAAATTTTTCAGACCAATTTATATAAAATGGTCATAAAGATTAAAAATTTGTATAATATACAATGTATATTAGGAATATCTATCTGGAACTGCCAAATATAAACATAGTAATTGTAAATTTATTGGGACAAATAATTAATAAATTCCGTCTAATTAACAAATTTTTTTAAATAAAAATTCAAATTGAAAATTGCGTCACAAGTTATTTTTTAAGTTTTAAAAAATGTTGACAATATTTTGAATAAGCCAATTAAGGCACTAATTTGATTTACTTGGTATCTTAAGATACACATAGATAGTAGGTACACAATTAAGTTAGATAGATATCAATTTTTTATATAATATCTTATTGTGGTTAACTTATGAAAATTTTATCTTTTTCTATTGCAAAATAAATCAGGACATTGAATTTGATTAGTTAATATTACGTCCAGTCAAGACTTAGTTTTAGATAAATATTTTTGAACAGAACAAAAGAGTGCAGAAGATAAGAGAAATGATTTAAAAATAAAGATACATTTAATGGATTTGAAATATTTAATTGATAAATGAAAAATTCCACTTATTTAAAATGTTTAGATACTGTTTTTAAATGTATATATGTTATGAATAATAATGTATGCTCGGAAGAAATAAATGTTATTAGATGCAGTAATTTTTTTTTATACATTTTTGTTTCCAGTATTAAAAATTATAATTAAAAACCACAATAAAAAAAAATTATCTTCAATGTTAATAAAAAACATTTTGTATGTAATGAACATCATGCACAATATTTTAAAAATGAGATGCAATTTTATATCTATATATTTAAAAAAAAATAACTGATATATACCAAAAAAAATCATTTTAATTTCGATCATGTCAAAAAGAAAAAACAATTAATATTATATACTTAAAATATATTTTAAATAAATTAATATTTATATAATGCAGAGCAAACCCTTTAAGTAGTATTATGGTACTATATTTGAGCCAATCTAAGTGAGTGTGCGCTAAAACTCATCTAAAAAAAACATGTCAAAACCATAAAAACCAAACTCAACCATATAAATTTTAATATTAATATTAATTACAACTACAATATTATAAAATAATTAAAATAAATCATTACAGTAAAATCATACTATGCAGCAAATTTGTATATTATCTATAAATAAAATTCATTAGTAAGTAAATGTTAATATTTTTAATTTTTTTTATTTAATTTTGTATTCTTAAGAATAAAACAAATGATGCAGGGTAGTGTTTAACACATATACATGTGTTTTTCTTTTTCCAAATTTGTATGACAATATTATTTACCATTAAAAAAATGATTTAGAATAAATTTTTTTAATTAATTTAATTAGCATTATCACAAAAACACAATCTATTAAAAAGATTTTATTTTTTTTTTAAAAAAAATATTATCAAATTTAATGTACGAATTTTCATTTTCATAAATTTTTTCGACAAAATTTCAATACATTTTTTTAAGTATAAATAATTCTTTTTTAATTTTGGAACCTATAACATGCTATAAATGTTACCAAATAAGTTATTTACAGAGGAGAAAATATGGAGGATTGTTTGTTTTGATTAACAATATAAAAATTAATTAAAAATAAAAATAATACAAATAATATTTTTGTATACATTGATACTTATGTATATACATATTATTAAATGTTAGAAATTAAAAATGTGTAATTTATCAAATAAATGTGTTTATATTATTTTAAAATAAAATTTTGTTATATACATTATAATGACATATTATTTTTGTTTTTATTTTGAAATTGTTCATTATTAATTAAAGTTTGACAAATTGTATATGCGTTAATCTTTATAATTTAATTGTATTTTGTAAATAATTTTTATGATTTTTTAGCCTTAAAAATTTAAATATTTGACAATCAAATGAAAGTTGAACCAAGTATTTTTGGAAGTATCTATATTTTAATTTTTAAGTAATTTTAAATTTCCTTGTTCACAGTTATTATTTCAATCTTTTATCTTATATCATTTATATAGTTCTACTATATTTTGCATATAAGGATCGTTCGCCACTGGTAATATGAACTATAAAAATTGTATAATAAATTATTCTAGTTGAACTAAACGACAACTAGAATTGAGTTTTTATAAACTTAATTATTGTTTCATTTTTTAAATTTTATATTTAAAAATTGATTGAATATATTTCGGAATTGATTATTATTAATTAAAAAAATTTTGAAATATTGTAAGATTTTTTAAGCAATACATATTAAATTTATCCATAGTTGTTTATTTACTGACTTTGCACAATTTGTAATAAATATTTATAATTTGTTGGAAGAACTAGAAAAGAAAATTCTAGTTCATCGAATTAATAAAATTATTTCATTATGAACATTTTCAAAATAAAAATACCAATTTGGGAATAATGACAAAAGAAACTTAGAATTAGAAATAATTTACATATGGTTAAAAATGTATATATGAAATATATTTAATTATTTTATACAATAATTTAATAAATATAAAAAAAACCATTACATTCAACTCATAACCAAATTTCCTTATTTTTCAAATATAACTCTTATGAAAATTCTAGATCATAAAAAAAGTGTTATAAAAAATTTCTATATTATACTTATATACAAAAAACTATTTAAAATTAAAACAATTTTTAAAAATTAGAAAAAAAACCAACGTGTAAAAATATTATGTATACTGTTTTAGAATTTAAAGAACAAAGTTTTTTACCAAAAACATAAAATTTGTATTAATAAAAAAAAAATATTTAAAATTAATAGATTTTATTTTTTAATTAAAATTATGCCTCGCCACGCATGTAATTATAAAATTTTTCAATTCAATTAATAATAAATTAAGTATAATAATCTTAAGACAATAATGTTTTTTGATAAAGATAATATTTAAAACAAGAAAAAGTTTGAAGAGGAAGTTTAAATAATAGAAAGAGACTGAACATAAATAAAACATAAAAATTGGTAAGTTTTGATTTTATTGTTTTAATCCGGTATTATTAAATTAAGTTAATAAGTAAAGATTTTATTTTAAAACCCTAGCACATCTATTTTATATATAAATAATTTATACATCAAAATGTATATAAAAATATTAAATATTTAAATATGTACACATTATATAATATTATAGTATATATGTAGAATTTCTCAATAGGTTTTTGAGAATATGATTTAGTTTTAGGTACGTTATTTATATTTATATAAAATAAGTATGTCAATATCTTCCATCAAAAGGTTAAACTATATTTTGGTAAATAAAATTTTATCTAAAGACATCTTACAGTTTAAAAATCGCTGTTCTGCTAACAATATTGTATTTCTAATATAAAATATGACGGAATAAAAATTTATAATTATATTAATTTTATATACATTATAAAAATATATAAATATAACAATTTTTTCATTAATATTATTTAAAAAATATTATTGCATTTATATTGAATTAAATAAAATTTTTCATTTTAATAATTAATTAATTTAAATATTTTTTTCTTTTTAAAATGAAAAGAATTTATTCCAAATTTCAAAACTGAATCGCAAAAGTACTCCAAATTTTGTATAACGATTCAAAACGTATCTTATAATGCATATAAAATTTTTATAAAATACATTTAATAATGCTATTTTTGGCTTTTAATTATGTTTTGGTTTAATCATTTTCTAACATTTAAAACATTTATTTATAACGTAATTAAAATTATAAGAAAATTTTAATATATTTTTTCAATAAACTACAAAAAAATAAATAATTTTTTTAATATTTAATTTTCTAAAATAATATTTATACAGACCTTTCCATAGGAAAAAAAACAGATTTTGCAAAAGAAGGTGATTTAGTAGTTCAAGTTTATAAACTAAACTTAAAATTTTTTTCATTATATTTAAAAATATAGCATGGAAATTTAAATTTTTACAAAAAAAACCAACTAAAGAACTTTGGTTTATAAATAATTATAAAAAATTAGTAATTATGTCTAAAAGACTATTTTGTTTGATTGGAATAATGAAAATAATGAGCATTTAAAATCGCAATGATTTACATTTTTTTTGACCGAACCGAATTGAAAAATAATTCAATTTTTTTTTATACTTCTGTACAATTATAAAATAAAATTATTACTTATAAATTTTCAGTTAAATCCTTTAATTAATTACGTATATTCATTTTATCAATATATTAAAATATTAAAATGTCAAATATTTATAGGGTTACAAAATATTGATAAGCTGGTTTAGCTTCCTTACTCACCTTCTATATACTGGGACATTCTGTATATTAATATTTATATTTATTATTATATTTATATTTCTTTTTTAGTAAACAAATACGAAACAACATTTAGATTTTTAAATATATTAAGTTGTTTTTTTTTTTAATTAAAATTTTAGTGTTTTACTTACACATTTTACAAATTCTTTTTAATATTTATATTAATTTTACTCTATAAGACGTTTAATTAAATTACTTACATAAATATACATTTACATTTATGACATTAAAAAAAAATAAAAATAAATATAGCCACATTTATACGATACGATATTAAAGTTTTTAAAGGAGGATTTTTGAAAAATAAATAATTTCATAAATAAAATTAAAATAAACAAATAAAAATAAGATTTTAATATTCAAAACTAAAATTTACATATACAAAGATATTAAATTTTATATAATATATAATATTATTAATTATATAATATATGAAAAGCAATATTAAAATTTTTTTTTTTGGTTTATTACTTTTTTTTAGTTTAATTTTTTTGCTTGACTTCACATACATTTCAGTTTTATTAAAAAAATATTTATCTAGATGAATATTTACAAGAAATACTTTAATTTAAGTTTTATTATTTAATTAATTATTCAATATTTATTTGAAAATTTAATAATTAATTTATTGTATAATAAAAACGCTGATAAAAAAAATTTCAATAAATGAAATTACGCAAATGCAGTAATTATTTCAATTAGATTATATTTAGTACAATTTTTCTTAATAAAATAAATTGAAAAATTAAATAGTTTTTGAAATAACGAACGGAAATTTTAAAATTTTAAAATTTTAATAAATTTTGTACATTGTTCAAATGTAAAATGTGAAAATTAGCATGATTATAATCTTTATTCAAATTGTTATTTAAATTCATATTATGCAGCTATTAAAATTTTTAAATATTAAGTATTTCTTGCAAATAAATAGTAAAACTTTTATTAATTTACACGTAATTAATACGTATTTTATACTACAAACGAAACAAAACAAACTTTCCATAAAAATATTCCTATTTTTTTTGGTAACTAATTTCATCGATCAGTTTTAAAATTATTTTTCCATTTTTGTATTAATTTTAATTATAATATTCATTATTAAATAGAAAAAAAAATTAAAAATATTGACACCATATTCACCATTATTTAAACATATATAACACAAACAATACAACAAATGATACCCCACAACCTATATATTAAAAGGTTAAAACAAAAGTAATAATGAAATATTACAGACATATATATATAAATATATATATATATATAGAACACAAATTTATTTTTAATATTTTTTTTTTTTATTAAATTACAGAATAAATGTCAATTTTCAAAATTAGAAAGATCGATAATACTTAAAAACAAAAAAAAAAGAGAAATTATTCAAAAAAGTAAAAACAAAATTTCAAAAAAAATCTATAAATTAATAAAATTATATATGTTTTTTTATAAGTATACAAAAATCAAAAATAAATATTTAATACATATATTTAAAACAAAAAAAAAAAGAGAAAGAGGAAAATTATTTTTATTGACAAATTATGCACTTTTCATCACATAATGTAATTTATTACAAAGTCACAATAATACTATTAATTAAAGACATAACACAGTAGCAAGTGTTTGTATTTTTAAATTTTTAACATGATTTAATTGAAACAAAAGTCTCTTTAAAATTTGCAGATTAAATAATTAATTTAAAATATATGATAATTTTAAACAATGAAAATTTTTAACATTTGTGAAAAAATAATTAATTTATTAATATAACATAAAGAAAATTAAGAAAGAGTTTGGTTTACATAGTAAAACAAACAAAAGTTCAGAAAAAATTCTTTTAATAGTTTTTAATTAATTATAATTAAAGAAATTGAATTTGGAACTTAGAAGAATGGAGTTTAGAAGAATGATATAATTAAAATAATTAATATAAAATATAAAAATAAAGGAATTAATTACATTATGTGGTATAAATTGCCTATAAAAACATCTAATAATTTAAATAATTTTATAATATATTTTAAAATATTTGCATTTGTATAACATGTATATGGATATCTAATTGTACAAATACAAATACAAAAATTTTAAATAATATTGTTTTTTAAGATAATTCTGAATTATATATGACATAAGTATTGATAACAATTTATTAATAAACACCAATTATTAATTAATATAAATATAATAATATATTAGTATATATTTTTATATACAAAGTAAAATATATAAGATTTATATAATGTTATACATATACAATATAACACAAATACAAATAAACGTGCACTTAATTTGAATACTGTGTTTTTTAATTTTAGTTTCTATATATGTATATATAAATATATATATTATTTATATATATATATATATATACGAGTAACAGTTAGTAATAGTTTATAATTTTTCTTTTAAATTTTGAAAATTTTGATATCATAGGCAGCAAATTAATTTTAAATGTGATTTGGCAAAGAATAAACAAAAATTAAATTTTATTATAAGTTAAATTAAAAAAAATTATAATAGATAAAAATCGTAAAAAATCAAAAATTTTATAATTTAATTCGTTTTTTTTTAAACTATTTTGTAGAAAACTTTTCAAAGTGTCTAATCAATTCAAATTTTTCGATATCTTAACATATTCAAATTAAAATACAAATAATTATTTTTAATTTATCTTAATAAAAACAGATTTAAATGATTACAGATTATTATCATTTTATTCAAAATAATATAGTAAGTCTATAACAAAATTTGGTATATGTATCAACTTATGGATATAAGGTTTTTTTTTGGAAATTTCTGAATTTTCAAAGTATTATTTTATTTAGTTGAATCTTTCGAACTGTAGAAGAAATTTTATTAAAGATATTAATTTATGCAATATTAAAGCGCACCTAACTAAATTTTAAACACTTCTTGTTAATTTTTATTACTAATTTGCTGAATGTTAAAATAAAATTAAATTTAAATTTCTGAAGTGCTACGATTATTTAAAATATAAATATATTAACAAAAGAAGTCATAAAAATGCAATAAATTTAACTTTTAAACAAAATCTTAAAACGTTTTTTTACAACTTGCAAAAATCAAAATTTTTTACGATTTTTAATCTAAATTTAAAAAATAAAAATTTAAAATAAATACATTTTGATTGAGCTAAAATATATAAATAAAAAATTATATAAATAGCGCGGAAAAGCGTTTACCAAATTACAAAATTCTAATCAAAATAATTACAAAATTTAATTATTAAAAAAACAAATAAAAAATTAATTTTAAATTGATATGTTGTTCTTTGTGTTTATGTTGTTGCTGATTTTAAATAACTTTTTTTTTTTTTTTTTATAAAAATTAAATAATAAAAAATGCTAACGTTTATATAAACAGAATTATTTAAAAAATAAAATATTGATAAAAAACTTTAATAATTTGATTATTTGTATTTATTATCTTTCTTTTAAAATTGGTGTTTATTGAAGCAAATAAATTTTATTCTCTTTTATGTAAAATAAAAATATAAAAAATTAATATAAAAATTAAAATTAAATTAATTAAATAAATTAAAGATTACTTAATAACAAATGTTATACACTGTATATAATATGTTTCAGATATGTTAGCAAAGTATTTGAAAAATTTCTTTTTTTTTTCTAATGAATGAAGAATTTAAAAACAATAACTTCTACAAGAAGAAGTAGAAATGAAATTTAACTTGATAATTTATATATAATTAATAAAATTATTTTAATTTATGTTTCAAAAAAGTTTCAAGTTAAAAATATTTAATGATTTGAGAAATTGAATAATTAAATAAAATGTGGATGTTTTGTTTTTTGTAAAAAATATTTCAAATATTTTTAATAAATTTCATGAACCAAAACTTCATTATAATTCTTAAAAATTTTGACTAAAACATTTCTTTGCTAACATAAAAAACTAATTATTAAATTTTTTCTTTCCAAAGTCATTTTTGAATTTAATTATACTCGATTTTTTATTTATAATTAAAAATTTTTTTAACAATATAACTTCCCAATTGTATCAATTTTGATATGCAACATTCATAAACGTTTATAAGCTTCAGCTGCGTTTTGTATATATAAATCTTAAGTTACGCCTGTAAATTTTAGTAATATATGAGAATTTAGAAAGAAAAAAAAACACTTAATTAAGCCAAATGTTATAGCGACCATTCAAAAATGCCTTTTGCATAAATACGATCTTTGCTTTGAAGATGAAATTATAAATAAATATTACTAAAAATAAAATTAATATTAAAATTATAAAAAAAAAAAAACTTAATTTGAAATTATATCAATTAATTATTTTAAAGTTCAAATAAAATAAAATATGTTTTTTATCGATATTTTTTTTTATTTTTTTTTTATTTTGGTTTGATCTTTTTTTTTAATGTTATTATATTATTTTTTACTTAAGAATTATAGACTCTCACCTTCGACCCTTTTCATTTTTTAAGGTTCCCCCATATTTTGCTCTAGTTCCAATCAAGTCTATAATCTCTGGTATACAACTTGCAAATATCGCCTGTCATTTAATTAAAATTTGTGTAATTTTTTTTTGTGTTTTTTTTTTTAGAATATATTTCAATTTTATTCTATTTTTAAATCAAAATTATTTTACTAAAAACTAATTTTAGTAAATTATATTTTTTTTTATTAATTTTTTAATTATTTTTTTGTTTTAAAATACTTTTAAAAATTTCGAAAATTGTTGTTCAAATTGTTGATTAAATCGTTGAACTTATGATTTATGTTGAAGGTGAAGAGTTGGAATATTTTTAATTTGCAGCGATACTTTTTTATATTAATTTACTAATTTAGTATATACTATATACGTATATTCATTTATATATATTTATATACATATTAATTATAGTAAATTAAATTTAGATGAGTTTTCTTTTATTTTTACTATTTTTATTTTATTATAAATTTTTTTTAGATGGTTTTATTAATTAAAATTAATTTTTTTCGGGAATTTTGATTTAAAATCAGAAGAAAAATGAAATGAAATTTTTAATTTTTTTATATCCAGACGATATTACAGCAAATTGTATAGGTTTTTTTTTTGATTGTGTGTTTTTTTAGCTTTCAATTAAATTTATAATTTTGTGCCTAAATTTTTTTTTTCTAATTTTTATTTATTATTAAAATTAATATTTTTTTTTGATTAAGATTGGATTGAGGCATTGATGATGGTACGTGTCCTTCTAAATGGTTAGTTTTCTTATTCACTCGGATGCACCGTTCGTATTTTGGCGATGATAAATTGCATATTTTAAAAATATACCTATATAGTTATATTATGTAATATATTTTTATAAAATTGTTTCATTATTTTTTTTTTTTTTTTTCAAATTAAAATTAAGATTTTAAATAATGCAAATTATTATAAATTTCATCAATTATTTTCACAAAAAAATATTTATGAAATTATATATATAAAATTTTGAAAATTAAAAATTAATAATTAAAAAATAAATAAAGTTTTGAAAAAGAAAAAATTTGATTTATTAAATGAATTTAAAGATTCAAAAATAGTTTTTGTTTATTAATATACTTTTCATCTAATGAATTTTTTGGTTGGATTTTTCTTAATTTTTCAAAGAAAACATTTTCAAAAAATTTGTGTAAAAAATTTTTACGTATTTTGAAATAGAAGCAATATAGTTTCCAATTATAATTTTTTACTAATAAAGTATAATTAAAAATTTTCAATCATTATTTTTGTCCTAAAATATGAAAAGTTAATGTGATTAGTCAAATTTCAATTGTAACCGAACTGAATGTTTTTTAAATAGATTTTTTTTTACTACAAAAAAACCCTAAAAAGTTGTACCAAAATTAAATTGCAAAAATAAGTTACAAAAATGTTGAAAAGTTAAAAAATAGACTAATATTATTCCGTTTTCTGTTAAGTTGACTAACCAATAATTAAATATAAAATTCCAAAGTTTAAAATTAAAATTAACCTACCATAAAACAATTTTTAACTATTTTCAAAAACAATTTTGAGAAAATTAATAAATTAAATTATACTTATATATGAGTTTTATAAATATGTATAATTAATATCTATATAGTATATTTTTTTTTAATATTTCAAATACGTAAAAATATTTATCACAATTTTTATTATAAAATTTTCACAAAATCATCATGTGTAAAATTAATCGCATTGTAATTGTCATTCACCAAAAAAAAAAAAAATAGAACAAAAATAATTATGTATATATATATAATTAAACAATTAAGGTTTAGGGAATATTCTAAATTTTTTCTTTGTTTTATTTTTATAATTATAAGATTACTTATTTATACATATATATTTATATTGAAAATGTACCTTAAAAGGATTAATTGCGATGAAAGCGCGTGTAGAGAGAGTTTTCAATTGTTTAATAGTTTACTGGTTCTTTAGTCAAATATTTCGCCTTCCAACATTTATATAAGTGATCAAAATTATGATCAAAATATGATTCTTTTATAGAAAAGAAATTCTTTAGATTCTTCATTCCATAATTTTTTTTAGGAAAAATATAAATATTCAATCAAATTATTTTTAAATGTATTTTTCCAATAAGGAATTGAAAAATTAAGTAAATCATTTTATTTTAAATGTAAAATTTGTGCTTGGTTCAGTTTAAGATTTTAGCATTATTGCATTTATAAACTTTCGTTAGAAAGAAATAAAATAAACGGTATAATAATCTCTCTAAATAATTAAATTGTCAAACTGGGCCTACGGGGACAATATATATCATATACATAAAGCAATATTGATAATATATTATGTAATAATATAAATATTTTTATATGTATATATAAAACATGTATTTATTTATAACAATACTAATTTTTATTAACGTGATTTAAGTACTAACTAAAATTTAAAACAAAAATACATAATATATAATATATTAATTAATACATATAATACATAAATAATTTATAGTTACTAGACTGAATTTATTTATTGCAATTTTATAATCTATTTTTATATTTCAATATATTATCTTAAAAAACATTTTTAACATAAAGGCGTCGATTTCTTGGGATGTGTTTTATTATGTATAAATATTTATATATAATTTTTCTACTCTCAACTCTAATTGGTTTTGAATATGTAATTTATATTTGAAGCTTATACATAATGTATTTTATTTTTAATATTATTATAAAATAATACGTATACATATTAAATTTAGTATATCAGGTTTAAAAATAAAATATAAAAGATATTTATATACTAACTAACAATTAGCCTAAAATTTATATATTTATTTTTAAATATTTATTTTCATTCCTATTAAACAATTTTACTAATATTTCATTTATTTTTTTTTTTTATAATTAATTAATAATTAAATATTTTAACGAATTTTTACGAATTTTAAATGTTCAATTGTGAAAAGAAGAACAAAACGAAAGTTTTTTTTTAAATCAAAAATAAAATTTTGTAAAATTTGTTTTATTTTAATAAATTATATTATTTACTTTTTCTTTTCAAAAATTTTAATTAATTTATTTCTCAAAAACTCCTTCTTTTTTTTTTAAATAGAGGAAGGGAGGGAAGTTTTAAAAATAAAAAAATATTATTTATTTTCGAAACTATAATTTGATAAAACTCAAATAAATAGAAAAACAAATTTTTAATCTGTATTTCTATATTTTCTTATAAAAAAAAATTTTGTTCTAATATGCGTGGCTGCGGCATACAGATTGTGGTGCAAGCAAAAAAAAACTTTGATAACATTAATTTTAATATTTTTTTTAAAGAAAAAAATGAAACTACGTTAATTAAATATTTTTTTGTTATAAATATATAATTTAGTTTTATATTTATATATTTATATAAAAAATTTTAAGATTAACAAGAAATCGTATATAAAAAGAAATAATTCATAATTGAATAATTTTAAAAACAAATAAAACTGAAGGTAAATAAAACCAAAAAAAAAAATAGGTTTAAAATCTATGCGAAATATGATTGTTTAGAGCGATGATACTAAATTATTTCTAAATTACAAAACTGAAATCAACAAAAACAAAATATCTTTTTTTTCATATTTTAATTTTTAAATTTCATAAAACCGATTTCCAATTAAAAATATTAAAATTTATTAAAAATATCGTAAATCATACTTCACAAATATATTTATTAAACCAAATAAATTATTGTATTTTAAAATAAGAAAGTTTAGTTTCATCTAAATAATATATTGTTTTTATGAAACAAGTACATATAATTAAAAAACAAAATATATATTATTAGAACAAAGAAATTTCAAAGGGTAAAATAAAACAAAAATTTAAGAAAATTATTTTAAAGCAACCAAAATATCAAATTGTTAACTAATTTAAAAAAAAAATATATGTTCAGTATTAAAAAAAAAAATTCTGTGTTAAAAATTAAGCAAATATTTTTAATTTATGAAAATAATTAATTTTTAGTTGCTGTCTAATATATACTTAACATTGAATCCAATTATTTGGTATTTCGGAAACTAAACAAAAAAAAAAAATAAGAAAAACCAAACAAATTGCAATACTAAATTTTCTTATTATAGTTTAATTTTTTTTTTTTGCCGTAATGAAAAAAGACTTGGACATTAATGTCAGTGCAAAATGTATGTAATTATAATTTTAATTATAATAATGATATAAATTTATAAAAAAATAAAAAATTTTTAATGATATATAAAAGTACTTTTAATTTTAAACTTAAAGAATGTTAGTGGGCTTTAAAAATTTAAACATAATAAAAAAAAAGAAAACATTAATATAATTTAATTTAATTTTAATCAATTTTCAGAATGAAAATATAAATTAACTTCATAAAAGTTGTGTTTAAAGAGTTTAAATGAGTATTTCGTTGTTTAGTTTTATTTTTTATAAATATTTCGGTGGAAAAGTGTTTGTTTTCATAAGTAAGTAATTTAAATGGCTGTATGTTAATTATATGTATATATATAATAAATATTATTTAATAATTATAATTTGTATAAGTACTAAATTATATAATTATACGTATTTCAAATCGAAGTCAGTGTTTTAAAAAATTTTTTGTTTTCATTCTTCTTTAAATAATAACACAGAATAAAAATTTGAATATTTTTAAAGCTGTAATTTAATAAAAAAAAAACTTAAATTAAAAAAAAATTAATTTTTTATTTACTTAAAATACCATAGTTAACTAATCAAATGAAAGATTTTAAAAATTTATTTACAAAGCTTACTTTTTTAATCAATTAATAAGTAATTTTTTTTTGATAAATTAATTTTCTATTTAAATTAATGTATTTTATTTTAGAAATATTAAAAATCTTGCATCAAAATGAGGAAAGTTTCAATAAAAAATGTTATTTAAAGAACAATGCATAAATAGCTTTTCAATTAAATTTATACTGCTTAAATAATTTTCTTGTATTTTAATTTGAAAGGCGATTATAATTTTATAATAAACTGTTTCTTTTTCTGATTTGATGATATAAAAATTGTTTTGGAATGTGAACTGAAGAACTCATTTGATTTTAGAGAGACATGTGCTTTTTTAATTTCTTTTTATTGAAATAAAATCTAATTTAACTTAGAAATATGGGTAAATTTAAAAAAAAAAACCATATATATATATTTGAGTATAGAGAAAATAAAAAAAAATATTAAAATTCTGGTTAATCTACAAAATATTTATTTTTCAAAATACAATCATCGATTTCCAGTAGACAATTAATAAATATTTAATAATCTGTATGTAACGTATGTATTGTTTTTTAGAACTATAATTTTTTTTTTAATTAGCATTTTAAAATATAATTTCTTCTGTAAATTAAATTTAAAGAAAATTAATTTTTACAATACAAACTTGCTGCATAAATAGTTATAATTAATAGACAGCATTTTGTTTTAAAATAATTTATTTAATAATTTCTTTCTAATTCAAAATGTATTTTACAAAGTTCACGAATGATTTAAATCTATTATTAAATTAGTTTGTAACAATTTTCACTTTTTTTTCTAAAAAATTTTCTTTATATTATTTATACCATAAAAATTGAAGAGTTTTATAAAACGTTGTTATATTTCCTGCATACATTAATCAATTATTAATATCTATCCAATTTTAATAGAAATTATATAATATATGAATTTATAACTTGAAATTATTAATTATCTTACCGGTAAAAAACATTACTGTTTCAAAAGTTCGTTAAAGTTCATTTAAAATTATATTAGATATAAATATTTTATTGCTATAAAAAATTTGTTAAGATATTACAAACAATATTGTGAGAGAAATAAAAATTATCTTTGTATATATCATATTATCAATTTAATATTATAACTGCCAGATTATTTTTTTATATTTAAAAAGAATATACATTTTATGAAATAAATATTAATTCGTACATGTTACTAAATTTTTTTAAAGAAATTAATTAAATTTTAAAACTAAAATAAATCAAAAAACTTATTTATTAAAGTAAATTATTTTTTCAAAATAGATAAGAAATTATTAAAAATCAAATCAATTGTTCACATAATTCTAATTATTTAAAAATTTACAAATTAATTCACAGAAGAAAATGTAAAGAATATCGACAAATATATATTATGTATATCTGACTGAAATTTTTTTTATTAAAATCGAATTAAATACAATACAATCAATAAAATCAGAAAATTTATAAAATATCGAAAAAAAAATAGTAAACTGTTATTAAAAAAAAAACGTTTATTTTTAAATATATTGTCATAAAATGCATTAATTTAAAATTCAATTTAAGATTATATTAAAAAATAATAAAAAATTAATTAATTAAATGTTTTAGTAAATCGATACAAAATGAGCTGAGATAAATAATATGCCGCCAAGAAACCAATGCCTTTTGAAAAATACTTGACTTTTCTCTTTTAATTTTGTTATTAAATAATAGAACTATTAATTATTTTTAAATATATATGTATATATATTATGTTAAAAAAAGTACTAAATTTTGAGACAAATATATAAGTTGTATATTGTAAATTTGATTTTGTGAAATTTCTAATAAAAAACGTGACGGAAAAAATATAATATATATATATATAAAAATTATTTAGTAATTTAATTAGTATATATTTTGTACAAAAATAAAACAAAAATTATAGAAAATAAAGGAACAAATTTGCCAATTTTGATTGTAATATATTAATTTTTATATTAAAAAATGATTTCGTATGTCTATAGAAAAAAAATCAAAATCCAACAAAGTAAGTTTTGTGGTTAAAAAAGTTTTAAAGAACAGAATTATTAATATTTAATATAAATATTAATAATTTATATATAACAGTTGATGTCACATAATAATGGTATCAATTGAAAGTGAAAATACCAATTTGTAAAAAAAATTGTTGACAGAAAGTTTATCAATTGAGAATAATTGGAAATATATTTTTTTTTAAATTAATAAAAATGAGTCCCCCTTTATTAGTATGGAAATACAAATTTTTTAGTATAAATTGAAAATTATTTTAAATAATTTAAAATGTTACAAATTTTTTTTATAAGAACAAATTCTTTCTTCATTGAACTATTTAATTGTTATACAAAATACGTATGCACTCAATATTAAATATATGTATGCAATCAATATTAAATTTACGTATGCACTCAGTAATTACTGCTTGGATTTAAAATTTATGAAAATTTTTAAAGACTATATACATATTTAAATTCCATGTACAAATAATTTATTTCCACTTTTAATTGAAATTTCATTATTAGATATACTTGTATATATTTATTTTTTAAACAACGAAGCAAAAAAAGCTTAAAATTTCAATCAATAAAGTGCAAAATTTGAATATTTTTTTAAATATCATTTTTCATAATTCATTTTTAAGTAATTTAAAAAAACGAAAGTCAGTTAAAATTAATTAAACTTAAAGAAGAAAAATAAAACAAACAATCAAAAATGTTTTACAAATGTTTTAAATATAGAATTAAATATTAGTGAATTATTTGAATTCCCCTAAAAAATAAATAAATTAAATTTAAATAAAATTTAAATGGGGAAATGAAGTATTTAAAATAAAAAATATGTAATCAAATAAATAAATTTGTATAATATAGCAAGTGTCCTTTTAGATGCCATTTTTTAAAATTCTATTAAAAATTATTATCTTATAGATTACTTTAATATTCTTACGAAAAATATTTATTTTAAATATATAAATATATATATGATATATAAATATAATAGGTATGCACTGTAAATATTCTCAAAATGTTTTTGAAAATAGAATGAAATTTGATAATGATATCTTTAGTATAATAGCTATCAAAAGAAAACTAAAAAAAATTAATAGTTTTTTTTTTTAAATCGTATATATTAAATACAAAATTAAATTCCCTCAACGCGTTGATTGCGTACCTTGTTAATAATATTTAATATATTCTAAATTTTAAGTTAAAAGTTAGTTTTTGATTTTTATTTATTTAATAGTATAATTTACTTAATTTGATTTTTAAATTAAATTAAAATAATTTTAGCCAATTTATATTATTGGAAACTAATAAAAAATCCAAAAAGATTTATTTTATAATTAAATTAATGTTTTAATTTGTTTTTTTCTTTTTTGTAACAACATTATTAAATGTTTAAAGTTGACTATGAATAAATACAAAACAAAGATTAATATATTCTTTTTTGAGATTATTATATAGTTTTTGTATAGGGGTTGGTACAGATATTGTAGCAATCAACGTGTTAAAATTAAAAATGTTTTCTTTTTTTCTAGAATTTTCGTTAAATAAAAAATAAAATAAAAAAAACAAACTTTTAAAGTTATCAAAAATAAAAAAAATTAAAAAAGGTCAAAGTTATAAAAATATCTATATAAATTTATGTATGTATATGTTAAAACTGTTGGTACATCATGAGTGGTGTACCTCTTTCTTATATCCTTTGAATAAGATCCACCATACTTGCTCCTCTGGGCAGCCAGCTCAGTTATTTCTGGTATCCAACTAGCGAACACAGCCTAGTAATTAATATATATATATTTTCATATATATGTATATATAGATTTTAGTGCAATATTCAAATTTCTTTAAAATATTGATTTTGGTTTTTTAGTACTTTTTTACTTTTTAAAAATAATTTTTCTAGTTTACATTACATTTCGATGAAAAAGTATGTTTTTAATATATCAAATATTTTTTTTATTTTATTTATTTTTTAAATTTATATATAAATAAGTATTGTATATATTTCTTTTATATTGTATTTATTTCTTATACCAATATTTACCTATACAATTTGTTACTTAAGAACACACAACTTAACTTATATATTTCTTACTAAATTCTTTATATTATCTGTATTGAATATATAGAGTTAATATTATATATAAATTAATATATTAGTTAATTGTATATAATGTACTTTTTTAAACATTTACTTCGGTTCAAAAACTTTTTTTTAATTTCCATTTTGTATAATAATAAATGTATATTTATAATGTTAGAAGATTTCAACAATTATTTGAATTTTATCATCGAAGATTTAATCATATATAAAAATATATCTGCAACCAAACTTTTAGTTTATTTAATCTTATCCGAAAATAAATTAGACGTCATATCTAATCGTACAAATTAATTAATTAAGGATTTTATTAACTTAGACTTTAATTGTTGACTTATTAAATAATGATACCTTACTAATTTTAAACCTTCACACTATCAGAACTTGATATAAATTTAAATTAAATAAAATTAATACTATACCTAACACTATTTCATAGGTAAACAAGAAAATTTATCTGAGTTTAAAAACTATTTTCATGATTAATTATATCTTAAAAACCTAGTTTAACTAAAAAAAAAAAAAAAAAAATAAAAAACGAAATAATTTTGAATTTTATTTAGTGGCTTCAGCATTTTTAATTGAAATTTAACTATTTTTCTTTTTACACTTCCAATTTGAAAACGTTAAATATTTAACATTAAAAGTAATTCAAAATTAAGATTAATTTATCATTTTTAGATATCAATTCATAATTCCATTTATTAAATTGGAATCAAAAATATTTTTTTTAAGTTTTATCCAAAATATTTTATACAAATTATAATAAGTATATAATACTCATAATTATAAATTAATTATAATTACATATTTATATATTTAACTATATTTTTTTTTATAATCAAAAGAAATAAATAAAAAAATTAATTATTTTTTTGATTTTTTTTTGATTTTTCATTTGATTTGATTTTTGAAATTCTCTTTAGGAATAAATGTGTTATAAGAATTTCAAAACTCTTAACACTTCAATTTATAATTTTTGAATTACTTTTACAAATAACAAATAAAAACAATTTGAAAAAAAATAACACAAAATTGCATCATTAACAACTTTTTAATATTAATTAAAAAAAAATTATTGAATTATTAAAATAAATAATTAAGATATTACAATGTTTTAAATTAAAAATCAACATTTCAATCACGGAACATAAACGTGTTTAAAATATTTAAAATGTATAATTTTTGTTTCTTTAAATAATATGTTATTATTTATTTATGTTTGATTAAAATATTTATATTGCGTGTAAGTTTCAAGTATAATTACATTTGAGTAATTAAACAAAAATTAAAGTCTATGGCTCAATATTCTAAAAAAAAAAAATCGATTCGATATTATTGCTAATTCTGGAATAATCTTTATTACAAATGTTAGATATATTTTCATATTTTTTGAAAATTGTCTTAAAATTGTAGTTTTCAATTATTTTATATTATTACTAAAGTGATGGTGAAATGAAGGTTTAAAACCCTCCAAATTGCTTTTAAAATTCTTTGGAGATGTATGTGTCCCTTAGGTAGAAAATATCATAAAGAAACATGTATAACATTTAATACATATTATACATATTATATAATGAAGATTTCAAAGAAATAAGTATACATATATATATATATATATATATATATAAAAACTTTAGTATATGTTGTAATTAAATATTGCAATTTATATTTCTAATTAATTTTAACATTCTGAAATTAAAAAATTGCTTATGGATCTTGTGCAAATTTTTAAATTATTACACCGATATAGAATAAATTGAACGATTCCAGATAATTCCGCAATTTAATATAATTTATATGATATAAAATTAGTTGTGATTTTTTTAGCTAACAAAAATAATAAAAAAATGTTTAATTACATATCTTAAAACTTATCCGAATCAACTAATTATAATTTAAGATGGTCATTTAAGCAAATTTTTAATAAACAAATCAAAAATAAATGTAAACTCAAATAGGAACTTTGTTAAAAATTTTTCTTAATTTTTTAATTAAAAACGTTTTATAATAATTTTTATTAAAGTAAACTTTTTTAATGAAATTCTACACTCCACTAATGATAATTTTGGTGCATGTTCAAATCAAATTTATTAAATAAAATTAAAAAATAAATAAAAGAATAAATGTATTGATTATGCTTAAATTTTCATATATGTATATATGAATTTGGTATTTTAAAAAATGTATCTTACTTAATTAATATATAATGTACTCGTATATGTTAAAGGCATATAGTTATTTCAGAATTTGCTTAAGTGAATCGTTTTAAATTTTAAATATATTTTTTTTAAGTTTAAAAAACCAGAAGATTTCAATGAATTTATTAACAAATGAAAATTTCAGCTACGATATAAATTATAAAATTCACTTTGGTTAACTTCAACATTATAATGCATATATAAGATTTACATGTTGAAGTATTTGTAGAAGTTCCACTCTATTTAAATTCAAGTTTAATTCTACCAAAGTTCAAAGTGCGTCAATATATAATAGATCCTTTGCTCTCAAATCAACTCAAATGATATAAAGAAATCAACTGATTAATTTAACTTCTTGTCTTAATTAACTATATGACTACAACATATATTTTTAAAATAAAGTATGTGGTTGGGTAAGGAGGAAAAATTTTCGATTTTGAAAAGTCATTCTTTTTATGAATAAAAACGTAGCTTAAAAAAAAAACTTAATTATAAGTTTTGGAATTTATTTTTAAAATTATATTATTAAAAAAACAAGTTTTTTTAATATTTATAAAACAAAATTTCAATATTGGGAATGTGTGTAAGATTTAATAAAAAAAAATAAACAAATATATATTAATAATAATTATGTGGAATAAACAAATAGGGTAACAGACTGTTGTATCTGAATAAATTTAAAAATTAAATTAAACATAAAAATGAAAAGGTTTTTTTTATATATAACATTAGTATACAAGAAAAATTGATGTGTACTGATGATTAATAATTATGTTAACACATATATAAATATGATTATATATATACATAATATATGTATGTATTTTTCTGTATATAAATTTAAATATTCATTAAAGATTATTTTCTAAATTTATGGAAATATAGCAGAGATAAAAAAAACGATGAATCTTGTATTTTGATGAACAATCATCAATCTATAAGATTTAAAACTTAAGTTTCAAAATTATTCACGTTAAGTTTAGCTTAATTTGCTAAAAAAAATATGTATGTTAGAAACTATGAGACAATCATTTGAATTTGAACTTAATCATTTAATTAATTATTTAATTAAAAAAATGTTTGTTTTTAAAATTCTTTAAACATAAAATATGTAAGAAACAATTCTAGGATATTTATTGTAATTAGATTCACACTGACTTTATTACTTATAGCTTATTAATTTCAAGAAAAGCTAGTTAGATTAGATCTGAAGATGAGAGGAAATTTCAATATATTTTGAATGTTAATTGTCTTCTAACATATTATAATAGTGTTCTTACACATATATTTATTTATTAAAATATTCTATGATAAGCTACTATGAATTATAAAAATTAAATAATATATAAATATTATATTACCGAAGTAATAAATAGAATAAAACAAAACACAAAAATTTTACATACATATATGTATACTTATAAAATTTATACAAATGCATGTATGTATACATGTCGTACTTTTATAATTATACATATATAAAATATATTTTAAATTTATAATTAATTAACTAAAATAAAATTGAGAATAGAAAAAAAATATTACAAAAAAACTAAATAGATAGTTTAAGTTTATATTTGTTAAAAGTGCTTAATTGTGACTTATAAAAAAATTTTATTAGTTATTTAATTTTGAATAATTATTTTATTAATTTTCTTTAATTTGTTTATTTTTTTTAGTTATCAATATTATTATGGAATTTCTACCTCTTTCCATGTTCTCTTTTGAGTTCGCCACCATATTTAGAACCACTACCAACTAGTTCAATAATCTCTGGTATACTGCTGGCAAACATTGCCTAAAATTAATTTATGATTTTCATTTAAGATATATATTTTGTCTTTCCTTGTGAAATATTAAACGAATGAATTAATAGTTTTTATTGAATTTTAGAGATTTTAAAAATTATTTAATATATAAAATATTATTAATTACATTCAGTTTTCATATATTTTTATAAAACATAATATAAAAAAATAAATTATTGTAATAGCAAAGTTTATTAGCATTTTTTTTCGATGGATAATGGATTATTATGAAAATGTATTCTTAGAAAGAATTGTATTAGAAATTTTATTTAAATTCTAAATCAAGTTTTGTAAAAATAGAACTTTGAAACCTTATTATATCTTGTATTTGTTTTATATATGATTTTACTAATATTATTTTTATTAATTAACAATCAATTGGTTTTTTTTTAAGTAATTAGTGAGTTGAACAATAATTAGGTCTCTTGGCGGCCAAAAATTTATAAACTTGAAGCTATTATTGACAATAATAAATATTCAAAAAACTTTTAATTAACTTAAAAACTCTTAAACTGGCTGACCTTCTAAAAGTAAAAAAAAACTTGGAAAAATTTATTTTAAAAATGATATAGAATAAATGTCTAATGTAATTAAATTATTTTTAACATATAAAAATATAATATCAAACTGTTCTGAAAAATGTTTTAACAATTTTCCATAAATATAAGAATTGAGAGGAAAAAGTTGTAATTTACAATTAATTACTATTGCACTAATTACCATTTCCCTGGTAAGTATTATAATTTATAAAAAATTTTTAAACATCTCCATTTGGAGTAATAAAACTTGACATTAATAGAATTTCAATATCGACAAATTTTTTATAACTTTTAAACTCTAAATCAATTATTAAAGAAATTAAATTTTCAATAAAAATTTCAAATTAATTTGAAGGTATAAAAATTAGTTAAAATAATTGAAAAATTTTAGAATTCATTAAAATTCAAGAGTTCGTTGAAGAATAAAAATTAATCTTGCATAAAATAACTACAAACTTAATAAATTTCTACATAAAATTGACTACTGTTTTGCCAAGTATGCTGCAGCCACCATGTAAAATTGTTATAACATAGTTAATATAAAATTTTCGATTAACAATATGTTAAGTTAATCAATTAAAACTTTAATTTAAAAAATTATTAAAAAGTTGGATCGATATTTAAAATAATCAAATGATAAATTTAATTTTTAAATAAATTTAAAGAAAATAATTAAAACTTTAACGTAAAAGAAAATTCTAAAAAGTGACTTAAATCTCGGAAGAAAAAAGCGGCACCCTAACAAATTTTAAATTATTAAGAATTAATTTGATTAATTATAAATAGTACTTTTTAAAAATTAAATAATATTTATTAAGAAATTAGGGTAGATATTAAAAAATACTTATACTAAAATTAACAGATGCATTTAAATAATAAAAAATACTAGTATTCTATTAATAAGGAGTGAAAATTTATTTTTTTCAGACGACCTCTTGAAATTTGTATCTGTATATGAAAATATTATTTTTCATACAATCTGAATTCAAAATCCTTCAAAAACTACTCATATGTTACTAACTTTAATCATGTACTTTAAAAAAAAAAGTAGTTCAAGTATTACTTCTATTTTATTAAGTATTAACTTAATATAATCTGAATAAAATGTTTTCATTATGTTATGAAACTAATCTTTTAAATTTAATAATCTTCAATATGTTTATAATAGAAATATATTAAATTTATTTAGTATTATATTATCTAAATTGTTTTATAAATTGTGCTAATAAAAATATAAATGTGTTTTTAGCTAAAATAATAAAAAATAAGAAATATAAACTAAATATTTTAATTATGGGATTGAAGAAGAAAAGTTAAATTAAATTTACATTATGTTATTTATCAAATAATTAATTCTTATAGTTACTTATATTAAAATAATCGTAATTTAAGTTAAAATACCGCTTCTTATTTAAAATTTATATATTTTATATTTAAAATTTATAAATAGAATAATGCAAACTTTTTTTAATAATACTTTATAAATAAACAAAAAATAATTTATGTAAATAACATATTGTTAATAAAGTTTTTAATAAAAAAAATAAAATGCAGTTTTTCTAACAGAACTAACTTATTTCGTCAAACTTTATTTTCATTAAAAACATAAAAAACAATGAATTGTATTACTATATGTTTGGAAAAAAACTATTATCTACCGCGATATATGAATATGTAATACTATTTAAACATTTTTTCTTAATAAATTACTTATTAAAAAAAATTTGTTTTTTAAAACGTGGACAACATATTTTTTACTTAAATACCATCATTTATCAATAAGATTTTTATTAAAGTTTAAATAAAATTATACATTATTGTATATTTATTTTATTATAAGTATATATTTTTCATAAGATTTTTATTTGTGATTTCTAGTAGTTTATTATATTGTTATAAATATTTAACTAATATCACTTAAAACATATTACTTTGACTTTTTAAATTAATTTAGATCTATATTACTTTTGAGTTAAATTTTTCTAGAATTTCCAAAAAAAAAAATAATATGACGTTTTTATATGGTTTTTTTGACTATTTCAAAAATAAACTATTATTTTTTAAATTTTTTCGTAATAATTATATAATAAGATAAGACTGATATTAACCATATAAAATAAATTCTATTATTTAAGAATACTGATTTGTATGGTAAGTGTAAAAGTGCTTATTTTCGCACGTGTCTTAAAAAATATTGCGAAAGGAAAATTTATTAAAATTTTAAATAAAATTAAAGAATTATATAAGGGACTTGACAATAATGACAATTTGAAATATTTTTTTTACGTATATTCCGCTTAAACACTGTGTATTTGTGAATTTTCATTTTTGAAATTATATTAATTTTTTAAATTATAATATGAAATCTAAAATTTTGGACTTTAAATTATGCTGAAATATTTGTTCATTATATAACTTTCTTAAAATAAAAATAAAATAATTCTGTCTGTAATTAAAACCAATTGTATATATTATGTTATACATATATACTTTGTAAATAAATAGTTAAATTAAATAGTTTTCTTTTGATATTTAATTTGCATATACCTTTCAATATTGAAACAAAATAAAATAGTTTTTAATAATTCTTTAATTTTTTTTGGTTTTTCTACACAATTAGTTAATATTTATTTCACATTTACATGCCATACATTATCTTAACACGTATAATTAATATTAAATTATGGCTAATCAATTAGAAAAATATTTTAAATTTTCTTTGTCAAAGTAAAAACGAATAATGAAAAAAATTAGTAAAAATTAAATTTGAATGAAAAAAATAAAATTAAAACTTCAAAAACACATAATTTGAAAACTATTAAAGATTATAGATTGATCAAATTTTATTTTTATATAATTTTCCATTAAAACTTTTCACTTTATTATATTAATTTCCTTCTGTTTCTAATATTTTGGCCATAATCCATATAAATATATATATTAATATATTTATATATATTAATAAAACAATCTAGGACACTATATATATATATAGTGTTTATATATATAAACATATTAATTCATTATAAAATTTTAATTGTTACTTTTATGGTGTTTTTTTTCGGAGAAATTTATTTAATAATGGAATTTACTAAAAGTTTTAAAACAAATTAGTACAAAATTAAAGAATTCTTATGGAAGCCTTAAAACATAATGGAAATTCAAAATATTCTTGTTTTATATTTTAAAATAAAAAATTATTAGTTTACAATAGATAATTCTACTTTTAATTAACCAAAATCGCAATATCTATCTATCGCCATCTTATCACATTTTTTTATAATGATAACTAAGAATAAGTTAATTACTTAAATCGATGTCAGGTTAATTCGATAAACTGTCAGCTAAAAATTTCATTTTGTAATTCGATGAACTTTCAGTTAATATTTTTTTTAATTTGACGAACTTTCAGTTATTATTTTTTTACCATTTTCATGTACATATGTACATATGTTTATTTTATGCCGAAGAATATCCTTTTTTTTTCAAAAGTTGACACTTTGATGTTTCTTTTATACATAATTCCTATATGTTATTTTTTATTAATTATTTGATAGCTTAATTTATTATTTTCAGATATTATTGTTAACTCCATTTGATTATTTTTTTTTTGTTTTTATTTTTTTAAAATAATTTGATTTATTTTTTTTTTTTCAAGTTTTTCAAAATAAAATAGAACTCTTTATACTTACCAAACCAACGAGTAAGAAGAACACCAAAAATGTTCTACCTAATACAGTCTCACAGTAAACGTCACCATATCCTACCGTTGACATGGTCACAATTAGGAAATAGACGCAAGTCCAATAGGATAATTGATGAGGATTTTTAAAATCGAATGGATCACCAGAATTTTCCAGCTAAAATTATTAAAAAAACGAATAAATTTGATTTATAATTTAACAAGAAAAATTTTATATAGTAAAAATTGACATTATCCATACCAAATGTATAATTCCCGCTGCTGTCAACCACACTGATATAAAAATTGAGACTAATTGAGCTAATCGTATAGAGCTCGATGTTTTCAATACATTTAAGTATTGCAAAATATCTGGAACTGTCATAAGACGTAGCGCTCGAAGGAATCGAAGACCTTTAAAGAGCAATATCATAGAACAAAACATTTATAAATTTAGATCTAATGTTTTTTTTTTAATTTTTAAATGAATGAAATCAAATTTTTTTTTGTTTTTACAAAATGTATTCGAATTTCAATATAAAATTGACTCTTTTTTAAAACTTTAATTTAAACAAACATCAAATAAATTATATGCGCGTGATTATTTTTATTAAATTATAGAAGTTATTATTTTAAATTCAACTTGAAAAGATATTACTAGTCATTCTAATTTAAACAGTTTACAATAAAATAGATCTAGTTGATACATTAATTTTTTAAAGTAAACAATGTATACAGAAGAAAAGAAAGTGAAAGTAAATGCAGTTTCAGTATAAAGTTTAACGATTTATTTTTTTAAATTATATTTTAGGAAGAATTTTAAATTTGAAAAAGTTTATTGATTGTAATTTAACAAACAAATACTGAAAAAAGGCTTTTAAAAAGAAGCACATTATCAAAATTAAAAAATGTTCCACAATAAGAGTAGGCATATTGAAAAATAAGTTTATAATAATACAAATTATGTATTTTTTCAGAACAAATTTTGATTATACTAAACATATAGACCCTTTGCAACTAAAAAAAATCTCGGACAGATAGACAAACAGGCAAATGGTCCGAGTAGAACTATATATAGCACTTTTGTTTGCAAAAAGTTTTCTAATGTGTTACAAAAATGTGTTTAAAAAAATTATATTTGTGGAAAATCTATGCTAGTTAAAATTTGCCTAAGACAAAAAAATACTCAGAAAAAAATAATCAAAAATTCTGAATATTTTAAAATATTAGTTAACAAAAAGATCATTTAAATATTTTGCAAACATCCACATTAAAATTAAGAAATATAATTTATTTCATAATTGCATATTATATATTTGTTACTTTTCTTATTTTGAACAATTTTTTATTAGATACTTAACCCATTCTTTTGTAATCGGGTTGATAATATGATATTAGTTTATAATACTTTCGTACAAAATCGTTAAAAATACTTAATCTTAATGAAAAAAAGTATTTTCTATTTTTAAGTTCAATTTTAAATAGCATGATTTTAACAAATTATTCGCAAAATATATTTCCGATTACAACTACTGAATAACTTTTGTAAATAATACATATAAAAGAGCCCTATTGTAACAACTTCTTAACACTAATTTAAGCGATCAAATAATCATTGTATTGATAACTTTTGCTTCACTAAAACTATAATTGACAATAGTCAACAAAGTTAAGATTCATAAAAAGTATTCCAAAAATATGATTATGGTAAGTGGATGGTGCAACGATAAAGATTAAATTTAAATATGTACTTAAAATTAATGATAATATATAAAATTATAGCTATTCAAAAATTCAACGAAAGGATTATAAACAAAATAAAATTTTAATGTCTTATATTATTTCAGGATACTTACCGATCCATGTCCGATCTAAATATATTGATACAAAGGACGGGGGTATTGTAAAATAATCTACGAAACTGTACATTTCTAGCATAAACCAAAGCTTGTCCGACGCTGCTATGAACTAAAATTTTCAAAAAAAAATTTTTAAAAAATTTATTAATAATAATATCAAATATATATTTCTTACTCGTATAAAAAAGTAAACCATAAAAAATATATTGAATGCGAGATCGATTTGCTGTGTTGTATTATCACTCCACTTTTGACATCTTTCCACATCTTCGCTTGACGCATCAATAAAATAAATAATAAGTGAAGCAATACTGAGTATAAAAACGAGTACCACCTTAAAAAGAAATATTTAAAAGAAACATAAAGTCAAAAATGTTTTAATTATTAAGTTAAGTCTATAAACGAAATTTTTATTTATTTTCAGTAAAAAAATCTTATTAAATTCATATACCTATTATAGTAAAACCTAAAAACGAGCTTAAGCTCAATATAATATATATATATATATTGAAGGACTACACCTTTAAATAATATTATATTCTAGTGCTTACTAAACTTTAAATACACCATAAAATTTTAACAATCTTAGCAGATAATTAAAAAAAATGCAAATGTTTATATAAAGTATGCTCAAATTTTTTTTAATGAAAATTTGATAATTAGTAATTATAAAAATCAAATATTTGTATATATATATATATATTATGTATATCTTAAAATTTTTTATTTAACAATAATCAAACAATAATTTCCAATACAAAATATTTAATTACGAGTTTATATTCTAAACAAACAATTAAAATTCTAAAAATCAAAATAATTATATTAAAAATCGAAGATAATATTATTTGTGTTTAATATTTTTCTCAATAAATTTAAAATTTTATTGGAGCTATTTATTTTAGCCAGGTTATTTTCCCAAATAGTAATATTCGAAAAATTCTAAATTTATAGTTCACAAATTGAAAGTTTAATTTTCTTTTTTAATTTATAATTGAGTTGTAGCTAATTTTAAATAGGGTATTACAGATTTGATATTTCATCAATATATTAATTAAATATACAGTAAAGTATTGGATTATATTGAACGAAATTTTTAAATACATAAATGAAATTTAATTATTGGTTATATATTTCAGTGTTTTAATATGTTGTACAATTGCACATTGTATGGTACATCGGTGTATTTAAGTTTAAATGTGATACATATTAAGCAAATTTAGGTGTAATATTTTTTAAAGTTAAGAAATTTATCATTATAGAAAATTACAAGAATTTTATCATTCTTAAAACTTGTAAAAATGCAATACAACTGAAAGTCACAAATAAAGCGAAAACAATTCCTGTTTTTAATTTCTCAGTAATGTTTCACTAGACTAAGTAACATATCATGCATCCTATTGCCAATCCTCGTTATTAATTTAAATATACGTATACATATTTTTGTATTTTACATTATGGTCAATGATGAGTATAACATTTGAATTAACAAAATTATTTTTATTTTTAAATTTTTGATTTATATGTGCATTTTATGTGCATTCTTAAAACAATTAAATATTTCTTTTATATGAACCTTAAATGTTATTTAAATAGTTTCTTTTGGAAACTTTGAAATTTTATTTTTATTTTTGTAATATTAAATTTACTTGCAGAAACAAAATTTGAATATTATAATGTTACAGACAAAAAAACTAAGATTATCATAGAATTTGGTAAAATTTTAGATCTCTTTACTGAACTCTTAAAAACTTTGGTATTCTGTCAGCTAATATTTAAAATATGTATTGAATAAAGGTAAGAAACTTTTCAAGTTTTATTAATTATTAAAAAACAAAAGTTTACCTTTTTTTTTATTTATTTTAGGACTTTATATTCAGCCCTTTACCCTCATACAATTTGATGGGAGAGTGAAGCTATTCTAAGGCGAGGTAGATATTAATATATTATAATTGAAGAGATACAAACTCATGAAATATATTTTTTTTAAAGTTTATCTTATAGTTTTGAAGCATTAATATTTTTTAAAATTTTCTTTAATTGATTTTCCAAATTAAAAGCAAGAAATGATTTTCCTTTAAGAGTCGAATATTTATTGAGAGGAAATAAAGGTTTTTTTTTTTAATTTGATTTTGTTTATTTTGATTTTCATTTAAAGATAAAAAAAAAAAAGTATTTCACTTATTATTTTGTTATTCGATTTCATTTTTTTTTTTTGTTTTTGTTTATAAACATTTTTAATACTGTTTTATGTGGGAAAAATTTATTTTATAATTTGTGAGTGTATATTTTAAAATAGCTTGTAAAAACATATATAAGAGCTTTTTATTACATTTTTAGTAGTTTATTATTGATTTGGGGTTTCTTTTTTTCACTAAAATATTTTGAACAAAACAAAAACAAAATAATTTTAATAGGTTTTTTTACTTTATTAATAATTTCTTGTTAAATAATTATTTTAATTATATATACTTATAAATAAAGTGTATATATATGTATATTTAAAAATAAAAACACTCGTAATAATATGTTTTACAATCGCTTTAATTAATAAGATGTTTTAAATATAAAATAAAAATTAAAATATATATTTTTCAATGCACTAAAAAGTATTAATATGTTTATTACAAATATATTCTTTTAAAAATTGTAGGAGAAGGAAACAGAAGTTTATTTTTAGGTTTTACTGAATACTTTGTAAAATTATAATTTTTTAAAACTACAATACTTAAAATTCAAAAATTGTAAAGTTCGTGTTTATATATTTAATTTAACTATATATTCTAAATTAAAATTTAGATGAAAAACATTTAGAATTTTTATAATTTAAGGATAAGGTAAAACAACATATTAAAATAAAATAATAATAATATATCCACATGTTATTAATAGTGTATATTATGATATGTTTGTGAATCCTTTACCCTGAAGAAGGATTTATTTATTTTTTACATATTATATATTTTTTGAATATGTACCATTAAAAGGAATACAAATTTATTGAAAATAACATTTTATTAAATAATATGTGTATATGTAGCTACATAATAATATTTAAATATATATTAATGTATATAGGTAGATGCAAATGTTCATTATGTGTATAATAGCAATTTATTTAATTTTATTTTTCCTTTAATTTGTTCTTCTTTCAACGCAACTACAAAAAATTTTTAGTACTATAAATATGTATATGAAAATTAGTGACCTAGTTAATAATTTCTATGTCCCCCTTATTTTTAAAACAAGGCAAATAAATATTTTCAATTTTCTCTATTAACCTTTCGCATTGCTATGGTAACAAAATAAAACTTTCTGTATCTCAGTTTTTGTGGCATGATATAGTTAAAATATTATTTTATGAAAATTATAAAAAAATTAAATTAATTTAAATTAATAATTTTTATTATTGTAATAAAAATATTATTATACAAAATAGAAAACTTTAAAAAGCTTTACAAAATTTAAAAAATTGTCATTTATTTATATTTTTGTACATGGAAAGATAAAAGATAATAAACATATGTATATAATGTTTCATCGTTTATATCTATATCAATAAAACTCAAAGTCAACTGGTTAAAAAATGCCTTAAAAAATTTATATTGCAATAAGTACGAGTAGTATTTTAAACTTATAATAGTTAAATTTAAAAAGTTCTTCGACTGACGTAAAAAAGGATCTACTTGGTAAATTTAAATATCGAATTTTCAAAAATTTATCCAACGTGATATTTTTAGATCTTATAATTTAAAAACCATATTTGAATTAACTTCTTATTAATTTCTTAATTAAGTTCTGCTATGGGTTGTTATACAATAAAATATTTATTCGCAATACATCCGATTTCCATTAAAACTTCGTATAAATATTCTTTTGGATCTGCAGTAGCATAATATTTAGCACTTCTTATACACTTCAAACCTGTTTCGATACAACAGCTTTTAAAAATGGTTTTTGTTTATACGCTCTCAATTATAAATCATTTAACGGAAAATTTCCATCGTTGAATAGGAACTTATTGAAAACATTTTCATTCCGACGCCCTCAATTTGAGCGGTTTGGTAAAAATTCAACTGATTTTAAATGCTTATATTGCCTTACTCCTTCCCTAACAATTAAAACATAAGTACACACATTGTGTTAAATTAAATTATTATAGAAATAATTTTAAATTGTAATTATTGTATATAATGTATGTAACTATTTATATATTTCTAATATTAAAACAGTTCGTGAGAAAAAAGAATGCAGAATTAATTTCTGTCAAGGACAGTTTTATTATTTATGTTTTCTTTTTTACTTTTGATAGATTTTTTATACATTTATTTTTGTACTTATGAATTAAATTATTTCAGTATTTATTATTTACCATTTTTATATACATAAGAAGTACATACATAAATGCAAATATTCTAAAATATTATGTTTAGTTAAAATTTTCTAATAACATGTTTTCTCACTACTTATTTTATTTTTTTCCAACACTACAATGTCACAATTCACAAACAATTTTTATATGTTGCAAAATATGTACAGACAATTTCAATAATATTTTAATATTATAAATTATATACATATATTATTGTTCCTGAACTGAACATGGTTTAAAAAAACTAATAAATAGAAAATTTGAGAGCTCTATTTTTGAAAATTTTTTAAATACTTAGATAGAACATAATATAGATAGATAGAATTTATAGTAAATTTAATTCTATAGCACGAGTTATTTCCTAAAATATGCCATACCTATTCAATATTTAAAAAAAATTAAATTTAATGATGAATATGCGTTATTATTTAGTACATGATAAATACAATAAATAAAATAAAAATACAAATCCATATGCATATATTTATATTCAATTTTGCATTTATCATTCTAAAATTGATGCACTGACAATAGACGAGAATGTAATAATCGTTTATAATCCTTTAAATGTGAGATATACTTAGATTTACTACATTCTATAATGAATTATTTGCTTAAAAGATAATAAGAAATATGGTTGATATGATAAGTATTTTAAAGAGGATTTATATATACAATACAATTATAAAAAAATTAATACCAAACCCGAAACCCGAACTGCACAATATTTAAATTTTGATTTTATAATAAAAACAAGCTGTTTTTTTCAACTGTTACTCCTGTCTATAACATAGGTACATGTTGGAACGGGAAATTCGAAATACAATTTAAACATGAGATAGTACTAGACCTTATAACATATAAACAACATAGATTTTTTATAGATACAATTCTTTTTCTTATAATATGTAATTATTTTATATTTAAATTAAAAGCTATTTGCAAGTTATATTATTTGTTTATATTTTGGATTTATTTATATTCTTATATATTAATGTATTTTTAATTAAAAATATAAAATTAATAGTTATACCATTAATTTGAACCTAATTATTAATAAAACTGATTCAAATTATTAAAACTGACGGACGACAAAAAGCGGAGAATTTTATATGAATTTTATATCTTTAAAATTTCTAGTATAGGTATTCCTTGAAAATTTGTTTTATCTAAGGCTAAGAATAATATGTAAAATAAGAAAATTAACATATATATACGAAATAATTACTTTAACTACAAAAGCTACAGCTAAAGGTTCAATAATAACAAAGATATACTACTAAATACTTTCTTAATAAAATTAGAAACTTAAAATGAAAAATATAGATTTAAAGGCATTTTTTAAAAGTTATTGTATCACGCCATAATTAAATGAATTAATATTAAAATATAGTTAAAAACATACGTTGCAAATATCAATTACCATCATAATTTTCTTTAATAAAATTTAACGTTGATCACCAAAGGGTACCGTTATATATTTTACCGTCAGATATTTAGTATGTTAAAAATTTTATTAAATAGTTTATAAAAAAATTGTGTTATCTTGTATATCTGCCTTAAATAATTTTTTAAAATATATATTGGATAAATTTTAGAATTTTGCAATTAATGTTGCTTTCAATTTTTAAATTACAAGCTGTTACAGCAATTTAAGCTTAAAATGACTGATCTAACTAAAAAAATTTTGAGAATATAAATTAAACTATTTAAAAAACTTTTTACAAATAAAGTTAGTCAAAATTTTTTTCAATTTTTATTAAAATTTAAGTAAATCATTATAAGATTGTTAAAATTAAATTAATTATTTACTTATTTTTTTTTAAACAGGCGACAGATGTATCATATACAAATAATGTACTAAAAATTAAAATCTATATTTATGTTAATGCAACATAAACACTTATTCATATAATGTATAAACATTTTGTATATTAAGTATAGAAACAGCATAAAATAAAAAGAATCCATGCGCAAAAATAGTTTTTAATTTATTTTTAAATATTTATTGGTGAAAATATCCCAAAAAGCTTCTTTTTTTTTCTCAACAATAAGTTTTCCCCAATAAATAAAGTTTGTTTTCTCATTTTAATATATGTATGTATTTATTAATTTTTTAAATTAGTATTTGTTTTGTTTATAAAGTTTTTCAGGTTTTTCCTTCTTAAAAAATTTTTTTTTTCATAAACATACACACCAAAATAGAAAAATCAAAAGAACAAAAAAAAAAAAAGAAAAATATTATATAGTAAGATTTTATCTTGAGATACTGCGTAGAGTAAGGTTATGTTCTACATATGAATGACAATGCGACAATTTCTAGTTCAATATTTCTTTTATTGTCATTTTGTTATTTTCTTATATAAATCATTTAAGTGTTTTTATAACATAAAATATCACATTTTTTTTTATATTTAACTTATCAACAATTTCATAAAAATTTAATTGTATAATGTATTCTTACTATATTGCTAATATTATAATTATTAAAAACTTTTAAATAATACATTTAACATTTAAAGAAATACCTAGGTATCATATAAAAATTATTTATATTAAAATTTTGGGACATTTTATTTTAATATAAAACATTAAATGTAATTAAAAAAATATTTTATCGTTTTAATTATATTTTTATTTAAAAATTTGATTGACTATTTTAATATGTATTTGATTGCTGTAAGGGTAAGGTGTGTCACGTACACGTGGCTGCAGACTGCATAAATATTATTAACAATAGTCTTAGCGAAATGGTACACGTTTTTAAAAGAAGCGGCACTGAATATATCATTTTGCCTTTTGATTAATTAATTTTTAATTAAACATTTTTTATAATTTTTCAAGAAAAAATAGAACTTTTATTACTAAATATGATTTATTTCAAAAAGATTATAAGAATTAAGTGATTTTGATAAGCAAAAGAGTTTTTATTGAAAAATTTAATAGTTTACAACATGAAACTATATTAATAAAAGAAAACTTATTAAATTCTTATACTTATATGTCTGTATATGAGTATACGAATTTTTTACAACGATTTTTTATAATTAAAACATTTTATAACGAAGCTAGAAAACAGAAAGGAAATAACAAAGGCTTGTTTTTAAAGGTATAACTATCAATCTACTTCTCTATCCTTTATATTAAAAATAAAAGCTATAATTTAAATTTAATTATTTTTTTTTTTTTTTTTGTTTAAATTCATATTACAAAATTAACAAGTTCAGTCGTTGTATAACTTTAAGGAATTTATTTTTATTTATTTTAAATGATATTTTAATGTCAAAGAACACACCTTTGTACACTATACAAAAACAAAATTAGTTTAACAAAAAGAAATAAAAAAATTTTCTAGCATGTTTAAAAGATATACATACAAATTGAAACGATATTTTACGACTTCAAACCTCACAGGTGTTTCTACTATGTTTGAAAAAAAAAAATTAATATTATTGGGTATTCTACACAATTTTCCAACAAAAACTATATTCTCATTTATATACGAAACTAATTAATTTTCTTCTGTATTTTTCAATCCTTCTTAATATCTCATGTTCATTCCGCAAATGGAATCATATATTACTTTATTTTTGACACTCCTTTGCTTTTCATACAAAATTTTGTCCCTTTGAAAAATTAATAAATTCAAAAGAGATTTAAAAACAGATTCCCAATAGATGCCTACAAAATTAATCATAATAAATTAGTGAACTAATTTTGTATAACCTAAACATTAAATAAATACACCCACTTTACTTAATTAAAATATAAAATCAATATGATTGCATCATATATTTTGGAAGTAAAGGTAAAATAATAAAAATATAAATATATTATGAAATAAAAATCTTTACTTTCTTTTTCAATTAATAAAGTTCTAATTCTAATGACTAAATATACAATTTATAATCAAAATTTAATTGCAAAAATATAAAGTTATTTTATCACTTAGGAGTTAAACTTGAAGACCATTACATGAAACCTTTATAAGACCATTTCAAGTTAAAGGCATATGAATATCTATATATTTAGTACAATCTATAAAATAAGCTAACCTCTTCCAATCTTAATAAACTAAAAATAACAAAAATCGTTAAGTTAAGTCAGTAAATTTTAAACTAAAATTTTTATATTATTTTTGAACCAACCAATATTTTTCAACAATATCTTAATGTTTATATCTATTTCGTTTCACTGAATTATTAATGCATAACTTGTACACTATACTGCTATACTACTGTTATACTTTAAGTTATACTTTCATGAATTTTAAATATAAGTTAAATCGATATAAAGTCTATTTTTAACTTTTCTCCCTAAAATAATTTTTCTTCTATTTAGTTTCAAAAAGCTGAAAATCTTAACACAAAAATAAAAAACAATAATCATAAAGGAAGAAATTCATTAAACATTATGTACAAAAAGGACATTAAACCGAAGAAAATTATAGTATCTGTAGATACAATACAATAAATGAAATTTTTCTCTTGTATATATATAAGTATATGAAATTTATTATATATATACAACATGTATACATATTTATAATACTTATACATATTTATATAAAAAAATAATGTACTTTGATGTTTTATTTAATTTTCTACTTGAATATTAAATTAATTTTTTTTTCTTGATTTATTTTTTTTTTTTAACTTTTGTGGTGAAAAAAATTTATAAAATATTAACTTGGTAAAATATTGTTTAATTTTATAATATGTATGTATATATATTACATATCAAGGAAGCGAAAAATAGTTACCTATTTAAAACAAAAAAAAAATTTTACTATCCAATTTAATATTTGAGAAGAAAATTAATTTTAAACAAAATTATATTATGTATATAATATTATAGAATAAACTTACCAAAATTCTTCCAGTTGTTGTTTGACCCGATATAAGTTCACCAGCCCAATCTTTTGCTTCTGTCATAAAAGTCCCTTCGAACTCTTGTTTGTTTCGAGAGGCCTTCTGTTCCTTTTGTTTTGGATCGTTTGGAGATAATTCTGGTTCCTTTCGGCAACACATAAATGCGAAAAGTCTCCATAGCAGTACAACCAATAACCCAACCAAGAATGTGAATATGCTGGATAATAGAAAACACCACCATTTTCGTATTTTAAGACAATCGTCGTCTTCATATGGTGAATCGGTTGATTCTGCTGATACTGCTTCAACTCCGGTTTCGTCACACCCCGACATCCCCTATTAATATTTTAAGAATAAAAAAATAAAATTATATTAATTAATAATATATTTTTTTGATATAATTATTAATTTTTAATTTTGTTATAAAATTTTTTTGCAGATCCAATTATTAACGTTTAAATTAAATTTTAATTTTGTTCCTATCAATGATTTTCTAAATAAATAAAAAATTTTCTAAATAATAAAATCGTAAATAACTTTCAAATTAAAATATGTATAATATATATTAAAGTTTTCAATACATTTTTATAGGAATATACATTTAAAATTTATAAAATAATATTTATTTAGCTTAAGAATCTGAATTTTTCTCAAATTTTTGAAATATTAAATCCCAACAACTGTACTGTATATTTAAAATATTCAAATAAAATTTAAATAATATTAATTAAATAGTAGACTTTTTTTTCTTAAGTTAAATTTAAAAAAAAAAAACTGTTTTTTAATTATTATATGGTTAGGAAGTAAGTTACCAAAAAATTAATTAGTATAAAAAGCGAAATACATGTATATACATATGAGCATTTAACATTAAAACAATTAATATTTTTGAATTTTTACTTTAATTTAATTGTCGAAATTATTTTAATTTGAAAATTTATGAAATTGTATATATATATATATTTATTAAAAATATTTAACAATACAAAATTTTATAAGTGTTCAAATAATTGGATGTGTTAAATTAAATTAATTTTAAAAATTTTATATTTAAATTATTTGGTTTTTTGTTATATACAATTTCATTTGTCTTTATATATTATATTTATATATATATTTATATGTTTATTTTAAAAGAAACAAAGAATATACTTTTAGCTCTTGAAAGAGTTCTTGTATATTAAATAAATATAGGTTAGCATATCCTATATGAAATCATCAATTTTATATATATGTAATATGTATATATACTTATATAAACTTGTTGTTTAATAACACTAAGCAAGAAAAGAAAAACCCACAAAAAAACTTTCAAAAGAATATTTTTTTTAATTCCAAAAATTTATATATCCAGTACTTAATGCGATGACTTCTAGTACAATTTTTTTATTCAATAATTTCTTTTTTTCTTTCACTTTCTTCCTTTTCTTTTCTTTTTCTTTTATATTTTTTTCTTTTTAATTTACTTACACAAACACATATAACAAATTTTGAATTAAAAAAGTATTAATATCTTTTTATTCTGACAACATTAATATTAATTAAAAAAAAAAATAATAAAAAGAACACAAAACGCAATGAGTTTTTATTCGTAACTCTACTGAACTAGTCGCTAGCTTATATTATATATGCACAATTTAGTTACCGATCGATGTGAATACTATGAATATTGAAAGAAAACTTTTGCGAAATAAATTAATCCCTTCAATATTTATATTTTATAAACGAAAGAAAATAAAAAAGAAAAATTGAAACAAAACACAATATATAAATTCTTTTAAATAAATTGCTATATTATTGATATACTTATAGTATATAAATATATATATACAAAATATATTATATAGAAAGATTTATGATGATATCATACTCTTAATTCATAAGTTTTTTAACATCATATTTATATAGGGATTTTAATAAAACAGAAGTAATGAAAAAAACTGAGGATATTTAGAAAAGCAAATTTTCAAAATTAAACATTGTTCAATGTTTAAATAATATATTTTGTGTAAATAAAGAATTTATTGAAAAATAGTTTTTATAAGAAATATTGTAAAAATAAAGACACAATCTTTCTTCATTTTTTAAAAACATGTTTAGTTAAGAACAACTATTAACACAAGTTAAAATACAAAATTGGAGCTTTAATTTTTGTATATTATTTTAAAAAACTCAAATTTTTACAACTTACAGTTCCTCAACGAAGGTCCAAACTAAAAAGTTTTGTCAACTGAATTCTAACGACCTAACTCCTCACAAAATTTCAATTCCTAACTCAAATCTTTTGAAAGATATAATATAAGAGATCAAAAATATTGCAAAAGTTGAGATGCGCATAACGGTAAATTAAAGTCAAATACAGTAACTATCCCTTTACATTTGTGTTACATATATTTATAAAGCTTATACAAAACAAATATCGTATGACGTTTCCAGTTTGAAAATATTCCCTATAGAATTTTTGTTATAATAAGTTTTTTCTATCCAGTAGATTCAAATTTTTGTTAAAACCCAGGCGGAGGGAATATATGGACACATTTTTTAGTTACTAAAGAAGATATGAAAATTGAAGAGAACAAAAACAAAATCTAAACACAATATATATACAATAAATAAATTGACATTTTCAATGAATACAAATAACAAAAACACATAAAGGAAATTTAAAATTATATACATATAAAAAAATATTAAACACCCTTGATTGATGTGAATAATATCTGACAAAATTTTAAAATATTATACAGGGTGTTCCCGACTCGATGGTCTTCCTTCAAATGGGTGATCGGGCATATCGAGCAGAACAAAAAATTGTATGGGAGGGGAAAAGAAAATAACGGTATTAACATAACAGTTTTTTTAACATAACATTCAAAAAAATTCAAATTTAGTTAAATTTCAGGTATCACAAAAAAGTTTTTACTTTATAACTTTCAAAGTTTTTGAGCTATAAAAGTGCTAGTATACTCAAAATGCAGGGAAAGAGAAGGGTAATATTTTGAAGTAAAAAAACTGTTATGTTAATACCGTTATTTTCTTGATAAAAGGGATTTAATTGATATTTTGTTAAAAATATTGGACTTTAAGCCCTTATAATCTCAGACTGAGACACTTTAGAGTAATGTTTGATAGTACTTAAGAAATCTGCATTAATAAGCATTTGAATGCTATACTTATTTTTGTTTTATCTTATTTGGTTCCAATTTTATCGAAATAAAACTAAATTATGGTCGAAAAACAGTTAAGGCCCCATAACTTCTAAACTAATGAAAATAGAACCCCCCCCCCCCCCCCTCCCATACAATTTTTTGTTCTGCTAGATATGCCCGATCACCCATTTGAAGGAAGACCATCGAGTCGGGAACACTCTGTATAATATAAAAATGTATATAAATAAATATTTATGTCTCATACAATTTAATTAAGGAGACTGCGCAAATAATATAAAACTATTAACTTGCCGTAAAACTTTAAAGAATTCACGAAAACCTAAAATTTTAATATTAATAAGATAATTACTGATTTTATTAATTATAGTATTAAGGTTTTATATCTTAAGTAAAAAAAAGGATTCACTTATCATAATTTTTTCCGAATGACATACATTTCTATTGTATGTCCTATTATTCTAGTTATCACCAATCAAAAAAACAATGATTTTTTGAATAGTGGTAAGTGATGTGGGATCTAAATTATTTCAAGAATATTGTTTGTGCATAGAATTATAAACATATTAAAACGTAAAATATCTTTAAACTTTATGAAAATAAATACTATATTATATCTTATATAGTTCTCTTAAGCTCTAAAGAATAAAATAACTTTATTAAAATAAAAACTGTTTTTTAGAATGCTTTGTAAATATTTACTTTTGATTCCATACTATATATTATAATTTAAAAAATTTAATAATTATTTACAATTTAAATAAAAAAAATTATTTAAAATTTAGTTTAACGTAGCATACTCGATTTTCTTTAAATTAAAGTCATTTGTTAAATTTTGTAAAATAAATATTAATTAATCAATTAATTACTCACACAGTATGAGTTATTAATTGTTAATAAAGTTGTTTTTATTTCTTATTAATTAAAAAAATTCATTTATTGTAAATATATGAACATATTATACATATTTATTAATTGAACTTTAATTAAAAGAAATTTTTTTTTGCACATAATTAAATTTTATTTCCACAACACAGAAAACTTTTTTTATTTTATATTTAGCTTGTAATAATTTAATGTGTTGACTCATATAACATTTAATTAAAATAAATTAAGATACTAATCAACAGTTTTTCTTAGATGTTTCAATTAAATCTTGGTTATTTATAAACTAATTCTTCGAGCTTCTAATTCAAATTTAAAGTTTTTGAATTCGAATTGAAAAGATAGAACCAGAAATTCAAGTTGTCTCAAAAACAAAAAAAAAAAAAGAAGGAACATAAATATATAGACCATATTAAGTAACAACAAGTATTATATTAAAATTGTTGCAATTATTTGATGCGATCACCAAATTGATCAGAAATTTTGGAAAAAAAGTATTGATCAAATGAAACAGAGATATTAAGTAAACAATGACATTAAGGAGTAACAAGTTTTTAAACTTAAAATAACTTTGTAAGAGATATTTTATTTCTAACATAAACATAATTAAACCAAAAAAAATTTTTTAAAGCCTCAAACTTTAAATAACAATAAATTAAGTTTTTTTGACCAATTAAATACTGTTACAGAAATACTAGGGCCCAAAAATTATAAATCTTGTTCATTGTTTAGACATATAAGTACTTTTAATTTTATAAATATCGATCTTGACAATTCATATAAGATAGAATATAAAGTTTTATAAATTTTTCCCTAATTTGTCCTCCATCATGTCATAACTAATTAATTTTTACAACAATTGAAATGAAATGAATTGTAAGTTTTATATAATGCTATTTATACCCAAATTTGAATAATAACAAAAGAAAACAACTAAATTAGATTATATCAAGTATCGTGTCATGATTTTTAGTCTTATTTAAACGAATGTAAGGGAAATAACAAAAGGAAATAAAAAGCGAATAAAATAATAAAAGTATTTTCAATTACAATTTTATCGATTACAAAGTACTTCATTAAAAATTTCGAATGTTAATTCTTCAGAATAGGTTCTCACTTCAGAGACAAAATATTAATAAACCTTTTTTTTGCATTAAGAGCCTTCAATAAATTTTAAATAACTAACTTGGATTTTGGCCACAGTTTGTTTTATTTTGTGTTTGGAAATTTACGAACATTTCACACAAACAATTGATAAACATTATATATAAAAAAAATCTATTAGTAAATTGACTGAAGACATAAAATGTAAATCATAATGTTAATATAATCAGTTTTTTTTATTTTTAAACAATTAAGTAAATATAACCTTAGCTTTTATTTGTACCTTATTATACATTTAATTATCGAATATCAGGACTATATTTCAAACAAAATTACAATTTGGACGTTGCTAAACAAACTTTACAATTTTACTAAAATAAAATTTGTTCAAACTTTTATTTATGTTACATAATAGTTTTCTAAATATATGGAGCGAACGTGTTACACAAATTTTTTAAATACATCTATTTAAGAACTAAAACATATATATTAATATAAGAAATCGAAATATATATCGATTTTATGTTTATTTTTAAATATAACTTTTCTAATATAAATATTACCTAGTACACGCAATAATACCGAGGCACTCCAGGGCTGCCAACATTCACTTTGTGGGAAGATTCATCGAAATAAAGCATTTAATTTTTAAAAAATACTTGAAAATTATAATAAATTTTATGTATTTTTTCTTTGATTTTCTCTCACTATATATATTTAAATATAATTATATATATATATTTTTAATTATTAATTAATATTAGGTTTTATAAATAAAACTAAATTTTAATTATATTTTTTTTTCTATTAATGACATAATAATATTATTTCGATATTAAGTATTATTTTTTTTTTGTTTAATTTTTCTTATGTGAATAACTTCAGTGCTTGTGCGTTTCTCGTATATTAAATTTAAAATTTATTTTTTCTAATTTATTATTTTCTGTCTTAATATAGTAGTTATAATAAAATCGGTAATAATATTATAATTTAATACACTTTATAAATATTAATTAATTATTAATAACTTACAACGACTTATTTTTTTATAATTTTGAAGCAACGAACACTTTATTTTTTTTTTTATTTTGTATTATACATAAAAGCGTTTTTGAATTTTTTTTTTTATTTTTTATTATTATTTTTTTATATGTTTGTATTTTTTTTAATTAATTAATTATTTCTTTACATTTATTTCAGTTTCGTTGATTAGATATTATTTAAATAAATTTTGTATATTAATAAACTTATATTTTTTTTAACTTTAAAACTATATTTATAATTACAATTTAGTTAATTTAATTTGAAATTTATTATAATAAATACTTTTTATTAAACATTTACTTTTCTTCATAATTTTATTTTTTATCTATTTATTTTTTAATTTATTAATTTAAATAATTTTTTTTATATCCAATACGTTGAATTTTTTGTACACAAATAATATAAAAATAAATAACTTTTTTTTTGTAATACAAAATAATTAAAATAAGTTTTTTTATAGGAGCACAATCATAAATATAATTTTATTTATATATAATATTTGTATATATAAAAAAGTATACACATAAATTTTTTTCTTTATACTTTTAGGCAATATTAAGAAAACAAAAATATAATTACATGGATACTAATTAATATATATATAAAAAAAAAATTAATTTATATATAATTGTAGTAATAATTAGATTAAATATGTTATGCTAAAAACATACGAGGCACATTTATTTATAATTTTATTAATGAACGAAAATATTATACTAATATCTGTTTAATTTATAGTTTTTGTTTCTTTATATTCTTTTATACTTTTTATTTAATATTATTTCTTTTCTATTTAATTTAATATTAATTATTTAGTAAGTGCATTTTGTAAAAGATATAAATTATATGTGATGAAGAATATAACTATTTTTTTTTTTTTTAAATAGGACAATCTCGTTTAGATTTTTTGGTTTTTTAAAATTTAACACAAAATTGGTTTATTTTTTTTTTTTAAATTGAAACTTGTAAAAAATATTATAATTTTTATTGTAATAAGAGATTTTATAAATAATAATTAATACGCACACATGTTCACAGCGCTTCTAGAAATTTATTAGAAAAATTCATATTTATTTAAGATAAAAATATAAGAAAGATTATAAAGGCAAGAGTGTTTTAAAGTTAAAAATATAACATAGATTATAGAAAATTGCACTTTAGAAAAATTAATAAACGAAACAATGCTATATATAAATATTGTGATAAAGAATGAATGGTATATAGATATATATATATATATATATACCTAAAGTTAATCTAGTTTTAAATACCATTGAAAATATGAATTAAATTGTATATAAAAAAATATTTATAAATTATATTTTGAAATATATAATAGTAATTGTTTAAATACAATTGAAAGATGAATATATTTATATATTCTTGTATATTTATAATTAAAAAAAACTTTCAAAAGAATAAAAAATATTTACTAAATATTAATTCTACAAAAACCAAAAACAATATACAATTTTGTGATGATTTTAATAAATTAATTAAAAAAAAAATTATCAAGGATATGTTTAAACTTTAATATATGAATTTAAGTTTTTACAATGTAAGATACATTTAATATTAAGGAAATCTTGTTTAAATTAAAAGCTTCCAAAAACAATAAAAAAAAAAAAACTCAAAAACAAAATAATATATTTTGAAAAAAATTAATTGGTAAAACCAAAAGGACATAAGAAATAAAGAATTAAAAGAGAAGAGAATAACCAATTTGAAAATTTTAATTAGAAATAACAACAAAGAAATTGTGATTTGTGTCTTGTATTGTATCCTGTTTATTGTAAACAATATAATTTTTATTATTTTATGAAAAAAAGCTTTTTATTTCGAATTTTTAATTTTTTTTTTGTTTATTTATTTTTTTTTTTTATCAGAAAGATAAGCTTAAAACTCTAAAAGCTTAAAAAAAAAATATTTTTGTGTATGTATCGTTCGATTTTGAAAAAAAAATACTTTTTTTTCATTAAATTTTTTTGTTTTTTTTACATTTTGCTTATTTTAAAATTTTTATGTTGTTCGTTTTTCTCTCATACAATTCAAGAAAATGTTCATACTCTCTTTTTTTTTTTTATTAAATTAATATAAATAATTTTTAAAATAATATTATAGTTACAATTTAAAATGAATATATTGTTTTAAAAATTATATATTATTTACTATACATTTTATTATATATATATATATGTATATCTACATAAATCAAATGTATGTACATATTATACACACGTAAATATAATTGCACAAAAAAAATATATAATTTTTCTTTATCCTAGGATTTTAAATATCTCTTTTTTTCACACAATGGCCTGAAATAGAAAGCACTGGCCTAGTTTCGATTTTTTCTTTTCTTTATAATAACGTTTTTATTATAGATTTATGTATACATATGTACATGTGTATATGTGTAAAAGAAAATATTTCAGTATAATTTGAAAAAAAAAAAAAAAGTTAAGTTAAAAAATATTCATTAAAAATTTAATTTTCTTAAATAATTTTTTACTTTCTTCTTCAAACAAAAGGAAAAAAATTTAATTAAATTCTAAAGATAATCACTTTTTTGTTTTCAATTTATAAATAATTTTTTTTTTTTTTAAATTATAAAATTAAATTATATTTAATATAAAAATTTTCACCTTAAAGTACACTTTTCACCGTATAAAGAATAAAATTTTTTTTTTATTTGATTATTGATTGCATAATTTTAATATAAATTAATGTTTTTTTCTTAAAAATTTTACAAATTAATTAAAATTTAGCTTATTAATTAAAAAGTTTTAATAATTTTATTTAGTTTTTCGATCGTTTAATAGAAGAAAAATTAAAATGAAAATTTTTTAATTTAAAAAAAAAAATTTTTTTCCACTTCTTTCTTTTTTTTTTGTAATAAGTTGTGTATATAAAGGAAAAAACACACGACGAGCGAACAAACCTTCTTCAATTAAGGCGAACACTATTCTAAAAAATTGTATTAAAAAATGGGGAAAATCGAACTATTTTCACTCTAAAGAAAATTTTTTTGGTATATATATTTTCACAGCTTTTATGCAATGCGGTGAAAGCTTTTGTAATTTTTTAATCCAAAATTTTAATTTTACTTTTAAATTTTTATATTTTAAAAAAAGAGTTTTTCGAATTTGATACAAGACAAAATAAAACATTTGAATTATTTTAATAACATAATTGTTATTAATTTTATATATTTATATTAAATATATATGTTTTATATACAAAATTGTTTTTTTTTTCAATATTAAATGAATGAAAATGCATGTTCTGATTTTTCTTCATTTGAAACAACATAAATTTCAATATTTAAAAAATACTTTAGAGAAAAACTTAATTGTAATACTTTTTTGTTTGAGATAAGAAATAAGTATGTTACAAAATGTAAAAAGACTTTGCGGATCACTCTACTAAGGAAGGATAGAATAGGATAAGTAAAAGAGAGAGAGAGAGAGAGAAAGAGTAAAAAGAAAATTAGATAAAAAAAATTTTTGCGCCAAAAAAATTTTTGTTATGATTTTAAAATAAAAAGAGAAAATTCTTTTTAAAGTTCATTTATTAAAAAAAGATTAGTTTTCCCAGCACAGTGAAAAAAATATAATTGTTATATATGTAGTTATATATATACAGATAAAGTTATCATTTTTTTTGGTAATTTATATAGATATCATATCTGTACATATATATGTATATACATAGGTATATATTTTTTTTGCTAATTACTTCTACATAAAGAACATATGATTCATTTTAGCAAATAATAATTAATATTTAAGATAATTATTGTAAATATGTAAGTACATAATGTTGCTTACTGAAAATTATATTCTAATTTTAAAAAAAAAATTTAAATAATATTCAAGACAATGGTTAGCTATACTGCGTTTTGGAACATAAATAAATAAATAATATAATTTATATTAAATATTTTTTTTTTGTATAGTTCGGTTGCCCTTTAATAAAAGTTGAAAAATTTATTTTGTTTTTAAATAAATATAAATTAATAAATTATATAAATTTTTTTGTGTGTGTTTGTGTAATAACAAAAATACAAATCATTTCGTAGATCGCACATTACTTTTTTTTAAATATTTAAGCCCACAGACATTGGAATTATATATAAAATTTTGTATATTTTTTTTATATTTAATAAATTTTATGTTATAATTTGTTTAATATTTGTTATGTCCCAAGTGTAGAAAGATCATCGTTTCCTCCTCAAAAAAAAATCGTCATTTGAAAATTATTTTAAGAAACACTAGAATAATAATATTATTTTTAGTTAGCTTAAAGCTCTTTAAGAGAATTATTATTATTTTTATAAAAAAAATACAAAAAATGTAAATTTTTTTTATAATACGGACGGATTTAAATACAAATCAAATTTACAAAATTATTTTAAATAATTTAATTTGCATTTATGTCATAAAAATTAATATTATTGCAATTTTAAGATACAAATAAAAGAATTAAATATGAACTTTAAAGAGTTAGAGATGCTAAATTTCAATTTGCATTCACATTCATAGAAAACGGACTCTCTTAAAAAAATCAAAGTGAGAAAAATAAAACACGTTAAACTTGAAAATATCGGTAATTAATCTAAAGATTTTGATATGTAAATTAGTAAAACAACTGAAAATTAAACAATTGTTTCATTTTTTTTTTAAATTAAGAATACAAATAAGTACCTGGTCAATTAAACGAAATATGTATCTACAGTCTATACTGTAATTTGAAAATTAAATATATTTTACCAGAGATATAATCTGAAAATTACTATAGTTAGAATAGAAATATATTAATAAACAAAAATTTAACAAAACATCTTAACAACAAACAATTTATTCCATGTTAAAAAAAAAAAAAAGGTAATAATTTTTTAACATCGCGAAATAAGGAAAAAGTAAAAATGAGATATGAAGCGAAATATAGCACGTGTTGAGAATATTTTGTCTAATCTCTTTAAAAAAAATTATTTTTAGAAATAAAACATATTGTGGGGTAATAATTCATTTTTTAAAATGTTAACCTTAATTAAATTAAAGATAACTGAAACCTGTTTATTTAGAATGGATGCAATTCATAATTTTGAATCTCTTGAATTTTTATTGAAATAAAATTGAAGATTTAATAAACCTAAATTTTTAAATTTAATAATACACACAATGGTTCTGATTAGAATGTTTACCCAATTTACTAATTTAGCTCTGTAAAAATGCACAGATATTTAGAAATAAAGTATTATTTCTAAATCCTTATTATAATCCCTGAATCTCGAAATTCGAGAAAGTAGGATAAATAATATATATGTATATATTTTTACGTAGCTGAAAATGAAAATTGGAAAAATTTTGAACTTCATATTGAAATTTTTAAAAATTTTGAAAATAGGTTGGTAATTGGCCTGGGGATATGTACTCAGTTTTTTTTAATTTACAGATTAAATATATAAATACATACATACCTATATTATAAAAAATGTCCTCCAATGGCCATATATGAACTATATTCGTTATATTCAATGTTTTATTTTTCTGTTCACATTTTTGGAGCTAAAAAAAATCTTAAATTTTTAAAAGAATTAATCTTTAATTCTGCCAAACAGTTTGTTAATTTTTTTTGAATATGCCGAAAGAGTGTAAAACCTTGACACTTAACTCCATGCAGCGTTTTAATATTCATTCATGCAGAAAGAAGACAAGATATTTATGTGCGTACATAAATTCCATCAATTTTAATACTGTACAGTATTAATACATAATGGATTCTTGAAGTATGTTCTACGGATAGGTTTACATGAAGACTAACACTGAAAAAATCAACTTCACTCTTCTAATAAATTGTTTTCTCTCATCATTCCCTATATCCTTTATTCTAACTTTGGATCTTCTTAATGCATCGAATATAATACATTTGTGGTCTTCATCATAGCTTTAATTTCAGGATTTTAATTTCCATTAGTTTGTCAATAAAAATAAGTACGATATATTTATTTAATATCAGCGTGTAAAAACTAGCTTCAAACGATTCTGGAAGTTGGTTAATGATCTTTGACGAAGAAAAATTAACTTCTCTTCTACAATTATTACTCAATTTTTTTTGAAAATTTTGGTTAGGAACACTACAGAACTACTACAGATTCTATGGTTTTCTTTCAGAAAGAAACATATTTGATTAAATGTTTTCTTTTGTTTCTTGACCCCAACCCAACCCAACTCTTCAATATTGGTTATTTCCAAGTTATTACATACTTGGTTCTATTCTATCTCTTATTTAAAAGCAGAAATAGTTTATAAATATTTCTGATATTATATTTCATAGCTCTTTGCAAAGCATTCTCTTTGTATCAACCACTTTACAACTACAACTAGTAAGTCAGCAGTAAGTGAAGTTTTACTGACTAGACTACAATAGCCTAGCCATCAGTAAATCACCTCACCATTCACCACTTACTACTTAGTTATTTCACTACACTACGGCAGTACTACCTCTACTACGGCATATTAATTTTCGAAATATTTTTATAAATAATATGGTTTGGATAACTTTTATCAGCTTTTATTTTACCGGGTACACAAACCATTCAAAATTCTGACAAAATGCAAAGAAAATGTTGCTAAGCAAATCAAAGTTAATTCGTTGCTATTTTAAATTACAAACTTTATTTGAAATATCATTATACTACACGTATTTTTTCAGCTAGTGTATTATCAGAATTCAGTTTTTATTTTAATCACATATATAATCTCTAAAGCTCGGAAGCAATAGTTTTAAAAAACTATTTATAATTATTTATTTTTATTTATTTATTACCAAAAACTACAAGATTTAGATACCAACTTATAATTATTATCATATAATAATGTCGTTTTCTATTGGTTTTTTGAGATTCAGAGTCCTTTTTTTGTTCCAATCGAAAATGAAACGAGAGTTACTCTTTTTTTGTTTGTATTAGTGTATATACTTTTTAATATATTAATTTATTTGTTATGACATTTTAATAAAGCTGACAGATGTCGAACACATACATAGAAAAAAAGAGTAAATCTGAGAAAAAATCTAGATTTACTCTAAAAAAAAAGATTTACCCTTTTTTGTGCCAATCGAAAATAAAACCTCTGGTGAATCTAGGGTAACTTTTTTTCCTCTAGATTCACTCTAGATTTACTCTTTTTGTCAATCGAAAAAGACATTAGTATACGACATTTAACTAAAAATATAATTTTTAAATACAAGAAAAGTCTCCTTAATATTTTTTTTATAGGTATTTTGCAAAAATATTTGTTCCTACCTTTTCTTTAGTTAGGTACCAATCTCTATGCTAATTGTTTAACCAGAACTTAAAATTAAACGTACGTTTTCCAATCTGACTGAAGCACAGTAGTACTTAAACATCTGAACATTTTTTCTTTAAAAACCCTACCCAGAATCAGGATAATATGTCAGTTTGATATTATTATTTGTCAAATTTGCCGACACATGTGCTAATGAAGTTTTCTTGTTTATAATTTCATACATTATTTTAAACAAGTTGTAATAACACAATTAACATTAAGTTTTTGAAATAAAATTTAAATAAATTAATAAAAAAAGGGTTATTGTGTGATTCAATCAAAATGGTAAAAAAGAAAATTGACAATCGAATTCGTGTAATGATAGAAAATGGAGTTAAGCTTGGGCATCGTTCAATGTTTTTTATAATTGGAGATAAGGCTAGAGATCAAGTACCAATTTTATATGATATTTTATCAAAAGCAAGTGTTAAAGCAAGACCTATTGTTTTATGGTGTTATAAAACAAAAGATGAAGCAATTTCAAGTCATGGTCATAAGCGTACTAAAAAAATTAAAGCTGGGAAAATTGATATTAATGATGCAGATATGTTTGATACTTTTCGTGTTTCTACAACAATTCATGGAAGATATTACTCTGATACGCATACTATTTTGGGTAAAACTTATGGTGTATGTGTTTTGCAAGACTTTGAAGCTTTAACACCAAATTTAATGGCTAGAACAGTTGAAACTGTTGAAGGTGGTGGTATAATTATATTTTTGCTTAAAACAGTACAATCTTTAAAACAATTGTTTACACTGACTATGGATGTTCATAAAAGATTTCGAACTGAAGCACATCAAACAGTTACTTGTCGTTTTAACGAAAGATTAATATTATCTTTAGCTGATTGTAAGAGATGCTTGGTTTTAAATGATGATTTGGCCGTTTTGCCTATTAGTTCTAAAACTATTGATATTGAACCAGTAAATGTTGCAATGGTTCATAATGAGAAAGATAATATGCTAAAAGAATTAAAAGAGGATCTTAAAGAGACTGTACCAGCAGGGCCTTTGGTCAATCTGTGTAGAACTTATGATCAAGCTAAAGCGATTGTTCAATTAATAGAAATTTTGGCGGATAAACAGTTAAAACCACCATCGACTATAACTGCTGCAAGAGGTAGAGGAAAATCTGCGGCTATGGGATTGGCGATTGCTGCTGCCGTAAGCTTTGGTTATGTCAATATATATGTAACATCACCGCATCCGGAAAATTTAATTACATTATTTGAATTTGTTTTAAAAGGGTTTGATGCACTTGAATACCAAGAACATATTGACTATACTATAGTACGTTCCACAAATCCTGATTTCAGAAAAGCTATTGTAAAAATAAATATTACTCATGGAAACAAACAAACTTTACAATACATTTTACCAACTGATGGTCATCTTCTTAATGCAGCTGATTTACTAGTAATTGATGAAGCGGCAGCTATACCCTTACCCCTTGTTAAAAAAATGCTAGGATCATATTTAGTATTTATGTCATCAACAATAAATGGTTATGAAGGAACTGGCAGATCTCTTAGCTTAAAGCTTATTAATCAATTACAAAAAGATAATAATGCAGCACCTCCTATTAAGTTGGAAGATTCAATTCGTTATAATCCTGGGGATGACATTGAAGATTGGTTAACATCATTACTTTGTTTAGATGCGACAAATTTGCCATTTATAGAATCAAATTGTCCACCTCCTGATAATTGTGAATTATATTACGTTGATCGTGATGCATTGTTTTCATATCATAAGGCAGCAGAAGAATTTTTGCAAAGAGTTGTTTCAATTTATGTTGCGTCACATTATAAAAATAGTCCAAATGACTTACAAATAATGAGTGATGCTCCCGCTCATCATTTATTTTGTTTATTGAGTCCAATTAAAAAAAAGGATCAATTACCAGAACTTTTATGTGTCATACAAGTTTCTTTAGAAGGAAAAATTTCTTCTAAAACTGTAAAAGATTCTTTTTCTAGAGGTAGAAAAGCTGCGGGTGATCTAATACCCTGGACGTTAGCTGAGCAATTTCGAGATAATGAGTTTCCTAATTTATCTGGGGCAAGAATAGTTAGAATTGCTACACATCCTAACTACCAAAGGATGGGGTATGGAAAAAAAGCATTGCAATTGTTACGTGACTATTATGAAGGAAAATTTACAAATCTCGATGAAAACCATGAAAAACAAAATGAAAGTGGTATAAAAGAAGTAGAAGAAGATGAAGTAAATTTATTAGAAGAAATTGTTAAACCAAAAAAAAATATTCCCACATTATTAAAACGATTAACTGAGAGGCCTGCAGAGCAATTAGATTATTTGGGTACTTCTTATGGGTTGACAAAAGACCTATTAAAATTCTGGAAAACGCAAAAGTTTGTTCCAGTTTACATTAGTCAAAAAGAAAATGAATTGACTGGGGAACATTCTTGTATAATGGTTTCTACCCTTAACATTGAAAGGACGAATTTAGTCGGGACTGACTGGTTATCATTATATTTTTTTGATTTTAGAAGAAGAATAATAAAGTTGTTGTCAAGTGCTTTTAGAGAATTTCCAGTAACCGTATCATTATCTGTTTTAGATAATAGAACGGTAGGAATTGAAAATAAAGAAGCTGATGCTAATACATTAAACATTTATTTCCTACCTCATGACCTACAAAGACTTGAGGCATATTCTAAAAATCTTGTTGAATACAAATTAATTGCAGATCTTTTTCTCAGTGTCGGACATTTATATTTTGAAGGTAAATTGCCAAATGTACAAATTGATGCTTTACAAAAGGCGATTTTATTGGGTATGGCATTACAAGGAAAAACTGTTGACACTTTGGCAAAAGAATTGAATCTTGCAGTAAATCAAATTCTAGCCAAATTTCATGATTTACTATCAAAAATAAGTAAACAATTTAGTCAAATTCAGAAAGGTAAAATAGAAGAAACTATGATAGAACATACAGATATTGGAGAAAATATGAATCCGTTAAAAGATGGATTAGCTGAAGAATTAGATGAAGATGCTAACAAATTAGCCAAGCAACAGAAGGAGCAATTAAAAAAATTAAAGAAAAGTGCTTTACAAAATTATGCTATCAAAGGAACTGACGAAGAATGGTCAAATGCTTTAACAAAAACAAAATCATCTGTGATTTCATTAAAAACAGGTACTAAAACTCTTGATGATATTGACGTTGATACTGATCCACCAGAATCAAAAAAAATGAAATTTAAAACAAGAAAACACACTCGACATTAATTTGAAAAATTTTTAATTTATGAAATACGGTGTAAAATAAAAAATGTTATTTTATTGTTTTATTTTAATGAAATGCTTTAAGAAAATAAATCAAAACTAAATAATAAAAATGTTTTCTCCTTTTATTTGAATTTTTTATTAGAAGTGCACAATCTTCTATATCTCTATTGTGCACATTCTGGTATTGTGTAAAAATTATATGTGCTTTAGGATCTACATATATCTTAAGTGACTATAAAAAGGGAAACTTTCATTTACTCAACTACTTACATTAGGTCTTATAGAAAAATAAAAAATATTGGAGGAATATTTTTGAAAAAAAAAATATAGAATTTATAATTATAATATTTAATGTTGTCCATTGTTAAAACAATCAAATGTTTAGAACCTTAGAAAAATTCCAATAAGAAATAAAAAATTTTAAAACTTTGGTGTAAGAAGGAGTGTACGGGATATCAGTAATTAGCAACAAAGTTTATAATTATTTATAATTTTTAATGAACGCGTGATCACTTTTATACAAACTATGCACTTGTATATTATGTTCGAAGAATTCGAATGATATATTTATTGTAAAGAATGTAATTAAATGTTAAAAAATTTTTTTACCTTGTTTTTAAAATCTGATTTTTTATTTTTAAAATTGTTTTTATTTTATATTCACCGAGCGGGTCATGAAATATTTACTTAAAGTAAAAAATAATTTCCCCATGGTGACCAAATGTTTCATAACTGAAAATGAAAGGCATGCTTCACTCGCTTATAACATTTTATGAGTTTGAGATACTGTTTTTAAATAAATAAAAAATAACTTTCAGTATTTTTAATTTTTATTTTTTTTCCAAAACTAAATTTTAGCGACTGGGTGGCGCAGTGATTTGAAAATTAATCTTTCATTCAAAAGGCTCCGGGTTAAAATCCCCAAAAATCTTTACCTTGTTTAAGGTGCGACTCAGCTCACCACCATTGGGTTCAAATTAATGGCATAACTATAGAACCTAATTCAATATCTTTAATAAAAAACATTAATATAACGATATACACAAATAATTTAACTGAATAATATAACTTGTTTATACAGAAATATCTATAATTCAAATACATACATACATATATATAATAAATAGAATTGTAATTTGTAACGTATTGAATATCGAATTAAATACAAAATAATTGTATCGTTATAAGGCCTTATCTTGTATTATCTCATGTTAAAATTGTATGAGGATTTCATTATCAATTCTAATAATAATGACTTCAGCCCAACAAATAACCGTTGAAATGTTAGCACTTAATCAAACAACAATTATTTAAAATAAAAAATAAATTATGTCAATCAAATTTGCAAATTATACGTTTATCAAATGGAATAACTAGTTATGTATGTATGTGTCCAGCACTGGCTAGTGCAATCTAGTAAACAACCTGCAAAAATAGTAAGGTTTCTAAACGCTTTAATTAAATCAACCAAGCTAGAATTTATATTAATGATATGATCAAACAATTACTAAACTTGGTCTTACCACAATATGGAGAATATCTTCAATTTCAATTTATACAATTCATTTTGTTGATTATATTTCTTTCGATAATATAATGTAAAATAAAATTTATTTTTCTTTTTTTATTTGTATGAACTTAATAACGAATGGTAGCAGACTATTGAAATTTCTACTTTTACGGAAACTTAGGCTTGGTAACGTCACCTAGTCTTAATAGAAAAATTTGAATTTTGCTTAAGTGTACCAAAATATTGTTATTCACTTATTCTAAAATAGAGTAGCGCACAGTACTCGAAATACAAGCGGAAAAGTTTAAAACATGCTCTTGCTAAAACAAATTATTTAAAAGACGTTTAATATTAAAATTGAAATTTAAGATTTGTAGTGTTAAGATATTTTGTATCTGATATAATTTCAAATAATTTTTATCGAGATAGTGTTTTTTAAGTCATAACACACATATTGTCATGTATTTCAAGTTTGGTTAAAAATGTCGAAATATTTCGCACATGTGATTGAAACATTTCAGACACATGTACTTGAAATATTTAATTTTTAAAATGTTTGTTTTATAACTGTATAAAAGTATAGTGAACATTCGGACAGGCAGATAAGTCAAGTAAAATTAAGAGGGACACTTTTTTTCCAAATTTTTTACATAATATTAAATAATCACAATTTTAACTTGTCAGCAAAAATGGAAACTAAAGCAGAGTAAGGTACAAATCGACTAGATCAACTACAAAAATAACCCCAGCATAATCGAAATTTATGGGAAGAAAGAGCAGACCTAGTAACGCCCTTGCGATCGTTTTTATGGTAATATTATAACTTTTACTATAGTATAACTATAAAAGAATATAAACGCATTATAGAGCTATTCTATTATAACTGTTATTGAAAATAAAGCAAAAGATAATGTTATATTTGGAATGGTGATTTTACGAACCGAATTTACATAACTTTGTTTAGTTTATGCCAATATATATAAATCGGATTTTTATTATTATTATTCATTCACTCTTAATGTACTCATATTTTCATTCATAAACATTTCCTAAAAAAAAAAATCAAAAAATAAGACACAAGCCATTTACAAATACATAATATTAATTCATCATATATATTAGCGGGAAGGTAACAAAAGATACCGAATTTGGTACATATTAATATCTTAAGATATTTATATTTTCATCTGATGTAAGAATATATTTTTTCATCAACTTTTATTTAATTCAATTATTTTTATATCTGCCTATATGTAGTAGTTATATAAAATCAAAGTAAATATACAATACTTTCATATATTGTTATACTTCCGTCCGTTAATCGTTACACTTATATATATATATACATATGTGTGTAGTATATGTGTTTGTACATAATTTCGTTGAAATAAAAAGGGATATTAAAATTTATTAAGATTTTCTTTCGTTTGATATACTTTGATTCAGTTGCGTATTGTTCGAGCAACAAAACGGTGGTCCTAAATATTCTTAGAAATATTAATTTAATAATTCATTCATAGTTAAGTCCTTTTTTCTGCTTTTATTTTTGGTGTTTTTTTTTCTAAGATATTTTGTTATTTAAATTTAATTAAATAATTAAAAATATATAATTTTAATTTTCAAAATGAGTCATCTTTATTAGTAAATAAATATATATATACACAAAATACATATAAATTTATAATTTTATTACTTATAAAATAACGGTTTAAATTGATTTTAAAATTAAATGCAATTATATATATATATAGTTTTTCTGTATATGTATTCGTATGACTTTTAATTAACTTCACAATTAAATTTACAATTATTGATTTTAATTACAAAAATGTTCAATCTAATAAACTTTAATTGACCTTTTGCAGAATGATTCAGTGTTTAATTTAATTTTTAAATGCATTTTTGCAATTTATTTTTGAAGTGAATAAAAAATTGAATTATAAAATAATTTAAATGTTTGAAAATAAAAAAAAATAAAATATTAATTAGTTTTTTTAAGATAATTTTTTTAAAATAAAAAGAATAGATAAGTTTTCTTGAAAATTCTTATCAGATTGTACAAGTTATTTGTTCATAATTTTATGGAACTTATCAGATGAGTTTTAAATTAAGTTATAAAAAAATTTAATATTAATTAAAAAGAATTTATATAATATAAAGAATAATAAAAGTAAGTAAAAATTTAAATTAGTGAAAACATAATTTTTAATAACATTATTAAAAGTAATTATTATATTATTTAGTCAAAATTAACATTTTTTTTTGAAGAACTGATGACTGAACTGATGGAAAGTACAACTCACTCAAAACAAAATTAAGAAGTTTTAATAAATCTTTTTACTTTTAGTACATTTTTCAAATGAATGCTTAGAATTTTGATTTTAAATATTTATCTTCGAATAAGTTTAATTCTAACTTTGATTTAAAAAAAACAAAAAATGAAAATTACCGTTATTTTTCAAAAATTTAAATTTTTTTTAAACTAAAAATTTAGGTAACTAGAAAGTGGTATTTCTTACTAATTTTATTAAAATAAATACAATTTAAATTTTTGTAAAATTTTTTTAAATAAATGAAATCAAGTACGTATTTCATTCGATTTTCAATTGACGAATCTAAATTTTTTTTTTTGAAGACATACCTAAATAGATACTTAATAATATGTCATTTAATTAAATATTATATAAAATTATGTACATATATTAAATAGTAAATAATAATTAAATGGCTTCTTATCATTGCGTAATTTATTTTTATTCTTTGTTTCAAAATTAGACTAAACTGACTTTATTTGACTTTTTCCAAAACGCTCCAAATAGATTATTAATTATCATAGTAAAAATAAATTTTCATCTCAATTGTATAAATTCAAAAAAAAAAAAAAATTCAAAATAATTAATATACTATTTAATTAATATTAAAACTTAAGCTAAATTCATCATAATGAGTTACAAATTTTGATATTTCTATAGTAGAAAAAAATTATTATAGTAGTTATTAAAAAGATAATAACTAAAGTATAAGTCCTAAATATAAATCTTAATCTACTTATATGTATTTACGAGTAAATGTACCTAATATCTAGAAATAAGGACAGCTCAGCCCTCTCCATTAGAGTAAATAAAATATTAAGATTTGTAACAACGTAAGAATTTTAAACAAAAATAATTTGAAATAGAAGTTATTTAAAAAAAAGGAAATTCGATAATATAATTTACGAAAAATTTAAATTCTTGAATATTTAACAGATGCCAAAATATCAAAATATAAGACTTTTCTTCACAATATTCTAATAGATAATGCAAATTCAAATACTATATGTTAAATATTAAAAAATTTTATCAATTTGCAATTTGTAAAACTTATACTTACGGTAAAAGTGTAAGCTAATTCATTTTTAGTACATTTTCAAAAAATTTCGAAAAAAGTGTGCCTGAATAATTTAAGTTCGTTCGTCCGTATACATGTATTTACAAAACTTATACACCGTTTGAATAAAGAAACGAAATTTTAAATGCGAAAAAATTTATTTCATGGATTAACTTTTTTTTCTATATAGCACAACACAACCGTACACAGCTACAGCGACCCAAAGTCGGAAAAATTCCAATATTCAAACTGTTATAACAAGAGTTCTATAAGGTATATTTTTAATTGGAAAACAGTAACAGGCAGTTGATTTTATAAGCTTACGTAAATTTATAAAATGTATAGGATTGCCATACGTTACTAAAATTTCTCGTTTTGCGAAACTCCATTTTTGCAAAATGTTTGACGTCTCATGTCCTCGGAACAGCTTTATTGAAATTTAGCTATATTTAATCACCTGTAACTTGAATATCTGTCCAAAATTTTTTTTTTGGAAATATACAAAAATTTAAGTTCCACCATAATTTTATAACCTGTGTTAAAGATTTTTCTTAATATTAAAAGGATTCGTTAAAATTGAAGAACTTGTCTCTTTTATTTTTCAACCGTTGTTACAAATTTTTAAAAATGAAGCTCTAAAATTATATTTGGACACATGTTAACAGGATTTCTCAATTGCATTGAGCTTACATTATTATTCATTATTAATAACGAATTGATGTAATAAATAAATTATAATACATACATAGATAGCCATTTTTTTATAAATATTTTTTACCCAAACTTCTGTATCAAACATTGTGTTGTGGTTTTTTTAAAACCCTTGTTTTTTTTCATCACTTGTTGCTTTTCTATTTACGATTTTTATATTCATTTTAACAGATACTCTTCAATTTTAGTTAGTTCAAGTACAAGAAATTGAAATAAATAGATTAGAAAAATTAATTTTGATTAGTACGAGTATAAAAAAAAACTATAATTTAATGTATGTACATGCTTATATGTATAAATAAAAGGCGCTAACTTGTAAATTTCTTAAACTTATATTAAATAATAATAAAATGATAACATTTGTATACTTGAAAAGCTTAAAAAAAATTAAATAATACTAAGCTAAAAAAAAAGGCAACATAATAGACTGGTCTCATGATGATGATTGATATCACAAACTTATATTGTTCGTTTGTACATGCATATATAAGTATTTATAAGTCTTTTATATATTATATATAATGAACATATATGTTTTATATTAACAGAAGATTAGAGAAATAATGATCTTGATAAAGCAATTGATTTGCCAAAACAAATTTAAGTTATGCTATTGGGTCAAATTGTGACCTTTAGTATAATAGTCGATATGCTAAAGTATTTTTTTTTTAATTAAATATTCACTGTCTGTACATAAATTTTAAGTTCAAGTATTTAGTTTACCTTTAATAAATATGTACAACTTGCCTTGGAAGTATAGTTACATTATCACATAAATACATTATCATTTAAATATAGAACTAGTTTTATACCGTCCAAGATCACATTAAATTTGAAACACATCAACAAATCCGCGGTAAATTATTCCGAGTTCTACTGTCATCATGTTAAGGTTATATAATTTCAATTGAAAATGACATTCTAACATTAAACTATTTTTGGAGGTATGTATATATGTACCAGGGACGAATCGTCATGTATTGATTAGATTGAGTGCTTCTCCAAGTAAAAAATCCAAAAAAATCGTCAATAGCAATTTTTATTTTCCTAAGTTTCTAATATCTAAACTATTCTATTTGATCAAGTAGCCATAAAGAATAGAACAAAAAATCCAGCTAAAAATTCAATACATATGATTTTGATTTAATATACATTATACAGGCATACAATAAATAATCTATGATACGAATAAACTACACACACTTTTTCATTGTTAAGCACCATGGAAACAAGAGAAATAACAAACAAAGCAAACCACTTGAAATTATTTATTGAATATTGAGTCGCAAATATGCAATAAAACTTTCCGCGACATAACTACAATTCAAATGTAATAATAAGAAACAAATTAAAAAAACAAAATCAATTTACATAGTAAAATGTAGTACGAATAATGATTTCTTTTGATGCATTATTTGAAATATGTGATGGACATGTAGTTTTGCTTTGATATTATTTTTTCTGTACAATACAAACAAACGAACACACATAATGTTTATAAGATAATAAATAAATGTAAGAAAAATAATAGCCAAAAAGAATGATTTATTTTTATCATTATTGCGGAGTTGAGGGTTTTATATTGTATTATTTTCTTTGCGATATTGAAAATTTGAGAATAATGATATGCGACGATTTTCTTTTACATGAGCTCTCTACTTTTATATATTGAATTTTTTATGATACGATTTTAGACGCACGTTTTAATTATTTTTGGAATATGTAGTTTTGAATTTGTTCACTACTGTAGAAAAATTATAGTGTTTTAGATAGATAAATAAGTCACGTTTATTTTAGGAATTATATCGTTAGTGTCAATAATTTTAAGATTTATTTTTTATTATAAAATGGAAAGCTGCAATTGCATTATTGAAAAATTAATACAACAGTCATTTTCTTCGCAAAATTTTGAGGAAAAATTAAACATTATAAAAGATGGTAGGCCAATTCCTACTCTTTTAATAACAACAAAAATACAGCGTTGTATTCGGCATTTTGCCGTTAAATTTTATGAGATCTACACATGGTTAACGGGTTGTAAAGCAACTATGAAACTATATCTAAGGTACTTGCGGCAAATAAGGCCTAGCTAACGAAATTTGATAAAATAATAAAAACTACTGAATAAATTCAATAACTTTTATTTCATTTTAGTTAAACAGAATCTTATACTTAAAAAAAAAAACATAACAGTCCATTCTGACTAGGAAACATAAAATTATAAACATTTCACAAAAATGCTAAAATAGGCCTTATTATACTATGTTAGTATAATAAGGCCTAAATATTTTTTCATATATTTAATAAGGCAAGTATATTTTTAAAAAACAAACAAAAAAAAATTCGATAACTTAAAAAAAATTCAACATATTACATAGTAGGTTTTGTTATTTATATCTTATATTCTAAAAAAATTAAAAAAAAATTTAATTTTTTTACTTAAAAAAAAAACATTAATTCAGTCAAGATAATTTTTTTTTTTCGTTTTTTTGGTGGCATGATACAAAAAGAGCTTAGATCTGGAAACACATTTTATATGCAAATTACCAATATTTATTATTTACCTCTCGAAAAATATAAAATGTGATTAATTTTAATATTAATATTCGTTCTTTAAAAAAAATAATAATAGAGAGTTTAATAAGGCCTATAAATTTTTTTAATAGGCCTTATTAAACCTTTATTAACTATTTTTTATAAAATCTAAAAAACCACTTTTTTAATAAAATATTAATAAAATAATTTCTTTTGCTAAAGAAAGCAATCACAAAGTAAATATTTAACACAAAATAAGAGTAATAATTATAATTTTAGTCAAAATCTTACTTACTTTAAAAAAAAAAAAAATTATATTATCACAAAACAAACGACTCTTCAAAATATAAACACAAATAATATCAAAATGGCTGTAGTGAAATAAGTAATTTTTTAGATCGGACATTTTTGTACAATTATCAATGGATGTGTAAATCAATAAAGTGCATTTTAAAAGTTTTAGTATGATTTTTGTTGTTTAGGCCTTATTACCCGCTAGGCCTTATTTGCCTGAGGTACCTTATAGAAAAAACTTAAAAAAACAAAAAAAAACGGTATTTCATTTTGTAACCCTATTAAATACTGAATTACTGAAAGTGCTTCTCCAATTGAAAATGTCACGCTCCGTCACTGATATGTACATATCTATACGTATTATATACATTATAATTGTATAATAATAAAGAATTTTTATAATAACATTTATAATCTCTATTGCTCCAGAGCTTAACAGTTTTGTATTCAATTTATAAAATTCTTTAGTTATATTTGTGTTACCTATATTTAAAGTGATTCATTTTTTAACAAAAAAAGAAAAATGGAAATTAATGATCATAATTATACAAAAATAATAAAACAAAAAATAGAAATTATCTTTGTGTAACATTCATTTTTCATACAAAATCTCACCAGAATAAATTTAAAAGATTTTGTAATTGAATAACAAAGATCTTTTATTATTATGTATTATGTGATATTAAATTCAAGTTGAAAAGTTATCACCTTTTCTATTATTTGAAATTATGTTAGACTGTTACAATTTCATAAGTAAACAGGTAGGTATATTTATAAAAAATGAGAAGGAAGTAGAGTAGACTGTAACAACTCTATAGGATACTTGTATACGAACATAATAATAAATATAATAAATAATCTGGTTAGACCCTGAGTTATGTATAAAAGAAAATATAAGTTGTATATTATCAGATATTCGAACCTTTACCTCTAGACCGACTATGTTTTGGACAGAATTTGGCCATTAAACTTAACTACATACATTTGACATTTGTTTTCTAATATCTATTTGTTTTCATATCTAAATAAAAACTGATCTGGATAATTAATTTAAAACTCTACAAACTAAAAATTAATAGATTTCGTAATCCTCGCTCTAACCATCCTTCCTCTTGGTTACATATGCTTTACTTGCTAAGTGTAAATTTTAACAAAAAGAAGGGCACGTGAATAAGCAACAGCTTCTAGCCTTTTATTATATATTAGATTAGAAGGAAAAGAAATTTGTTATACGTGAACATTTTAATTTACATTTTAATAATCTTTATACTTTGGTTAAGTTTATGCACGTAAATATTACATTAGAAATACATAAATATTTGAAATTACTTTTAAACATTTTGATTTTTTTTTTTTCATATTTTTTCAAACACTAAAGAATTAACGAAAGAATAGTATGGTACGTGTATAAATAACACTTAACATAACATAGGGTACGCTAATCAGCAACAGTTTGTCTTTTATTATATTTAGATGTAGAGGTTCGTATACAGAAATATTTTAAATCAGATAATACAAACTCAAATAATTAAATAAAAAACACTGGAATATTCAAATTAATCATAATTTAGTTTTTAACAATCAATTAAAAAAATGAAATTGCTCATTACTGCAAGTCTTTAATTATAAATAATAATAAAATTTAAAATAAATTGTTAAAAACGCATTCAATTGCAACAAAATTATATAAAGTTAGATAATCTGTTATTATTTAAAATTTAATTTTAAAAGCATCGTCATTTTTTAATTTATAAAATCATGTCATCATAACACAATTCTTCAATTTTAGAATGATTTTAGCTAAACAATGAAATTTTTTTCATGGCCTTACATACATATTATTATAATAAATTAAATTCCATTACTTTTAGTTTGATTGTCTTATTTATCTGAAAAATGTTAGGCTTAATGTTTTTACAGTGAGCACTCAAACAATAAATATTGAAAGAAAAAGTGTATGATGTGTTATTCTATTGGGTAAAAATATAGAACTGTAAATTTGTAGTAAAAAATTTTTATTAAAACTGAACATATATATATAAAAATTCATTAGAATTGTTTGGCCATTTTTTAATGTTTAACTAGAATTAAATTTATATTAAAATGAAATTTAATAAAAAAATGTGCCTTAATAATTAAATTCTGTCGTCCTGTCCAGATGTATACAACAATTTTACACTGTTTGAAATAAAGCAATAAAACTTGTCAACTGTCACCCTGTAACTATTACGGTATTTAAGTTAACCGTTATGCAAAAATTGTGCCACTTGTATTTGGAAATAGTTTAGGTTAGAAACATGAAGTTAGTAATTTAAGCAAATATTTTATTGTATTGCCTTCCTTTTACTGGCTTTTAGAAGCAAAAATTTACTATTTTTAAACACCTTTATTTTGTAATACCTGCCCAAAATTAATATTTTACTAAAGCAAGAGTTTTTACAAATTAATGAAAAAAAATAATGGATATTTAAGAAATAGAAGATTATAAATTCATTTCAATATTGCCATTTTCAAAAACAAAGCCAATAAACAAAGAAATCTAAAACTTACGAGTATAGAGTATGAAAAATAACTTATATCATAATAGTAGGAGATTGTGCATAAATAAATTAGAATAAATATTAATAACAATATAGTAATAATAATAATATTAATAATACAAAATAATTTTAACAATTAAATATATTTTATAAAAAATATTTAGATTTTCAAAACTATTTTCCACATATGTTACCAATTTGTATTATGACTTATAGACATTTCATCTTAATCCTAAAACTTTAATACACTATCTTTATTTTTTTTTTAATATTTATCTTATATATATTTAAATAATATATGTGATATGTACATTGTAGTTTTTAAAAATTAATTTATCCTATTATACTTGGAATAAACCATTAAATTAAAACACGAAATATATACTTTATATTAAAAAAATGTAAATTTTGATTGATTCATCCCTTCTTCTTATTAATATGGAAACCCTTTTGTTTTTTATTTTCGGCATAATACATTTTTTTAACAAATTGTTCAATATACCCGTATCTAATTATTATCAACCTATTAAAGTTTTATCATATCAACAATTTTTTTTTTAATAAGGGCATTTCATTAATTTCTTTCAACAACTTAGTCTTCGCTATTTGACACTCTTTTGAATTTTATCTCTTTAATGGCTTCATTTTCCTTTAAAAAAAAAATGAAAGAAAACAAAGTTTTTCCTGTAGATATGTCAATAAACTTCCTTTTCGTATACGAATATCCTTCCCAGTATTTAAAAAACAAAAACAAAAAAAAAAATAAATCAAAACAGTAACTAAGATTGACATGGCATATCAAATTGTTCTTCCTTCTAATCAAAGATACATTACATATATACATATAAATAAATAATAAACTTAATACGGTTCTCAATATAATAACAGCTATATACGAAACAATTCTGGATACGTAAGTGTGTATATAGGAAGAATGGCAATGATTAATTTTTATTTATAATAATAAAATAAAAAATCAAAACACTTCCTTTAATTAAGATGGGGGTCTTATTAAAAATATTAATCTTTTTAGCTAATTAGAATTATATGGAAATTAATGATTAATTAAAAGAGGAATTTTTTTTAATAAATATTAGTTGTTAGCACACGCATGGCTTATAAATTATAAGTTTATAGTAACTTGTTGGATACTAAATGTTTTTTCTGACGATATGAAAAAAATCCCGTAGTCAAATTTCCTTCGAGAACTTATGACACCGTTCAGTAAATATGTGATTAAATTTTTATCTGCATTTAGAAAAGAAATAAAGCCAAAATTGTAAAACACTTAAATTTTATTATGAAATTTATAATTTTATTGTAACATAAAATAATAAGAGATTCTATATATTAGGAAGCATATTAAAATTGGTTTCAAAATCACACTTGTTCCTTATTCCGGATTTTGAATTCGTGTTTGAAAATTTTTGTATAAGAAACGTTTTTTTAAGTTGTTTACAAAATTTTAATTTTAGAAAAATATGATATGAACTTAAAACTTATAAATTTTTGCAAATAAATTTTAAATATTCGAATTTATAAAGTGAAAATATTTCAGTTTATGAAGTTTTCCCTGGGGGACAATTTTGGATCACTCATTCGAGTTATAATCCCCTGGAGACTTTGGCTTGTTTTTTGAATCATAAGTCCACTGGGGACTTTTGTCATATCGCAATGTTTTTAGTTATGATATAGTTACAATTTTTTTTTCCTTAAAAGGATTTTTATTTCAAATACTGGAAACTTTCACCTACATATACGTGAGCGATATTCACTCATTTTGATCACTTCTAACCTGAATGGTGTAGCAGTAGAATGAGATAGAAATAAAAAAAAATAACAACATTATTAATTTTAATAAAATATATTGTGAGCTAAAAAACTAACTGCAATAAGCACATAGATCATTAATATCTAATATGATAAGCTATCAAAAATAGCTGTTATCATGACTACATTATATGTTCTTCTGATTCAGGAACATTTGCGACCCTTCAGACAATTTTCACTCAAGTGTCGTTTCCGTACTGCAAAATTTCTTAGGTAGCTTAAAACTGTTTACGAACTCATTAACTGTGAAAAAATCTTTGGAGGAGAACATGCCTCCATCCAATGTTTTCCATTACATAAATAGTTAAGTATATAGTTAAAATAATTAAATTAGTTAAATAAGATTTTATGGCGCGGAATTTAATTCCGAGACATTTTGAACTAAAAAATCGTAAATCTTAGCATTACAAAATAACCTAAGACGTTGGCATGTTGGTTTGTTACTATTATTTATAATTTGATTAAAAGAATAATATTTCTGGTGAATAACACAATAAATTTTATTCAATTGTAAATATACTATCGAAAAACTTAACATAATTAAAAACTAATTTTAATAACATTTAACAAATTAATAACTATACGTATATATTTAAATTCAATATAAATTAAAATAATTGTGGCACCAAGAAATCTGATAAATGAATCTCATTTTATAAAAAGATATACAATACAAATCATTTTCCATTTGTTGTTGTAACAATTTCCTTGTCACCTATCTTTTATTTTTCCCTTAATTAAGATTGATGGAATTTTTTCAATAAAATTAAATAAAAAAAAAAAACAGAAACAAGCGAATCCTTAAAATGAAAGGAGTTGACATAGTCAATTATTTTTAAAATAATAAGAATATAAATACCAATATATAAAGCACCATTATATACTTTTTTAATTTTTGTTTTTCAATTTTTTAAATTTATTTTATACAATTAAATTTTATTTAATTAAATAAATAAAATGCTTTTAAAGAAAATTTTAAAAAAATAAAAAAATCACAGATAATAGATAATTGTGAATATATATATTATGTGATATATTATATATATCCATATAGTGTTAATTTTGTTTTTTAATTTTAATTTGAATATTAAACCGCGACTTTAAATGGCAATTAATACATAATTTGCTTACTTTAAGGTAGATTAATATAATTACATACGTATATATATATATACAGGGTGTCCGGGACTCAAGTACGCGCACTATACTCAGTGATTGGGGGCATTAAAACAAACAAAAAGTTGTGCTGGTGGGGGAGTCTATTGTGGAACCTTTTCGAAATATGAGGTATTAAAGATTTTTAGGAGACTTTTCATAAAAAAATCAATAACTTTTGTACAGCTTACTATGTAGGTAGAGAGATAAAAAATCCATTACTAATCCATTAAATTTTTTTTTATCTATTTATTTTTTTATTAATATTTTATAAGAAATTTTAAATCATTTTGAACCTTCATAACTTTGTAAATGTTGGGTATATGGGGAGCTGACAACTTACTCTTTAAATTGGTTTTTTTTTATCTCTCTACGGGAAGCTGTTCAAAAGTTATTGATTTTTTTATGAAAAGTCTCCTAAAAATCTTTAATACCTCATATTTCGAAAAGGTTCCACAATAGACTCCCCCACCAGCACAACTTTTTGTTTGTTTTAATGCCCCCAATCACTGAGTATAGTGCGCGTACTTGAGTCCCGGACACCCTGTATATAAATTTGGCAAAATTAAAATAAATTTAAAATCGAAAAGATTTCGATTTCTCGTATCTCGAGAAAGCCATGGGCTTGTTCTTTGCTTTATTATTTAAATTTAAGAAATAGTTTAATAGTTTTCTTCTATATTCGTTATTTATATCTTTCTCCTTAATAAATTAATATATACGCTCCCATATAACTATAGGCTATGCGTATATGTATTATTGTGCTTACGGAGACTGTGTTTTATAATTTCGTACTTTTTAGATTACAAACTGTCTAAAGAGAAAAATAAAGATTAACTTCCATTTCATACTAAAATGATGGGTGATGACTCCAACTAAATTTATTAAATAATTTGAATCTATTTTATGTAACTATGTATTTTATAACACTCAACTTATTCCAGGCAAAAAAAAAATGTGAACAATATTTTAAATCACGTTAGAGTGCTGGAATCTTATCATTGTCAAATAATTGTGAAAATAGACCTTTATAAAGTTATAACTGCTCTAGCTTTATTCTAAAAACTTACACACAAAGATTTCATATATAAGCGCATTTTCCAAAAGTTTAGAAAAATAATATTTTCTATATATAGTTTGAAGTTTTCTGTCCAGAAGTCCGCATAAGCTTATATTTAAAATGGGAGCGTTACATAATCATAATCACGTTTTTGAAAAATCTCGTTTTTAAGGATTTTGGAGTTGAATACAAAATTAGAATTATCAGTCTTTTCCAGAATATAGAGATTCAGAAAATTGAGATTTTCTGAATCGTGTTTTTTTGAAAACGGAAATTACTAATTTCTGAAAAGACATCTTTAAATGATAAGTTTAGATTTTGGAGCAAGGAGCATAGTATTACTTAAGGATTGGAAAGCCACGTTTGCCTGCCCTGGTTGTGACTGACGGTAAACATTTTGGAATTTTTGAGCAGAAAAATTGCAAATATTATCAAAGCACGATGAGATTTTACCATCCAAAGACATAGAGTTTGGGTAACCTGAAGATTTACGTATTGTATTAATAAATTCAAAGAATTTGCTAGGATTACTCAAAATGGAGTTACCAATATTCTGCACGTAACTGTCGTACGATGCGGTGGATTTTCTTTTAAATTCATCCGATAATTTCTTATGTCATTAATAGTTTCGGAACTTGGATCATCTGAAGATTTAATGATTTTACATAATTTATGCAAAAATGTTGACCCTTAAAGCATTTGAAAATTTGTGGAGAAGTTTGATCCTTGAAAATAATTATGAGTCAATTAAGATAATATTCTTGTCAACCCCCGTTTAGGATCTGTAAGGAGATTAAAAGCAGAAAATTTGTTAAACACCTGTAACTTAAATATCTGTCCAAATTTTTTTGAAGTAGTAAGATATACAAATGAAACCCCCAATATCATATATTAATCTGTGGTAACAATCACTTGTAAGTTTTAATTTTATAAAAAAAATTTCCTTAAAATTAATGAACGTGTCTTTTGATTATACAATAAAGTTTCAAAAAAAGAGTCTTAATTTCTAAAAAAAATTAACATTGTTTAATTTTAGGAGTGTGTTTTTTTAAGATCCCATATGGTTTCCTTTTCATTAATTGTTTTTATATAGATCGCACATTAACTAACTACCATTAAAAAAATCAATTTTAAAAAACAGTTTTTCAATTAGATTTAATTAATTTAAATTTACGTACTATAGTGTATTTGAATTAAAAACTATAGTAAGCATATCAGTTCTACTACGTAGTATTAATAATTATAATAACAATTAACATATTAAAGTGCGATTTGGAAAAAATGAATGGAAAAATTTTGTTAAAAATATAAATTAAAAATATTTTGCTAAATCTACACAAAAGTGTTAATAAGTATACATATAAAAAATATTTATAATTTTTGCAAATTTACTAATAGTAGATACTAATTAATATACTATTCAATGTATATATTGTATATAAGATTATTAATAATAACTAAAGAAAATTTTTAATTTCAGAGTTCACACATAACTGATGTTAACTCTAATAATTAAAGTAAACAATTTTCTGGCTGATTTGAATTTAAAATATTTGCATTTCAAATCTTATGTTGAAAATTATACACTTGTGCATTTGTTTACAAACAAAAAAATCACACTTTTGTGGGTGGTCCGAAATTTTTTTTTGTATTTTTTTCTTTTTAGGTGGTCCTTAATTTTTTTTTTATTTAAAATATAAATTTGAGAGCGTTCCATAATCTCAGTTTAGTAAATATTTTTTTTTAAAACTCGTTTTTAGAAAATTTCGTTTTTTATTGAAAAATCTGGTTTCTAAGGATTTCTGAGTTGGATACAAACCCAGAATTATCAGCTTTTTCCAGAATATAAAAAAAGGGATTTTTTAAAAACAAGATTTTGTAAAAACGATATTTACTAAACCGAGATTTCAAACCCAACCCAATTAATGTTTATTTTAAAATCTTTTAACCTAAATTATATTTCATTCAAATCACATTGCCTCCACTGACTTTACGTAATTTTTTCGATATTTTTTAACTTTAATTAAATCGTTTTAATTTAATTAAATGAATGTCAAAAGTCAGTGGATTGCATAAACTTTTATAATAGAAATTATAAAAATCGAAAAATGCATCTTGATTTTTCACAATTTCCACTCTTTCTTGGAAGAAAGAAAATTTTTTGAAAAATATTTGTTTAATTTGAATACGAAACAAAGCGATTTAAAAATTTTATAAAATAAATACTAAATTTGTAAATCCAGAAGTTTACAAGTAGCAATTAAGCAATTATTTAATTATTTAAGCATATTTTGTGTTTTTTATAAACGTGAAAACGTATTTGGCATAATTAATATTGAATGTATATTAATATAGAGTGGGACATTAACGGAAGAGGATTTGAGTAACCGATTAAAATGGTAATTCGAGAACTTTCGCCACACCAAGACTAAAACTACACTGCTTCAACTAAGACGAAAACTAGTTAAGATCATGCAACAATTTTTCAATGATATTTAATGAATTATATATTTAAATTAGCCCATCAAATTACACACACATACATACACAAAATCGTTTTATGGATCTGATGTTTATTGCCACCTTTTTCGATCTCTCTATCTCTCCAGAGTGTCTTTTAGAAAGCTTGGAATTATTATTCTAATCTTTTCTTCTACTCCATATTCTAGCTGTTGATTTGTTTTTAACATGAATTTAAGAACTAGTTGTTTTATTTCGTAGCTTCATTTCCGTTGTTCTTTTGTTAGTGTAACTTTACTGTTTTTCTTATCAATTTATTTATTTAATTTAAATTTCACCGTTATGAGTGATATAAATTTGAGTCATAACTGACAAAGAAATAAAATAAAGTAGGTAGAACTATTTTATAATTAAAAAACAACCCGTATTAGATAAGTTGTATCTATGAAGTATATGGGCTAGTAACTTATCCTATAGAAAAGTATTAAAGTTAATTCTACTCTTTTATTTCTCTCCCTCTGGTTTTGTTTATCTCCTTCAACATAATTGTTATTTCTAAATTTAAAATGCTATTCAAAGATTAATTTTTCCTGTTACCAGGATGAATCTGGCATATTAATATATAATATGATACTTATTACTTCTGTAAAGGTGATAGTCAGATCTTCTATAAAAAACTGAATATTGTAAAGACTATATGAATAAGATTTTTATCAGAATTAACTGGTCGGAGTACGTTGTCTCTAAAATAATCTTTATTTAACCATTTGCTAAACCTCTAACCCCATCCTGCAACTTCCCTCCCCAATCCATATTCCAAAAAAACTATTTTAATTACCTAATTTTAATATTTTTTAATTTTTATGAAAAATTATAATCAAGGTTTTTATAATTAAATCATACAGAATATATAATTTTTATATATATGTGTATATAATTATAATGTCACCCTATCATATAAAACTGTAAGCAATTTTATTTTACGCTTGTTTAAGCATGTACTCGTACTCGTATCTCTAACTATATAAGATAAAATTATTAATATTTTAATTGTTAGTTTTAAGCTTAGTGTTATTTAATATTAATGTAACATAAAATTCAAAAGTTATGACATCTTATTAAATTAGGAAATTTAAAAGATAATTTTATGACATTTTGAGGAAAATTTTAAAAACAATAACAATTAATAAAGCTGAACTTTATTTTTCTAAAAAATTTAATTTCAGTATAATATAGTACACAGTAATTAATAACTATGGCGGTGTGCAATAAAACCTATGGAATTAAAACTTAATTGCCGTTTTTTCTCAATTTAATTAAAAATTTTAAACTGTGATCTTTTTTTAAAACTTATTTTTTTTGATACTTTGGTCCTTTGGCAGATCATCTTTGATACTTTAAGTTTTCGAGTTAGATAAGGTCATATTTCGAGTAGCCCCACACAAAGTACGACTTACTGTGCCCATCTGTCGGCGTTCACTTTATGAATTTTGTTATGGTTGATTGTAAAATAAAGTTTGCTCCTTTTCCAGTTATTTCATTCGTGGGAGAGATTTTATTCATTATGAAGGGTTACGAAACCAGTGGTAGCTTTTTCCAAAATATTAAGACTAATTCTCTTTTTACGCGATAGATACGTTCAGAAAAAATCCCCTTGAAAATAAATCGCGTAAAAAGCAATGAAGTATAAAATATAATATAAAAACCAATTTAAAAACATTAATATATGAAAATTTAGATTTTTACGTTTCTTTATAATAAAATATGTAACAAATTAAGTCAAAAATGGAATTTTGCATTCATTAAAAAATATTAATTTAAATTACATTTTTCAAAATAAAAATTAAGTCCATCCACGATATGAATTTTTTTTAAAATGTTACTTAATTATCAGTCTCATCACTCAAAATGTCATCATTTTAATACTCATTCCCTAATTGAATCGTTTTAAATCAAATAATTTCAAATTCGATCGCATAAAAAAAAAAATAGAATCAATTTTGCAAATCGCGTTATTTCAAATTCGCTTAAAAATGGATCAGATGTATATATTTTTTGGGAAAAATGGATATCCTCATTTTTAAAATTTTTAAATATTTCCTAATTTATATTTTCTAATAATATATATAATTAATATTTTCTTTCATACAAGTTAAAAAAATAAATTACAATTGTACATTATTTCCATTATTTGAAAATAAAAATTGTATCTTATATTCATTTGGAATGAGAAATAATACCTAAACATTATTTACAATACATTCCAAATGGAAAAAATTCGCCTAATTAGGCCTTAATTCTATAGGGTTTATGGCACCTCACCATTATCTGCAGATTCTCTAAAAACTTTTGAATTGTTTTTTTTTAAACGAATAATTAAATCATATTTTGTAGTTTAAAATAATATCTAACTAGTTTACTTTAAGCTTTTGAGTGTAGTTCACGTTAATCAAGTGTAGTTCATGTTATTCAACTCGTTTTTTAATATGTTTAATAAAATTAAAAATTTTTTTATGAAAAAAGTTAATTGTATGTAAACAATAAAAAGTAATGCATAACTATTATAGTAAATACGTTTATTAATTTTAACTTAATATATTATAGTTTTAACAAATAATTAAAAAAAAATATAGGATATTAACAAAACTAAAAACAATAATTCAGTGAATCTTAAGTGTATCTAAAATTAATTGGTTTTGTTTAAAATCAAACAAAACTTTTGTGGCTGCCATCTTCTTTGTTTAACGAAAAATTGTAAGAGTCTAAATAGAGCAATTTACGCAGAAAGTATAGAATATAACAATTATACATTTAATATAATAATATATATTTAATTTAATTTATAAAAGGCAATATTCGACCGGTGTCGTAGTGATTAGGACGTCGGCTTTTCAATTGAAGGGTCTCGGGTTTAAACCATAGTCGGATTATATCCAACAAAAAAAAATATAATTTATAATTTATATCATTTAATAATAGTTTATATCATAATATAAAATATATACCTGCCACACCTGAATAACTCACTTAACACATTGAATGTGGTAGGGGACTGGTCACAAATAAATAAATAAATAAATGTATAAAACAATTTTCGAATGTATTTTTTTTATACTGTATTCTTACTTATAATTACTAACTTTTCTTTAATTAACTTTTTTATTAAATCTTATCATACATATACTTTATATGTTCTTATAATTAATCTTAATTTCTTATTTTTAATTACATATTCTTAATTAATAGAATAAACATTTGATTAAAATTAAAAAATATGCAAAAAATGGTAGAAGGTTGGGTAGAAAATTTAGATATATAACAGTAATGTTAGTAGTCGGCCAATTCCTATATTTTTTTTTAAAACTTAACGAATTTTATAACGAAAATATATGTTTGAATGCATATTTTTATATGTTGAAGTTAATAGTAGTTCCCGGATAATTGCCTAACTGCAATGCATATACATACAATGCGTATTAAGATTTTGTAAAAAACTGTTTTTTCTTAACAAAATTGAGCAAATAAAAAGGAAAAACATTAACCTAGGGACACTTATTCGGGAACTACAATTAAAAGGGCAATGTAAATTTCCAGGAAGAAAAGTTTTAAAATTTACGATTTTTGTAATATTTGGAGTTGCGTTTTAAAATGTTTTAATAGTTTAGTGTAAAAGTAGTTTATTTATATGATTCCAATAACAAGACCTATACTCGTATATAAAAATATATATTTATTCCAAACTTTACAATTAGGTCGAAAATATATTATATATTATTATGTTATTATAGAATATATGATCCCTTTAATATTATCAATTGAAAAAATTACTTAAAGAAAAAAGGTTTACAGAAATGGTTGTAATTTAATATTTTAAGGAATCCCCAATCTAATGTATTTTGGTTTTTTACTTTTTTAAAATAACCTTTTTTCAAACCTTATTTAAAAAAAAAAGAAACAAATAATTGAAATAATTACATAAATAGATATATATATACATATATATTCTTATAATATTTAAAAACCAATTTATGGGAGTGAATTTAGTGATTAAAAAAAAGAATAGATAGATTTGTTTTATTGAATAAATTTTGTTATAAATTTAACTTTTAAAATAAAATATAATCAACTATGACGATTGATTGTACAGGGTGTCTAAAAATCAAAGGTCATGAAGACCTACCGTTATTTTATAAAAACAGTGAAAAATATCAATATATTTCGGATTTAAAATTTTATTTTATATGAAAGATTATAAAAAGGTGAGCTATTATTATGAAATCCCATAATTTCAGTTAACTACCGATCTTTAAACAAATCTTATTTTTTTGTATAGGAGCGGAAATGTTGATTTTTCGCTAAAAAAGGTAACGAAATTATTTTGAAACCAGCTATTCCGAATACTGTTCGAAATAGATCCCACATCAATTAGAGCAATTTTTTGTTCGTTATAAACTTCTCCGTCCTTTTCTTCTCCTAAGTATAATAATACTCCCTGTATATATAATTTAATTCACTCAATTAAATCACTTACCACATTTTGCAAAGGAAATCGTATAAACGCGTATAATGTGTTATATACACCTACCATATATGAAATTACTTTAATGAAATTCAATCACTACAGACTAACTAAATGTTTAAAACAAACCAATACTGTATAGTATTTTGTGTAGAAACCTTAAGGTAAAATTTTAAGAAACTTAATGTCTAAAATATTTTTTAAGGGACTTTTATTTCTTTAAAATTTTTTATTTGTGTTCTAAATGCGGTTTGAAAGACTTGGATTTTTTAATTTTGAATGTGGAAACTTGATAGTTATAACATATATTTCTTTCCAAAATAATACTTTATACATATAGAGTAACCCTTATTTCATCTATTTTATTTTTTTCAAAGTACAAACAAATTTTTAAAAAAGATAATCAATTTACATACACATATTTAAAATATTATCCATATATACTTTTGCAGTTAAATAATAATTCAAAAAAAAAAAAAACAAAAAAACAAATAATTTGTGATTATTTTTCCTTATATAAACTTTGAAAGAAATCTTTATTCATAAATATATTATTTACCGTTATTTAAAAATTTTAAATTCGATGAAACGAGCAAAACTGTAATAAAGCGGATACGGAAATGCAATATTTTTTTAAAGAGTGTTATAATTTTGAATATGATGACCAAGATCAGATATAACAATGTTGTATAGTTACTATAATATACGTTACTTGTATATTTGACTACTTTTTACAAGTGTTCCATGCATTGATAAACTAATACTAATTAGTTAATTTCATATAGTGAAATGAAAATATCTATTAAAATTTGGAACAAACTTCGGTTACGACAAAAATTCCATTTGAAGAGATTAAAAAAAAAACTATTCTACAATAACATTTAGGGCAAGTTAGTAGGTAAGCATTTGGCTTATTAATCGAGAAGGTGTGGGTTCGATTGTTGTACAGGTCATGAAATATTTATTTTGAATTATATTTATTGAAAAAAAATTTTTATTTACAAACCGCTTGGTGACCAAATGTAATGTAAAATTCTTTTTAATTGAATTTATTGAAAGTTTTAAAAGTGTAATGATAATGGGCCGCAAGGTCTACGTGTAAGAATCACACGTACTATAACTATACCTCATAGCAAACAACAACAACATTTTTTCAAAGCTTTGGAATTTTTAAACATCAATTCAATTCTCAATTTTTAATATCGTAAAATCAATTAAATTGGTAAAAGTTTATATCGTAATATAAAATTAGGAACAGGCCCGGCTCAACAGTGGAAGCAGAAGATGCACGGCATCGGGGCGCCACTCTAAAAGGGCGCTAAAATCGAAAAGTGATTTTCCACTTAGTTTTTTTTTTGTATATTTTTTTTTAAAAAATCTAATTTCAAATCCAATTTTTTTTTGAAAAAAAATTTTCTTCGCCCAAATTAAAAATAACACCAAAAAAAAATCTATTCGTAGTAGGTTCTTTTTTTGAAAATAATTTTTTTTCGCTTAATAGCGTTTTGTTTTTTTAAAATGACACACATTTTCCAACTAATTTTTTTTCCGTTCTTGTTATTTTCCATTCATGTTTGTACATGTTAATTATATCGTTGCAATATTTTCAGTAAGAAAAAATAGTATTTTAAATAGTGTTCATTACATTAAAAAAAATATAATTTGTTTTGTGAAATATTTAATTTTAATGAGACATTAAAGTGTAAGAAGAAAGTGTAATTTGTTGGATAATACGATTTTTGTGTTGTGAGTATAGTGATTTTTATCAATTTTATATATTTTAAGTTATCAAAATTTTGCAGCACATTAACCAATCATTTTAAAAATGGAAAAAAAGAAATTATCTGGTGCAGAATACCGGAAAAGAAAAGCGGCGAGAGAAATTCAAGAAAAGAAGTTAAAACGTCAATTGACCAAATTTAAAAAAAAAAACGATAACAGCTCTATAAATATAAATAGTACTAGCAATGAACCGCAAGATCTACATTCACTCATACCAGAAAAAGTTACTGATTCACATTCTTTAGCATTACCAGATCAACACAATGAACATGAAAACATTTCAACTACTGAATATAATTTATCTTCACCACAGCAAACAGAAAATACAGTGCAAGTAAGCGAAACAGTAAGTGAAGATTTGAGTTCATTTAAATCAAATGATCCAGCCACTTGGCCCGAAATTATTAATGACAAAATTCGAAAAGTTATTATTGAACAGGGTGCGATGATACAGATAAAAAATAAATTATATCCACGAGACGATTCTGGTCGTAGTTTTAGTAATAACTATTATTATCGTAAGGTAGCAAATAATGATACTGTTTCACGAACATGGCTCAAATATTCATCTTCTAAAAACTGCGTATTTTGCTCTTGTTGCAAATTATTTGCAGGTGAAAAAAGTCATTTAACAACAGATGGTTTCTCAAATTGGCAAAATTTATCAAAGACGCTAAGTTTCCATGAAGTAAGTAGATCACATTTAACATCGTTTATAAAATGGGTTCAACTAAAAAAACAGTTGGAAAAACATACCACAATAGATAGTGAACTTGAAAAGGTATATGAAAGGGAGAAACGACATTGGCGTAGTGTCTTAGAAAGAATTATTGAAATAATAAAATATCTCGCTAAACAAAATTTAGCTCTTCGCGGCTCGTCAGATATAATTTTTCAGAAAAATAATGGTAATTTTTTAAAATTAGTTGAACTATTTTCTAAATTTGATATTGTAATGGAAAACCATCTCGCGAAAATTCAGAACACACAAAAAGACACCGTCCATTATTTGGGGAAAAATATCCAAAATGAAATAATATCTTTAATTTCAAAAAAATGTGTTAATGCTATTGTCCAGAGGGTAAGTAATGCCAAATATTTTTCGATAATATTGGATTGTACTCCTGATATAAGCCACACTGAACAAATGACTATAATTATCAGATTTGTCCATAAAAATTAAAGCAACCAAATTACAGTAGAAGAACATTTCTTAGGTTTCGTAGAAATAAATGATTCTACCGGCGAAGGTTTATTCAGATGCATAGTTGAAAAACTAAAAGAATTAAATATAAATATAAAACATTTACGTGGACAGGGATATGATAATGGTGCTAATATGCGCGGTAAGCATAGCGGTGTTCAAAGACGCGTTTTGAATGAGAATCCACGAGCATTCTTTGTTCCTTGTGCGGCTCACACTTTGAATTTAGTCGTCAGTGATGCGGCGAAAGTTAATACAGAAACTACAATTTTTTTTGGCATTATACAAGAACTATATAATTTTTTTAGTGCTTCAACAAAACGTTGGGATGTGTTAAAACAATTTAGTAAAATTACGCTCAAACCTTTATCGGATACTCGGTGGGAATCAAGAATTGATGCACTTAGCCCATTAAGAAACAATATTGGAGATTATTTAGATGCTTTACTTGCCATATATGATAATGAAAATAATGACAATAATACAAAATCTGAAGCTAAATCTTTAGCAATGAAGCTTGACTACGAATTTATTTGTTCGCTAATAATATGGTACGAGATTTTAAGCAGAATTAATGTTGTGAGCAAAATGTTCCAATCTTCAAGTACCAACCTAAATGAATCAACAAAATGTTTAAATAATTTAATAACTTTTTTTAAAGAATTCCGCTTAGATGACAATTTTAATAATATAATAAAAAAAGCTATAACTTTGGCAGAAGATGTAGATATTTCTCCTCAATTTAAAGAAAATCCATTACGACGGCGTAAAAAACGAATGTTTAATTATGAATGTCGTGATGAGAGGCCGAGAGACCCAGAACAGAACTATAAAATTTCATTTTTTCTTCCAATTGTGGACAGTGCAATTAACTCCTTAATAGAGAGATTCGAACTTCTAAATAGCCATGCCGAAAAGTTTCAATTTCTTATAAATTTTAATGAAATTTATAATTTGGGTGCCGAAGTAATGAAAAATAAATGTACCGATTTACAAACTGCATTAACTGATGGTGAAGAAATAGACATAAACTCTTCAGAGTTATATAATGAACTGTTTATATTTAAAGATACCATAACGCAACTAAACAACTATGATCCCTTAAATATTTTACAGTATATATATACAAATGATTTATTTGGGATATTTCCAAATTTAACAATATCTTTGCGGATATTATTAACTCTACCAGTTTCTGTGGCAAGTGGCGAAAGATCATTTTCGAGACTTAAATTGATCAAGACATATTTGCGATTAAGTATTTCTCAAGAGAGATTAGTTGGGTTGGCAATGGTTGCTATTGAAAGCGATATACCACTGTGCCCCACATCGGCTGGGTGGCACAGTGGTTAGAGTGCCGACCTTTCATGCGAAAGGCCCCGGGTTCGAATCCCAGTGAAAGTGAAAAAACTTTTATCTGGTTTTCAACTCGACTCAGCTACCATTCGCCATTGGGTTCAAATTAATGGCTTAATTAATAATTAATAATTATATATCTTTAATAAAAAATACATAAATATAACAATATAAACAAATACAAAATGTAAACAAATATTTCAATTAAATAATATAACTCACAGATATAGAATACCATATAACTCTAATACAAAATATTACAATATAAACAAAAATACAACTGCATTTATTGAAAATCTAAGACATTTCTACATGTTATAAGGCGTAGTACTATCTCATGTTTAAATTGTATGTGGAATTCATTTGATCAGTTCTAATATATGAATATATCTCCCCTGTTCCGACATGCACATATATAGTCAGGCTGTTTAGCCTATCACAGTGAACAGTTAGCACGTAGAGGTGCGGGCAAAAAAAAAAAAAAAAAAAAAATCTGCGATGAACTAAAACTAAATGATATTTTGGATGAATTTGCTTCGATAAAAGCCAGAAAAATAAAATTTTGAGTTATTTTGATATTTGTTAATTACATCTCTTAATTGATAACAAATAAATGTTTAATTTTAAATAATAACCAATAATCAATATATTGTTTAATTTGTATTTGAGTTTTTGATATAGTTTTTTATAAAGGGCGCTAAACAGAAACCTTGCATCGGGGTGCTAGTACCGCTAGAGCCGGTGTTGATTAGGAATACAATAAAATTAGGAAAAAATATTACATAAAAATATATATATATATATATATATAAGATATATGTATCAGATAAAATTTTTCTGCACAAACCTCTGTATTAACTAAAAAAATTTGTAACAATGTTTTATGCCATTTATAGTATTTTGCAGTGGAGGTTTATAAAAAGTGATCCTTAAAAGATGAACAAAATTTAAAAGTTTGAATTCCCATTTTATGATTTAAAATATTATTAAAATAACATAAAAATATTATTAAAATAAATATTGAGTTTATTATGATATTGCTATTTACATTAACAAACAATTTACTATAATAATTTTTTTTCAGGTAAATAATTAAATTCATAATATTTATATTGGTGAGCAGTGAACACGTATTCTAAATAATCAACTAACACGGTTTTAAATTTTTAAAATCACTTGTTGCTTTATAAAAAATGAAGATAAATTATAATTTTTTTTAATAAAATCAACTTCTTTGATGTTCAAAAAAAAAAATAACTCGGAAATACTTAAGAATAAAAAATAAACATTATGGTTATTAAAGATATGCATGTTCATGAAAATCTAACATCATTAGATGTTACAACCAATAATAGTTTTGGAAGAACAACATTTACCCGAAAACGTACCTGTTCAATATCAATAACAACTTTATGTATAATAACAGCATTCTTTTTATGTACTCTTATAGCTGTGGGGTTTTTAGTTTATAGCCTTGCTGTATGCCCTGAAATAACAGAGCCAATTAAAGAGATTTGTAATCATCAATGTATTCTTTCAACTGGAACCTTACCACCTGTCACAAATAGAAATGATATAAATGATTTTGATGAAAACCATAATAAAATAAAACCAAATGTTCGATTACCAAAATCTGTAATACCATTAAAATACAATATATCATTAATACCGTACTTATTTGATGGAACATTTACTTTTACTGGTGATGTATTTATTAACGTAAAAATCATTGAAGACTGTAAAAATATTACTTTACATTCAACTGAATTAAATATATCAAAGAATGATGCAATTGCAAAACTAATTAATAAAAATGAAAATTTCAAAGATCCTATTAATCAAACTGCAAAATCATTAACAAATATGACAATAAAAAATCAGTATTATATAACAGAAAAACAATTCTATGTAATAGAGTTTGATGAAATTTTAAAAAAAAATTTTGAATATGAAATATTTTTAAAATTTACTGGAAAAATATCTGATTATTTGCAAGGGTTATACAAAAGCTCATATGAAATTGAAAATGAGAAACGATGGTTAGCATCAACTCAATTTCAACCAACAGATGCTCGTCGTGTATTTCCTTGTTTTGATGAACCTGCACTAAAAGCAAATTTTACATTAAATTTAGCAAGATCCAAAAATATGACAACACTTTCAAATATGCCCAAAATTTCGGAAGGAGAAAAAAATGTGTAAGATTTCTATACATATACAATATATATTTTTCTTATTAAGTATAGATCAAAAATAAATTAAAATATTATAGGGAAGGTCTCGATTATTACGTTTGGGATAGTTACGCAGAATCATTTCCAATGTCAACATATTTAGTAGCATTTACGATATCAGATTTTATTAATAAGACAACGCCAGAAGGAAATTTTTCAGTTTGGACAAGACCCAATTCAATTAATTCTGCTGATTATGCACTTAGTATTGGACCAAGAATTCTTAGAAATTTAGAGAATTATTTTGGAATTGAATTTCCATTACCAAAAATTGATATGATTGCAATACCAGATTTTCATGCAGGAGCAATGGAAAATTGGGGTCTTATTACTTATAGGTACTTTATAAAGTTGTAATTTTATTGAAATTTTCCTAAATATTTGTTTTATATAAATCTTAGAGAGACTGCCATGTTATTTGAAAAAGGTGTATCAGCTACAACAAATAAACAAAGAATTGCAAGTGTCGTTGGACATGAACTAGCTCATCAGTGGTTTGGTAATTTAGTAACACCTAGCTGGTGGTCAGATATTTGGTTAAATGAAGGCTTTGCCAGTTATATGGAATATTTAGCAGTTGATGACGTTGAACCAAAATGGAGGACCTTAGATCAATTTGTAGTTACAGAATTACAAAATGTTTTTCAACTAGATGCAATGTCATCATCTCATAAGATATCAGTTCAAGTAGAGGATCCAGATGAAATTAATGAAATATTCGACAGAATATCGTATGGAAAAGGAGCAACTATAATACGAATGATGAGTCATTTTTTGACTGAAAAAGTTTTTCGAAGTGGTTTAAAAAAATATTTAAATGAAATGTAAGTTTTAGATAAACAATTTAATTTAAAATTAATTTTATATATATAAATCTTTTACTTAAAATTTTGGAATAAAATTATATAAGTTAAAATATTTATTGTGTACATGCATTAAACATAATTCATATTTTTATAAATTCTTGCAACTTGTGTTTTTTTAGGGCATATAAAGCTGCTGAACAGGATGACTTGTGGCATTTTCTTACAAAAGAAGCTATTGAAAATTCAATATTAGATCCAAGTATGACAATTAAAAAAATTATGGACACATGGACTCTTCAAACTGGATTTCCTGTGTTAAATATAACAACAAATTATTCTTCAAGTATTATACGAATTGAACAAGAACGGTTTGTTTACGTTCCCAAAAACAAAAAAGAATCTGAAAATTTACTGTGGTGGATACCATTAACTTTTACAACATCTAAAGAATTAAATTTTCATAAAACTAGTCCATCACATTGGATACCAAGAACAAAAATCTATGAAATTGAAAATCCAACTTTGGTTCATGCTGACTGGTATATTTTTAATATTCAACAAACAGGTTATTATCGTATTAATTATGACCAAAAAAATTGGAAAGCTATAACAAAACATTTATTAAATAAGAAAAGATTTAAAGACATTGCACCGGCTAACAGAGCTCAATTAATTGACGATGCAATGAATCTAGCAAGAGGGGGTTATTTGAACTATGAAATAGTTTTAAACATAACAAAATATTTGGAACACGAAGATGATTATGTACCTTGGAAAGCTGCAGTTGTAGGTTTTAATTTCATTGATTCAATGTTTCAAAAACAAGCCGATTATTATTTGATAAAGGTTCGTAAAATTTTTTTTTTTTGAGAAATAATAAAAAAACTATAAGAATTAATGAAACAAAATTTTAGAACTATATACTAAAATTATTAGAAATGGTATATAGAAAAGTTGGTTTAGATGAAATTCAAGACCAAGAAGATATGTTGGCTCATTTCAAAAGGATAGAAATACTAAGTACAGCCTGTCATCTAGGACAAGATGATTGTGTCTCAATGTCGAGACGGCAATTTCAAAACTGGATGTTTGATCCTAATCCAGATAGAAATAATCCGTAAGCTTACATTGAACTCTTTCAAAATATAAAAAATAATAATTTAAATTCTTAATGAGTAAGAATATATGAATGATTTATATACTAATCATTTAACAATAATTGCATTTGGTAATAAAGTTAAAAAGTTGTTATAAGCAAGTTTTTTTATTTTAGAATATCGCCAAATCTTCGTAATATTGTTTATTGTACTGCAATTCAATATGGATCTGAAAAAGAATGGAATTTTGCATTTGAACGTTATAATAACTCAAAAGTATCTAGCGAAAAAGAAATTCTTTTAAGTGCTTTAGGTTGCAGTAAAGAACCATGGATTTTAGCACGATATTTAAGAAAAGGTCTTACTGGTGATGAAATAAGAAAGCAAGATGTTTATAGAGTTTTCGCTGCAGTATCTCACAATATTGTGGGGCAACAAATTGCATTCGATTTCATCAGAAACAATTGGAATGAATTAAAATCTTTGTAAGTCAAATTAAATAAAAATAACTATCGAAAATTAACAAAGTTTTATTCATTTTTAGTCTCGGAACTGCAATGTCTAATTTGAATGGAATAATAAAATTTTTAACTAGAAAAATTAATTCAAAGTTTATGTTAAAAGAATTAGAAGATTTTATCAAAACAAATTACAGTGAAAAAGGTAGATCAATCCAACAAGCTGTAGAACAAGTAAAAATTAATATTGACTGGATGGATAAAAATTATAAGATAATTGTTAGTTGGCTAAGAAAACAAAAAATATAATTTATGTTATTTCCTCGTTTTTTTTATTATTGAATCAATTATTTCTATTAGTAAATAGTTTGCAAAAAAAAATTATAAATTAAGCTTTTAAACGCAATTTATTTTTAAGCCTTTAATTTTTTCTAATTTTTTTTTTTAAATTACATCGAATATATAACATGATCTTTCGTTATACAATTGTTTATATTTTCAATGTTATTCAAAAACAAAATTAATATTAAAACTTATTTCTTTAATTGAAATAAAAAAGATATAAAACTATGTACAATGGAAGATTATAGATATAACGAAAAATAAATATAAGATTAACCTTTCTTATATTAAGGATTACATTAAGTGATAAGAAATATGACTGCAATGTTCAACATTAAATTACCACCCAATTACCAAAAGCTAATTTTGAATAAGAGAAATAAATTAATATATTCTTTTCAGGTTTTTAATATAATTGTTTTGTATATATTAAAAATAAACTCTCTACAAAGATAAATATACCAAAAGTATTAACAAGATAAATGTAATAAATGGTAAAATATTAAAATATAATTTAAGAACTAACTGTACTTATGTTTAAAAATTAAAAAAAATATACATATATATTTTTAAAATTTGAAAAATTTTGTTTGAATTAGCATTTTTATTAAAACACTGGAGATCAAAGATCACATCCACTATAGATAATAACTAAAATGTTCTTTAAAGTTTGATAGATTAAAAGATTTGTTATTTTCAATAATTTATTATTTTTAACATACATTACAATTTAAATAAGTTTTATACCTTTAACTTATGTTTATAATAAATTAATTGTCAAGAATTTAAATCTAGTTACATAAAGTGGTTGGTAAGATCCTCAATAACAAAATTTCATTAATTTTTTAACATAAAAAACAATGAGATTTAAAAAAATTATTTAGCTTTACCCTGTGCAGCTACTGCTTCCATTGCCTTTTTAACTGTTTCTTCATCGCCCAAGAATTTCATTGAAACAACAGGTTTGAAATTTTCATCCAATTCATAAACAAATGGAATACCAGTTGGTAAATTTAAACCCATAATAGCGTCATCAGACATATTGTCCAAATGTTTAACGATGCCTCTTAAACTGTTTCCGTGAGCAGCAATGATAATTTTTTTACCTTCTTTCAACTGTGGAATAATGACATCATTCCAGTATGGTAAAGTACGAGCAATTGTTAATTTTAATGACTCAAACATAGGAAATTCTTCCAATTTAGGTCCATCAGCATAACGTGCATCCTTAACAATTGCATTATAATATGCATGATCAGGTTCCATTGGTGGTGGGGGTGTATCAAAGCTTCTTCTCCAAATTTGTACTTGGGCTTCACCATACTTGGCTGCAGTTTCAGCTTTATTTAAACCAGTTAATCCACCGTAATGACGTTCATTTAATCTCCAAGTTTTATGAATTGGAATACCAGTTTGTCCAGAACCTTCCAAAATTGAATTAAGTGTAACTTGCGCACGAGTAAGAACTGATGTATGAGCACAATCAAATTTAAGACCAGCCTCCTTAACAGCTTTTGAAGCAGCAACGGCCTCTTGTTTGCCTATAAATTAACATATAATAGTTAACCAAAATTTACGTAAACCTTTTATCAAAATACCTTTTTCACTTAAATTAGCATCAAACCAACCACAGAATAGATTTTTTTCATTCCATTCAGATTCACCATGGCGAACCATAACAATTTTGTATTTTCCTGCCATTCTAAATATTTTTTTTGAATAGAAATTAATTGCTCTAGTTTGGTTCTGGACTAACTGAAAATAAAAATTATTTCGAGAAATCAAATATAAATTTCAATCTGACCTTTAAACGTCATCGACAAGGTTATATTTAGAGCAATTACTGATTCCTTTTTGACTTAAAAATAAAGAAGAAATGAGCCTTCAGCGGTAGAAATAATCAACCATTTCTATAAAATTTCTCCACTTCTTTTGGAAAAATTAAAAAAAAATGTTTGTACTAAAATTAATTAAACAATAAACTTGATTTCATCTTTTTTTTATGAATTGTACATAATAAGAAAAGTTTCAAAATATTATTGTATATTTTAAAAATACTTTTATTTTAGAATTTATTTTAGTTCTTGTTTTCAAATATATATTTTAGTTAAAGCAATTTTTTTTGAAAATTTTTATAAAAAATATTTTATAAAGTTAAAATTGTTGAGCCGGGTCGAGGGGACATCAAATATAATTAAAAAATGATCGTTTTATAAAATAAAAACTCTACCGCAAATACTTAGCTTATAAAAATTTTGTTTCAATCCTGAAAATCAAAAACTCTATCACTAAATATTATCAAATGTCATCTTATTGAGTTAAAACATTTACTCAATTTTTTTAATACAATTTTGATATAAATGATGATATGGACGAGAAAACCCAGATATCAACAAATTGGTGCTTATTAAGAGGAAGAAGTATTTCTGAATCATTAGTCGTAAAAATATCTGAAAATAAAAACACTGAAATAGAAAGGTAAAGGTATTGAAATAAGAAATAATTTGACCTTATTTTTTTTTTTTGGTAATTTTAGACCTAGTATAGATGACATAGTAAGTTTTGAGCAGTCCATTCACCTTCAACAACCACAACATAATGAAGAAAATGATAACTTAAATGCAGAAAAAAAAGAGGACTGCGAAATAATTTTCAAAATAAATCTTAGCTATAAATCGAACTTTTTAACTTTAGTAACAGACTGCCAAACATTAGAAATGTTTATTAATTGTCATAAGGAATATTATAATACATATATTGGAGAATTTTTAGATGATTTTGACGGTATGAGGGTATACAGATTTGATATTGAAATTTGTCATAACATATCTTATTTTGTAATAAAGGTAAATAAAAATAACATTTTAATAATAGAAATAATTCATTCATATTTTAATTACCAGTTCATTCCTCGAGTGCCAGAAATATGGATTTACGGAATGCAAATTAATTTGAGTAATAATAACCAAATAGGTGGCGCAACACCCCCAATACATCATATTAATATAGAAAATGTGAAATCATTATTGACCAACTCAAATCACAAATTAACTCCTAAGGCTGAACAATGTAAGTCTTTTGTCGAAAATTTTCTTCAAGGAAGTGCAATAAAACAATTTTCGAATTTAGAATGTAAAAATGGATTTAAGAATTGGCCAACAGATTTAGAAAATTTTAAAATTTTTTTAAATAGCAAAAATTTTCCTAGTTCCAGCACAATTTTAAATTCCGATATAACAGATGTAAAAAAATTATCTTTAAATGGTAATAATGAAAACGATAATTCGAAAAATATTGACGAATTAAAAGAATATGTTGAAAAATCAGTATTAGCTATGGAAAATAGAATAAATTTACAATTGCAGGCTTTAGAAAAACGACAAAATGAAAAGTTGGATAAAATTATTGAAATATTAACATCACAAAATAACTGAGGTTTTCTTTTTTTTTAATATTTTTTGTTTTAATTTTCTATTGTAATAAAATAAATTTTCATTGTAACAAAGCTTGCTTGTTATTCTTATTTAAAAATGAATTTGTCTAAGATTTATTTTGTATCCAAATTATTCTAAATTTAAATTAAAACAATTTATTTAATTTTTTTTTGTTTTTTTTACTGTACTATTACAAACTCGACAAAATTATTTTATAAAAACTATTTATAAATGTAAATTTGATGAAAACATAAACTAAAATATAATAATTTAATCTTCAATATATTCAAAAGGTTCCGGAGCTTCCGGCTCTTTAACATCTTCATTTTTAGGTCCATATGCAGATACTGGCTCGACTAATTCCTGTTCAGTTTTTCCAGTATGTTGCAAGACTATAATACCTCCAATTGTAACATCTTTCAGTGGTACATAGGTCTGTCCTTCAGGCACACTAATAACTTTCAATTGTTGTCGCATCACACGTACAGGATTCTGTAATATTTCAAATGTTGGCTCAGGTTCTTTTTTCTTCTCCTCCTTTTTGTCATCATCTTTTTTGTCTACTGACTTTTCTGACTGTTCATTTTTTTTCCCTGACTTATCCTCAGTTTTTTTGTCTGAAACTGATGTTTTATCATCTTTCTTTTCTGTTTCTTTTTTACTTTTATCATCCTTAGCTTCTTTTAAAACATCTTTTACTTCTTCATCGACTTCCATTTTATCATCATCTTTTTTATCAGCAGTTTCACGCCGTTTTTGTCTAGCAGCGATTGACAAGACAGCTGTAGCAACCTTTTCCCTTTCTTCTGATTTTTTTTCTTCTAATGGAGCAGGATAAGCATAAAGCGATGGTTTTGCTGCTGATTTAAACTCCATTTTAGGCATTTTCAAATCAGAATTTAAACCTATTAAACAAGTTGGAGAAAAGGCTAATGATAAACAATGTGCCAGGGGGAACCAATACCAATACTGTGTAAAAACTAATGCACCGACAACAGCTTGTAAATTTGTGTGACCTGTACGACTTTGTAAACTAAGAGTGCAATTCCGTCCACCAGCATCAATGATTCCTTGAGCTAAAATTGCACCATATTTCGCCATTACATCTTCATGTTTATTTGTAATAACTTCAGAATAAAGTTGTCTAAAGAAAGATACTTTTGGACAAGTTTGATCAGTGTGTTGAATAAGTATCATCGCTGATGCTATTAAAGCTCCTTGGCGTACAAAATTAACTGGATCAAATTTAACCATTGGTTCAAGTAAAGAAATAGCTTCTCTTAATCCTGTACCAGCACATGCTATACCTAATGCCATTGCAGCACCATATCGCACATGAGGGTTATAAGATTCTGCTAATAAAGAAACAACTGACGGACATTGTTCAGGATTTCTAAACAAAATAAAACCAATAGCTGTTACAGCAGCTCTACGAACATCATCATTTACATCGGAAACTGCTACATGTAAAAGTTTTCTAATAGCTTTATTACTACCAGTTCCGCCATATGCCATAGCAATTGTATACATTCCTGATCTTCGCAATACTGGATCTTTATCTGTTGATAAGCTTGTAACTAATGGATCTGCTTCTTCTAATCGAGCAAACATTGTAAGAGAAATACCGACAGCTAAACCTCTTAAAATTTTCTCATGTTGAGTTTCTTGAGCGTATGACACCATATCCTCAATTGCTTGCGGATTTTTTGAACCTAGCATTACCATTCCCATTGCAATACCTTAAAAAACAAAATTGAATGGAATACATGGTTTTAAAATAATTGTAATTTAGTTTTTAGTATTAGTTAAAATGATGGAAACATTCAGTTACCTGCTGCTTCTCCAGTAACAGCGTCATCTTGATATAAATTAAATTTAAGTTGCTCATACAAGTCTTGTCTATGTGTACCCATTGCAGCGAGTCCTAAGCCTAAGCAACCTCCATGGCGAACATTTTCATTTTGTGCATCTTTAAGTTGTTGTAACAAATAGTCAATAATATTTGTCCCGTGATTGGCATGAATTAAGCCAAGTGCATATAAGCCTCCACCTTCAGAATACCCTGAACTTGGACCAGCCTCTTTAGGTAGATAACTTTGCATTAAAGCTAACGAATCAGCTTCATGCCCGCGATGGATAACTCCAAGAGAAGCAGTTGCAGTTAGTTTTGCCCAATTAGTCGCTCTAGCAAGCCAATCTAAATTATCTCTTAAAAATTGATCACTTGTTGTCCCACTGTGCATAAATGCATTCGCAATAACTGTTGCCGTATGACAAATTGAAACTCTAACAGCTTCTTTAGTTGCACGTAATATTTGTAAATCAGCATGGTTACTCCTTATTAAAAATTGCAACTGAAGTCCAATTGAAACTTCTCCAGAAAGTATAGAAATTAATTTTTCTATATTCTTTTGATGGACTTTTTCAGAATCATTTAAAGAATCAACAGTGCGCTTAAATTTCACATCATTTCCATCTGCTCCATCAGTTGAATTTTCGTTATCTTTTGTCTCTCCGGTAAACAAATCTCGCTGTTCTTTTTCTTTAGCCTTTTCTTCGTCACTCTTGGATTCGTTCTGACCTTGTGGTTTAAATGTAGATGGTAAAGCGCCTGGAATAGGAGCAGTAGCTTTAAGTGCTTGTAAAACTTGTCCAAGGAACTGCTGTGTAGCTGATTCGTATAAATCGAAAGCAATTTGATAAGCCATTAAGTTATTATGCTCAACTGATGATCTTGTCAATTTATCTAAAACTTCTGCTACTGCTAAAGGATCTTCTAAGAATATTAAACACTGACACATATTAACATAATCTGGTGTTGTTAAGTTTCTATATAAATCTACAAGACATCGTAATATTTCATTGCGAAAACCTCTATTTTGAATTAATGACATTGTTACTTGATAAGCGTATGCTAACATTCCATTGACATCATCGGATTTCATAATTGATGATTCAAATATATCCATTCTACGCGTTTCCAAAGCAATACCCAAAGCTTGTCTATACTGCCCATCATCTAAACAGCGTTGAATCATACGATTAACAATAGCTTCCAAACGGGAATCTACAGACTTTGCTTCTTTCGGATTTTCAATAAAAGTTACCCTTTGTGCAATATAAAAGTCAATACATTTCGCGATAATGGTTTCTGTATATTCATTTCTCGAATTAACGTCAAATAAATCTCCGGCACCTAGTGCATACGTTAACGCATCTTCAAAAGAACCAAGATGATAAAATACTTTAGAGGCCACAACACCAGCTAATTTATTTTCGGGAAAACCACGATCTTCATGCAACATTTCAATTTTTTCTATTGACTCGGATATTTCAGGCCAAAATTCATCAACTATGTTATCCAGCTTTTTTAAAGCAAAGATTTTTATTTCGGACTGCGGTTCATCCAACAATGAAATTATTCCTGCTGCCGAAGTGATACTCATCTTGAAAACTTTCTTTTAAATATTTTTGCCGAACTGAAAAAGATGTTTTTAAAAATAATTCATATTTAAATTTTAATCTAAATTTTAATTTACCTTTAATTTTATCAGACTTTTATGCCAATTAATTGATTAATAAAGTTTTCTTTTAAGATGTCTTAAATTTTATAATAATATTTAATAAATGAATTATTTTATTACAATTTCTTTCTTTAACTTTTCAGGATTTTTGCAACCTCATTCAAAAATGCTCCTTATGAGCTTATGAGTTGACGTTTAAATAATATTAAATTAAATCTTTTGACGTTTATGAGTGTGATCGTCGTAAATTGCAAGAATTAGTTAAAGTAGATATCCATTACAAACATTTCTAAACCTATAAATTTTAAAAATGTTATTTTTTTGTTATTTCATTTTTTTTTTTAAATTGACAATTAATTCTATATGAATTAATTTTTTTTAATTGAAGGCAAAAGCGAATTTGAAATCACAAATCGTTTTTCTAAATAAAAAAATTTTTAAAAGGTATGAAGCCTTGTCAAAATAAAAATAAATAAATAAAATGCAGATAAAGTACGATTTAGTACAATGTATGATGTATTTAGTATGATTTAGAATCATAGATTTACAACACTAGAATGGCAAAAGAATGTTCTTCTAATGTGATTTTCTATCCTGAGATATTCGAACAAAAAATTTGTATGCATTTTCTTATGCGTATATAAATGGTACGGCTTCGTCTTCTGTCATAATTTTAATTTGAATAAGTCAGAATGTTTAACAAGCTGTTTCTCATTTTTTTCTCTCTCACTTTTTTCAGTTTTTTTGTTTACATTTTTACATTGAAAATTGAAATACATTTGGATGGGAAAGTTCGTTTATTGTAAGTTATTTCGTATAAAGAAATATACTATTTGATTTAATTTACTTTTAATTTTAAATATATGTATACTTTTTAATTTTATATATATAATTGAACAAAACATCAAGAACAAATTTGAATAATATTATTAAAAGAAGAAATGGAAATTTTTTGCCATTTTTAAATATGAACGAGCCTTTTGCAAATATGAAGTCTACCTTCATGTTAACCTTAAGAAAGTTTTTGATTTCTGTTTCAGATAACTTAACGTTTTTGAATAAAGAATTAAAAGGTTTATTCAAAGCTTTATTCAATTAAAATTTTATTTAATATTTAAAAATTTTAGCATTATAATATGGTTTTCAAATTGGTTCAATTTAAATAAAGACAATTTTTTGGTAAATTTACAGAACGGTCACTTAATAATAATGAAAAATGGAAAGCAGAAACCAAAACGAAAATACTTTCAAAATAATTAAAAAAAAAAAAACAGTTTCTTTTATAATTCACTTTCAAAAAGAAATTTTTCGCGAAGAAACTAGTAATTCTATGATTCAAACGGTACACGTACTTATTTTTGAAATTTGTCTGAAACTTTTTTCTCTATTGCCATTCTAGTATTAGTAATTCTATGTTCAATATAAACTTTGCGAAATTTAAACGGCCACTCTTGCAAATATTGACAGTTCCTCCTCTTAAGATTAAAGAATAATAATAATATTAAAGTTTTAAAGATTTTATCAGTATTCAATAGTGATGTTATTAATTTTTAAATAATAAAAATGCCTGTAATGTATAATACTGGAGATTGGTTTGAGTTAGGGCCAGGAAATACATTTCGGTGAGTAATATAAGAGTTAATAAAAATTATATGAATTATAAGATTAAATTCCAGAAAAATTGAATTATACAACATAGATTGGCCGTCTAGCATATATTTAGATTCAAAAAAAGTTTGTGGAGCTCCGAATGGAGGTCCTCTAGCTATTATTCGAGATTTCAAACAAATTTTAGATCCCAAAGGAAATTATGATAAACCTATTATATACATACACACATGTGCTGGAGTTTTACAAGAAACGATTACGGTTATTATTTCGAATAAGTTTTTATATGAGATTCATATTAACACCTGCATTTTTTTTAGTGGAAGTATGGAAGCTTGTTAGCAATGGGTTGGACAGATAATGAAGAACTACTTTGTGTTCAAAGTGATGGTAAAGTTTACTTTTTTGACATGTTTGGTAAAGAAAAACACTCGTTTAGTATATGTAATGAAGCAAGCCTTACAAAAGTATAAATTTTGAAAACTTAAGAGTATACATTTTTTTTAACAGACGTATTTTAGATAATAGGTGCTAAAATATTTTCTTCACATGGTAAAATTGGGATAGCTGTTATGACAACTAATTTTAGGATATTTTTCGTCGAAAACGTTAAAAAACCTACAGAAAGTCAAATGCCAGAAATACCAAGTAAGTATAAAACATAAAAATTAATTTAAAATTTTCATATCAAAATTACAAAATTTAGAATCAGCTGTAGATCCAATATGGTGGGAAATAGTTGCTCCGACAGAGGACCACAACATATATTGCTTAGTGGCAAGAGAAAGAGAATTATTAAAATTAGTTCATGGTCAAACAGTTTGTAAAATATATTCGTCCCTAATTGAAAAACAATTTAACACTATAATTATGCTATCTGTTAGTTTTAATCATCGTTATTTAGCAATTTACACAAATAATGGTATTGTTTGGTTGGGAACGACTGACTTAAAAACAAAATTTTGTGAATTTGATACCGGACGCGCGGAACGCCCAAAACAAATTGAGTGGATTTTAGACTCAGAAACATGCAGAAAATCTGATGCAATTATTATTTCATACCCATCTCTAATTTTAATTGTTGATACAAATGGTAATCAAACAAGTTTTTTTTATGACCCTGCTACATTTTTAATACCAGAATTAGATGGTGTAAGAATTTTAACTTACAATACACATGAACTAATACAAAAAGTCCCAAGATGTGTTTCAAATATTTTTGCTATAAATAGTCAAGAACCAGCTAGTTTTTTATTTGAGGCACATAAAAAATTTTTAGAAAAAAGTCATCAATCGGATGAATATTTAAACTTAATACGTCAAAAAATTCCGGAAGCCGTAGATGAATGTATTGAAGCGGCTGCATATGAATTTGATCCTAATACTCAAAAAGTTCTAATGAAGGTATTTTTTTATTTCTATTAATCTATTTTTTTAATTACTATTTTTTTTTATTTTTAGGCAGCATATTTTGGCAAAGGTTTTATTCCATCTCATAATCCTGATAACTACGTGAACATGTGTAGAACTTTAAGAGTGCTTAATAATCTAAGACTTCCTAAAATTGGATTGCCACTAACATTTCAACAGTAAGAAAATTTTTTATTTAAAATGCAAATTTTACTTAACAAGATCTTAAAGGTTCAGTCATCTGAAAGCAGATGTTGTATTGGATCGTTTAGTATTTCGAAAACATTACGCAATAGCTGTACATGTGGCAAAGCATTTAAATTTAAAAGATTCAAAAATCCTCGAACATTGGGCTTTTTACAAAATTCAACATGATAAAAGTAAATAATTTTTATTTTGAATATTTATTATTAACTTAATTTTTTCAGATGATGAAGAAGTAGCAAGTAAAATAATTCAAAAATTCAAAAATCCAACAGTTCAAGGGGTTTCATTTTGCAATATTGCAGAAAAAGCGTATTCAAAAGGACGTGATAAATTAGCTCTAAAAGTAAAAGTCATTATAAATTAAAATTCTATTTTTTATTTTTTTTTTATTTTCAGTTACTTGACCTAGAGCCTAAGGCTTCAAATCAAGTCCCTTTATTGTTAAAACTACAGGAAGCACAGAAAGCTTTACAATGTGCTGCGAAGTCGGGTGATACTGACCTTGTTTATACAGTATTAGTAAAGTTAAGATTACATCCAGATTTTATTGTAAGATTATTTTAATTACTTGATATTCTTTAATAAATTGATTATTATATGTTATAACTCCTTAAAAAAAATTTATTTTGTTAGGTGCTTATACGAGAAGAACCTTTAGCACACGAATTATTCAAAAAATATTGTAAAATATATGAAAAATCCACATTACAAGATATTATAGATAATGAAGATGATTTTAAAGTTCAAGCAATATTTACACTTAAAGATGGAATTGAAAGTAAAAATCTAGAATCTATTTTACCGAATGTAAGTTCAACTTATGCCAAGGGTCGTTATACAGTCGAAGCTGAATTATGCAGTGAAACGCGAAAACTCTTAATTATTCAAAAAGCTTATGCCCAAAAGTTCGTTTTGTTATATTTATTATTTACTATCACTTACTTTTTATTTTCTTATTATTTCTAGACATGAAATTTATGGCCTTACACTTCAAGAAACACTTGAAACTTTTCTTAACCATGGTGATTTAAAAGCAGCAGAAAAGTTAAAAAACGATTTTAAAATTCCAGATAAACGTTACTGTTGGGCAAGAATACAAAGTTTAGCCAAACAGTCTATGTGGACTGAATTAGAGAAACTAAGTAAATCGAAAAAAAGTCCAGTTGGATATGAAGCTTTTGTTGAAGTTTGCCTTCAAATAAATAAAGATGAAGCTGTAAAATATATCGAAAATTGTCGCGACGACAAAAAAATTAAATGGTATATTAGAGCTGGGTATGTAAAAAAAAATATATATATATCTTAAGCCTAATATAATTGTAATTAATAGGAAATTAGAAAAGGCTGCTACTTTAGCTTTTGAACAAAAAGATGTTAACAGTTTATTCATAATAAAAATGAATGCCGGTAAAAATAATGAAGTAGTTTTACAAGAAAAAGTGCAAAATCTCATACAACAACTTTCAAGTGGAAAATAAATATTTATGAATTATGTATTTTTATTTTTTTTAAATGTTTTCGTTTTGTTATTAGTTAACACAAATTAAAAATTAATTATGTATGATTATTATTTTATATTTTTTAAAATAAATACAATTATAAAATATATATTGAGTTTCAATTTTTTCTGCAAGCTTTTAGTGTTTTAACCCCCACCAATTATAGTCATTGAGTTAATTATGCAATAAAATTCCAACAAAAATAAAACTAATTCAGTAAAATAAAAAAAAAAACTTATTTCAACTATATTTGTTAAGACAATTTTTTTTTTGTTAAAATAATTCTTCGTCAATTTCGTAAAATATTTTGTTTTAATTTTCTCAAATTGGCGTATTCTTCTACAAAAAATGAATGATTATTTTTCGAGGTAATCAGAAACATATAGGACCTTGGTATCACTATGTAAAACTGCAAGATTGTACTATTTTTCTTACTTTCGATTATTATTAAAATTACTTGCATAATGTCTTATATTATGGATAACATTTAACAAATTCATAAAGATTATTTGCAAGTCTTATTTTGTAAAGACAGGACACAATAAAGAAGAAAACTGTTTTTTAACATTTTAACTACACTTTTATTTCTTTTTTAATTCATGCAGTGCATGTTAATGTAATATTCAATATTATACTTACATTTAATGCTTTTTAATTTCAACTTTTAATTTATTTATTATTTATATATTAAATTTAATGGTTTGATGATTTTTTTTGTAATATGTATGTTAATTTATTATTTTTTCTATGAATTTTTATTGAGATTGTTAGTCAAATTATTTTACGTATACTTTTGATAATTTAAGATATTTTATATGCCTGATTTTGTGTATTTTAACTATTTATGAATAAATGCTGTCATAATGTTTTTTATTTACTTTAACATAAGACTTATCAACTAGATAATTTATTTTAAAATACATTTTCAATAAATAATTACGGTTAAAGATTTAAATACTTTATTTAAATACGGATTAAATTGATTTTTAACACTAGATATGCACTAGATACAACTATTTTAAAAACAAAATCATTCCAATTAAAATTAAATACAGAAATTTCAAAACCAAAGAAAAAATTTATTTTATAAAAATTTAGATTTTGTCTTATGTGATTATTTTTTTTAGGGGTAATCAAAAATTTACTAAATTTAAAAGTTTTTAAAACTAAATAATAAGTTTCTTTATATAGTACATACATCCTTTTAAAAAATTTTACAACCTAGTGTTTGTAAATTTTACAAATTTAATTTATGAATTTATTGATGAAAATTTTCACTTAAAATGAAATTACAAAAAAAGCATTAAAATGTAAATTTGCTTAATATTAAGTATTTATATTTTTGTAAATTGTTATTTTAATAATCGTAAAAGTTTAAATAGATTCTGATTTTTTCGAACAAATACAGCAGTCTTATACAAGAATATTTTTTGTAAATATTTTTTCCAAGGAATTTTTTTTTTGTTTTTTTTTTTTTACATATGTAGGTTTATATCTTACTTTAATACATCAACAGTTTAATTTACATTTATAATTAATATCGTTAATTTTGTAAATTTATTTTAGGTTGATATTTGCTATTCTGTACAAAAAATTATGCATTTAAAAAATTTCTTCATTTTTCAACTAAAATAATAATCAAATACTAATATTATTTGCCTTTTTCATTGCGGCATATTAAACGAGATTTATTTTTGTAATAAGTTTATAAAAATTCAAATAAATTTTATATATAAATTTTTTTGGGGAAAAGTAAAGATTAGACTTTTTAAACTGTTTAGCTTTGGTAAAAGTGGACCTAGTGTTAGGTAGAATAGAATAGAAAACAAATTTTTTCTCATTTATATTGATACATTAACAAATTTTTTTTCCATGGACTTGAGATATAAGTATTTTCTTCATTAAAATAAATACAGAAATTGCAAAGAAAGCTAAGTTCAACCTGATTATAAATTGAAATAAACGTTACAGTGGTTTAAGTAAGCTGCACATTGTTGATAAGGAAACAAAAATAATTAAAAATATGAAAAATTCTTATCAATAAAAATTTTCCGATTTTAAAAATAGCTTCTCATTGGCAATTGTAAATGATAAGATTATAATAAATATCTGAATTTGATTATTATTGTTACTATTAAGAGCTTTATCTACAAAATGATTTAAAATAGTTTATGTACAAAAAAAAGTAGCACTAATTTTTTAATTTGAAATTATGTTGTTAAATATTAATTACACTACACTTTTCGTACTATAAAAATTAAACTTTATTATGTTTTAGAGTTATAAGGAATTAAAAGGTTTTGATAATAAAAGGTCTGATGATACTCAAATCGAAATAGATAAAATTAATCAATAATGAAAAGAGTAAAGAAATTAAAGCCTAGTGAACTGGTTCTGTTAAATTAAAAAAAAAGATTTTGATATATTAATTTAAAAATATTATTTTACATATTTTTTTTTTACACAAATATATTTATTAAAAATGAAATTAACATTTCGATAAAATAATAAATATTTTTTTTAAGATTTCTGCTATGAGCTAACTCTCTGTGGTACGAAAAGTTAATGAAATATTATTAACTAAAAAAAAATTTATGATCAAAGTTTGTTGGGCAAAAGGAATATTAATAATAATCTTTTTTATATATTTAGTTTAAATTATTATTTTAATTTAAGTTTTATTTAGTGATTTTAAAGCTTTTCTTTATACGAAAAACAAACTGTAATGTATATAAATTACATTTTTTTAAACATTACTAATTGCACAAACCTTATTGAGAAATTTAAAATTAAAAGATTAATTTATAAATAAAAATTCTTTTTAATATAGTACATAAGAACTTAAACTTAATAATAAACAATTAATAAATAAATCATAATTATAAATATACTGTTATGTTATATTAAATAATAATTAATTGTTATTTATTAAACATGTCTCTTAAATTTTTTTAGGATTAATAATAAACCTATATTTTTTTTTTAATTTTTTTTTTTTGTTTTACTACATAAAAAAATTTATATATCAATGATGCTAAGAGTGATTATATATAATCAGTTTTCCGTTTATTTAAGATATTATATATTATACTTTTACATAATAAAATATAATAACCTTCCATAAACGTTTCAAGTCAATCTTAACGTCACCAATATTGCAAATTAATTTAATATTTTTTAAATATATAATTAAAAAGTAATAAAATTATATAATTAAATTAACGTTATATTTGCCTACGATTATGACTAGGATATTAAGACTTTTTATTTTATATTAATAACTTTAAGCATTTTTTTTGTGAAAGATTATAGCTAATAACAAGATTTTTAATTACAAATTTAAGTTTTAAGATTACAAATAAAAGCGTGTTCAATTAGTTTGTCAGTATTTTTTTTTATAAAGGTAGGATAAAATTGTTCTAATATTTTTTTACAATTAAATGTATTATTTAAGATTTTTCTAACTAAAAAAATTTACAAATATAAATTTTTATAATGTTGAAAGGTATATTAGAATTGATGGTATTTTTGATTGATATTGTGTTTATAATTCTGTAAGTAATCTGATTCATTCTTTGCATTATGGCTTTAATCAAAATTGTTTAAAGGCTGTAAACATATTTTAAATATTAAAATAAATTTAATATAGAAAAATTTCTGCCTTACACAAATTAATTAAAGATAATCATTATAAGACTTTAAGAAGATTTATTTTTAACATTTATATGCTTTTTTGTTTCATATTTTTAATTTAATTTTCAGTTTTATTGAAACACATTTTTTTTTTAATAATTAAATTATTAAAATTTATTTTTATAAGGGTCTGTTAAATTTTAAACAGTTTTGTGTAAAATCAATCAAGTCAGTTATAATGATAGAAACTAATTCGGCATAATTGCATAATTGTTTTTCAGTAAAGTTATTTAATTTTCATTAACCTAAACTATTTTTTTGTATAGTTCAAATTTTAATTTTTATAATATATCAAATTAGTTTTCAATATAAGCTTATAATGATCATCACCATTAATATCATTAAAATTGTATATTGATCAGTGATAACTTGAAAAATCAGGCAAGTAACTGTTAAAATATCGGAAGAATAATTCAAAATATAAAATATTCCTTCGACTTAATATTAGCTTCGTTACTTACTAATGTAAATCTATAATTCTATAAAAATCAGGAAAATTATAGAATTATTTATGAAGACTATTTATTAATTGAATATAATTTGATATACTATAAACAAAATTTAAAAAGGATTTATATTGTTATATTTATATGCTTTTTTATTGCATATTTTTAATTTTGCATTCACTTACAATTAAAAAAATAAATAATTAATAAAATAAACTACAAATTTTTTAGTGTAACTCTCATATTATAAGAACAATAAATATTTAATTGTACTAAATGCCATTGTTTTATTTTTTACTGTATCTAATATTTGATGTTAAAAGGCGATGCACAAAAATTATTTTTTGGAAGAATTAAATGAATGCCAAAATTATTTTATTCTTTATCGAATGAATGTTATAATAATTGTAAAAGTTCGGATATTTAAAATTTTTTGATATACACACTTATATAATCATTATAATATAAAGTTTTTATTAATATTACACATATATGTAGGATTTTAGTTTTTTTTTTAGTTATTTTGTATTTTTAAAATTGAATAAACTTTACGATAATATCTAAATTTGTAAAAAGTAATAATTTCAAAAATATTATACTTTTATGGTTACCTGAATATTATATTTTTGCTAAATTTCTATATTAATTTTTTACATTAATAAAACATTAACAACCTGAATTTTTATTTTGATATTAATTATTTTTATGCAAATATTTAACACAGTAATTTAAATTTTTTAAAAAATAATTTAAATAAAATTGGTTATTTTATTTTTCAAACTAAAAAATTACCTAAATTTTTTAATTAATATGGAATTAATATATATGTTTTAATAAATAACTGTGAAACTATTGACGATAATAATTAGCACGTAATCAATAAATTAAAATAATTAGCTTTTAAGATTAAATTTTTTAAAGTAAAATTATATTTGATATAATTTTTACAAAATATTAATGTATCAAATTCTCTAGATTTTTTATTTTTCATTATTTATTTTAAAAATTGCTACTTTTCTTTAAAATACATGGTAACAGGAAAAGTAATATTAAAAACTTATGGAATATAAGTTTGCCTTAACAAAAACAATTTGTGTATTAATTATTTAATTTCAGTCAAAATTAAAGTGTAAATCTTTTCTTCTTTATGAAAATTAAAAAATTAAAACAAAAAAAAATAAATTTAGATTGCTACAAGTAATTACTTCGCAATTAATAATAAAATGGATTGTTGCTCTATCCTGTAATCACAATTTATCAGAATTGTTAATGCTTTTTTTCATTTATTTTAGTTTTTATCAACTACTCGTTAAAACTTAATTTAAATTTTTAAACAAGATGAAATATTTATATGCTCAATGTTACCTGGATCCAAATATCTAGAAAATGAGTAGTATTACTTTATTTCGTTAAAACAACAGAGACCAAGATAAAAAAATTTTCCAATGAAATAAGAATTCAACACATTCTTTTTTTAAAATTATAATAAATTATTAACAAATAAAGAGTTTTATTGCACTAAACTTTTAAATAGTTAAAATTTAATTCTCGTATAGCAACAAGGTTAGGTTTAAAAAAATTTTTATAAACCAAACATATTTTTTAAATTGCTATAATCTCGTAAATTTAAAACTCAAAATAAAAGAAAACAAAATTTATCACACAACATTAATCACTTTGTTAAAGAAGTATTAAAAAAAATTTAATGTTATAAAAAATTAATAATTGGTATCACCTTGATTTACCTAAAGTACAGTAAATTACGTGCTACAAAATCTAAAATAATTTTGATCTTTTTATACATAAGATGCAGGTATTTAGAACTGAATTTCAAATATTTAAGCAACACTGAAAGCTGCATCACATTATTAATTTTTTGTTACATTACTTGTAAAATAAACCGGCAGCTAAAACGTATTCTAACTAGTTAGGAGATTCTTTTGAAATTTAAATAAAATTCGAGAGATTTTATCATATTTAAAAAGCTAGTGAATACAGTTATACTATTATTAATTTTCAATAAATTTAAATTTTTTAATGCATATACATACATAATACTTTTTTGAGATGCATGCATTCACTATAATGTATACTTTGATTGTAACATACAACAAAATGTTTTTTAAATAAATTAAATATTTTAATTATCATAAATTAATTTTATAGTGAAAAATTGTAAAAACTTAGTTACATTTTTTAAAAATAACTAAACTCAAATGGAAAACAATGTTAAAAATTAAAAACAACTTGTTAAAACCACTGTACATTTATGTTAAAAAAATATGATAGTAAACATCAATAATACAGAATATAAATTTATTGCGATTAGCTTTTGTTCATTTATTGAATGCTCTAATAGTAAAAGTAATTAACTACTTTGAATGTTTATTTATCTGAAATATGTATATTAACCCTATAAACATGAAAATTTTAAATATACATGTTTTTAAATTATGAATGTATATAGTATAATTTATAACAGAAAAAATTGTTGTTAATTCTATTAAAAAATATATAATATATTAAATTCACTAAATTTTCAAAAATACCGCAATAATGTTGCAAATATAAATGTACAGTGGATTTTATAAATAAAATTAATAAAGATTATAAAAAATTGTTTTAAATAAGTGTAACAATAAATTCTACATTAATATCATCTAAATAGGTGGCCATTTTCAAAATTTGTTCATTAAATATCTTAACAATTAATTCACAATGTAAGAACAATTCTTATGGATTTCATAGTTTTTAAAAATATGATCAAAAATGAATGTGATTATATTTACACATATGCATGTAATGTAATCAAATAACAAGAGAAAATTTATTAATATTTTCCTTTTTTTTTTTTTTTTTTTTTTAATTTTTTTTTAAACCAATAATATTATTTTCTCCTCATTAACAAAGTTTTAAGTATAGGCTACGTTTCATCGCCTTTTGGTTTTTCACTTAAAACCCCACCATGGACCGCTGTAGTTGCTGTTGTTAGTAGAGTTAACCCATTACCATTTGTACCCAAAATTGTGGCTCCTGCGATGGTATTACCATTTGAAGTGATATTTTTTGTAAGTTGTTGTTGTATATTTGGGCTTATTGGAGTTAAAGGAAGATTATCAAAATTGTTTCCTTGATTATTATTACTGTTATTATTACTGGTGTTAGTATTAGTTGATATTGAGTTTACTGTAGGAGTTAGTTCAAATTTTAATTTACTATTATCCAATATTGTACATGTTTTGTTTAACTCATTCTGTGCGATATTGTTGTTGGCACTTGTTGATGCTATAGTTGCAGTTAATTTCAATATTTTATTAGCAGTTATTATATTTGTTGCTGTTGTTGGTTTACCTGAAGTTGTTTTAATCGATATTAAACCTAAATTACCTTTAAGAATATTGGTAGCAATATTCGAATTATTTAATGTCGCCGAGTTTTGATTAACTGCAGCGGCTGTAGTAGATCCTGTAATATTATTTGCAGATGGCATGATTGGTTGAACAGAATGTTGCGTAATTATAGAGGTTTGTTGACTTTGATTTACAGTAGTCAAAGTTAAATTACCCCCTCCACTGGAACTTAAAGAACTACTTCCTGATAAATTGCTAACACTTGATGGACTTGAAGAACCAATGGATTGTGATGGAGAAATTCTTCCATTTTGAGAATTAACATTACTGTTATTGTTTATTGCAATTGTATTACTTATGCTATTATTATTACCGCTACCATTATTTAAAATAATTTCAGAAGATGAATTATGAGATGAAAGGGCATGACTTTTTAATCCTTGCGCTGTTTTGTAACTTTTACCACAATGGCATTTATAACCTTTTCGGACTCTAAAAATAATTTATTGATTTAGAAACGTATAAACATGGAATAATTTAAATGATACACCGCTCCTTAAAATAACCATATTTTCGAATACTCACTTTCCATCTTTTTTGTGTCCATTTTTAGAATGATATTTTATACCATTTACATTTTTATAACGTTTCTTGCATCCGGGCACGGGACATGCGAATGGTTTCTCGTTTCCCGGCGTTCCACTAGATGATCCAGAATGTCTATTTTTTTATAAAAATTTCTTAATTAATATATCAAATAACGATAAAGGACGCTATTTTGAAAAGAAACTAACCTACTCCCGTATCGCATTATAAACTCTGAGCTAAATTCTTCTGTAGTCCAAGAATCATTACTGTCTTCCGATTCAGAAACCATAATTTCATCCTCATCTAATTCACTCCCTGAATTTAGATATATATCATATAGGAAATAATTTTAGAAGATTAAGTAAAATACCTGTTGGAGTATTACTTCTATTTGATGAAGACATACTGTAACTATGGTGTTTTATAGCTAGTTTCCTCTTTAAATCAACGGAACCGCCGGATGAAATAAATGGGCTTTCTTTACGTGTAGCATCAATAAATCTAAGAACATAGCTTAAAGGTAAGCAAGTTGGTTGAGCTTGCTCCTTTTGTTCGACTACTTTTGGGTCGTAGTCTATAAAGGTATAATAATAAAAAATATTTTAAATATCTAAAACAAAAAAAGAAAAATAAAATGTTTAATATAAAACCAAAACAATAGTATTAAAAACAGTCAAAATTATACACAGCTGAGAGAGATAAATTTAAGAAATTTTTTGTTTTTTTTTCTTGTTTTTGATAAATCGATGTTAAACATGATCCACTCTTTTCTCCCCCTATAACTATGTTGTCATGGATATTCAATATTAATATTATATTTTTAATATTAATAATGATACTGTTAAATAATAAATACCTATATGGGTAGATTCAATGTGCTCTATTAGATCCATTAAAGTTGGAAAAGTTATACCACAGCCATCGAATTTGCAAATATTTAAGAGAAAAACTGCCATCTTCCCAGTTTTTAAATATTGCTCCTTCTCTCACTCTCTCACGCTCTCACGACGATGGATGGTTATGCAATTGGCTTTGGTATTTTATTAATCAAATCGTCATTATTTATAGGGGAGCGAATTATATATTTATGTTTACCACATTTTTAAAATATTAATAAATTTTTTTAATAATAAACTATCTATTTTTATCCAATTAAAATTGAATTTAATAAAACTCTAATGAACGAAACGAACTACCACAGAGAGTAGCCTCTGATGTTGTTGTTGCAGGTTACTTGTTAGTTGTTATGTTGATTTTTAGAAAACCAAATTGAACAAAAATCCACATATTAATAAAATGTCAAAATCACAATTTTCTTTCGTTGGAGTAATTGTCAAATTTAAAAATATGTATTTACAAAATGGATTTACCGCTTCTGAAAATTTCTTTATGAAAAAAGTTAATTTGCTTTTACACATAAATGCCGTTTCGATTCGGTTACCCTAAAAGCGCAACATGTTGTTTACAAAGGATAAACAATATTGCAAGATTTTGTTTTTTTTTTTCAATTGGCATAAAGATATTATACCCTTTAGGTCTTTATTACTCCAGCCAGAGTCAAATTTTATTTTCAAATTTAAATTTTTTTCTAAGATTTTACACTCTTTTTAATAGTCATTAGTCAACCTTGGTTTAAAAGCTAAGAACCTTGGTTTAAAAAGCTAAGAATTCATGTAATTATCATCTCACCAGTTTGCAAAAAGATTTTGTTGTGTTTTAGTTTTTGATAGAGGATAACAATAATAACATATACTGTCCGAACACTTAGATCTTGCAAGCGTGTTGTGTATGGTGGTCTGTTGAGTGCTGAGTGTTTTATGTCCATACAATTGCTATTGATAAAAAATTACAAATAATAGAATGATATGACAATAGAGTTGCTGATAGTTTATATTAATTTATACATATATATAACTAGCAGATTTACCCGACGTTGCCGGGAGCATGCAAACTGTGCAAAAGCAAATTTCGGCCAATTTTTCGAAGGTTGGTTTAAAAGCCTTTAAAAAATATTAGTGCAGTTCCGTTAACGCATTGCAGCCCAACAGCTTTTTATAGGTTTTTTCGTTACTTTGCTGTAAATTAGAAATTTACTTCAAATTTTGTATATGTGCTCCTCTTTGAGAATGGAACTCTATTATCAGACTTGGAATTTGTTAACCCTTGCCGCCAGACAATTGTCCAAAAAAAAATTTTGGAAGGATATTACGTCTAATTTTGCGAAATATTGCTTGGTCAAAGTCTCAAAAACAGGTTTGTTGAGTTTCGTCAACCCATTTTGGCACAGTAGCTTTTTCCAGATTTTTTCGTTACTTAAGCAGATACGGTTTGACCAATTAACTTTAAATTTTGCATGCGTCCTTGTATATACTTGTCAGTCCTACGATTGGTCAAAAAAAAATTTTGTAAGTAAATTACGTCCAATTTTTGGAAATAGGTAAAACTTCTTTGAATTATCAATTAGGGGAATGTTTGAAATAAGATGTTCCTCTTATTTTATTTATATCAATAGATTTTGTAAAGGCCAAGGAAATTTTGTAAAGTAAAATTATTTTTCAATAATTTTTTTTCCCAAATAAATATTTCTGAATTATTTTGAGGTTTACACTACACTGCACTCACTGTATATGTGTAAATAAAAATTAGCTGCAGAATAACAAGACATTATCGACATTGTTCAAAAACTGAAACCTACATATAACCTGCGTTCACATAAAAAATATATACAAGTAAACTTGAAATATATAAAATTTGTATTTTTGTTTTCAAGTTTACATAATGCTAAAAATACATCTTTTGACATTTCACAAAAAAAATAATTATAAGCGGCTTGCGTATTTATTTTCATGTATTTTTTTAATAAATGTGTATGCAAATTATCTATTAAAAATGAAACATATTATGTAATTTAGCAAAATGGAATTAATAGTTTTATCTTACTAAATAAAAGATAAAAAATACTTGGGATAGGAATGGAACAAACATATTGCCAAATTATTTTTTTATGTTGTTATGAATTACTGAATTATGATATATTTGGTGTGGTTTGCTATATGTAAACTTATTTTACGTCAACAAAATGTCTCATCGAATCTTCTTATTGTTCATTACTGTCTTAATGAATTATACGTTTACGAAAATGTTTAGTACAGACTCCAAAAGGACTTTATTTACTTTTTTTATTTAGAAATTTTATATATTTTTGAAATTTCATGCACTTTTTGAATATTTTTTTGCTTTGATAATTTATCAAATATATGACTATTTCTTCTGTTGTTATTATACATATTCAAATAAATTGACTATAGTTCAATTAAAAATTTATGAATTAAACCTTTTAAAATAATTTTGCGAATCTAAAAAAAATGTTTCATGTACATATAAATTTCACCAACCTTTGCTGTCATTTCTGCAAGTTTTCTTAATTAATTAAAAAAAAAGATGCCAATAGGACTAAAAATTTATAAAGTTGATATTTTTTAAATTGTTGTAAAACAGCATTTATATTTACAATTTAAATGTGAAATGTTTTATTTTCGAGAGTTTATGCGCTTTCATTTATAACATAAGCTTGAATTCTTTTGGTTTTATTTTTGAAAAATCTTTACTATGTTTTTCTTTTATCTTTAATTTGAAATAACACTCCAGCCTTTTACCTAATATTTAATTTAATAGACGTCACAATAAATGTTTTTTGATTAAAAATTAAGGTTTTTTTTTTGTAAAAAAATTAATTAAGATGCCAGGCAAGGTGATTGGAATTTAAAAATCTTGGGGGAGTAAGGAAGAGTTGGTAGTTTGTAGCTTGTATTTCACTTTTTAATTACAAATCAAAATTAAAGCTTTACACGATATATTTTTAACTGTTCATTTTTCGATTTTTGCCTTTTCAAAATGTTAAAATGAATAAAATACAGAATACATTTTCAATAAGTAAAATATTAAATATTTTTTCAAACTTTGTTTCTTAGAGTGGAATCATATTTACCCTTCTATTTAATTTCTAAATACGTTCAATGTTTACTAAAATTAATTATATATATAGGCAATTAAGTTAATATAAATTTAATTGTAATTATAAAATTGAAAAACTTAAAAAAAAAAATTAACCAACAATATTTTATAAATATTTTTGAAAGCGAAATTTTATAGAAAAACCTTAATTTCTTATAGCAATTATTTAAAAAAAAATGATTTTTATATTATAGAGATAGTCTATATTATATGTACCACGTAATTTTAATTTCCTAAAACTTTCACTATTTCTACTTATATTCACTTTGATAAATATTAAAACCATACTTTTTTTTTTATAGATATTTTATTAAAAAATTATAATTTAATGATAAATTGAACAAATAATCTGCTATTCATCTATTTATGTGAAAACACAAATTGCTTGGGAGTAAATTTTAAGAACTTAACATAAATTACTACACCATATATATATATATATATATATATTTATATATATTGTAATAAAATTATGAACCAACAATAATATTATTAATTGGAATATGAATCAGTTTTACAAAAAATCCAATGAATCCCATGATACAAAATCCAATTGCTGTTGCTATTGCTATTTTCTGGAACTCCTTTCTGTCAGGTTTTGTGCATCGTTTAACAAGTCTGATTGAATCTTTAGCAAAAGCCCGTCCAGGTTCACAATATTTAATAACTTTATCCATTTTGTATATTATTAAAAAAAAATTATTCAATAATTTTAAAGTATTAATTTAATATGCGTTCTCTGCTTCTTTCCCAAACTAAATGATCTATCTATAAAGTATTATAGGTGCTGTATACTTTAAGCACTGGCAAATGAAAACGTACTTCGTATTTGACACGAAGCTCCACGTCATACGAAATTTTATAGAGCTGCCATTTACAAATATTTTACAATAAATAAGAAATTTTTTTGATATTGATATGTTGCGTGAAAATGTTGATAAGCATTTTCAAATATAAAATTTAATAACAGATGGAGATTTTTAAATAATAAAATATATTTTAATATAAATAAATTTTTAAAATATTTTTTTTATTGAAATTTAATCACAAATATAAAATTGAAATTTAATCACAAATTTCATTATTTAAAACTTTTTGTGCTAGAAATAATGTCAAAATTTTTCAAGCGCGTCAATTTTGTTGTTAATTCAATGAAAAAAAATTATTTTGATTATAATGAAATGTCAACGCCGTTCATATGTGTAAAATAAATGGTAGCTTATGTTGTTTATTAAAAATTCGTTTAGCTTTAAGTACATTTTTTTAATAGCTTATTGAAAACTATCTTAACATTTCATTATTTCTATAATCTATATGACTATATCTTTCATAAATATCTTGAATAATATAGAGTAGTTCCACGAGCTGTCAATTTTCTTTTTTATGCAAGTCAAAAGTGCGGTTTTATTTGAATTTACATGCTTACATTTGATACGATTTTAGTCTACACAACATAAACATATCATATAATTGATTAGTCATTTTATAAAACGTTAAAATTTAGAACTACTCTATATAGTATATGTTTACTTTTTATTTGTCATTTTTTCGGATAACGTTTTTTGACTCTCGTGCGCACAAATGAATATACAATTTTTACGCTAAGCCCCGTAACAAACAAATCCAATCACATCACAGACAACAAAAACAACAACAACAGCAGCAACAACCACTATAACAACATATAATTCTTCATTCTTTTAAAGGGCGCACACCACACAACACACACCAAGTTTGATTGAATTCTTAAGGTGTAAGAATAGCATGCTTTCCTCCATCAAAAACAACACCAAAAATAAAATATATATTGATATTTAATTTTCTTTATGAGTTAAAAATTTTCTATTCTCATTTCCTTATATGATTTAAAAAATCTTAATTAAAAGTGTTATTTTTTTAAATAAAAAAATCGAGAGCGCAGGATGATAATGACATCGTCGCGATCTTGTATTGTCTGCTGTTTGTCAAAAAAAAAATTTTCTACCGGCATTGCCGTCCATTTTTATTTTTCTATCATTCATTCAAGTCACTAATCTTCGGTAAGTCAGCCGCTGCTGTTGTAAAGTGAGTTTTGAATCGGAAAGTTAGAAAGTATAAAGCAAAAGGATAAGTAATTGAAGAATTTTTTTTTTTTTTCAATAAAAAGTTATCTTAAGAAATTTTTTAATTTTAATATCATCGGTGCATAAATTTAATATATTTTTAAAGTAAAATGTGTCGATGAAGTGCTAACCAAATTATTTTCTACTTAATATATTCGAAAAGTTAAATTAAGTCAGCCATTTTCTTTTTATTGAAATATTTATTTAAAAAAAAAAGTTATATAATATTGGTTCGGTTTTATTGTAAAAAAAAAAATTAATAAGTGATTAAATGATTAAAATATATCTTTAAAATAGACAATGAAATTATATAAAAAAAACTTTTTAGATACGTATCGAAATGTTACGTAACTTATCAAAAGTTCTTCAGTTACCTCTAAATCCAAGTTTCTATTCTTTTAAACATAAAATAAATTAAAACAATTTCATATATTAAAGAACAAAATAAAAAAGTTGCTCTTTATTTTTTTATTTGCAGAGATTGCTACTAGCCTCAATAAAATAAAAACAATATGTTCGTATCTACAGTTTCACGTCTCGCCCCAATTGCCAGAAATGCTGTAAGTATAGTTTTTTTTTTGTCTATAATTGGTCAGTATGTACAAAAATTTATTAAGTCAAATATCTCAAATTTAATTAATTTTAGTACAATATTGCATAATTATATATTTTAAAACAAAATACATTACATAATTTTTTAGGTTATGTATACTAATTTTTCATTAATTTTTTTCCTTAAGAATTTTTTTATGTAATAACTTATTCTTAACATTTAGAACTTAATATTTATTGTATTATTTTATAATGTTAAAATAATAAAATTTGCATATGTATATTAAAAAAATGTTAAAATTTATATTTTATTTCAGATGCTCGCTGGATCAAGAGCATACTTGAGGCCAATTAGTAGTGCAGTCGTTACACAAAGTCAAACCTTGGCTGCTCAAAACACAGCACCAGTTGCATTACTGCCACAAATTAGGTCATTCCAGACCTCACCAGTCACACGTGATATTGATTCCGCTGCCAAATTCATTGGTGCCGGAGCAGCTACAGTAGGTGTAGCCGGTTCTGGTATGTTTTATTTATTTTAAAAAAATTTTGGATGGTAGAGACATTTTAAATATTTTAGCCAGTTATAAACATGCATTTGGGGTTTCCATACAAGTACCAAGTTACTAATATACTTGCCCCGGGAAGGTCTGAGAATTGGCCGAACTTTTAGTTTTTAAAAGTTTTTCTCTTTAGATGAGAGCTTGTATGAATAAAAGACGAAAGAACAAGAAATCTTGTTGAATGTAATCAAATAGTTTCATATTTGAATTACTTTGAAAACTTTCGTGGCCAGCATTTTTAGTGCAATATGCATGCTGAGTTTAAAAAAATTTCTTAAGGAAAAAAAACTCAGAACTCAATTCAGACTAATCTATATCTGGCTTATAATACTTTAAAACAATGTTTCTTTTTATTAATAATAATAATATAAATTTGGTTATTAAAAATCGATATTTTAAAAACATGCTATTTGAAAACATAAAAGTCAAAAAGATTGATTACTTTTTTCAATTTGATTTGACTTTACCAATAATAAAATACAAAATTTAATCAAATTGTGTAAGAATAATTATATCAGATAAATTAGATTTTTAATATCCATTTTAATTTGTTTTAAATTTTTAAAAATATTTAATTTAAAATGATTTCACGTTATTCGCGCTTCTCTTTTTTTTTATTTAATTTCTTTTACAGGTGCTGGTATTGGAACAGTATTTGGCTCTTTAATTATTGGTTATGCAAGAAATCCATCACTTAAACAACAACTTTTCTCATATGCCATCTTGGGTTTCGCTTTATCTGAAGCTATGGGTCTTTTCTGTCTTATGATGGCCTTCTTGCTGTTATTTGCTTTTTAAATTGTCATTATTTGACATTTTATTACTATTATTGTTTTTTGAAATTCCATCATGTTAAAAACAATCTTAAATAATTTACTTATAATTAAAATCTAAGTTTAAAAAGGAAATATAACTATTAAAAAAAGAAAAACAATTAAATAATGTTCAGATTTTAATCACCACAAAGTTAGAAAAGTACTGAAATTAAAAGAAAAAAGAATTACATATAATTCCTTCAATTTCATAATTTTGTTTTATTTTTTAGATTATTGCAAAATTTAAATTTTTAATGGATCTAAGGATCTATGTAATGATAATTAATAACAATTTTTAATTTTTTACTTTAAAATCGGGATATTTAAGGACAATGTGATGATGGTACTATTCAAAATAAATATAATTTTAATCATCTAATTAATTGTTTCTAGGTGATTTTTCTTTTTTTAAATAATGGTTATTTTAATTTGTATGGTGTTATTTACCGTTATTAGTTTACTACATTTAAAATTAATTTCGTACTAAAAGAAATCTAGGTATAAAAAATATTAAGACTATTTCCCATTTAAAAATTCAAGTAAACTACAAAATGTAAAGATAGTACATACTAGGTGTTATCTATTGGCGATACTGTAAAATTAAGTTTTTTTTTTTAAATATTTCCAGTTTTATATGTTTAAATATTTTAGATTAAACTGGCGGCAATACTTTGTCCTCGAAAAAATAATAAGGTAGACGAAAAAATGTAATTTTTTTCTTTTAAGTAATTTTTAATTATTAAATAATAACATCAAAATAAAAAAATTAATAATTATTTCAAAGAAAGAAAAGAAATTAGATTGAAAACAATTATTTTAACTTATTTCGATGCATGTGACTGTAATTATCGCGGATTCAAAATAAACAAAATATCATAGTTAAAGAAAATATTGTTTTGTTATTTAATTTAAAACTATTTTGAAAAATAAAATATAGGGTTGTTTGATGTGAGTCTTGCAGTTTTAAATCGAAATATTAATTATTAAATCACTTAACGAAAGTATACAAATCATTTTTCCATTTAGGTACAAATCATTTTTTTTTTTGTTTACCTATTTTATTAAATATAAAAATGCTCTTGAAACTGATAATCATTTGCGAAGGGAAGACACGTAAAGAAAATAATTTTTAACTTGGCGAAAAATTCTCTTAATTTTTAAGCAAAGTTAAAATCAAAAAAAAATTTATAGATTTATCTAGCGGGGAATGGTTAATGTTTAATTAGTGTTATTTTTTTTTTTTTTTTTTAAAAAACGTTATGTTAGATAAATTTAGAAAAACATTACGTATTAGAAATGAAAATTTTATAATTATAAAAAAAAAATTTGAAATTGATAATTTACAGTTGAAATTTGTTTTATTAATTTATTGATTTTACAAGGAATGATTTAGTAATTTTGTGCTGAGGAAAAAAATTGTTCTATGTCGTTATGAAAACTTATGATGCTAAGTGAAACGTACGCAAAATGTTAGATTGATTGCTTGACTAGCATAGCAACTGCTTTTATAACTAAATATAAATTTCTTTTTGTTTTTAAGACACAATTGAAAATCAAATTTACATACATTTCAACAAAGTTTACTTTAAATAAAAGAACTTTTAGTATTGGTATATTTACATCTGTTAATTTGAATTTTTGAATTAAGTGTCTGAAGTATCTTTCGCGGAAGTTCTTATTTTTATAGCAGTGTTCTTTAGTAACGCCAATCTTGTGACCTACTTTACCAACATTGCTACTTTCTCATTCAGGTGATTTAAAGTTGTATTGTACATTTTTACAATTTATATAAATGAAACTGGAAATTCGTAAAAAACTATGCGGAAAGTAAAGCACATTTCTAGCTTTTGTGATTTTTCATACTGTGTAGTGTAATGCTAGGGTGACATCGTAAATGTCGTAAAAAAACTTCAACCTGATACAATGTGAAAATAACACAATGTAAAAAATTTTGAACACAATGTGTCGAAAATACAATGTATTTTGTTTACAATTCTGATTGCGTCAGAATGAAATGTCAAAAAATTTAAATTTTTTCTACAGAAACTTTCTTTGAAAAGTATAAATTAATATTTAGACAAAATGGATATTAATTTCGTTAAAAAATTTTTCTTCAATTATTTATTGGACTGTGGTGAAGAAATAAGAGTTTCCATCACCACAAAAATAAAACTCAACTGGCAAAAATTCAAATTAAAAATTCAAATAACTTTAAATTTTTTTTTTGTGTATCCAAAAAATTTTCGATACTCAATTTAACAACACGCGTCGTGAAAATGGGTCGCGAACACAATGTAAAATGAATTTACGATCATATGAATTGTGAAATTTTTAAGTTTACATTTACGATCATGCGACAATGTATTCACGACGTCGCAAAGACATTTACGATGTCAGGGATTGTTGATGTGAAAGCATATAAAATATTTAATATAATGTTATATACAAAACATGTTATAAAATAGTTATCAAATATTTTTCTTTATTTGAATATTCAAATAATTAGATCGAAGTAAATTATTTTAATTTTTTATTTACCCCTGTATTTTCTGACATTCATTTATTTATAAAAATTTTGCAATCAATAATTATGAAATGTCTGAATTGAAAATATCTGCGTTCAGGGCTGTCGTTTAACAATTTAAAAAATCAGCTTTGTTTTTTGAAAAAGGAGTATTAACCTTAAAAGGGAACCTAAAAAAAAAAAATGATTAATAAATAATTTTTCAGAATATTTAATTTATATTTGTAGGTTTTATTTAATAGAAGAAAATACTGAATTCAAATTAAAAAAATTTGGTTTCAGTCATCCCACAAATGTTAATATGTATTTTATATTTACATTAACATCAAAAACTGTAAATGACAGTGGGCTAATGGATGTTTTTTTATTTACATAATATGTTAATTTTCCGCATATAACACAAATAGGGAACTTCAGGTTAACTAAAAAGTACATAGATCTTCATTATAAAATTATTGAAGATATTACTCAAATTAATGGTCAATTTTAAATATGTTCACGAAAGCGTTTTTAAAAAAATTATATATATATGTCATTTATTAAAAATCTTTTCGTTTAAATTACGAATTAATTTAAACAATAATTTAAAAAACGGAGCATTTTCAGTAGTGGAGTAACGGAGTGAATTTAAAAAAGGAAGCAATAAACCTCCGTTTCTAAAATTTATCTTTTTTAAAATATTTTTCACGAAGGAATTGCACTATGGCAGCACTTACAAAAACTTTAGAATTTAACGTAAAATGTCATTTTCATAAATATTTCGTTTTTATGAGAAAATAAATTAAAATTTTAAAATTAAAAGTATTAACAATAAAAGGTCTGAAAATAAAAAAGCAAAAGATTTTCAAAAAGATTAAAGGAATCATTTCAAGTTAAAAAAAGGTTTGATCGTAGCTAAAATTTGGAAGAAAATCATGAAAACCGGGTTAAACTTAAACTCAAAGAACCTAAAAACTAATATTGACCGCAGTAGGGTAAATGAATAATGAATATCAGGATTTTTTTTTTATTTTTTTATTCACAGGTTCAAAAAAGTGCTTAGCACTTGTGGCTAAGGCTAGTGCTTAGTACTTGTGGCTAAAAAATTATATTTTTTTTAAAATATATTTAATATAATGTAATAAATTAAAAACATTTTTTTTTCGAATATTTTGTAACAGGAAAATACTAAGAGAAAGGAGTGGTCTCAAAAATAAGAACACTTTAAATTGCTCCTTAAATGTGGCCATTACTTCCAATTTTTTAATATTTCGAACCTTCCTTTTTAAATTTCCAGCTCTGCTCGGCCCTTTTAAGTTTCTAGGAGCTACTTTGGTAAAGTTTTCATTTTCAAATTCTCCATTTTTCGTATTAATTTTCTATACGACATGGCCGTATGATGTTGTACTGCCACCACAGTACATTATAGTAGACGTGCTGCCATAATGCACTGCTGTTGTGGTTTTGAAATGTTAAACCATAGGGATGAATAATAAAATTATGTTGTAATGTAAGAAATATTAAATTTTTTTTTATTTTTGTACGACATCAATTTAAATGAGTGAATAAGCCTTTCCTTTTCAGGTGTGGTCGTTAAACTTATTTTATATTACAAATATAATTTTAAAAATATTTGGTTTTTGTAAATTTTTACAAAATATTTTATATTTTATTAAGTATTATTTTTCATAAATATATTTGGAAAAGGAGTTATTTTTTTTTGGAAAAGTTAGACAGAACGGTACACAATCTAACGTCAATAACATTAGGACTAACTAGAACCAACAAGAACACAAAAACTCTTGAAAACTGTTCTACATTTTCATTTTTCAAAATTGACAAATAAAATTTCCAGATTTTTATGTTTTTAAAATTTAAAAAAAAAAATAATTTATAAACAATTGTCAAAAAAAAAATTATAACAGAAAACTGTTACTTAGAACAGTTTAGAAAAACTAATGAACATAAAAGTAGAACACTTACGGACAGAAAAATACCTAATCTTAAACTAATGAACGCCAAAAATTGTACTTTTATTCTAGGTAGGCCTACAATTTACTAATGAACACATATAAAACGACATTAGTGTGGCCTGCTTGTTCCAAGGCAAAAATTGTTAACTGTCAAAAATTTAGGTGGAGTAAATGTTATATATAAAAGCGGTTACGAACAGAAATATATTTTCGGTTTTTAATTTTTTCAAAGAAGAAAATAAAAAAAACTGGCTGTGGCTCTTCAAAAAAGTGCGAATGAGGTTAATATTTTTTGAGAAACGCCACCACCCCGATTTTGACATTAAGCATGAATATTTAATAAACGGCAGTACTTTAAATTATTTCAAAATTGTCAAGTAGACATTTATTAAAAATTAATTTCTGGTCAATTTTGTTACTTTTAATTCCATGTGCTTGTTTGTTTACTACTATAAAAAAAATATTGCATTTAAAAATGGGGAAGAAAAAGGGTATTTATTTTACTGAAGATGATGAGAGCATGGATTCTGAATATAACGAATCAGATGAAGAGGTACAAATATTAAGAGTTTTTATTTGTTAAAGAAATTCTAGTTTAAAAATATTCTGCAATTTTTAGCTTCAAGAAGCCTTCGCTCAGGGAGAGTTAAAACCCGGCTTGAATATAAAATTTGAAGGAAAGGAAAAAGCTAATAACGTTGTAAGTATTTTTGTGCGTATTTATGTATGTATAAATATAATTGTTTTTTTTTTTTAAATCAGTCGAAAATGTTATCAATTGCCGATAAAATAAAACTAAATTTACCATGGATTGAACGTCTAGATATGCTTAGTGATTTAGCTCCTCTTGCCCCAGAATTAGCTATACAAATCGAAAGACATGAGCAGAAAAGAGCAAATCAATTTAAAGGAAACGCAAAAATTCCATATGTCAAACCTGAAGATGATCCAGTTTTAAATGATTTTAAAAGAGAAATGATGTTTCATCGTCAAGCACAGGCAGCAGTTATTAATGGTATAAAAAAATTACACGATTTAAATATATCAACCAAACGTCCAGATGATTATTTTGCTGAAATGGCAAAAAGTGATGAACACATGCAAAAAGTTCGCTCAAATTTAATAGCAAAACAAGAGGGGCAAGCTAAATCTGAAAGAATAAAACAAATTCGTGAACAACGTAAAATGGGTAAATTGTTGGCTAAACAAACTAAAGTACAGCGTGAAATGCAGAAGAAAGAAATGTTGGATAGTCTTAAAAAATTCAGAAAGGGCAAACTTAAGAATTTAGATTTCTTGGAAGATGCAAAAGCTTTGGAAAGTCAAATGCATAAATCAAAAGAAAAGCGAAAAACAAGAGATAAAAAATATGGCTTTGGTGGTAAAAAGCGTGGTATTAAATCTAATACAAAGGCATCATCAATGGGAATAGAGCAAGTAAAGAAGTTTAAAAATACTGGAGTTCGCAGTGGTAAAATGAAACGTTTAGGAAAAAATAGAAGAAAGCAAACAAAAAATAGGAGCTAATTAAAATTAAAAAATGTACAACCAAATAAAAAATTTTAAAATTTGATCAGTATATATTTTGATTTTTTTCTTATTAATGTGCGTTGTTAAATTTTTACTTTCATAATTAAAATTTAATTTTTGTTTGAAGAGACCTTAATTAATTATCCATGTTCCATTCCATTATATCAACCATTCAATATTCCGCAAAAATAAATACAAAAACTATGCTTTTTCACATTCGTACATGATAACATATTTACACATTTTTTTCAAAACAAAAAAAAAAATGCGTTGGTTCGATGGTAGGTTAAACAGAGTATGGTAAGGTTTGTAAACATGGCCGCGTACCAAGTTGAAAACATAGTCCTCCATGTATGAACTACATAATAAATACAAAATTGTGTTTCGTTCATAGAATTACTAGTACTAGAATGGCAATAGAGAAAAAATTTTCAGATAAATTTCAAAATTTGGTACGTGTACCGTTTGTATGTATTTACTAGTTTCTCCGCGATTCATTTCATTTTGAAAGTGAAATATAAAAGAAACTTTTAAGTACGATTCAAGTAAGATTTCAAAGTTAAAAGTAAATGATAACAAATTAGAAAAATTATATTCAAAAAATTTGTGTGTTGTTATGCTTTTTGAAGTTTTTTAAAAAAACATTAAATTAAATAAAGGATTATTAAGATGGGGAAAAAAGTGTTGCTTAAAGAATTTTTGTTATTTCTTGAGGTTTTACAAATTTCAGCCAATTTTTTTTTAAATTATTTTAAAGGTATTTTCCTTTTGGTTTTTGCTCTCCATTTTTCATTATTATAAAATGACAGTTCTGTAAATTTACCAAAACATTGTCTATTTTTGAATAGAATCAATTTGAAAATCATATTGTAATGCTAAAATTTTTAAATAATAAGTAAAATTTTTATTGAATAAAAAAAATTTTATTGGGTAAAGAAAAAACCTTTTAATTCTTTATTCGGAAACGTTAAGTTATTTGAAACAGAAATCAAAACCCTCCTTACGGTTAACATAAATGTAGATTTCATATTTGCAAAAGGTTCGTAAATATTTAAAAATGGATAAAAATGTTTATATATTCACAAGACTATAAATACTTTTTGTTTTGTTCAAAAAATTATGATTTGTTTTTGATTTACTTATTTTCATTTCCACGATGAATAAATAAACCTACGATAAACCTTAAGATAAATCAAAATAGATATGTAAGTTAACTAAAATTAAACTAAAAATATACTTGTTGGAGATTCCATTATTTTAAAAATAATTGACTGCAATTTGTTCAAATATTATTCAAATTTTTTTCTTAATGTTTTGTTCAATTATATATTTAATATTAAAAAGTAAATATTTAAAATAAAAGTAAATTAAATAAAATAGTAAATATCTTTATTCGAAATAACTTACAATATACAAACTGCCCAATCCAAATGTATTTCTATGTAAAATATAAACAAAAAAACTAATAAGAAACTGCCTAATAAACATTCTCATTTACTTAAATATAAGCAATGGCAGATGAAGTAGCCGTACCATTTGTATACGCATACGAAATTGCATATGTATTTTTTTGTCTGAATACCTCAGGATAGGAAATCACATTAGAAGAAAAGAGTCGGGAACATCCTTTTGCCATTCTAGAACTAGTATTTCTATGGTTTCGTTTAATTCAACTGCATAGAGGAATAAACGATACGGAAGCACCTATTCATTTTCGAAACTAAACTATTTAATATTCGATTAATTTTATGATGATGTATTGTTTAATATGACAGTTCTGTTTTATTTAAAAAATTTTCAAATTTAAAAAGATAAACATTTTTAAAAATTACTTTTATTATTTTTTTGTAACAATGTCAAACAATTTAATTAATATATTTTCATTTGTAAAAAAAAACTTTCAAGATTTTAATATTATTTATGGTATGCCACCGTCATTTTTAAAAAGTTTGCTAAATGCTGAGGAAAAAATAATATTTTTTTGTAAAGTATGTATGTCGAAAAAGGAATGTTTTGTTAGTGTTTTGAAAAAACAATTTTTTCGATTTGTTTCAATTTTTCAGATTTCTGATTATGGAGTAGTTTCATATGAAAGTCCAAAAAAGAATGTGAAAAAATTACATCCAAGTATAGATGCTATGGATTTGACCGGATCGCCCTTGAAAGATGATTGTAATATGGAAGCTTTAAATTTTTCAATAGATTTACAGCTAAAAACTGCTTCACCTTGGAATAGAAATGAAGAACATTTTCAACCCATTGAATTAGAAAAAATAAGATCGGTTATTTCTGATAAAAAATTGCAGAAAGAAGCTTTGAACGCTTCATCAAATGGATCTATTTGGTTTCTTTGTAAAGCTACAGAACAGGATAACACAATTTTAATTAGCTTTAATTTCAAATCTGATTATAATTCAATAGGGTTCGTAAAATATTATGATTTAGTGGAAGCTAGTCATATTTGTATTGATAAATTGATGTCTTTGCATAAATCATTCTTGAAAAGCGTTAACCAAACTGAAACTTTCGTTGAAAACTTTTATTATATTAAACAAAATATTTATTTAAAATTGTGTTGGTCAACTATAGCTGCTAGACCTCAACTAATTAATTTAAAAAACTGTAGTACTATGTTATGTCAAGAAATATATCTGGAGGGTAATGATTCTGTAATGGAATATTTTTGGAGGCAATTGTCATTATTAAATTTAATAAATGAAGATATAATAAAATTTAGAAATAATAATTTAGTTGGCGATGAAATTACGTATAAGTGGGGAAGGTAATAGATTTCTTCCATATTAATTGGCTTAACTATTTTAATATTTTCAGCGGAGTAGAAATTGATATATTACGTGAGCAAATTATCGAGGCAATGACCGAACTACCATGTTATTATGGTGGTAATGAAAACGATTCGAATGAAATTGAAGCTGTAGTAACAAGAACAAAAAACAGACCTTTAACGAATATAACAGATAAACTTTGGGAAATTTTAAAATGTAATAAGTTTTTTTTATTATGAAAAAAAGTTTAAATTAAAGTTATATTTGTATTTTATAGGTTGTTCATCTTATACAGATTTAAAAATGGGTTTTACTAATATATTTCAATGCGCAGCACAAAGAAATATTATTGTAAGAATTAATTATAATTAATTTAAAATTGAAAAGAAATTGTACCTTATGTATATAATATGTTCACTTTTGTGAACAAAATTCTTAATTGTGTAAACATTTATTTATATTTTCTTTTAGAATATGCCTATAAACCAAAATTCTTTAGCAAAAATAATTGGTGATGTTTCTCAACAACGTTTAGCGATACCTTGTTTAACTGGTTCCGAACCATTGGAATTGCTTTTAGAAATTGGATTAGAAAAATTGGAAAAAGATTATGAGTATATTTTAACTGAAAGTAATATATGTGGTCTAGCAGATTTACAACGATTACAAAATAGGTAAATTATTTAAAAAAATGAAGAATAAAAATAAAATCAACTATATATTTTAATTCTTATTATTTTTATAAAATAATTAAAATGCGGTTTTATTTTCTTTTCATTTTAAAAATCAGGAAATCAAATAATTTAAAAGCAGAAGAAAATTGTAATGTTAGATGTACACTTTCAAATGCGATTCAAAAATTTCCAAATCTTACCAAAAATAGAAAAACTTTATTACATAATTCACAAAATACTCAGTCAAAAGGAAATAGTAATGAATCGATTGGTTTTCAAAACAGTAAATACAATGAAATGGACGCTGAATATAAACTTGCAAAATTAAGTCAAATTCACATTGCTTTGGAACACTTACTGTTTATTCAAATTAATCTAAGTTTGAAAAATGGTGTTTATTTTATTTATTTAATAAATTTATAAAACACGAATTTATTTAAAATATATTTAAATTTTAGTTTACAAACAAATATTTGAACAATTATTGCAGAGGCCTTTGCAAAATTTTCCATCAAGTAACAAATTTTCGGATTCCATTGCCATACCAATTTTAACTGAAACTATCAAATGTCATGTCGAAAAGTAAAGTTTTTTTTCTACATTTATAATCTTAAAAATTATAAATTTAATTTTTTATTAAATATTCTAGTAAAAATCCGAATGTAAGACGAATAGTTGTTTCATCTTCCAATAAATTTAAAGAAGTTAAAAGTACATTCTACTACAATATGGAAAATATATATCCACCTAATATTTTGAATTCAGTTTTTGACATTTGTGAAGGTAAAATTTCAATTTATAAAGGTGTTAATTTTAGTTAAATGTATAATTTTTAGAAAAACTGTCGAGTAAAGCCGAATGCTACTTTCATTCTATGTATGTTTGTATTAAAACAAAAAGAGTGTAATGTTTTTTTATTTTTCTTATTTTTAAATAAACTGTGACAATATTTATTAATTACAATTATAATTTTAAACTCTGTTTTATAAATAAATATTGATGAATTAAATTACCGTATTTTATAAATCAAAGGTTTACTTTTATTTATCGATAAGATAATATTTTAAGCATAATTTAAAATACCCATTGAACATAACCCAGCTACAATTTTAATTAAGACACTGATTAAATAGTCAAATTGAGTTAACATTTTTGTTGATTGTTTTTTTTTTCTGAAATATTCGTAGGATTTTTATAGTACGTACAATTTTGTAAAGTTTCCTTATTAATGAATTACGATTCTCTTCAGAGTATTTTTGTTACTTGTAAAATAATTTTGAATTAACTCAGAGCTTAACCAAAATTAATTTTGTTTTATATTTTTAACCTTTACTTCCTGTTTATAATAACTTTTAAAATATATTTTTTAATTAAATAAAAAATACAAATCAAACTAAGTTCTAATCCTACAAACAAGTCTCTCAAAAAATACATAAAAACCAAAAGAATTTTAAATGGGCTTAAATTTTTTGATTAATTCTTTATGAACGACTTCAGGGTTACACAGGTGTATCATAAAATACCGTAGTATAACAATGTAAAACCTTTTTTTATTACATTACATGACTACAATATTGTAAATACATTACTAAATTATATATAACATGCATCATTTACATGCATATAAACACAGTTGATAATTTTAAATTTTAAATTGTTAGTTATTGAAAGAGAAATTTAACTTAAAGATTTCAAATAAGTTCATAATATTTTACAATTTAAACATATTCTAGAATATATATTTGTTTATTAAAGTTAGTCATGTGGTATTGTCATGATTTAAAAAAAAATAAATCCATAGTACAATTTTTGTTAAGTATTCAAATAAGAAACCTTTAATAGTAAAAATTGAGCAAAAAAAGATTACAAATAGGGAATTACTGCTTTAATTGGTTTAGTGTTCCATCGAAGTAAAAGAAGGAAAATAGGAAAAACAAATTGCCGATTAGAAGAAATTTTTGAAACTATTAATGATTGTGATTTAGAAATAAAGAATTAAAACTTTCTTGATAAATAAACTAATAACGATTTCGTACTTTAAATAACTTGATATGCAAAATTTTTTAACGCAAATGTAGTACTAAATTCTCCAACACAACTTTTAATACACTACTTTTTTCCCACCTTTTCTTTTTTTTTGTGACAAACTGCTTCTATAAGATTTGATTGTAAAATCGTCTTATGTAAGATGAAATAACTTTTATTAAATGAAAATACGATTTTTAATATTTACAATATATTGTTCGTGGCGGTCAATTTTCAAATTTCCTTTTAAAGTTCTTCATATTTTTCTTGATTAATATTTCCATGTTCACGAAGATTTACTCCAATTTAATCAATATTGGTGGAACTTTTTATTATTAATTTAATGAATTATGACCACTCTCTACAATTTTATCATTCAATAAGTATATTGTATTAATGATACTATTATACGGTCAATGTGAAAAAACTAATGTAAAAAATGAAATAAATAAATAAATAAAATAAAAAAAGTAAACTGTGTTAATGCAATTAGTAATTTACGTATCTTTTAAGCTATTTTGCATTACTCTAGAAACCTAATATATTTTAAGTTGGTTTTAGAAGAACCAGAACTAAATAGTAATTTTTGAGAATCGGACGTGTGTCTCAACAATTAAACTAAATCGTTATTACAGTCGTTGATTTTTTTTTTGTTTCCCCATTTAAAAAACGTTAAAATTAAGGATCAACCAAAGGATTTATTAAATTTAAATAACTAAATAATTTGATTTAATTTGATTTAAATTTTAACAAATATGTTAATGGATTACAGTGAAACATAATTATTTTAAAAAAAAAAAAACAAGTAAAAACATAAAAAATTAAAATAGAATTGACTTAAAAAATTACCCAATATGGTTGGTATCATGTTTTTACGAATATTAATATTTTTTTTTTTTATATATTTATTAATTTTAAAATTAAAATAAATATATTTTATTAATTTTAAAGTTTAAAAATTAGTTTTATCTATAAAAATTTATTTAATAAAAGTAAATGATTGATATTTGGTGATAAAGAAGCCTGTTAATGTATTAATTTGAAAATTTATGAATTTAAAAAAAATATTATGTGCATTTTTTTTGGTATCCGGCTAGTTTATCGCAATAATAAATTCACAGCAAAGTTCATCGCAAGCAATTCATCGTAAGCAATTCATCGCGAAGTTTATTGCGATGAATATCCGATACCTAATGTAATATTGGATTTTAGAGTTGAATTCTAAATCAGGATTACCGCTTTTTCCAGAATATTTATATGTGTGTTTGTATATACAATGTTAGAAAAAAAAAATCGCGCGATTGTTCTGGCTACCAGAGTTAAATAATTAAATAATAATAAATTGCTTACGATGAATTGCTTGCGATGAATTCCATCGCGATGAATTGCTTGCGATGAATTCCATCGCGATGAAATGCTTGCGATAAACGAGCCTAGAATCAAAAAATCTATTATTTTCCATAGGAGTTATTTTTTCTTGTGTTGTTCTCCAAATTGAAGTTAAAATTTTCTCTTTCTTGTTTAAGAACCACGTTTGCTTCATTTGGTTTTTTATTCATTATCGGTTTGTTTTTTATATCACATTTTACTCTAACAGTCTTTTAATAAATACGAAAAGCACACGACTGTTTGGCAGCGGTTTTTTTAGCTAATCAATAATTCTTAAAAAATTGTTACACCCAAGAACTTAAGTTATTCTCTATTTTTTTTAGGTTTGTTTGAAAAATAGTAAAACTCTTAATGCATAATTATAATCATATTATAACAGCGGGCATGCGAATTTGATATTGCATATTTATAGGAATAAAATGTAATATCAGTTTTCTTATTGAATTTTCATTTTTTTTCTTTAAATTTTTATACCCGTATGACTATATAGTCAAAGGGTATAATAAATTTGCCATTACGTTTGTGACGCAGAGAAGGAGGGGGGGTAGATATAGACTCAAGTGTATGGATCGGATCAGAATCGAAAAATAAATCGATTTAGCTATGTATGTCCGTCCGTCTGTCCGTCCGTCCGCACGATAACTCAAAAACTAAAGGAGCTAGGATCTTGAAATTTTCGCAAATTCGTTTTTTTGCAATAGCCGCCATCGCTATTTAAATCCAGCCATTTTGGTCCATGGGTTCGGGTAGCTGCCATACAACTTCTTTTTTTATATGAGTATTTCTCTGTACCTATTACAGCCGCGTGTCTGAAATTTTGCCAAAAGTAGTTAAGTTTTGTGGCCAAGGTTTCTGCAAAATTTGGTTGGTCTGCTGCAGTGGGTTCGAGTAGCTGCCATACAACTTCTTATTTTATATGAGCATTACTCTATACCTATTGAAGTTGGATGTCTGAAATTTTGTCAAAAATAGTTTAGTATAATGGCCAAAGTTACTGCAAACTTTGGTTGGTCTACTGCAGAGGGTTCGAGTAGCTGCCATACAACTCCTTCTTTTATATAGCATTACCCTACATCTAATAGAGCTGGTATGTTTGAAATTATAATGTTTATATAACTGTCATACGGGTATCCCAGAGTTGACACAGTCTACTCTACCACACTCTTCTTCGTTTTTATTAATTTATTAATATTTTCCTGGTACAAAAACTTATTTTGATGGGTAAACTTTTAACAATTTATTATGCTAAAAGTTTACCCCTTATACGAAGTTGGAGATAAAAATCTTATAAAAGTTATTTTTTTGGATATCAAACATTTTTTGAATATATTTAGAAGAAATTAGTACTGTTCTGCTTTTCCGTCGCCATTTTTTTTCAACTTGGTGAAAATAAATGTTCTTTTTAAAGATTGCAAAGCAAAATACAGAAAAATTAAATGACTAGCTCCTAAGTAAGTAGTTCCTAAGTAGTTCTCAAAAATTTTTAAATTTATGTTAACATATCAATTAAATTTCATCTTCCACTAAATAATCAATGCTTTAGAAAGAGTACGATAATTTCATATGTTCATATATGAAAAGCTTCAAAATCAACCTATGGCAGCTGTGTGCGTAGCTTAACACACCTATATCTCAACTCTTCTTAAACAAAACTTTAGGATGGAACCTTCGATACAAATCTACAGCTTGGTTCTGAGTATTAGGATGTGAAAGGATGATTGCGGTTTAAGAAATATAGGATTCTGGGATTATGGAGGATGAGGGAAATTGTTAGGGATATTTAGAAAAAAGATGTTAATGTTCTTCTTAAGCTTTTCTAAATTGAGACATATATTTAATTTTACAAATTTTGGGGAACATAGTTGACAGGATGTGGTTCCATATGCGTGATGATCGCATGATTAACGAATTCCCATTAGCTGCATTGCGCCACCTGGATAATTCAACTGTGGGGGTGAGCATCTATTGGCCTCTTTATTTCCCGTTGGAAAATCTTGAGTGGAGGCATTAGTTGTTTTACTTCAGAACAGGTGTTAGTCAAGATATCTAAGAAACAAGGTCAGTGATCCAACTGTACTACGATGGCTGAGTAGAGTGAGTGTTATGGTGACGTTTGAATCATTTATAAGACGAATAGTTGTATTTTGCACTGCACTTTATCAAAATAACCCATCGTGGTAATTGTAGCTCTAATCCAATGTGTGTTATATGTGTTTTATAGATGCATAAAGTAACATATAATATAGAGTATTCACGTAGAGTAAAATTTTTTTACCAATTTTTTTAAAAAATATTTTTCGTTTTTACTCAGTACTCAAAAATTATTCTCATAACAACTATTTTTACTTAAAAATTGAGAATAATTTGTTTTTAAACTCATAAATAAAAAAAAATTCTTCTCAATTTCTTGTTTTGAGTATTTATTAATATACCTTTAAAAAACTATATGAAGGGTATATACATACATACATACATATTTATTTTTATACATTATTCTTCTTATTCCATATAAAAGTATGAAAAGCTAAATCTATACTGCATGCATAGTGTATAGGTATATTAACACATATAAAATATTTAAGGTCTTTTTACTTTTTTTTCGTTACTTTGATTTGAAATTAAAAAAACTAAATAGAGATTTTACATCTTTTATTGATGCATGTGTGAAATATGAAATTAAAACAGCTAAGTGTATTTTTCGTTCTTCTTGTAAATCAAAATAGAAAAATTTATTTTCATATTTATTATTTGTAACTTTTGATATTAATGTTGAATGAATGTGCGACAGACAAGCTTATTATTAAAAGTTGTATGGCTTGTAAAATCATAAATAATCTTATCATTTTAATAAGTATATATAAGAATTTTACGTTTAAGAAGAATTTAGTTCGTTATTTTGATTGACTCAAATTTTTTTTTTTAAAATTTAAATGGACATGAAAGGTAAAAATATAAAATTTAATAAAATTTCAATATTTTTTTAAATAATTCTGTTTTATTATTAATTCTTAAGTTAGTTAATAAAGGAAAAAGCCAAATGGAATAAGTATTGCATTACATTATTGAAAAATATATAATATTTTATATTCCATTCGGCATAAAAAACCCTTATAGCAAAAAAAAAATATAATATAAAATATATACATAGGTATAAACAAAACAAAACAATTCATTGACTAAAAAAAATTATCGAAAACAAACAAAAATATTCATTAACTTAAATTTAGTTATTTACATTCAATATTTACAAAATTATATTATGATTAGGTACTTCAATCGTGTTCATCCAATTTTCTCGTTCATGAAAAGAAAATAATATAGGTATCAAGTAAATTATTCAAAAAATAAAAATTATTTTAATAAATAAGTATTACAAATTACATACAAAAATTTATTTGCTAAATCTATAATGAGAAAAAATTTTTAAACAACAGACAAATAGACAGACAGACGTACAAACATATGCAGACAGACGGACGGAAATAAACAGACAAATAGACAGACAGACGTACAAACATATGCAGACAGACGGACGGAAATAAACAGACAAATAGACAGACAGACGGATATTATGAAATATATTAAAAATAAGTTATGCATTTAATATTTTAATTTTACTTTGATTACTCTCAGCTTTTTTTTCGTCATTTTTTAAAAGCTTTTCCCTTAACCATTTTGCTTGCTTTTTTAGCAAAAGATTAATTAGTAACTCTAAAAACTTTATTTTATGCGTGTAGCATTCATCATTTTCCCTAAACCATGTAGGATATTTATCAGATTTTTTTGTGGCTTCTAAACAACATAAAAATATATTTTTCCTTAAATTTTTTTCATGATAATTTTCATAAAAATAGTGATCAAATATGCTCATATGAAATTGTGTAATTTCGAAAATTTTTTCGGTTGGAGCTTTCAAGTTCAGGATTTCTGATTCATTTTTATAATTTTTTTGATAAATAAATTGCTCCGAATCAAGCAATAATATATCATTAGAATTTTTTAAAAATGAAGAAGTACATTGATCACAAGAAATTTTTTTTATCAATTTAAAGATAACGTAGCCACAAATGTATCTTTCGGCGTTATTTGAAACAATATTTAACTCTTCAGTTTGATTATCCTCTAAAATTTTAGATTGAAATCCCTCTAAATAATTATTAACTAAATTAGTTAAATCGTCATCAATTTGATCATTTGAATCCGAATCATCTTGTTCTAATTGATAATCCTTTAAATCGTCTATATTTAAAAATTCAGCGTCATCTTCTTCACAGTTAGAGCTTTCAAATTTATAATTAATTAACTTAACCGACATTAATTTTGCTAAAATATTACTAAATTCATGGACGGAAGGATTATTGTTACATCCATTTCTATACCGAATCAAAGAAAATAAATTTTCTAAAACATCCTGATTTAAATGAGCTAACAGTAAATAATAACATTCGTGTTTATTATAAGTTGAAAATATTTCGGAACTTAGTTCCGTAATGCCTGTTAAAGTTTGTAGCATACCGTCGATACAATAAACTTTTTTAGATGTGATTGGCCTTATTAATTGAAAATATTTTTTCATTTCTAAAAGATATTTGGATATATGATTATCTTGCTGCAATGCTGCACGAAATGGATTTTTTTCATATAATTTCCTACTATTGAGACAATCAAATAAGTTATTAATTTTTGAAACAAATTTTGCTGTTGATACAGCACAAGAAATCCTATCAGTAAATTTTTTTGTTGAAACTAGAGTTTTAATTGCAGCAGCAACAGAATTACTGAAAATTTGAGTAGCCAATCGCACATTCATTTTTTCAAATGAATTAGGAAAGATATGTTTTTTTGAAAGTTTGGGACACATTTTTCTATTATTATTTTGTTCATGGAAATAGAGGCAACGAATAATTTTAAAAGAAACCTCACCATCATCTGTATTAAGGTCATATTTAAGAAGGGTGTTGCGAAGCGATTTTATTAAATGCACTGGATCGTAAAGAGCAAAAATTTTTTTTTCTACTTGATTGAAGTTAAAATAAAAAAAGGGTTTTGTTTTTGAAACGCCTAACATATTAAAACACTTCCTATTATTAGCACCCTGATCACATATGACGGCCCTAACATTAATACCTAAATTAAAAGCTGCACCTAAATTAATATATAAAATGTTTTTAAGATCTTCGCCACTAATGCCCTTCTCTGTGGCATAAAAACTAAGAACATACTTCCAATTATGTACTAATCCCCTTAGGAGAAAAACACAAACGTATTTTGCAACGCTTTTCGTTCTTTTAAAGCTATAATCCGAAAAACCACTAATTTGATCCAATGCACTATTATAGTTAAGATCCCTTCTAATACTAATTTCATCGAAAACTAATACTGCTTCCTTTTCAAGAGAATTTTTATTTGAAAATATAATCCCTAATTCATTAATATTCTTTTCATTAAGACCTACATTTAAATATTTAATAGGGATCCACCTATTAAGGGAACTAAAATGGGGTAAATTTAACTTTATCGCATTCTTTAAAAATAAATAACCTTTTGGAGAACTAAAATGTATATTTAAAGCTACCTTTTTTTCATCTTTTGACCATATCTTTCCATTTTTGAAATTCATTTTTAAAAAAGTTTTGGCATCGTTTGCTAAATGAGACTGCCTATCAATTGTATTAGATAAAGAATCCTGCTTTTCCTTTTTTATTTTTAATTGTAATTTCCTATTCTGAATTTTTAAATACATAATTTTTTTTTTTAAATAAACATTTTTTTTTTTTATATGACCTAATGTTTTATGACATGTGGAAAATTTTTTAAAATAAAAATTTTCTTTTTTTTGGAATTTCAAACAATGCCTACAAAAATTAATCGACAATTCATTTGGAGACACCGTTCGAATGTTTTCTAAGGGTACTTTTAAATTTTCTAAATTTTTTTGACTATAAACTTTAATATTTGAGTTATTATTAAATGTTTTAGAAAAAATATTTTCTTTATTAAAATTTGAAAACTCTTTTGACTGAAAGTTTAAATTAGATAGTGGAGTTATAGGATTGATTTCAATATTATTATGTGGCAAACACAAACTTGGAAAAGCTCCCTTTTTTAGTTTTCTCCCTAAAAATTTTTTCTCGAAATGGTCTTCGCAAATAAATAATTTTTTTGTTTTTAAATTTTCTATACTTACACTACATGCCGATACCCACATTTCGAATAAATTTTTCTCTTTTGGAAATTCATACAGCCTACCGTCAAAATTACGTCTACTTCTATTGCACACTATGCAAGGGGTACCATTCTTACGGTAATCTGCTTTTACGTCCTTAAACATTCTTCATTTAAAACATGCATAAAGAAAATGAAGGAATGACAAAAGGAATAAGCAGAGAAAATAGATATTTCTGACAATGCGGAATATATCTATCAGGCCGAAACGCTAATTTGATGTTCAGAATTTAACCAAATTTAAGTATATTTATAAAAAAAAGTTTATTATTTTATAATAATACATCAAATACATAATAATCATAAGATTATTACATAAAAGACATAAAGTATTATAATATTTTTCAGAAGATTAATAGACAAAATTTTTACATGGCTTTATAAAAATATACCGCATTGTTTCAGATGAAGAAAATTAGAACATATAAAAATGCAAGGTGTTTCATGAGTAAAGTATTTTTTATTCCTAAATAAATGTAGCAATTAAGTTTACTTTTAAAATTCATAATCCAAATTTTTTTTTACATGTATGTAGGTACATACATATTATTATGATTACTATTTCTAATGTAACATCTTGCATGATAAGTTATAAGAAAAATGCAATGAAATTTAGAGAAAAGCTATAGTAAAAGCAATAAGCTATGATGTGACAAGTTATACCTCGTAATTACACGAAATTTTGGGGGATATGAAAAAAAATTTTTAACTGGAAATTCAAATTTTGTAAAAAAAAAAATTTCGCAAAAATATGTAATTACTTTAATAGTGATAACTTGTCATGTAGCGAATGTTATTTTTCTTTTTTAATTGCTTTTGTCTAAAATATAATACTTATTCTAATAGAAAATTTATAAATTAATACTTACATGTAAATTTTGTTCCTCAATTTTTTTAATTCAAATTTTAATACTTAATAATATCTTCATAACAAAATAAACACTTGTAACAAAATAAACACTTGACACTTTTAAAAATGCGCGCCTTTATTAAATTTATTATAATTCTTAATATCAAAATAAGAATACATAAAAAATACATCAAAAAAAAAATAGAGAAAAATATCACATAAAAAAAGTTACATTTACAAAAAAATATGTACACACATACATTTTTCTTAACATTCATAAAAATATGCATAAAAATGTAAATATGTGAATATGTACATACATATACATATACTCTTCATATAATATCATATGATAATACTCAAATTATGAAGAATTTTTTTTTTTCTAGAGCTTAAAAAAAATTCTTCTCAATTTTTATGTAAAAATATTTGAGTTTTAAAATTAATTTTGAGTGTTGAGTAAAAATGGGACTGGATATTGAGTAAAATGGGACGGGATTTTTAAAAAGAAATGACTAACGAATTTTGTTCTACGTGAATACTCTATATATATGTTACTTTATGATAGATGTTAAGATCAGATGGGGAGAAGACTTGGTTTCAAAATTTTCCGTGTCTCCCGAACCTGGAGGCCTAAAAAACGCACTTGATTTTGATAAAAATGGCATAGCTGTCTTAACTAGCTATTTATTTATAAATTCATCACATTCTAAGGAAGAATTTTTATATTTCTTTATTGTTCAATTATTTCTTTACTTGGTATATTCAACTGTAAGTCTACCGAATCCTTCTGTAATACCATAGAAATTAAATTGATTTAAATGAATTTGTACTCAATTTGCTTCTACAACTTTTAACTTTTAGTAATGTTTAAATCTGAGATCCTTCATAAAGGGATCAACACCGTTGTAGGTATATTTTGATTTACCTATGTACTCTTCAATGCGTGGGATAAATATTCAATTTCTTTATTAATTGTGTTGGAGATGTCAAATCTTTAAATAATTTTTCACATTCTCTCTTTTTAAAATTGATTCAAAAACGTTTTTCATAATAAATTTATTTTATTAGAAAACTTCCTGCTATATTGCTTAATTAATATTAAAAATTTTTATACCTCTTTCCGTATTTGACGTGAGTCATATATACAAACTTCTTGTTATAACTATTATAAATGCGAAATTAAATTTTATTTTAAAATATAGTTGATAAGACACAATTAAAATTGCAATATATTTATTTACATGATAATATGTATAATAAAAACAATTACTTGCAAAATTTATTATCAATCATAGTTTTAAAGTCATTGCCTTTAAGAACCAGTCTATTCTAATCAATTTTAATAATTGTTTTAAAAGAATTTATTTATTTTACTCCTTTATAGGACTATAGGGCATTCGTCAAGTCTATTTAGACTAGGCTTTAGTTTCTGTAATTGTTACATTCACTCAGCCGTTGATTACTCGCCCGCCTGTAGTTATTGTATAAGATTATGAATACACAAATGTTAAATTTGTGCGCCATCTATTATCTTACACAAGAGTTATTTATATATTTTACCACATACTAATTAAATCATATTTTATTTTAAAATATTTTTTTATTAGATTTTATTTGACCAAATATTTATTTGGTTTGAACATGAAAGGGGGCGTCTTTAACACTACGGAATTGGTCAGATAAAACAAATTTATTGCAGTAGTTAAAATAAGTTCTAAATTTAATCTCCTTATTTTTAACTTTCTATTAGGTACTAACTAAAAAAAATACCTATAATAAGCAGGTACTGTCAAAGGAAAGATCAGTTTTTTTAACTATTCAAAAGAACAATATATCTGAACATAATAGGAACAATAGGAACTTTTAAATAACGAAAACCCTTTTGAATCTTTCTATAATATAACGTATAGAGATATAATATAGATAGAGCAATTAATTATTATTTTCAGACAAATGACCCAATCAGAAGCTAGCTAAGTCGCGATTCCATATGACATTTTTAACTTTCTAAAATTCAGTTTAAATAACCAGCAGTTAAATTATTTTCGTGCTATAGTAAAATTGTCTCAAGGTATTCAAAATGGACTTTAAAATTAAGAATTAAAGATTTAATGATAAAGCAAAACACAAGAAAAGGAATAAATGAATAAGAATATGTGAATAAGTTTTTTATTTATTTAAAATATATATGTACGTATGTATAATTATTATTGTTTTAATTTACAGTACTACAATACATTTAACACATATTATATTCATATATGTATATATATATATATATATATAGTTTATATATATAGTTTGATAATTAATAGTAATTGGCTTACTACAGCAAAAACTGATAGATTATATAGTAAGTTTATTGAGACAATAGGCTTTTTTTTATTATTATTCAATTTTACTAAAGAGAAAAAAATTAGTGAAAATAAAAAAAATAACTAAAGCCAAAGTCGAAATTTTAAAATTAATTAGTAGGTTGACTCACATCCCCAATATTGTAGGACAAACTTTGTAGGTTTTAGTTCAATGACTGATTGCTTCTCATTTATATGTGCTCTAGATGCTTTATAGAAATCAAGTTTCATTCATGGATTTAGTGAACTTTTTTTCAGAAATATACCACCAATGTTTAAACTTTCATGTTTTAGTTCATAAATATTTTGCTATCGTTTGGATAAATTAAATTCGTTTTGGATTCAACACAACTTCTTCATCATAATATTTTTCTCGTAATATTTGAATATCTTGAAACACTTGATTTCATCAAATCATTTCTTAAGTAACTGTGGGTCTGCCTTGTTCATGTCGTTTTCTTGGTTTTTTTTTGTAATTAATTCCTAAACTTGTTATTTTTTGCAGGAAATTCGGTAATTCCTTTAGTTAAACTTCAACAAAATGTTACAATGAGCATATTTATTAAAATAATCTAAACAATTATTTGGAACTATTACTTAAAAATATTAAAAATGCAATTATGTAAATGCAACACATAATTAGCCTGTACCAGCCGGTACGATCTATAATTTTATTCTTTTTAGAAAATTTTAAAGAATATTTAAACCAAAATACATATTGACACATGTTTTATGTTTTTTTGCAACAAAAACAGGGTCTAGAAACTATTATAAAATTTGGTTATGCATTAGTTGTTGTGACATTACTTTTAATGATATGGGCATCATTATCATCTGCATATCATGTAGAAATGGAACAAGATCGATATCCCCCATGTACATATAATGCACTTTGCACATGTTCAAAAGCAGCTCCAGATTTGGGAATTGTTAAATGTAAAAACGTTCCATTTCCAGCTTTACCGAAAATGGTAAACAATTCAAAGGTGAGTTTGTTTTAAGTATCATAACAGATTTATTTTGTAGTAAGATTTTTTGGGTCTATCAATTGAAAATAATTAATTACAAAATATTTGAACTAAGAATATAATTCTGATTTTGTTTTAAAAGTTATGGAATTTTAAATTTTACAGGTTTTCAGTTTAAGCATGGAAAATACTGGATTGCGAGATTTAGAACCATATTTTTTACAAGCAACTGGAATGTATCGTTTAAAAATCTCTGATAATCATTTAACTGAAATACCAGATGATGCATTTAATGGATTAGAAAGATCTTTATGGGAATTATTATTACCTTATAATGATTTAATTGAAGTACCATCAAAATCATTTCGTCATTTACATAAATTACGTCATTTAGATCTTAGTTATAATCATATAACACACATACATCACGATTCATTTCGTGGTTTAGAAGATTCATTACAAACATTGGTAATGAAAGAAAATTGTGTATCAAGATTGGAATCAAGTAGTTTTTCTGGTTTATTAATATTAGAAACATTAGATTTATCAGGAAATAATTTATTTGAAATCGATCCAAATGTATTCAGAGACGGTATGCCAAGGTTGCATAAATTATTATTAACTGATAATATATTATCAGAGATTCCATATGATGCATTGGCAACTTTAAAGGCTCTAAGAACATTGGATATTTCACATAATGTAATTTGGTCGATGGCTGGTAATGAAACATATCAAACAAAATCTTCGGCCAAATTGAATTTAGATAATTTACATATGGAATATAATCATATTCAAAAATTAACACCAAATTCATTCAAATATTTTGAAGTAGTAAATAGGACATTTTTTGATGGAAATCCAATATATCGTATCATGGTATATATTATATGTTTATTTAATTTGTTACAATTAAGGGCTATTTAATATTTAATTTTTTTAATATGTATTAAGTTTAATCATTGGTCATATTTCGGTATTTATTAGGAAGATGCATTTAAACCTGCTAAAATTCGAGAAATTTATATGCGGTATTGTGGATTAACTCGTATATCACCAGTAGCGTTTGATAGTTTGGTTAATACATTACAGATTTTGGACTTATCAGGCAATAACATAACCAATTTACCAAATAAACTATTTAATAATTTTGATACATTAAGGTGAATATCATTAATTTAGGTTGAGATAAAAAGCTTTTCTGTTTTTAGAATCTTTTTAATATTTTTTAGAACTTTTTCTATAAAGTAAAAAAAATTAGACATAAATGTAAATAATTGTTTCACCTTTTTCTTGTTATTATAAAAATAGAGTTAAATAAGAATATTTTATTCTATTTAAATTACCAATCGTTAAATTTTCATGAAATGTTTTCAAAAAAATCAGAAATTGCATTTAGACCTTTTTGTTTGATAATTCGTTGAAGTAAAATAATATTAATTTAATTTTGTGCATATCATGCATCATTAAATTCATTTATATCTTACACAAATATATGATTTTGTTTTTAGAGTACTTAGTTTGCGTGATAATAAAATAAAAATCATTGCACCAGTTGAAATGTTCAATGTTGTACAATATTCATTAATAAAATTGGACTTAAGTGGTGACTTGAATTCACCTACAAACTTACAAGAGCTGAGGAAGTAAGTACAAAACCCCGTAAAATATCATGAAAAAAATTCTTGTGATTTATTTTTAAAGTATGACTAGAATGCGAAATATGAGGTCTTTGTCAGTATCTAAAATGAAAACAACTTCTTTGGATCCAGAACAATTTGCAGAATTTGGTGTTGAATTAGAAGATTTACAAATTACGCGAGCGGGGTTAACCACAGTTAAAGCACATGCATTTAAGCACGTTAGAGGATTAAAAAGATTAGATTTAAGTGAAAATGGAATCGGTTCTATTGAAAGTGATGCTTTTACTGAGGTGAAAATCTTATCAACAGAAAACAAAAAAAAATAAGAAAATAATTTATAATATTTATCTTTAAAAGATTGGTCATTCTTTGATATCATTAAAAATTGCACATGGCTTTACTGGATCAGCATTACCAGCAGAAGCTTTGAGACATTTAACATCTTTACAAGAGTTAGACTTTAGTAATAATCATATATCAAGTATGAGTGATACAAGTTTGCATTTCTTGAAAAATTTAAGACTCTTAGAATTACATGACAACAGAATAGAACAAGTTGCAAAAGGAACATTTCAAGGAGATATTCATTCAAAATTAGAAGAAATATCATTTAAATTTAATAATTTAGGACAGATTTCACAACACACATTTTTTGATTTAGAAGTAAGTATCGGAAATACAAACATAACCAAATTGTAAATGTAATATTTGTAGGCTTTAAGAAAATTATACTTAGATGATAATAAAATTGCAAATATTGAGAGACGCGCATTTATGAATTTAGACCAACTGCTTCATTTAAGTATTAGAGGAAATAAATTGAATAGTTTAGCAGAAGAATCATTCCAGGTAATTCTTTATTTTTTTCAACTATTTCTTTTAAAATAAAAAATATATAATCGTATTCATAAGATTAATTTTTTCGATTTATGTACATTATTAAATACAAAGATATTGGAAACTTTAAAAAAATGTTATATTAAAATTGTATATCTCGATTTTTTGGAAACTATTTTCATAAATTAAAACTAAAATATAGTAAGTTATCCTTAATATAATTTAATGATTTCTTGTTTTATTCCATTTCTTCACAAAAGTTTTCTTTCATACTTCTCGGGGAGTTATTTTCTATATTAAAAGTGTTTAATTTGAATTCATCTAAACTGACAAATTCCTCTTCTTCGGCATTTTGATCTTCTTCTTCTATTTTAGGATTAAACTGAAGCTCGGTAATATTTTTCACTCTTAAAAGTGGCTTCTCAACAGTTTCTTCGTTCATATCTGTGGAAATATTCATATCTATGGAAATGTTCATATCTATATCACTTGGTGATCTTCCATATGGCGGTGAATTAGAAATATCTTCAACTTTGATGTCAAACTCTTCTTTTTCAGAATTTGTTTTTCTTTTCAGTTTGAGAACAGGAATTTTGCGTTTATCATTAATATTTATAAATTCAAATGTTTGTTTTCTAAAATCTAAAGATGAAGGCGAACTTTCTTCACTTTTGGAATAATGAAGGAATAATTTCATATTATCTTCGGAAGTTTTAGAATGTATAAGACTCATACTTTTTGTGACAAGGTCTTTATAACTATTACAATCCAATAAATGTTCGACCTTTAAATGCTTTTTGAGTGGACTTGGATTATTGCAAAATTCTTTACCACATATTAAACAATAAAATTCACATCTTTTATTTTGCCAGTGATTTAAAATTGATTCATAATTGTCAAAACATTTCCAACAATTATTACATCTTAAACAAGTTTTGTTATTAATTTTAATGGGTTGACCGCATCTTAGACGTTTTGGTAATGCTTTTCTAGTAAAACTTTTATAAACCGATAAACCTAAATGAAATTTCATTTGATGAAAAGCCAAGAATTTTTGACTTGGTAAGACTTTACAACAATAACGGCACTTATTTTTTGGAAAACTTGTATTGTCCAAATTATTTTGTTCAGAATTTAATGGCTGGTTATGACCAAAATCATTTGATTTTAAATTTAGATTATTTTCGCCTTTTAAATGACTAAGTAAAACTCGATTTGAAGATGGATTAGAAAATCTTTGTAAAAAGTTATTTCTTTCTGTTTTTATAGCAGTATTTTGACTATTTTTGTTTGGCACAATATCTTCTGGAAACTGATTTCGACTATGTTTTATCACGGAAAAAGAATCATCTATAGATTCGTCACCGATTTTTCTTAAACTTTCTATCAGTTTTGCATTTGTCTCCTAAAATTATTTATTAAGTATCAAAATTAAAGCAAAAACAAAAGTGAAATTTACCTCAATTTTATCTAAAATTCTTATGTATGGATTATTCGGTTGATTGTTTCTTACATTGTTTATCCATTTTGTTTGAATTTTACTAATTCGTATATAATCATCATATCTCTTTAAAGTGCTACCATAACATTTTAAACATATATTTTTTGGAAGAGGATCAGATTTGTACAGCTGTAATTCATAATAATATTTACAAATATAATTAAAAATAAAAAAAATCTTAAATGAGGGCGTAACTACAAAATTTATTATAAAGCATATGAAAATTTAATTTATGTACGTTTTTAGATTTTGTTTTGCTTTGCCAGATATGCATATGCATATTGTTTCATCAAATATAAATACGTGGGTTATTAACAGCAATACCGAACGTTATTTAAGATTTATATCATATTATTGTAATTTAAAAATTCTTAAAATTTTTTTAGTGATATGTTTTATGTTAAATTTATATTACTCTTACCACAATTGGATATAAAGCTATTATTTTTTTATAAATTTGTCTTGTTTGAAATATATTCAAGTTTGACTTGTCTGCATATCCACACATACGACATGTTTTGTCTTCAGATGGTGATGCAATCATTTTTATTTTTGAGTTTTTTAAATAATTTTTTTAGTTAGAAATAAATAAAATCTTTAAAATATATTTTGTATACAAATTTATTATTGAAATTGAACTGCTTCTGTTTACGACATTTGTTGAGACTTGTCACTTGTGTGAGTTGATTGAAATTTATGAAATGTCAAAAATAATCGAAAAATATCGATAGTTTACATGGTTTAATCGATTATATTTTTATATAATATTTTATTTTTTAAACACTAGATGGAATTAATGTCGGTAAATGTAAAAATTTAATATTTTTATAATAATAATAAATTACAATTATTAAGATATAATTATAAAGAAATCAACTTTGTGTAAGAGTTCTTTTATGAAAATGCGATTATTTCTAAAATGGACTATTTTTGATACCTAATTTCATTTATTAGATAACCGTACATTATCTTTAATAATTTTTTAATTTAATATCAAAAAATGTAAACATTTTAATAAGAACATAGATAATCAAACACTACAGACCTACTACAGTCTATAATAAGTTAGCAAGTAAAATAAGTTTTATATTACCTTATTAACTTAAATACTTTTTGTGCACTTTATTAGAACTTACCGAAATTGGAAATACTGGATTTAGCATTTAATCAACTACCACATTTTGCCTTCGATTATTTTGATCAGGTTAGTATTATAATGTTGAATATAAAATTAAAAATATTTTTAAATAATTAATTATTTAATATTTTTATTTTTTTTTTTAAATAAGGTTGGAACTCTTTCCTCACTAAGTGTCAATGTTAGTCACAACAAAATTTATTCTTTAATGAATAATTCATCATGGGGTTTAAGATCTGATCATGGTAATTATGTCTAACATATAATCCAAAACACTTATTGTTGACCAACTTGTTCTAATAAATTTACAACAGTTAATTTTGTTTCTAACCAGTATCGAATTATAGTTATATTTAATGATTTTAATTAATTTAATTAAAAAAGTATATTCTTTAAATTTTTTAATAGGCTTCCATTGACTTTGATTTATTATTTAAATTTAGTTTTATAGCTGATTTTAAATTAAAAAAATTACTTTTTTTAGGTTCAATTTATCATTCAAACATTAAGAATTTGGATTTGTCTCATAATAATATTTCAGTTATACATCCTGGGTATTTTCGACCAGTTGAAATGTCTCTAACTCATTTACATTTAGGTTATAATGCATTGATGGTAAATTAAAGAATAATTACAAATAAATTTGTGGTTAATTTTTAGTATTAATTTTTTTAATTTTAGAATTCTACTAGAGATATTTTTGGAAATTTCCCTCATTTACAATGGCTCGATATTTCTCATAATTATATAAGAGAGGTCGATTTCGACGCTTTTAAAAATACTAAAAAGTTACAGGTTAAATTTTTTTAATACTTCAGTTATTTTGATAGATTTATAAGTTTTTTAATATACATATATACTTTTTGTTTTCTTTTCAGGTCTTATATTTATCATATAATCAGTTAACTGATTTACCACAAGATACTTTTAAACCATTTGAAGGATTAAGAGTAATAGATCTATCACATAATTATTTAAAATCACTGCCAGATAATTTGTTTGCCAATGGCGGTTTAGAAAAGTAATTTTTGTTTAAAAAGTATTATATATGTATTTGGTTTTTAAAATTAACTTTTACTTAAAACTTCAAAGAGGAAAGAATTTTTACTTCTTTTATAACTAAAAACAATGAAAATTTGAATCTTCTAACTACTTCTGACATTTTTAATTATTAATTAAAACTTCTTTAGTCTTTTAAATTAGTCTTTAAGACTTAAACTGTTGTGATACGTTAATGTTAAACTATAGCATATGTATTTATGCTAAATATTAAAGGCTGGCCGGTTTCCAAAAGTTTAATAGAAGATCGAATAAAAGTTTATATTTTGCAATTCAAAGTTTTTTTTGAAGAGATACTAAAAGAGAGTCATGACTCATGGGCAGGAGTCTATCTACATTTACTCTTTATTTACATATAATCAGTGTTGTCATGAACTTCAAGTCAAAAGTTGCTACGCGTAGCTCCAAATACTACAATTTGTCGCTACGCAATGGATCAAATGTCGCTACAAAAAAAAACTGATTTTTATCAAAATATAAGAACCCATTTTTTGATTATTAAGAAAAATATTTCAAAATATATTAAGAAAAATACAGTAAATTATATAACATTTCATTTATATATCAGAAAATAAAAAACAGAATAATTCAAAAAATTCCTATTAAAAAACAAAAACATAAACTTTTAATTAATAATATTAATATCTAATTATAATAATTATATTAAATATATTTAATTTATTAGAAATTCATCCTCATCCTCGTCTGATGAAATTAAATCATCAGATTTGTAAAGTTGTTGAGTATTAAAAAGTTTCAGCATATTTTTAGATATTTCAAAATTGTGAGAATTCCAGGCAGAATCCCTCATTTTAATTTTAATGCGAAGTAAAGATGATAATGTTTTTATGTTTAATTTATTTCTTTTTTTAGTTTTTAAGTCTGTGCACATATAAAATACTCTTTCTTCCAAAGCATTCGAATGTGGTAGAACTAAAACTAAGTATGCTAACTTTGAAATATTTTCAAAAATTAAATTATCTGATAAATCTTTAATTTCAGATATTTTTCGCCAGTACTCTATTTCTGGTAGTGTTTCCAAATATTTTATTTCTGATTCCGAGAAATAAAAAGGCAGTTTATTATATTCTACAATTACTTTTTCTGAATTTATAAATTTTTGAAACTTTGAAATTACAACGTCTATTGCTACGCGATCAGTTTTGTTTAATGAAATTTTAGGAATCAAAAACTAAAATTGCGTAATTAATTTGTCATAAATTGGCAGTCTTTTTAAACATCCACTCATTGCAGCTTTATAAAATTTTAAACATTTATCCTTAAAAATTTAGGTTTTTAAAAATATTAAATTTTGCAAAGAATTTTAAAATTTTTTTAAAGTTTTTGCTACTTTAAAAAGTCGCTACAAAAGCCACAATTTTTGACAAAAAGTCGCTACCTAAAATATGAGGCTAAAAGTCGCTACGGTAGCGACAAGTCGCTACAAATGACAACACTGCATATAATTCAATTCCAAGAGAATGTTAAATTTATTTCTCTTTCTATAAATTTCATTAATAAACAAAAGTTTTTTTCCTGTTATTATTTCGTAAAAAAATTGCGTAATATTAAGTTTATGATTGAAATTCTTTCCTTTAACATGTTTAAGTAGATATTCCGTTGATGGCAACAGATGTTCTTGTTTTGATGCATTTAGAAAGCTGTTAAATTAATAATTTTTAAATTGTTGAATTAACATGACTTTCTTTTGAATTTATTTTTAATGAGGAAACTAATCTATGTGCTTGTATAAATTTAACGTACATTTATAGTATGTACCAAAATATTATTATTTTACTTTTAGAATGGATATTTCACACAATCATCTCTTGAAAGTTCCAACATCATCTTTATCTAGCTTAGCAGCTTTAACATTATGTGAATTACATTTATCCAACAATTATATTGCTACTATTCATAGTATGGATTTATCAAATAAGTTTAGGGTAAATTTATAATTATACTAAGTTATTCAAACATCTAATACTAAAAAAATTGATTTGTAATTAAAATAATGTACTGTTTTTAATATTTAATTGCAGTCATTAAAGTTCCTGGATATTTCATACAATTACTTATTACGTATTGATGATGCTGTATTTGCGACCTTACCAAGAATTACCCAATTAGATTTATCACATAACCGGGATCTTAAAGTTTTAGATAAATCATTTTTGGGATTAGAGAATACATTAATTAAATTAGGACTAGAAAATGTTTCTTTAAGTACGGTGCCAGAAATTCGATTAAAAAATTTACGTGAATTACGTTTAGCCAGTAATGAATTGCCATCAGTACCACCTGAAATGGCTTACAATATGTCTATGTTAAGATTACTAGATTTATCAAATAATGATCTAACAAATGTTCCTATAATTGCACAACATTTACCACAATTAAGGTAATTTTTTTTTTTGTTTTTTATTAAAATTATCAATGCAAGTAACTTTAGAATATTGAAATTGTCCGGCAATCCAATAACATCTTTGACAAATATGAGTTTTGAAGGAGTCAATGAAGATTTGGAAACTCTTGATATATCACATTTTAGATTACATTATTTTGAAGTACGAAAATTAAAATTTTAATATTAAGGTATATAATGAATATATTTTTTTTTTTTCAATTTTCTTTGAAGAATGGAACATTAGAAAATCTACCAAATATTCGTTCATTGAAAATTTCAGCTTATTCTCATTTACCATACTTTAATATTCCATATTTGTTAAAAGAACATCATAATGTTAGAGATTTATGGATTGAAGCTCCAAGACCAGATCATATATTTACAGAAGCGAGTCGGGGTGGAAAACCTTTATCTGAAGATAAAAAATTTTTATTAGATATGGGTAAACCAACTGATTTGGATCGTGAAATGAAAGGTCATCTACCATCCAAATTAACAAATATAACATTTAGTGGACCTCAATTTACAACATTGGGCGATAAAATTTTAAAGGTTTTAAAAAGTTTGTATGTTGATTGTACATTAAATACTTTATTATTCTATTTATTAGGGAATGAGATCACCATATTTGAATATTCAATTATTTAATACATCTGTATCATCATTTCCAGATAATTTCTTTAAGAGTATGGGACGTGTTCGAAATATATCAATTGATGTAAGATATAATAATCATGAGCTTAAAAGTATACCAAATCCAAATACTGGTTCAGTCCCATATTTACCACATAGCGTATTTTTAACTGACATTAAAATGTCTGGTTCACATTTAAATTGTGATTGTAATTTAGGGTAAGTTTTATATTAATGTGTACGGATGTTTTTCTTTTATGGTTTTTTATAGTGAATTAAATTTTAAAACTTATTTGAATTTTTGTTTTAGTTGGGTTGAATTTTGGCAACGTAAACGACGTCAATACATTTGTTCATCTCAAACATGGACAGATACCATATTTAGAACATTTATGAACTCACCATGCCAAGTTTATGGTAGACATGATTGTGAAGAAATGGATGATGATTTACGTGAAACTCATTGTTCTAATAAGAATATGGAGCAACTAATGGAGGTATAAGCTTTCACTTTCACGTAATAAATAAATTTTTAATATATATATTCTTCTAGATTTTAAAATCGGATTTGGAATGTGGTTGGGATAGTGCACCGCATAATGTATTAGAAAAATGGCTGTTGATAGGTTCAACACTAGCTCTTTTTGTATTTTGGATTTGACTTATTCCATATGTGTACGGGGTATCTGTAGAATGGTATGAAATTTTAGAACAAGTTTATGGTAAAGATATAAATAGATAAAATGGAAAATAAATGTAACGTTTTTTTTGTTGTTTTTCAATAGAAGAATTTAATATTAATATTAAGAAAGTATTAATTTCTGTAGCTGATATTAATTGTACTAGAAAATAGTCTTAACAAATATAAATTACAATTTTTATGTTTCATTTTTAAATTGCAATTTTTAAATATAATATTCTTTATAAAAATTATAATCAGTTTAAATTTAAAACTTTAAATTAAAAAGTACGACTTTTAAAAAACAGCTACAAAAATTAAATATTTTTTTAATATTGTTTTTTTGTTTTAGGATGATAAATTAAATGTTATTTATAATGAGATTGTTAATTTGTGTTCTTATAATTAATTTTAATATTTTTTTGAAATTGTAATGTTGTAATAATAATAATAAAATAACTGCCGTAATAACAATCTCATGATTTACCCTGTACTCATATTTAATTTTATGATGAATGAAACTTTTTTTTAATCTCCATGTGTCAAACATAAGAAATATCATAGGAAATAATATCCACCAAAATAATTTAATAATATAACTACTCTTATGACTTTTATGAAATAAACATGACTTATTTAATTTTGTTTTATTAAAATACATTTTTATATTTTGAAACACTCTTATATAATTTCTCTTCTATTAAATAGCTACTTTTATATATAAATATTCTTTAAAAATAATAAAAAAGTAATTAATGCTGTATTCATGTTGAAGTTCATAAGTCCGAAGTATATAATATCTACATAATAATGATTTAATTCTTTTAATTTTAAGAGTGTTTCCTTACAGCATTATTTAATTGCAAAATAAATTGAAATGAATTTGACTTTTTCTTAAAATAGATTCCGAGCAAAGTTTAAAGTTTAGTATTGTTAGTTTTTACCTGCTACTTGCAGTAGAAGTTTCTTATTTCACAATACAAAATTAATAACTAAGGTTGTGCCATGTTTTGCAGGCATTCCTTTCAATTTTTAAATATCTCTATGGCGAATATAATATTAATTTAGTTATTTAAAAAATTTTATATATAACTAAAGTTTGTATTTTTTTTATAAGTTAAAAAATAAAACTAAATGTAAAAATAAATTGAAAATTTAATTTTAAGTTAATTAAAATAAGAAAATATTGGGAAATAAGTTGAATAAATTTCTTACAAAACAAATTGTTAATTTGGAAAATTGAATAAATTAAATAGATTAATTAAATTGGGTTTTTTTTAATTGATAATATGTATTAAATTATTGGAGCATAATTAGTTTGATTTTTATTAGGTAAAATTTTGAATCCAACTTTTGTATTTAATTTAAAGAACTATTATATTAAAAATTGTTCGTATTATCAAATTTTAGGAGTTCCATAAGTGATTAAACCTAAAAAATAGAATCAATTAAAATAAGCGTAAAAATTTAAAACAGTGAAATTAAAATTTATTAAAAATATATATGTTCATTTCAATTTGCATGCCATATGTTTCATATAACAAAAATAAAATCTATTAAATTAACCAAAGTATAAGACAGTTACAATGTAAATGGTCGCTGAACAACATACTCCGCTTCTTGTCTATGAACTTTCCCATCTCCAACAGCTGGAGATGCAGCTTCCGGCCTTCCGCAATATTTTAACTAAAATATTTTTTAAAATACAATATAAATTAAAATGATTATTAAAAACTATAGTTACTTTCTTTCCAGCTAAATATTCAAATCGAGGACTAACAAAACTCCATGCTCCCATATTTCGTGATTCTTCTTGACTCCAAATAAACTCTATATATTAAAAAAAATCAAAATATTTAAAAGTTTTTTTTAAATAATTAAGCATTTAAATTGTATCTTAAAAGACTTGCAATCTGAGGCTTTAAAACAAATATAAAAATGGTTTGAAAATTAAATTTCAATAAACGTACTCTTAGCATTTGGATATTTTGCAATTTCTTCTTGTATTTCTTGGAAAGGAAACGGAGTAAGTGATTCAACTCTAATTATCGCAGCATTCATATATTTTTTTGAAATTCTTTCATTATTTAAATTGTAATATTGTTTTCCACTGCATAAAATAACAGAATTAACTTCCTTTGGATTAACTAAATCATCGCCTAAAATAAAAAAGTAATAGGTTATAATTTTTGAATAAGTATTAAAATTTGTAATGCCTATTTCCTTATATTTACCAATTATATTTTTAAAATAAGTTCCAGGTTGAAAGTCAACATATGATGAAGTTGCTTCGGATAATCTGAAACAGAATATTTCTTAGCTTATAAAAGTCTTTCGGTTTGATTATATGGATTTGAAAATAAAATGAAAGATACCTTAAAAGCACTTTTGGTGCAACAATTAATAATGGCTTTCGAAAGTTTCTAACTAGTTGACGTCTTAAGGCATGATAATATTGAGCTGGTGTTGTTGGATTAATAATATGTAAATTAACTATATCACCATCGGCTTCATTTTCTTTAGAATCAGTTAATTGTAAAAATCTTTCAACACGACATGAACTATGCTCTGGTCCAGCGCCATCATATCCATGTGGTAATAAAATAACCAATCCATTTGAATTAACCCATTTGGCTTTAATAAAAAGAGTATAAGTATTAAATAAATTAAGAAAAAACAGCAAAGTTATTTTGAGGCATCGATAGCGTAGAGGTTAAGCATATGGCTTATTAACTGAAGGAGTATTTTTTTCAAAGCCTGCGCTGATCGTTAAAGTTCTTCGTAACAAATTTCATTTCCGACCTTTTATATTTGAAAAATAGTAGATTGTTTGAGAAAAAGGTATAGAATAATTTAGAATGATGTTTGGATGGATGTTAATAATTCTTAAATAACCATGTCAGTCATCATTCATTACTCTTCTCCAAACTTTACAAGAAAATATTGAAAAAATTGTTTTCTAAATTGAAAGTTAAAAAAACATAAAATGCTTTGAAATTCATCATATCAGAACTTTATAAATTACAACGTAAAAATTGAATATAAATTAGTATAGAAAAAAAACAATTATTACAAGAAAAAGGAAGAAAAAGAAAAATAATTATAAAAAAGAGAGATAAATGAATATTTTTTTAATATTTTTATTATAATTAAAGAAAATTAATACTTACTTTCACCACTAACAATATAAGTATCAAAGATAATTTGTGCTCCATTATTAAAATCACCAAATTGTGCTTCCCAAATAATTAAATTATTTGGGTTATCAATCGCCATACCATATTCATAACCTAGTACAGCTTCTTCTGATAATATACTATTTGCAACTTCTAATTTGCCACCATTACCCCCCTCTAAATTATTCAATGGAATGAAAATTTCATTTGTTTTTTGATCGACTAACATACAATGTCTTTGTGAAAATGTACCACGTCCAACATCTTCACCACTTATTCTAACATTATGTCCTTGATACATTAAACTACCAATAGCTAATGCTTCAGCTGTTGACCAATCAATTTTAATACCTTCGGAAAGTTTTTTTAAACGTCCGGTGACATGTGTTTTTAATAGATGGGGATGGATATTCTAAATAAGTATCTTTTTATTATTCATAGATTTGTGCATAAAATTAAATATTAATTTACTTAAAACAGAAAATAGAGTACTAAAACAAATCACAGTTTAAAGTAAAAAAGTATTGTTTTACTTACAAAATCATTAGGATATGCTACACTTGATATACCAATGTGTTGCAACAAGGAATAATCAATTCCAGTGTCCCAAAAAGTTATTTCATTAGGACTTGCTTGTTGAATTTCTTTCCATTGTTTTTCAAAGTACGTTGGCTTAAGTATAATTTAAAAAAAAATGTATAAATTAATTTTTTTATGCTATAAATATATTGAAAAACCAACCTCGGGTATATAAGAACTTGTACTCTCCAGTTCCTTATTAAGATATTCCATAAATTCATTACGAATTTTATCTTGTTGCTTAAAATCCATGACATTTTCATTTACTAGTTTTTCTACATACATATCAGGAACAGTTCTAGTAAGTAAATTAATGTTTAATAATTCTTAAATTGTGAAAATATATTTTTATATTACTTTTTTTTATGTATTACTTCATATAATAATGGATTTGTAAAAGTTGGATCATCTAATTCATTATGACCCCAACGTCTGAAGCAATTAAGATCGATGAAAACATCTTTTCGGAATTTTCTTTGATATTCAAAAGCTAACTTAGTAATTAACATTACAGCTTCTGGATCATCACCATTTACATGAAATATGGGTGATTGTATTGATTTTGCTAAATCTGTACAATAATCTGATGATCTTCCACGATTACCAGGTGTTGTAAAACCAACTTGATTATTAATTATCATATGTATAGTACCACCGATTTCAAAATTAGGAACTTGAGACATCATTATACTTTCCTGATTTACACCTTGACCAACAAATGCCGCATCACCGTGAACTTGAATATTGAGAACATCTGTTGAAAACGGCATCTCGGGATTTGTTTTATTGTATGAACCATCTTGATATGTTTGTTGTTTTGATCTAGTTTTACCCATTGATATTGGATTAACGATCTAAAAATTTAAAGTTTTAAATCTAATTTGGAACACTTGTATTTTAATTTATAATATGTTTCATATGAACCTCAAGATGTGATGGATTCCGCAGCATCGAAATTCTTAAAGTTTTGCCATTTATTAGAAAATCGTCAGAGACATCTATTAATTCGCATATTCAGAAATAAAAAAAGAAAATTTTTCAATTGTGTTGATATATTGTATTGTAAAAGAGTTTATTACGATAGTGACTCACTCCGTCTCCCATTGTAATGACATCATTTGGGAACTCTGAACCACCTTGGAATTTATGAAAAAATTTGGCTGGTCTAATATTTAACATTGTCGTTAAAACATTTCCTCTTCCACGATGTGTCATAGCAATTACAAGATGTTTAATATTATCTTAACACGATTTAAGTAAACTTTTTATAAAAATATTTTAAAGTGCTATGTAAAATTTATTTACCACTGGCAGAATCTTTAAATAATTGGTAAAAGAAAGCTATAGTACTTTCTGATCCTTCACCACCATAACGTTTAACACTTGGAAATTTTGTAGCTAAGAAATTATCCCATGCTTGAGATTTTATTAAGAGTTCAGCAACTTCAGTTTTGTCTAAATCATTTAATTGTCTTTTTTGTATAAGATTCTCATAGTTTTCACTTAACCATTCACTCTCTTCTGTCGACTAAATTAATGACTTACTGTTAAATTATGGGTTAAATATATATTTAATAGGTTTTACCTCAATGTGAGAAAACTCGGTACTGGTGAATCCACAATAAATTCTTTTTAAAATTTCCTCCAGTTCGTGTACAGCTAATGTTTTAGAAGATAATACATCATTAAAGATACCAGGTAATGTTACATTTTCATTTGATTGAAGACCGTAATACTCTGGTTTCAGTTCATCAATTGTTCTAAAATAGTGCAATGTTGAACATTTAAAGATCATTTTAAGCTGGATATAATTAAAAAACAGGTGATTTAGTTTACTTTGAATTTGTTTTAAAATCCACAGGATCTATACAAGCTAATTTATGTCCATGTTTTCTATATCCTTCTATCCATCTGAAGAAATTACTGTGGGAATTTCTTTCTTCTAAATGTTCACTTGGAACTTTGATATTAAAATATAAATGTAAAATTTTAAATAAAGAATATATTTAATTTTACGACTATAATTATGGTTAAAATAATAGCAAATTAAAATAATATGATTTGTAAAATTATAGCATAGTTTTTAAAAAATGTTAGTCAGGGTTACCCGTGAAGTGCGACGAACCTTTAAAATTTTTAAGATTTTTTTGTTAAATGTTTTTAAAAAATTAAATTTTTTATGTTTCTCTGTAATTCATTCATATAGAAATTATCAATTTCATCATAATATAGAAATTTTTAAAGGGCATTATATATTGTATTACTACACGATGCTTTCAAAACAGAAATAATCAAATTTATCTAACCAAGCAGCAAAATATAGATTGTGGTCAAAATTTAGCATTCGTGTATTCATAGTCTAATACAATAGCTACAGTCGAGTAATCAACGGCTTTGTGAATATAATGATTATTTAACCTTGATCCTGGTCTAAATGACTCGGTTAGTGCCCTATACTTCTAAAAAGAGTGGAAAAGAAATTAAAAAAAAAAACAAAAGAATTTTGGCAAGTAATGAGTTTACTGCAACAAAACTTAAAAAGGTGATTAAGAAAAGTGTTTTATAGACGCTTGACAAATTAAAAACTATTTAAAGTGATCTTGATTGTTTCCGTTAAAACGAAAACCTTTTCTACAAAATCTGGAGTATATTGGTCGAATTTTCCGGATAGGACAAAAAAAGCCGGAACGGCAATTAAATAAATCAAGTAACCACAATGGATTCTTGCGTAATCTTAACGGTGTAAGCTATATATTAGTCGTTCCACGAACGAATTTATTACAACTGGCATTTTTTACATCTGAAAGTAGACGTTTCATTTTTCTTGCAATTTTTGTTTACCAACTGCTAGAAAGCAACAAAGGTAACTAAGTTTCTTTTAAACGGTAAACACCTTCATTTTTATATACTTATCTTTTTTTTCCTAATTTTAAAGAACTTTTGTACCCGTAGGAGCGTAGTTCAAAGGCTCATTATACTTAGTGAAAATGAGTATCTGAAATTTTGTCAAAAGTATTGAACTTTAATGTCCTTCCTAGTTTTTGTTAACCGTTACCTTAAAAAATTGTCTGTGATAAGTTTATATATAGTTGGTAAAGTACCGTAAATGAGGATTTACAAGATATTCAAATGTGTATAAAAAATTAGATAACGAAAAAGTAAGAGAATTTATTCAATTGACTTGCGTCATTTTAAAGTCATTTTAATTCAGGTTGAAATTTTTTTCAGTGAATTGTAAACAGTGATATAAAAGGACACAAAATTTAAAGTTGAAATTTTAAAAAATTTAAGAAATTTTAACCAAGTGTTTCAAGAGAAGTAGCAACGACCAAATCGATATATAGAAATTGACTGAATGATGGAGATAATAATATTTAGAGTCACAACTCTGAGATAAGATAAAAGAGGGAGAAAATTAATTATAATATTTTGTTTGTACTCACTTTACTATGCAAATATTTTTATATAGTATATATATATATTATGTATACATATATTATCTTTAGCTATGAAAATTATATTTATGTAGTTATTTTTCATTTTTCATTAATGATCAACATTTTTTTTTTAATATCAAAAAATAAAAAGTAAATAACAATTTTAGTGATAAGATAATCTAATAAATTAAATAATATAAAATGATATATAAATATGTATACAATTATAATTAATTTATATACAAATGAATGCATATAAATATGAGAAAATAAACATTGTTGCTACCTTTTATTTCTTTTTATTTGAATAAATTTATTTAAAGAGAATCCGCTCTCTTATAGAATTTGAGAGAGCGGTTTTTTGACAATTATTATAAATAATATTTGTATCAGGGATGAAAAATGAGTAAAGTGAACTGTATTAAAATTATAATAAAAATTGTACTAAATTGGGAATAATTGTACCGAAATTTGTTTATTATGTATCTACATAACACAACAGTTAAACTACATTGAAAAGGACTGGTTTTAATAAAAAAATAAAACATTAATAAAACAGAAATAAATATAAGTTTATTAAAAAGCTAAAATCACATAATTCTTATCTTTAAACCTTCAGAAACTAATAATTCGTCTGTCTCTATAGCATCATTTTGTAAATTTTTTTTAATCAAACTTTCCCCACCCTTAAAGCTATCGTAATAGTAATTTTTTTATTAAATCCTTGCTTGTCTATTTCTGCATTTTGCTTTCACTAAATTTTGATTTAAAAAAATATTCTCTCAATATTTGCAGAGGAATGTGGTATTGACAATAAAGCTTAAGCCAAGCGATCTATATTTCTAAACATATTTATGTTTAAACTTTATTGATTCAGTTCAATTTTTATTAGAGAAACTTCGGTCCAAGGCTTTATATATTACTATATTTTATATTGTCGAAAAAAATTGTAGTGTATTGAATTTAGAGTGTATTGAATTTATGCTCGAGTGTACTACTGTATTTTCTGGAGTAAATTGTATTGAAAAAAGTACAATTGTATCGAAGATTTCATCACTGATTTGTATTTATTTATGATATCAGCTTCATATTAAAGATTTGTTTTTAATATACGAAACCAACCATAAATATAAATACATATTTAGAGTTTAAAGTGATTTAAACTTATCTTTATAGTAAAAGATACTTTAAACCATCAGAATATTTGTTCTTTTTTTTTATTCTTATCAAGATTAAAAACATACTAGCTATTCTATTTTAATTGTATGTACTTATCTTTTCGTATATAATTAATATAATAACTTGTGGCAGTTTTAAATATTAAATAATTATTTATTATTAAAAAAAAAAATTAATTTTTTTTATTTTACCTTTAAATGGTTTGATAGATCTTGGCCGGTATCCATACACTCCATTTTCACTATGATAAAATTTACCATTAAAAATTGATTTTATATATTTTTTTATTAAATTATTTTCACTTCTTAAAATACTTGAATACATTTTAATTTTTTATTTTTTACAATTTAATTTTAAATAATTATTTACAATATTAATTAAAAATTGTGACACTTAAGTGATATTATTATAAATATAAGAATTTTGAATAATTAATAACTAAATTGTTATTATTAACAAATAATTAAAAAAATTAAAATTTAAAGAAGCTATTTAACCGAATTTAAAAATGAACATGTGTTTTCATTATATGACGATGACATACTAAATTTAAAAAGTTATATAGTAGATTTAAGAGACCATTTTCGCTGATTTGAATATATTTTGATTTTAATTTAATAAAAAATCTTTAATAAATTTTTCCAGCAGTAAGTAATAAATATGAAATAGTAAAAAGCTCAATTCAATTTTTTTTCTCTTAATTCGAATGGAAATTGAAATGGAGTAATTGAAAGCTCCATTATATCTGCGAGAGAATGTAATGAAAATGTATGTATGTATTGAGAAAAATTGAAAGTGATCGTGAAAACTTAACATTATTATATTTAAGGTCGATTCACACTAGAACGGCAAGCAGTGCCGACGCAATGCAGTGTTTTTTATTCTTCTATGTATTTCGTATGAGTATATCTGTTATAAGTAGTATAGATATAATATAGATATAATATAAAAACCTTGTACTTAAATAACCCTTTTATTGCACTTGCATAATTTCCAATAATTGTTTTTAATAAACAATTCTCGGAAATAATAACATTTATATTCATGTCTAAATGATTTCCGCTATAAACTAAAGTTACATTACACCCATAAGGTCATTAACATATTACTAAGTAAATTACAAATATATATTAAGTCAGCAACACTTTCAAGGTGAATTGATTGAACATGATTTTACAAGCCTATATTAAACCAATAATGTTTTGTAATCAATTATTAAGAATAATTAGATTTATTAAGAATTCATGTTAGTAATTAAGGATCATATTAATAAAAGCTGACTTATGCAAAATTAGTTGATAAAATCTTAGTATAAATAGAAGCTAAGAATTATTGTAAAGGGGAGTTCCAGTCTGGCTATCGAAGCCCTAACATAATAATAAGTGTTTAGTTGAATTTTCAAAATAAAATAACTGTAAAAATAAATAAAGTGTTTTTTTTTATAAATACTAAAATCCAGTTATAAAATTTATATTCTCATTGAACCACAACGACAACGACATCACTGTTACGCATCTTAAGTTAACAGTTTCTACTATGAAAGATAAATAGGTACAGTGAATGAGAATTAGGTAAAACAGATATGATAAATCAAATGTCAGAGGTTTAATTGTGAAAAATATATTTTAAAATTAAATATATTGATAAAATTTATAATAATAGATGAGGATTTATATGCATCTGAACGATAGCTCAGTGGTAATGTGGCGGCTTTTTAATTGAAAAGTCTCATGTTCAAATCCTGCTCGGATCATATCTAACAAAAAAATGTAGTATATATTAAAATAATTTAATAAGAAGTCCAAATGTCAAATAGACAAAGGATTAATATTATTATTACAAATAAATGAATAAATAAATTTATATGCATCTCTGTTCTGCAAAGAAATGGTTATTTAATTTATTATGATATAATTAAAAAAAAAGAAACACAGTTTATTAGATAATTATGTCCGTATACGAATGTAGTTTTAAAACTTTAATAAATTTGGCATATTGTTTGTGACGCTGTAAAAGGCTCAAAATAGACTTATATAGAACCGTTCAGAGTCGAAAAGTTGTCGGTTCAGCTATATGTGCATCAATTCGTCTGTCGATATAAGGTACAAGGGTCTAATTAGGTGATTATCTTAAACTTAGCCAACAAAATAAGTGTTTCATGACCTACATGTGCACAAAATTTAATTTATTTTGTGCAAGAGGTACCAACCGCTTCCATTGTCTAATTAAGTTGTGTACCTTAATTTTTTCTAAAAATAATTAAGTTTAAGTTAAGTAACAATGAATTCTAGGATATTTGAAATTCAGCTAAATTCTTGTTATTATAATTTTTATAAACTTACGACCTCTGAAATTTTGTAAAAGGATAGTTTTAGTAACAATGCTTTGACTAGTCACTATATATCTGTTGAATAGTTTTACAATTATTGTTTGTTTCTTAAGCCCGATGATATTAGGTTTGCGCAAGCATCCCAGGGTTGTTACACTACTCTAGTTTCTTCCTTGCTTTTCATTAAATCTTAAGATGATAAATAAAAATGAAACTAAACCATTTATTAATCAAACAAGTTGAATTAAAAAAAAAATTAGAAATTATTAAATTTAAAATAAATTTATTATTAGCAGTTTCTATAATAAATGAATAACGGATTTGGTTTTTAATCCTAATTTATTTTAATTTTAATTCTTATTTTAATTTTATGGTAGGTTTATACTATTGATTGTCTACATATATAAAGCTAAAGAATTATGATTTAGATATTGTATAAAATAGGATATGAAGTCATCAAGGAATTTAAAGCATTTCTTCTTCTTCATTTGAATATGATATAATTTCATAAAGGTTTTCACTACTTAAACTTTCTTTTTTGTTTCCAAAACATGTTATTTCACTTCTATGACAAAATTTATATTTATATAAGAAATATCCAATAAAGCATAATATAATTATTAAAACAATTGAAATAAAAATGGCTTCCTTCAATTGAAATTGTTGTATAAAACTAACATGACCTGAAAATTTGTTGTAAAAATTATTTTAATTTCTAAATAATAATCCGATTAATATACGTAAACATTGTGTAACAGCATAAACCGGAACATTCCATTTGCCATCATTCATACAGGTTCTAGTATTATCACCAAATAAAATAAAACCTTTGTTGCAAGCAAATAAAATTTGGTCACCTGGCTTATAATTAAAATTTAATTTTTTGCCATATTTTGGAGTTTCTAAACGACCGCATGAGTTTGGAATCCTAAAAAATAATCCATAAATAACTGAAATTCAAAAATAATATTAACGGTGAGCTACATACCGTTCGGTAAATCTTTTAATATCAATGATATTATCTAAATATCTTCTGGTAAAATGTGCCATATTTTTATTTAGGGTCATTCCGTAGTCATAGCGGCACTGATAACTATTGAAACAAAGATCATTTACTTCGGAGATGTCAGTTGATCTATTTGAAGGTAGGAAATCTTGTGGTTCTCTTATAAAGTTAGGAATGAAATTATAATCCAACATTTGATTTGCTGAACTACTAAATGTACGAGTAACTAACGGAATACCAACTCCGGGAATTATTTTTTCCGATAACTTCCATTTCATTCCAAATTCTTTATGAATATGTTCAAAATTATTCAAATTTACAACAGCAATCTGACCATCAGGCAATGTGAAATCATCTTGGGAATTAAAACTCCATTTTCCAAATAAACCACTGGTTTTATTCTAAAAAGTAATTATTTTAAGTCTTAAAGTTGAAAGAAATTAATTACTAACAATAAACGATGTAGGGACATACACTCTTGCAGTCAAAAACCTTTCATTTTCAACAATTTGAACACCAACTCTAGACGAGTACATTATTATAACTTCAGATTGATTAAAGATATAATAGGGTGTATATACCGTGACACCATTAAAATACTGAAATTTTGATCCTGGACGATCAAAAAATATGCTTACTCCATCGACAATTACATCTAATCTATAACGCCACTGAGCTTGTGGTGGTCTTAATTTAATTTCGATAACTGTAGTTGTGTTTCCGCGAGTTGCAATTGATGTTAAATGTGTCGCCTGTATTTCCTCATGAATATTATTTTCTAACTTTTCAAATCGACCTTGCACTTCGAATGTTTCGTGACCATTGTTACCTTTTGCTAATACAAAATCGCCCATACCATTGAACGTATATTGTAAATTATCAAATGTAACAAAATGTGGATCACCGAATACGGCTGCTACACTTGGTGTTTGGTAACCTACACAATCCTGCGACGGTCTTCTTTCGAAATGTAAATTCTCGCAACCATCTGACTGTTCATCTTGCCAATAGCAACATGAAAAAAATGGACGAATATCTTGGAACCATTGTGATAATGTCGGAACTTTACCGGCTTGATTCCATGGTGTTGTTCCAAGATTATGTAAGCGTTTTGGATAATTATTGATTATTTTATCATACTGTACTATAAGAGAACCGTTACGATCATAACAGCATTGCTGTTCTGGGCCTTGTTCGCTGTAATCATATGGTGTATTAAATTAAGTAGTAATTATGTAGTGCATAATTAATAAAAATCAATAAGAATATTTGCAGTATTTATACCTTGGTTGACCGCTTCTAAAGCAATGAACAGCTTCTTGATGAAATAAACAAGAAGAATTAGAATCTTTGTTACAATCAGGATCTGGTAGAAAACTACCTTTGTCAATATTAGCTTCATCAAATGTACATGGACATAGCTCAAGATCATTAATAAAATCCCTAAATAATATAGGTTAATTAAATGTGCTCTGAAAATAATTATTTTCACCTTAAAGCTTCATCTTCACGCAGCCAACGATTGCATAAGCTCTTTGACCAATGTTTTCCATACATTTTTTCCCACTGTGATCCAAAGTACCATCCTAAGGGAATTGGTCGAGACCATAAAACTCTAAATTAAAGTAAAAAAGATTAGGTACTTTATTCAATTAAATTTTGGTTTAGTATAAAATATCTAGAATTATCAGTTAGTAAACAGCTGAGGGTTAATCTATAATTTACCGTGTTATATTAAAATTTCTATATTCATCAAAAGTTGTTGAATTGATTTGTAAAAAACCAAATTCCATGTCCAAATGTACTTTATTGTCTCGTAAATTATAGTTTTCTGGCAAAATTCTATAACTTCCGTTATTTTTTACCAAATTTTCAATAACATCGATATATTCAAAGCGTGTTCTAGAAAATAAAAAAAAATTTTAGTATTAAGAACAAACTTGTTTTTTAAATAAATATTTTTTTCACTTATTAAGAGATTCAGAATAGCCCCAAATTGAAATAGAAACTTTCGAAGAAATATTTTCTGTTAATTTTTTTGGATTCCACTTTATTAAGATTTGATTGGTTACCTTTTGATAAATTGAATTGTCTTTCAAATAAATTTGTTCATTTGTTGGCATAGGTGCCTCTGGAATTTAAAACACAATTCTACAAATGTTTTATGAATTTCAAACTTCAAATTCTAGCATACCAACAAAGTATTTTGATCTTCCCATAGAATATTTGCCATTAACAGAAAGTGCCAAAGGAATATATCCGTGAATACTTAAAAATGGTTGAATACAAAATGCACGGTTACGATTAACAACCGTAGCTAATACACTTTCATTACCAAAATGACAAATTATTTTCTGGGTTTTGTTAAAACAAGGTCCGGTTATATTAACAACAGTGCCACCTAACATATTTCCCGATTTCGGGGAGAAATCATGCCAGCCTGAAAAATACTGTCATTATTATTTTATATCAAAATAATATTATATGATATTATAATTAGTACCATCATCTTGACAAATTCCTGATGTGATTTCTTCATCTATACGAAAAATATAACGACTCGAGTTAACCGTTCCTTCATGAGTTTGATTTTCTAAGTATGAAGTCTGACTATGTAGGTAATATTCGAAAAATGCGGTCCCATCACCTGCATTAAATCTAATCTAAAATAGCAAAAGATGATTCCATTTTTTTTAAGTAGGATAATATTTTTTTTTAGATTAAAATTACTAAAGGTGGAGCATCGTTTAATTTTCTATCTTCATCTGACATTGTGGAGGGTTGCCAATTTATTCCTTTATAATTAAAAATTGCATAGGAGTGTATTTCATCTGTTGCTAAAACTATTTGAAATGAATTTGACTGAAAAAGTATGGTAATAAAATTTCATTACGAGATTTAGAAAAATGGATCAATGATTTTAATGAATTAACTTACTATATTTAGGGAACTCTGAGTTCCTCCATTGAAAGAAATGTCCTTCCATGTTGTGATTATTACATGTTTTGGAACAAAATTTTCAGCACCAATAATACCTTCTCTTACATCCGATTTGAGTCGTTCTCTTAAGTCAACACCTAGGGGATCTGTACGAAATTGCAGATCTCTTTCTAATCTAAAAATTATTATTTGTAAGTTAGTGATGGAACGAAAAAAGGTATCAAAACATTTTTGTTTGTAATAATATTGGGAAAATTTATTAAAAATATTTAAAGCTTAATAATTGTTTTCTTAAGTCTTCTTTTGTCTACTCTACTTAATCTTATTTTGTTGATAAATTATTATCAATATACCTAAAATAAACACCTGGAGTTCTTTGATCTTTATCTTTTGCATTAATTTGTCCGATACGACATTTTGTAAGTAATATACCAATAAATGATCGATCTTTTTGATTTTGTTCATCTTCTATTGGAAGTTGTAATGGAATTTTATAATGCTGGGGCGCATTAGAGAATCCTAAAAAACTATTGATTGAAACCTAAAAAAATGATTTTATAAATTTTAAAATTCAAATTTGAGAATATTTATAATAATATTATAAAGTTTTAATATTTACTGTTGTAAAGTTGAATTGGTAACCAAAAAATGGAAATGAAAAATTCAAATCCTTATTAATCTGTGGATTAGATTCTGTAATATATTTTAAATAATCACCACCAGGAGTACCAGACGAATCTTGATCAAAAAACCAGTAGAAAAATTCATTTCGAATATATTTTAAATGATCTTCTGTTATGATATAATCGCTTGGAGTAAAACGTGATTGGCCAGATGGAGCAATATGATTATTAGGGTCTAAAATGAATTTTGTGAAAAAAAATTTGAATTTTGTGTTATAATTTGATCCGAATCATTAGCAGTACACTTGAAAATATTATTTTAATTTTCTTAGGTGTTATTCGATAGTAAAATTTTGTTGATTTGTTATAATTATTTTTTATTTAAGCAAGTTTTATTAAGAAAACGTTATGTTCTATATTTTTTATCGGGGTAATAAATTAATTTTAATTAATGATTAGATATAAATATTCTTGATTGCTTTTATATTAATTATATTTGACCGTTTTAATTTAATTTTAAACTAAACACTAGTGCTTATATGACTTACTTAAATATTCATTGTTCCCAAATGTTGAAATTATTCCATTAACTATTATTAAACTTAAATATAAAATAAAATACATTACGGTTTTAAAGTCTATAATTTTTTAAAGTAATTGTTTTGTTAAAATATTAAGTTAAACTTCATTGGTTCAAAAATAAAAATTAACTGAACGGTAATAAATAAAATTTTGACACAAGTTGTATTTATGATAAATTTTACACATTGATAAGAAAATTTCCATCGTTAATGTGATGTATTATATTTAAAATTTTAAACTACAGGTCAATTTTGCATTTCGTTTATGACGGAGGAAAATGGGGGGGAGGGAGGAATTAAGAATCAAAGGTATGGATCTGATCAGAATTGAAAATTAAATCAATCTATGCTATGTATGTCAGTCCGTCCTTACGTCCGGACGATAAATTAAAAAAGAAAGGAGCAAGGATTTTGAAATTTTCACAAATTAGTTTTAATGTAATAGCTATCATCGCTATTGAAATCCAGCCAATTTTCTCCACGGCTTCGAGTAGCTTTCATAAAACTTTTTCTTTTATATTTTTAAGAGTTTAGTTTTATGGCCAAAATTTGTGCAAAATTTGGTTTGTCTATTGCAGTAGGTTCATCTTTTATATGAGCATTACTCTATACCCAATAAAGCTGGATGTCTGAAAGTTGGTCATAGTTGATAATTTTAATGACCAACGTCTGAATAAAAAATAGTCGGTGTAGTGGAAGATGTTCGAAGAACTGTTTTTCAACTTATATTTCTTTTGTTCATAACTAAAAGCTTAATAAGTTGTGTATTTAAAATGTTACCAAGAGTAATTAATCGGATGATATAATATCGATACAACGGTCATACAGGTATCCCAGAGTTGACACAATCTTACTACTACACTCTTCCTCGTTTAATATTATAAACATATACATAACTTTTTTAAGTTTTATTTCTTAATAATATTTATATAATTTTGTATATACTTGGTTTTATTTCTTTATAACATAATATCTACTTATTCTCAATGAAACTAAATTTTTTTTATCTAGTTCTCTTTTTTAATCTAATATTAATTACGCTTAATATTTTATAATTATTATGATGTTATTGCTTTTTTATAAACTTATCGCTAATTCTTTAATAATTATTATTATTACTTTTAATATTGTTGCTGGAAAATATTAACGGTGTTTTAATTCTTTATATTTACTCTAGTTTAAATTTAAATTGGGTTGAGTACATAATTTCAAATCACAAAATCACAAACACAAGATTATCTCAGATTATAAAATCCCAAATTACAAAATTTTTAACTTCTAACAAAATCCTAAATTAGAAATTAAGAAATTGCGAAATCTTATTCGGGTTGGGTACAATATTCAAAAAAAAATATTTCGAAAAAATAAATCTCACTAAAAAAAAATTAAAAACTCAAAATTCAATGGAAAATGTTTTTTTAAACCTAGCACCGCTAAACAAATTATTAATTTCCTGATTTTGGAACATGTTATAGATATTTCGTAAAATCATATAATTCCAATTTTGTAATCAATTTTAAAATCCCCCCTAATTTAAAATCTCGCATATACATATATATATACATAGATATTTTCTAAAACACAAACATATATTTATATAAATATTCTGGAAAAAGCGGTATTCCAGATTTTAAATTCAACTCTAAAATCAATATCAATACTACTTCAGACTACTTGAAATTTTGTATTATCAATTCTAATTATTTTGGTTGTCCTATACGATATTTTGTGAAAAATTATACTGATAATGTGTTGTAGGTTTCCTTTTTAAATTTGTGCAAGCCCTGCGGTGTTTAGTTGTGCTTATTTTGATATAAAATTCATAAGTATTTGAAACTTTTAGAGTTGTTAATGTTTCTATTTTCAGGCAATTTTAGATGGAATTCTCTCCAGTTTTACTGCGGAAAGGGACAATAACGCATTTTTGATAATTAATTTTAGCTTCCAAATGCATATTATTTATTAATATATTTATTTATTATAGATACGTACCGTGGTATATGAATGTACCCTGTTTTACATAAAATGTGATAAGTGAGTGAATCAGTCTTTCCATTTTAGGTGTGGCAGTTAAATTTATCAAAGGTTTTTTATAAAGTTAATGAAAATGTTACATATTTTTTAACATTTATCTGCCTCTAAATGTCAGGGGATAACATATCCTATGGCATAGGCTCTTTTAGTGGATGGTTATAGTGGAAAGCAAATTAGTTTGTAGGTATTTATTATTATTTTAATTGTTTTTGTTTTAACTATTTTATTTAATTATGGATATTTGTTAAACTTTTAATATTTAGTTTTTAGATTCATATTATTTTGTTTTTTATTTGGAAACAAGAAAATATAAATAAAACAAGGAGACTGTGAGAGAGAGCCTGTCAATTCCAGGATACCCTTATGAACGTAATATACTTAGAATTACAGAATTACTTAAAAAGCTTTTCGAACCTCTTTCACTACACCAACTATATTTTATTCAGACGTTAGTTATTAAAGCTAACTGCTATTGACAAAATTTCAGATACTCAGCTTCATTATATAATAATTAAAAAAGAAGTTGTATTGAAGCTAGTCAAATCTGCTGACAACGTAATGGCAAATTTATTATTCCCTTTTGACCTGTAGTAATACAGGTATAAAAATAAGAGAATTATTTCTAATATATTATCTCTTCAACGGCTCCAATTTAAAATTGAAAATACACTTATCTAAATTTACAAGCCTAAAGTTATGCAATTTAAATTTTTTAAATAATATTATTTGGTAACCAACCTTAAAATTTTTTTTTGATTTCCAATACAAGGCGACAACATTTATAAATCACAGATTGCTACAAATAACATTTTGAGAGGTTCTTATATTAATATTATTAACTTGGAAAATTATTGATAACATTTAATGAATCCACGTGAAATCCATATCCAAAGAAATAAATATAAAATATGTTATTTATAAACCTTTGTAAATTAGGCTTACCCGGCGTTGCCGGGTGTGTGCAATTTGTCGAGGTTTGAATTTACATTTTAATTAATATGTATATATATATATAAAAACGGACGTTTGCTTGTTTTTAATAGCGTACACACTTCAAAATTGCTAACGAAAATTTGTATGTAAAGGGTTTTGGGTACGTGGAGTGTTCTGGGCTTAAAGTTGGATCAGTTTTCAAACTTCTTTGCGGTTAAATAAAAAAGGTGTGAGTGATTGCCTGCAAATTTTGTATACGTGTTACTGTTAGACAATGCAGTTCACTCTATTACTAGACTTTAAATTTGTTAACCCATATTGGCATGATGATCAATTTTAAAAAAAAATTAGAAAATCAAAAAAAATCTGAAAAAGCTTTTGTCGGTTTCCTTCTTATTGCGGCATACTTTACAAAGTGTAATTTTTGTGTTATTTTTTTCTGTAACATTGACGTTTTTATTTTGTGTACGTATTATTTAAAATAAAATACAATAATATACTTTTACTGTTATATTAACTTGCCTGTGTCTATGGGTATATTTTTCATTCTGTAACTTTGTGAAAGCATTTATATAAAATGTTACAGTAATTTTATAAATATTATATGGTGTAGAGGTTAGCGAAATAGCTTCGGGTGTACAAGACCTAAGTTCGATGCATCATAGAAATTAAACAATAATTACATATTTGGTATAATAATAGTTTCTTTAAAAATAGTTGTAACTTTAAACACTAAAATACTTCACTTTGATAATGCAAAACTCAATTCAAAGCTCAGCATTTATTTAATACAATTTTACGTACATATAAATAGGTACATGATTAAGCGTGTTGAATAAATACATTATAGAATGTTGATTACAAACACATATTTTGATTTGAATCTAAATAAAGGTTTAAGTTTTTTTTATTAAGAAACAAATTTATCGAATTTAATTTTAGAAATTTAAAAGTTAAACAAGTATCTTCTTAAATATTCTAAAAAAAGATATTAATTGAATTAAAAACAAATTTGCCTAAGAAGGGATTTGAACTAACGACCCCAACATGTTATCAAATTCAAAACATACAAAAGTAGACTACACAAGAAATTATATGAGTCATTTGTTTTTTTTTTTGTATATCTATTACTAGAATTAAAGCATAATCTGCGTAATACAAAATACAAAGTATAATACCTTAATATATAAGCATAAAAATTATTAATATTTTAAAGTACTACTTCGTTATTTATAGTATAATTAATACAAATATTTTGTTTAAACAAAATTTAAGAAAAATATTTTATAAGTTTTGATTATTGGTAATTGATAACTTTCTTTAAATTAATCTTATTACTTATCAATCACACTAATTTCCAAGCCGTTGCTTTTCTACTAGATTACAAACTAAAAAACACTTTGTATATACTTGAAATTAGTATATAAGAAATGGAAATAGTGTTTGAGCCCTATTTTTATCAATATACCATTGATCAATAAGTTCCTTTAATCTTATCCGAATAAAAAAACCTAGTTTTAAGAAGAATTGGAGCTGAAGACTGTGAATTATATTGCAAGGTAGTTTATTTTTAAAAATATTAATTATTTTTTACAAATTTTAAAAATTTTATTTAATCATTTTATGAAATTATTTCAACAAATCTATAGATGAATCCAAACATTAATCAATTTATTTATTTACAACTTATCGTCATTTTTATTTACACAAAAAATGGTAATTTAAAAAACAAAGAAAAATAATAATTTAATAAATGTACAAAAAACTAAGATATAAGTAAATTTACTAAAATTTACAGAAAATAATGAGTAACACTACTATGAAAAACTTTTTTTTATCATTTTATAAAAATTGTTTATCTTTTGATAAGATACTAAATTTTGATAACAGGAACTTAATTCTAACTGTACAAGTGATTTTTGGAAAATATTTCATTTAACGACAACGCCCAGTCTTAAATAGATGCGAAAATTTAATTAAGGAACAATTTGAAAAAAATTAATAAAAATGATTTGATTTTTTTTAATTTATAATAAAAAAAAAATTTAAATTAAAGAAAATATAATATAATTTAAAAAAAAAAAAACGAAATAAAATATAATATTAATAAAATGATTATTAAATTTAATTTTAATTTAATATTAGTGTTTGGATTAATGACATTTGTAGTAACAGATGACATCAGCACTGATAAAACACTACATAAATCAATTATTGAATCATCTATAAGTGAATTAAATAAAAATGATCAAAATTTAGTGGATGTTGATATAGTTGAAAATAATGATAAAAGTAATGAAAATACAGTTAAAATACAAAATAAAACAAACATTAAAAATGAAGTGAATGAACTTCCTTCAGAGAGTACAGATGACACTGTAGATTTTGAAGATTTTGAAGAACATGTAGAAAATAAAAGTTCTGATCATCGAACAGAAATTAATAAAAGTATTAATGAAAATTTTAATACTGAATCTGTAGTGGATAAATTTGAAAATGTTCCAAAATTAGGAAAATTACTCGATTACAATGAAAATTATGAAATATCACCAGATGGATATAATTGGGGTGAGTGATTAATATTAAGAATTCTATGGAACTTTTATGACAAATGAGTTCTAAAAGAATAAAAATTATCATAAGTTTTCATAAATGACATTTTTTATACATATTTTTATTAAAATGTCTGTTTATTAAAAACTTATTTGAAAAAAAATTTGTAAAATATTTTCAATGAAATTAATTTTTTAATATTTCATTTAATTTCATTAAAATATTTCGTTTTTTTATTATCTTACCATTTAAAATGATTATCTTATTATAGATAATAATGATAATGTATAATTAAATAATATGCGAAGTATTATTTTACAAATTTTTATGATTTTATTGTTAGTATGTTAGAATGTGAATGTATTTTGTTTTAATATACATATACAATCATATAATATAAATGTAGTAAAAGTTATTAAAAAGTTTAAGTGCTTTTAACCAGCTTAAAAAAACACTTAAAAACAAATTAGTTAAAATAAGTTAGGATTTTTTACAAATTGTAATTCACATTGTAAAATTGGAAAATATAATCAATTGGAATACAATCAATTACTTAAAGATCACAAATTGGATTGGAATAAGTTGAACTAGATTATTTGATTGTTGTCATAAAGAAACATATGTAATTTTTAGCACATTTTCAAAAGATTTTATTTCAGTTTAGGAGCTATAAGAACTCGGAAATTGAAATTGTGCTATTTTTCAACACCTCCAACATTATATATTAACATATTTCAAACGTTTTTCTTAAATTTAAAAGCGGTTCTTTAAATTGAAGAAAGTGTCTCTAAGTTTTAACCATTTTTGCTTAGATAGTAAAATTCAAAGTAAAATTTCAAATTTTGCTGGAATTCACAATTTAATTCCAAGAACCAAAAAAAATGAGGTGAGCAGGCTATTGAAGGGCTATTAGGACTTTAAAATTAAAAATTTACTATTTTTATAAGTAAGTAGTAACTTAGTCACCATTAATATTGAAGCTTCATCATTATATTTCGATAAAACACTCAGTATGAAACATTATATTGAAAATGTGCTTTTTTAAAAACCCTTGGTTTTTTTCATCACTTGTATTGATATATGAATAAACATATATTATTTTTCAGTATAAATTCATAATCTCGCGTATAAAAAATATGGGAATATTCCAGAAAAAGTTAAAAAATTTTCTTTTGAAAATCCATTTCAGAATCTGATGTGCTAAACTTAATTATATCTTAGAATAATTTACTTTATATTTGTTTATCTGTGAGTTATAATTATTAATTTAAAGATTTGCTTGTATTTGTTATATCTCTTAGTCATTTGTTTATATTTTTATTTTTTTTTGATGATGTGAGCTTAATATTAATTTCTTAACTTTGAACTTTAGAATTTATCCGATCGTTAGTTGGGAAATTTGTAGAAGAAGCTATGCTATGAATCAGCCTCCCTAAAATTATTTAAATTCGAAATTAAAAAATATTTAATAGTGAAACTGACCCTAATATCAAATATTTTTTTTTATAATTAGTTTAATTCACTTGGAATTGGAATAGGTGCGCTTAACTTTTTTTTTTTAATCAATGATAAGATAAGAAATAAACCTGTACAGAGTAAACAATTTTATTTATTGATTTAAAAAATTGCAAAATATTTAAAAAAAAAACATGAATGCTTGTTTATTTTGTTCACCTGTATTTTTACACCTTTTTTATTTATTTTTCAAATATAATTGTATAGTATGCTAGTGTAGTAGATTAAACTTATCTTACCTTAATAAAAACCGAATGATTGAAATTATATAAATAATGTTATGTATGTATGTATATGTGTAATCAATTTTGAAACACCATACCACTTTATTTATGTTTTTAAGTCGCTTTTCTATTTCTGACTAACACTAAAATATTATTATCAACATAGTCATTTTTAACAATCTATAGATTAATACTACCTTTCATAAATATATGAATGTAGGTAATAAAAAGTTTTCCTAAAGCATAGAAATAAGGTGGAATTTTTAGATTAGATAAAATCGAAAAAAAAAATATTTTTAACCATATTAATAACAAAATTTAATAACGAAATATTAAAGATAACGGAATTTTAATTTTTTTATATTGAAAAAAAAACGAATTATAAAAATATAAATTTTCTATATTTATATTAATCAAATTTTTATTATTTATTTATTATAATTCGTAATGATAAAATTTGTTAGTCATAATTATTTTTAAAACTAACATTAATTTTACATAACGGTATATAGATACAAAATGGTTTAGCCTTTATTTGATCTTTTTTTAAATTATGACTCATAATTTCAGACATTCCATAAATAAAAATACGTTTTTATTGTTTTAATTGCTTCTTTTTTTGTTAAAACTGTTAGTCATAAATAAAGTAAAGCAGTTAGAGTGTCACACTTACCTGTTGCATTCTGCAAATGCAAGAATCATAGTAAATTAATAAATTTTATTATAACACGAGGCAGAACTGAGTCTAATTTACAAATGCTTCAATCAAAATCGATTAAAATATTAAGATAAATTTTTTAATTACTTATTAGAAAGGAATCATATCTAAAATCTTTAACATACTCTTGTAGTGGAGCTGATTAATACAGCGGAGTCTGGTAAAGTCCATAAAAATTATTATGTTCAACATTGAGTGGCTTGAAATGAGATTATAAACGCATTTTTAGTTTTCATGGTGAAGTTAGACAAGAAAATTAACTTTTACTTTTTATAATTAACCTACGATTGCCCTTCGCTTTTTCACACGTAATTAGGCAAAGCTCTAAAAATGTTTTAAATTTTGGTAATAGTGAAAATATTATTTATTATTGATTATTTAAAGTAATTTTTGAATAAATTTTCCATATCTAACAATTTCGGCGTGTTTTGATCATTCAATGAAAGTTTTTGAACGGATATCGTATATATTTTCCCCGCCAAAACTATGTTTACCTTTATAAAGAAATGTTCAAAAATGTTATGGTCGAAGGGGCCAATTGTAATATAAGATTGAAGACTTTTTGTAGATATGCATAATTTTATATGCATTATAATAGATAATAAATAGATGGGCAATGATTAAAATATGAAGTCGAGCCATGCAAGCAGAACTTCAAAACTGCAGGTATTTAAAAAAGTATTGTGTGAGCACTACTATATGACTTAATATGAAACTATATATATGACCTGTAGTTCGACCACTTATAAATCATTCAGGCGATGTATATTAATCTATTATATTATATGTTATATATTTTAATAGAATTTAAATTTTTTGATAGTTTGAGCTTTCATTAGGCTTGAGAATACAAATTATTTTCTTTATATTAAAATTTGGTTAATCTAAATTATAATTAGGAGGTATGGAATGATATAAGTGTTAATGTTAAAATAGGAATATTCAAATTGATTTTTTAACAAATAAAATATTAAAGATTTGTATTAATTAGAACAAAAGTATATAAAATAATTTCTTGTTTTTTTTTTTGGTTTTTTCTAGATCCAAATAATAGACTTGCACCAAATGAACCACCCAAATTTGATCCAAACGGGGGTTACGTTATAACACCACAACGATTAGCAGAAATTCGTAAGGAATTTTTCTATTGGTTTTACGATCGAGATCGTGATCATGGACCTGGGGATTTCCAAAGAGATATTCATACATCAATTCCGCAACTTCATAAAAATTTTAATTTTCAACTTCCATTCTTTGGTTTTCGATATAATTACACAAGGGTTGGTATTACACTAATTAAAATTAAAGTGTGAGAATTTAATTGTTTTTTGTATTTAGATTTCAATGAATGGTTATTTAGAATTTTCGGATCCACCAAAACATTATACATATCCGTTAGTATTTCCAATTAAAGATTGGCCAAAAGTAAATGATCCAGCATTTATTGGTATATTCTTTTCAAAAACTCGAATTGGTAGAATTCGTCCTGATGAAATAGATCTAAGAGAGCCAGGTGTTTATTTCAGGTAAATTTGTAAATAAAAATTGATTAATAAAATCATGCACTTCTAACATAGGAAATTATTAATTATAACTGAATTACTGAACTCATTATAAAAATTAACACTAAAATAACTTTTCAGTATAAATAAGCTCACTTGAACTTAGATCTAAATTTTTTAATAATATCTCATTTTGACTAAATATTTTACTTGCAAACTTAAAGTGAAAAAAACGAGTTTTCCATTATTAAATTAAGATTTGAGTTCCCACTCAGTTTCATGTATTTGACCCTTTGCTAATTCCTAAGAATTTCCAAAGATTATAAAAGTCTGATTTGTCATTTAATTAAAATTTTAATATGTATTTTCAATGATAACATCTAAAATTTTAGACTGGAAAGAGATTTAATGCAACGAACCGATCGTATGGGTGTCGAAGTCAGAGAACGTACCATGTGGGATATTAGAGAAGGTGTTGTAGGTGCTGAAACATTTATACCAAAACATGTAATTATTATAACGTGGAAGAATATGTCATTTGCCGGTGGTATAGATAACTCTTTATATAAGGTACACATTTTTATTTTTTACCAAAATGCTCGTGAATTAAAAATCTTTTAATTGAATTTTTTCTTTCAGACAAATTCCTTTCAAATGATTTTAGCAACAGATGAAGTTTATACTTACGCTATTTTTAATTACGCTTTAATTACTTGGTCTTCTCATACTGAAGCAGGTGGTGATACTACAAATGGAGAGGGTGGTGTTCCAGCTTTCGTAAGTAGAAAATGTTTTATATATTTTGTGTGAAAAACTCATTAAAAAATAAAATTAAAGATTGGATTTAATGCTGGTAATGGAACACGTTCATATGAATATAAACCATACAGTCAAGAGTCAGTGTTGAGAGATTTAACTGGTCGAGGATGGGCGAATGGGAAACCTGGACGTCATATATTCCGTATTGATGAAAAAATAATGTTAGGCACTTGTAACAAAGATATTGGTAAGTAATATATGTGTGAATATATGAATGAAACTTCTTATTTCTTTTTAATAAAAATAATTTATTTTGATCGATTTAAGAATACTCCACAAACATAATATAGATTAGATATTATATATTAATATTGGTCCTTCAGATGATTTTTTTTTGTTTTTTTTTGTATATGTTGTAAATATTATGAAGTTATGTTGCGACAGTATTAAAGTATTTTAAATTTAATTTATCAATTAATTGAGTTAATCGGTCTTTTTCATCTTTTAATTGTTTAACACTTTCACTCTTTTCTTTTATTTTTATTTCTAAGTTGTCATAATCATTTAAAAGAAGTGGTTTATTAACAAGACCACATTTATAATTTTTAGTCTTATAATATTGTCGAAGTTTATCTCTTTTCGTTTTTAAAAATTGTAATTTTTTACGTACAACTTTTTGCTTAACAGTTGCTTCGTGTAATTCCGGAAGACGAATTTGAAATTGAACTTCAACTGATTGTGTTCGTTCTCTTGCATGTGATAAAACATGACAAATATTTTTAAAATGTTCTTTTAGACTATTGAAATCGGCACCAACCGATTTTTTTTGTTTTAATGAACTTTCCATGATTTGTGATGATTTTCCAGAGCCTTCAATTTTAGCTTGCAATAAATTTATTTCAGCTTGAAGACTTTCAAATTGTTGCAGTTTTATGTTGCTGTGAATATTTGTAAAAGAGTCGACTTTCTAAAAAAAAATAGTTTTATTTTAAAAAAAATGTTGAAAAATAAGAAGAAAATTGTAGAATTTTTATTTTATAAGTTATTGATGGTTATTTCATTGATTTGGTAGAATATTCTGTAGAAATACTTGTAATTCTTATGATAATTTAGTATTTTTTGGTATTTAATTACCTTCTTTAAAGTAATTAATTATTAAAAATAATTACAAAAGTAATTTTAGCATAAACGAGGAAGAGTGAAGTAGAATAGACTGTGTCAACTCTGGGATACCCGTGTAACCGTAAAATAAACATTATATCATCCGTTTTATTACTTTTGGCAAAATTTCAAAGATTCAGCTTTATTAGTTGTAGAGTAATGCTTATATAAAAGTAGCAGTTGTATGGTAGCTACTGGGGAACCCGTGTATTTATTTTGCGATTCTGATGCGATTCATACACTTAAGTCTATATCTACTCCCCTCCTTCTCTGCGTCACAAACGTAATGGCAAATTTATTATACCCTTTGTAATATATATAAAGTAATTACTTTCAAGTAATTGGTTTTACTTGAAATTTAAATTTTTAAAGTATTATTACAAAAATAGTTTAATGGTAATTAGCAAGTTGGTTACTAAGTAATATAGTTCTGGCAATTGTATTGGTACTTGAATTTTACAGGACTGGCTTGAAATAATACCTTTTAGGAGTGAAGATTAAATACTTTTTGTAGATACCTTATAAATACTTTAAATTTAATTATAAGCATACCTCTTTTAATACAGATACAGTATGTCCAATTAATATAACTTTGTTTTGAAAATAAGATGCTTCCTTATTAAAATGTTTGAGCTTCAAAAGTGCTCCTTCAACAAATTCTTGTGATAACGGTGCTCCATTATTTGAATTATAACATTTGTAACTTGTTTCGCGTATTAAAGTTTCCAAATCGTCGATTAATGCTAATTTTGTTTTATAATTGATTTCATAATTATCTTTTTGTTTTGTTAATTCATTTTTTTGATCTTTTCTTAATTGGTCCATCCTGCCAAGTATATCATCTAATTTATTAAGATTTTTGAAATATTTTTCACGCATTATATTGTCATTGTATTTTGGTTCTGTTGAAAGAGCTCGAAGATTTTTTTTATGTTTCATGTAATGTGTTGCAGCTTTAGTTAAAAATCTATTTTCAAATTGTGCTCTAATTATATCACTTTGTAAATTAAAAAGTTTTTCTCCTAATTTAGTTCTATTTAATTTGTTGATAACCTCTTCTTTGTACATTTTCTTAACAGTTAAATTAACAACATTAGTGATAATAGGATCTAAAATTGCTAATGGTATAGCTTTACTTTCATTTATTGAAGCTCTACTACTTTTCCTTGCCGATGGTCTAAGCATTCCGCTAACTTTTTTAAAATCCGCTGTTAAAAACAATAAATCCGCTTGTTCGACTTGTTTTTTTCCTTTAAAAACTTCATCATCCGGAACAAATTCTTCAAAATCTTTTTCAAATATTGAAACATCATCATATGAAATTGGTAAAATTTCAGCATGGGATGCGAATAGTTTTGATTCAGATTTGTCAAAAATTTGCGTGGGTACAGATTCTTCTTCAGTTTCTCCTAATATATCTTCTCCTTCAATTATTTCTTCTAGGTGAATTTCTTCTTCAATTTGTTCTAAACTTGGTATTGGTTTACGAATTTCATTAAATAATCTGGTTTGTTCATCTTCCCATTCAATTTCCGTTTCACTAGAAATTATATCTTCAGAATCTACTGTTGAACGTGGCACTTGAGACATGTTTAAAATTGTTTTTTTTTTTTTTAAATTTTTTTTAAAATATTATACAAAATATCAAATAAATGTTATGAATATGAATAAACAAATTTGAAAGAATTAAATTATGATTTTATTAAAATTTCTAATAAATTTACTTGTGGCATAAAAAGTGTCATTGTTGACTGAAAAGCATAAACTTGTCAAATTTAAATTCTGGTTCTCTAATTTAAGGGGAATTATACTGTAGAATTTTTTTAATTAGATGGCTTAAAAGATATTTTCTTAACTGGATTTTAGTAACCAAGTTGTTATTATTTAATGGCGATGTTAGGCTTTATTTTCTATCTAACAAATTTTTATGAGAAAAGTTTATATGTTTTTAAAATTTTAATAAATTGTTTTCTGTTATTAATTGGTATTCTAATATTTTAGGTAATTTTGTTTTAGTTATTTCTATGCTTTGTATTTGATTTAATCTTTCCATTTAACTAGAACTTTGAACCTATAATTTATTCTAAGTTCTAGCTTTTGGTTAATATCAAGTTTAACAGTGTTGTAAAAGTCTTTCAAATCCAATCAATACTGAATTTTTAATTATAAAATCACGGTTTAACCCAGAAACTTGAAATTTTGGGAGGAATTAGATCCTTGTAAATAAAAGTGCATATATAAAATTTAATCACTTAAATAAGATATTGTTTCCCTATCGTTTAAGAGCTGTAAGGAGTTAAAACTGAAAGCTGGCTATAATATTAGAACTAATAATGTAACTTGAGTACCTGTCCAAATTTTTGTGAAGTTATATACAAAAATTAAAGCCCCAACTCTATATTTTAGCTTCGGTCTTCGGTCTTTTAACAGTCTTTCAATTATAAAGGGTTCATTTAAAATTGAAGAAAATGTCTCTTGATTTTATTTAAAAAATTCTTATCTTAGAATTTAAGAAATTATTATAAATTTATTTTTCAAAATATTCTATGCCTAAAATTTATTATAAAAAACCTTTTTAAGTCTTTGCTTATTCTTTAAAAATCCGGATTATGGTATGAAAAAATTAAATATCCGGAAAAGTGGGTCTTCTTTTCAAATTTGAATTAAGATTATGACAGTCATAATCACGATGATGAAGTATATATGAAGTTACTTTCATGGTTTTTGTGTAATATAAAATTCCAAAAACATACATAATTGCCATTATTGGTTTTAAAGGGTGCCGTGAAATAACATCATAGTATAATTAGTAAGTTTCTAGTTTTTTATGTATTAATTCCGATTAATTATTAAAATAAAAAAGTATTGATTTCGCCTCTTCAAATTTAACAACTTGTGATTCTAATTGCTTCTTGATTGAAAGGGTGGATTCTTTCAAATATCTAACCTTAATGATTGATTCGAAATTTAAATGGTGTGTTAACTGTCGGTATTTAGAAGATTATTGTAAGACTGTGATCAGGCAGTTTTACAATATTAGTTTACTCAGTTCAAGCAATACTGTATCTCTGGTTTATTATGAGTTTCTGCAATCTAAACTCCAGTATTGAATAGTATGTTGGGACTGGTATTACATTAATAAGCTGCTTCCGATTTTAGTAAGCCAAAAACATGCAGTTAGGTTAATTTGCAAAAAAAATCGGTTAAGTTTAAGCTTAGATTTATTTAAGGAGAAACAGATACTACCATTTAGAAGTCTTAATATCTACAAAGCATTAAAGGTTTTTTTATTTGATCTGCACCTATAAGAAGTTTCAAAATGTTAAAGCTTCATTTTCGATCAGCTTTCATACAAAAGTGTCAATTCGATATCTAACAATCTAATTGTTTATTATAAAAGCATTTTATTTGAATTTCAAACTGGGAAACATCAAATCACATTCGTACAAAAGCGAAATTTTCGTTTTATTACATAATAGAATTTGTTCTTAAAATTTATTTTACATTATATTTTTCTATAAGTCTTTTAATTTCAGCATCAAGTCTTTTCTTTTCTGTTTCTAATTTTATAATATTATTTTCGACTTTAACAATTTTTTCTAATTTTTTATCATAATCATGTAATAAAGCTGGTTTATCTTTCAAACCCGCCTCCCATATTAATTTACGATATTTTTGACGTATAACAGTTCTCTGTTTTTGTAGTGCTACTAAATTTTCTCTCATATATTTATTTTTCTCTTTGAAATCAGTCATTTTATAGGTTTTTTCTCTAATTGTTTGTTTTATGACTTCAGTTTTTTCCTTAACATGTGCCATAAATTGTGTGCATTTATTGCATTGCGCTTTACTGCGGTAAATATCAGAAACTCGATCTAAAAGTTGTTTTAAATTTAAAAATTAATTTTAATGTAATATATTTAATATTATTTCTAGTACCTTCGACTGTAGTTGCAATTTTTTCAGTTTCAGCTCGTATTGCTTCGTAATTTGTAACATTAAGGCCCCCACCGATATCGTCCAAAGCAGTAACTCTCTATTTAAAAAAAGAAAAATTAAGTGTTTTTTTATAACTAATACCAAGGATTTTTAAAAAAGCACATTTTCAAAATTATATAGTGTTTTGGGAATATATATATATACTGGTGACTAAGTTTCGGATTTATTAAAACATAAAAATGGGAAATTTTTAAGTCTTAATAATCGATCTAACCTCATCTCCCCCTGCCCAAAATTTTTAGGTTTCGGGAATTAAATTTCCTCTAAAAACTAGGTGATCCTTCATCCAATTTCAAGAACTCCCTTTATATTAAAAGAAAACCTTTAACACATGTTAAAATGTAATTTTTGAGCTTTATTGTTTTTATATTACTTAAAAAAAATTTTGGACCGGTATTTAGTTACAGGTGCTTAAAAAAACAAAATTTAAATTTTTGAACTCTTACAGCTCCTAAACTTGAAAACAAAAAAGATTTCTTAACCCACTCCTGCTAATTTCTGACGATTTAACGTCTCCCGACTATTTTATAGCTAAAAGAATTATTGTAATAAAAATTTAAATATCGGGCTTTTTTAGACTTTTTCAGACTTTGTAGCTGCAGCTACGTAACGGTTGGGGCTTCAAAAAAAGATTTTCCATGAAATTATTTTTTTTGCAATCTTAGTTAAAATTCCTTCTCTCTACTTCAAACGATGCAAAAGTTTTTGTAAACATACAAACAGACGGACGGACGAACAGAGTAAAAATATATATCCACATTTTTACAAGATCTTTTGAAAATGTGCTAAAAGTTACGTTTAGAAATCTCTTTTTTAAATGGTACCTCAGCGTACGTTCTATTTCGATGTTGAGAATATATTGTTTCTATTCTAATATCGCTTATTTCTTGCCAGGTTTTTAGAACTTTATTAATTTGTGACAAAACAAACTCCTCACTTAGAAACTGTCCAGTTCGATCATTATAACAAAGTACACCGGTTTCAATTACTAATTTTTTTAATTTTGCTATTTCTTTCTGAACATTTTCTTCAATACGTTTTATTTCGCTTTTCAATGGTTTAAGACTTTCAACTTGCTCCTTTTGAAGTAGTTCTTCTCTACTAAATATATCGTCTAACTGTGAAAGATTGTCACGAAACACTAACATTAATTCGCGTAACTTTTGTGGATTATCTGGTGTTAATGCTCGTGAATGCTTTCGACGTTTAAAATGTTCGAATGCAACACGATTAAAGTATTGGGATTTATAAGTTTCATTAATTATTTCAGTTTCCAATTGCATAATACGTGTAAGTAATCTTGGGCGATCTAATTTAGATACTAAAAATGCACGTTTTGCTTCACCTTCAGCTTTATTAACTAAATTATCGATCATTAAATCAATTATTTGTAGTGGATTAAATTCGATTTCTTTAATTATTTCTTTCGATTCGTCCCTAAAAATAGATTTAACACCTTCAATTTCAGCAAAAGCACAAGCGGAAAATAAATCTTGTTCTTCTACAGGATCTTTAGGTTCATCATAATCAAATGTAATATCCTCATCTTCTTTTTCTTCTTCTTCATATACTGGTACTTCGTCAATTTGAATTGCCTTTTTTTTTGTTATGACAGGTTCTGGCTCCTCTTCAGTATGTTGTTGTTGTTTTTGGGCTGTTTCAGCTAGTTGTTCTTCTCTTTTATTTTTTTCTTTTAATCTTTCCAACTCTAATTCTCTCTCATATTCTTCTTCTTCCTTAACTGTCTTTTCAATTATCTCTAAATTTATAGGTTTTTTTAATTCTTTGAATAACATTCTAGCTTTTCTCATAATGTTGTCCTTTTCTTCTTCATCTTCTTCAATGTCGGTATTGATAAAACTTAAATCTTCGTCAAGCATTTCGGAATTTCTGAGTTTTGGAGTGTCCCCCATTGTTGTTACGAAATAAGTATACTTTGCTTTTTAATAATTACTTTTATATAACAAATTTATAAAATTAAAAAATGTTAAAAAATAAAGATGGAAATTTTAATTTTCGGTATAAAATAATTTTTGGGGTTATAAAAAAAATATAAAAATATAAAAAAAACAAAAATAACTATTTTCCAGAATTCAGAACATAAATAAAAAAAGTCAAAGTCAAATTTATTTCTGTTCCGAAATTTTATTTTTTTTTTTCAAATTGTTAATGATAATAAAAAATTGATTGAAAAATAACTTTTTAAGACGCATCACATTTATCATTGGTTTTTGCACCGGAGTCAGGTAATATGTTGGGTGGAACAGTAGTTAATATAACTGGCCCTTGTTTTGATAAAGCAAAACGAGTAGTTTGTCATTTCGATACAGAAGATGTTGTAGCAACTGTTGTTGATACTAATCGTGCTATATGTATACAACCATTCCTTAAAGCACAAGGTTATGTACGTTTTGAGATATCTGTAGGTAATGAACGATTCAAATGGAGAGGAAAATATTTTGTTGGTATGTATAGAATAAAATTCATAAGATTAAGTAAATATCGAATATTCTCTCTTTTAATAGAAACACCATCAACAGCTATTGAGAAAATTTTTTTTGTTGATCGCAGCGTTTATGAGAAATCCCCAAGAGAAATTAAGATTCAATGGACTGCAACAAATATAACAACTAATTTAAATTCAAATGTTCAAATATCGTTATGGGGTTATTCAGAATCAACAATTAAGTAAACAAAATGTAAACAAAATTTTGTGCAATTTGTAAATTAATATTTTTTTACTTTTGAAATCTCTAGACCGCGTTTGGAATACATTGATGTAATTGAGACAGCAGTTAGAAATACAGGAGAATATACAATTTCCCCAGCAAATTATAGAAATCGTGATAATTTAAAATCTTTAGACTTACAGTTTGGCTTCATACAAATAAATTTGACAAATCCCGAAAGTTATCAAGGATTAAAGATATCACCGTAAGTACATTTTGGTTTAAATTAAAAAATACAAGTTAGTTTTACATTTTATGTGAATTTTATATGTTGAAATCAGTGTTTTATGGTCACGCCCGATTCCATTAGGATGGTATTTTGGTCCACAATGGGAAAGAAGACATGGAAGACAATGGCCGAAAGCATTATGTGAAAATTGGTTCCGAACCGATCGGTTTTTAAGGTATGACATTGTGTTAAAGAATTTTTAAGTTAAATAAAATTTTAATTTCTTACAGTAATTTTGTTGCTGAACTTCCTTTGTGTCCTTGTGAAGTACAGCATGCACTAGCTGATAAAGGACGATTCTTACCAGATCCTGATTGTGATAAAGATTCAAATCCAACATGTTTACTCAATCAACAAGCAGTTCATTGTGTTAGAAGTGGTCAGCCAAGGTAATTATTAAATACGTGTTATGGTTCAAACGATTATAGTTTAATTAATATTGTTTTTCTAAATATAGCGACCAAGGATCCGAACAACAATGTTGTTATGATCGTTATGGTTTTTTGTTATTGTCTTACGATGTAATGTATGGCGCTCGCCCAAAACGTTCTCACAATGTTGGTCAAATGCCTTGGAATGAAGCTGGTAAAGTTCCAACTTTATCACAGTGGTTCCAAGATATTCGACCATTTTTCTCGTGCTGTTATTGGCAGGATGAACAATCGGTTGGTTGTGAAACCTTACGTTTTGAAAGAAGACCTTCACAAGATTGTGTAGCATATCAATCACCTGGCGTGGCGGCTGTTTTTGGCGATCCACATTTTGTTACATTTGATAATTTACATTATACGTTCAATGGTATGGGAGAGTTCGTTTTAGCTAGAGGCGATGATGGTCGTGAAAAATTTGAAGTGCAAGGTCGATTCGAACGAGTAGCAAAAAATATTCATGGGGAAGTACAAGCAACACACTTGACATCAGTTGCAACTCGCGGTAACACAACTACAATTATTGAAGTTAAACTAAGACCACCACAAGCTCAGTGGCGATATAGATTAGATGTATTTGCGGATGGCCAAAGAATTTATTTTGATCGTCCCAGTTTAAAATTCCAACATTTTCATGGTGTGACAGTGTATACACCAACTTATCTTCTAAACCAATCTGAAGTAGTGATTATGTATTCTTCTGGTGTAGGGGTTGAAGTAGTTGAAAATGGGGGGTTTATGACTGCTAGAGTTTATGCACCATGGTCATATATTGTATGTTATTTTAAAAATTATTCTTTATTAAAATTTCTTAAAAAAATGTCAAACTTTCTGCTATTTTTAGAACAAGACGAGTGGTTTATTTGGAAATTGGAGTTTTGATCCCCAAGATGATTTTACATTACCCGACGGTCGTATTGTTGCAGTAAATTTAAATAACTTTGAACATATTCATAAAGAATTTGGAAAGAAATGGATGTTAGCTGATCAAGAAGTGGCAGGAATTGGTGCAGCATTATTTACCCGCGAATTTGGTCGTTCTGCAAGCCATTTTTCAAATGAAAGTTTTATTCCAAATTATGAAAGAGAACCAGAGAATTTCTTACCTGCAAATAGATCGTATGACATCCAAAAAGCGGCAGATCTTTGTGGAGAAAGTTATCAGTGTCGTTATGATTATGGAATGACTTTAAATCGGGACATGGCACATTTTACGAAAAATTATTTTGCTAGTGCTGTTAATATAAAAGCACTAAATAAAAAGTTGGTTGATGTTAAATGTTCTTATTGCTATTTCTAATATAAAAATAATTATCAACATAAGTTTTTTAACAAATTTAATTCCTGTCATTTTTTAGGAGTATAATTTCTTGTGGTCGTTTGGAAACTCCAAGATTTGGTAGAAAATTAAGTTTCGATTTTAAGCCTGGTGCTCAAGTTTCATTTGCTTGTAATGAAGGCTTTGTTATAACTGGTGACCAAAGAAGAACTTGCACAGCTGAGGGTAAATGGGACATACCGGTTGCTGGATATACCGAATGCTTACGTAAGTAAAAATCTATTTTAAACTTAAATCAATGCTAAGAATATTTAAACTTTTTGTTTATTGTAATTATTTAAATTTTAAAATTTTTTAATGTAGTCAATTTTAAATGTTTCGGATTTAAATTTAATATTTAACTTTAGGTGAAGTCTATTATACAAGGAAAACTGCGTGGATAGCAACAGGCATTATTTTGGCTGTAATAGCTCCTTTAATGTTATGCATAGTTTGTGGGGTTTATTGTTATCGTAAACGCAGTTTACGTGAAGATCCTGATTTTAAATTAACATCGTCATTGCCAAGATCAAGATCGGCTTCAAAAACAAATTTAAGGCATATGAACAGTGATGCGAGTGATTCAGTTGATCAGGATACATTGAAAAAAAGTAGGTCCTTTGAAAGAGTATATCATACACATGAGCCTTTACAAGGTAAACCTAATGCTGAATTTCCAGAAAAAAAATGGGATCTAGATGAGGATGATGAATTTACATCATCAGAAGGTGGTAGTGAATTAAATAATGCTAAAATCGCTAGGGATATTGAATATGTTAATAAAACAGGTGCTGCTTCCCCAAACGATAAACAACAAAGGCAATTAGGACGTAGATCATTAAGATTACAAGATGACATCATTGCTGAAGAAAATAGAACATCTAACGAAGATCTTCGACCTGGTGATCAAACATCATATCCAGCTTCACCAATTCTTTCACAACAATATAGTCCAACATTTAGTGCTGCTGAGCAACGTAATAGTCAAGCTAGTAGTAATAGTGGATTACCCCCAACACAAATTCAACCAATACGTTACACTGGTCAAAAAGTGTTACCTCCATTAAATGTTGCACCTTCCGGTACTTTAAATGATAATGTTTTTTATACTAGACCAGCACCAACAACACCAATAACACCATCAGCGGCACCATTAATGCAAACAGTTGGATTACCGTCACCAATTGAACCAAATCAAAGATCAACTGAAGTTTAAAATTTGGTTTAAATAGAAGACAGAATACATTTTATTCCTAATTTTATTATCATTGTTGTTTATACATAAATTTATACATACATATTTATAAATTCCAATAGTCTGTATCACAAATTCATTTTTTATTTTTGTCTTTCATTTCAAGTTTTAAAAATTTTATTAATTGTTTCATATTTAATTGGTTTTTTAAAGTTGTATTGATATTTAATAACCCAAAAATAATGAAAATAATTTAAATTTCATATTACTAATAAACTAATATATTGGTGAATTTTGTTAAAAAATTTTAGAACAATGGGGAGTTTTAAGCAATGCAATAAAAATATTTTCACCATGACTGTAATTACAAATTAATATTTAATACATACATTTTACATATAATAATTTTATTTAGTTTTTATATGCACACATATATATACACACACTTCAGATTTCTTTTACATTATGTTAAAAGTTGATAAATTTTTTTTTGGCAAAGTACAATTTCTATATATATATATACATATATACATTTACATTACATGTATACTTTTAGTTTCTTTTATATTATTTTTTAAATGTTTTAAGGTTATCTTTTTGACAGTTGTTTTGATATTTGAATGTTTATGTTAATATGTCTATTATTCATTAATCATTTTAAATAAAATAATTGACGAAATTAGAAATAATTTTTCTTTTGATAAAAAAAAAAAAAATAAATAAATAATTTTAAGTTTAAAATAAACAAATAAACCGCCATTTTAATTTTTGAATTAGATTTAAATAAATAAAAATTTTTAATTATAGATTCAAGGAATGTTATACAACAGCTAAAATAATGCCTGTTTAATTAAAAAAATAACAGGACTTTCAATTTTACTAAAAATTATAACTTTTGTTTTAAAATTTTTGTGCAATTTCTATATTTCAAAATTTATTAATTTATTAAGTTAATAATTTCGTAATAACTTAAAAACTGAAGATTGATTTTTAAATATTTGGTTTTTTCTAAATTAGAATGTTGAAAAACACTTTAAAAATGTGAAATGTAAAATTTAAATTTAAAATCTATTAAAACCATAAATTAGTATTTTATTGGTAGGTTTCATATAATTTTGGATTTTTTAATTTTTATATTATTGTAAAAATTTCTCATTCTATCATTTTTAGTCTTGAAGAGTAATCGAAATGATATTTAAAAAAAAAATCTTTTACATTAACCAAAGCAATTAAAAATGAAGTCAACATCGTTTAATGACTTCTATTATTCGTTTCATAATCCACTCATGTTGAAAAATTTATTTTGATTTCGGACAATCGACTTTAGAATTTTTATATTAAAAAAAGAATTTGTTTTTTTTTTTTGCATATTTATAATTTTTATTATTACAATATAGGAATTAATGAATATAGTGCTCAAACAGCCAGTTTATCATTTGTTGGAATATTAATGATTCTAATACCTGCATTTTTAATATTCATTTGCGTTGGTCATAAATGGATACGAAAGAAAATCATAGAAGAAGAAGAAGCTATGAAAAAAGTTTTAACATTACCAAAGTAAAAAAATATATATAATACTTATATATTATATAACATAAAAATTTTCAATAATTTTATTGAGCACGTTTAATAAAGGACATTATTTAATGTATTCTCTTCATTATTAATTTTAAAGTGATTTGGAAATCGATCTCGGCAGAAAACTTATTTAATATTTAATCTAAATTTTAGTATGTGCAAGAAAAAGATATTAAATTTTATTTTTGGATAACAATTTAGCTGTTTTATTTACCCTACAATAATACTCATGTATAGTATTCATATACAAAACTACTCTATTATACTCAATATTTTTCACATAATTTCGAATACCCAGGCTTATTATATCTATAGAGTAATGCTCATGTAAAAAAAGCTGTATTGCATCTATTCAAAACCGCTGTGTAAACTTTTTCAATTTTAATAGCACAGATAAGTTTAGTAACACCGACGAATGACTTTCCGATTCAGATACAATCAAAAAACTTGATCTTATATCTAGCCTATCTCTTTTACAACATGTATAAGTTAATATAAGTTCCTACATACATCTTGAGTCTAATGAGTCTTAATATCTTCGTTCTTATATAAAAATTATTTTGTCAATATTTGTTATTGAAAACATTATTTTTATGTCCGTGTGAATATAGTCTGAGGTATATTAAAATTATGTCTCCGTTTGTCGGGTATTGATTAAGTCATGATAAATAAACTCAAGAGAATGGATAGCCTTGGACAGTAATTCGATTTAATTTTGTGTTCCTGCATGTCTGTTTGTAAGTTCCTTTGTAAGAAAATTTAAAAACTAAAAGATTTACAATCTAGGTCTTTAACCACAGTATTTTTGAAAAAATTTTAGGTTACTCATATTAAAATAGCCTTCGGTTAGTCTTCATGTTACCATTTAAGCTACTGGATCGTTTATATATACCTTTACAACTAATAAGACCAGGAGCATGAATTTTAAAAATGGAAAAAACTTTTATTTCAAATTGCCAGAGCCTCAATTTTTGGGTACCTCCAATATATATATATTCATATTATACATATATTAAAAATAATCACAAGACAACGTCGATTTCAACAATTGGCATGTTTATTAAACTTTACCATGTGTTTAATTTGAAAAAGAGAAGTAAACAGTTGAAGTATTTGCAAATGATGACATTATTTAGGAAAAAGTTCCGAGAAGCAGGCAAACAGTACCTTGCAAATATTTCACTAATTTAAATCTAAAAAAATCAAGAAAACAATGAAAGGAAGAAAAATTTTGAATAAAATTTGAGTTAAGAGAAGATACTCCTATGTCGGTGTTTTAATGGCTCAATTTTTTGGTATTAGAAACTTGATAAGGGCAATTATATTTCTAAAATATAAAATAGGAAGCGGCCCGTATTTAATTGTTATTTTAGGTTTAACGTGTTATTCATCCATTCTTTCGTCTGTAGTCTGTACGTACAACGTTTGGATTTTACTCCTTTTTCAAAATAGTTATATATATTTTTATGTATAACAAGAATTCTGAATTCCTTCTAAGAACGGATTTTAGAGTTGGTTACGAAATCAGAGTTCGATTAATTTTTTTAACCGGGGTTTGAGAACGGCATTTCCCATTATATTAAATGCTTTGTTTTAACTTATTATTTATGAAAAAAGTTAGGAAGGATTTCAGAGTTCGATACAAATTCAAGGTATTGCCTTTTTTCAGAATATTTATACATATAGCTATGTGGAATTCTGAATTAGGAAGAATTTTAGAGTTGGTTATGAAATCGGGGTATTTTCCTCTTTCTTATAAAAGAAAAACAACTGAAAAGTGGGATGTGGTCTTGGCGGGTTTTTTGAAATGAAGGATTTTGGGAAAGCGGGATATTGGTAAAGCCGGATTTCGGACCAGACCCTATAAAATTACCTAAAACAGTTTTTCATTAAATAAAAAACAAAAGAATTTTAATTATTTGTTCACATTTTATTTCTACATTTCATATTTATCATTTTCAAGCTATTTTTAATTTTTCTACAGACCTTTTATTTTGTTTTTAAGCAATTTAATCTTAAACTTTTTAATATTTTTTCAAATATAAGAATTTTATATTTTATTTTTTTTTAAATAAAGAAATTCAATTTAAATCATAAAAAACTATAAATTTTTAATTTTAATATATTTGATTTCAAAATTTTTTTTTCTATTTTATTATATTTATTTTATATTTTATTAGTTATTTTTTGAGTTTTCTTAAAATTCTAAATAAATTTTCTTAAAGTTAGTAAAGCTATAAGAACAGTGAGTTTTATTTTTTTGTTACATTTGTATTGTAAGTAACGAATAATTGTATTCAATTACTTGTAATTTAATTTTAACAGTTTCATGATGTTCAGTTTATTTTGAAAAATATTAAATAAAGTGAAAGTGTTATTAAATATTTTTACATATTATTATTGTTGTAGAACTTACCTCATATTTAATAGAGTATAGATTTTATGTTTTGAAATGTAATTGGTATTGAATTAGAAATGAAATAATAATTGTAAAATGTATTTGTTTTCATGGATTCAAGTAAAAAGAAAAGGAAAATTAATTGGAAAGAAAAAATAAAATGAATATAAAATTAATTACATATTAAGTTTCAAAAGTATTTAAAATGTATATTTTGAGAATAAATTAAATTTTTTTTAATTATTCGAATAACCGACTTTAAATAAAGGAAACAAAATCGAGTAATTTGAATTATGGACATTTTTCTTTCGAATAACTTGTATTTTAATGAAAATTAGTGACAGAGATAAAAGCAGCATTATGATTGTAATACTTATTTATAACAGAAGTGCTCAAAATTCCTTATCATAAATATAAAAAATGAGAATTAACCAATTCTAATCCCAATATTTCAATGATAGTTGGAAAAAAAATAACTATAAAGTTTGAACTTTTGGTAGTCAACATCGTAAACTGTATAGTAAAATAGGTGAGATTAAGAATATTGTCGCAATTTTTAAAAAAAAATCTTTAAATGGTAAATTTAACTCTTAAGAATTTGTAGAATAATATAAAATTTGTTGCAACAGACTTTAATTATCTCTACTAAATTTGCATTTTTGTAATATAACCAGTTTAATAAGAGTTCAAATGGATTTAAATGAAGTTAAAAAATTTAAAAAATTTTCATTATGTAATCTACTTTCAAAATATGTATTTTCATTGCATATATGTAATAATAATATATGATTACATAATTCTTAGTGTTATTCTAATTTAAAAACGAAGGAAAAACAATATTATTAATTTTATTTATTGTTATTTAAAACTCACCATAGATTTAATAATTATATTTTAATTTTTTTTTTTTATATTATATTTTTAAATAAATTTCTTTTATTTTGTGCTTGATATTTATGTAAATAGATTTATATATTATTTTATTTTATTTTTTGCAAAATAATTCATTTTAGAAATATGTATAGATACTTATAATTTTAGTTTAGAGCCAGATTTATTTATTGGTAGGTTGTGTTTTTAATTTATACATTATATATTTTTTATTATTACTTAATTATTTTATATTTCTAATAAATATTTATAATAAATAGAATGAAATAAAAATTTGGACCTGCTTTATTTTAGATTTGTAGTTTTTATTTATTCTATTTTATATAAAGATATAATGTGCTAGTCTTGAAAATTATATTGAAATTTTTATTATAAATGTTAAATTAAAAATAGCGTGAAAGTTTTGTATTATTTTTTGAAAAATAATATTATTAAATAATATATTTATATAGTTTGTTAATAATTATATTAATTGTATAATCATCGTTTTTAATTATTTTTCAATTATATTAAGTGACTTGCTTTACTTCCTTAGCGGTTTTATTTCACTTTAGAAGCCTACATCGCGAAACTTCGAGAATAAGCGTTAATTCTAATTTCAAATGGAAATAATCCAATATTTTAATAACGTTTTTTTAATAAACAATAATTAATAATATTAATATTTAAGGTTGGTTACAAAATCCGAATCTTTTTGAAGTGAATGAAGTGAATGACACGCCGAGCTGATAGCAGAATATAAAAAATTGTTGGAAATTAGGATTTTACAATGAAATACAAATTTTGAATTGCAATGAAATAATAAAAATACAAATTAAAACAAATTATATTAGAGTTTTTATAATTTATTTCAAAATATATAAAATATGTAATATTATGATATATAGAGAACGTATATTTGAGGTAAGATGAAAAAACGAAATTTTAAAAAAACGAAACGAGATTTTAATTCGTATAAATCTTTATCTTGAACGGGAGTCTTTAAGATTTCGATATAAAAAACTTGATACTTTTTGGAAGAGCATACACAAAAAAACAAACAATGAATATTTGATGATTATATTATCCATTCAATATTTATTCTATTAGATTTTTTAATTCTGTCGATATTTTAGTCGTTAAGTTTAAAAAATTTAATTTGTTTCAAATGTATGAAAAGGTGGAAGCAAAGTAATTAATATTAAAATAAATTTATAATAGATAAAACAATGATTTTATGTTAATTATATAATATGTATATATAGTGTTATATATATATATAGTGTTATTATATATTATTTCCTTTGTTTTAATGATTACTAAATTTAATAATTAATACTATAGTAATATTATTAAGTATTAGTTCATATTAATAATAATAATTGTAGTAACTAATTAGAAATATTATAAGTTATAAAGCTTTTATTTGTGATTTATTTTTATTTTTTATATTTAAGACAAGCCTATTAAATTTTTTTTTAAAGTTAATATGTATATACAAACTTGTTTTATATCTGCATAAACAATTTTTTTATACCTAATGCTTTTATTTTATTAAATACTAAATTTGTTTCAATGACTTAAAAACTATACAAAATTTCATTTATAGTTTTAAAATATTCATTTTTATTTTCTACTGGATTTTTATTTCATACTTAGATATTTTGTATTTGTATAAATTTTAAAATGATATTTACATGTATAGTTATTATAATTTTTATAAATTTTTTTTATTAATTTTCAATTTAAACTTTATATTTCATTTAAGATTTTTATTTTATAGTCTGTTGTTAGTTATTAAAGGTGTTTGTTTTTTTTTTTTTTTAAATCTGATTAGAGCAAGAACGGTCGAAAAATAAGCTTGTGATTCGTGTTTTTTTTAATCAGAGCGCGCTCAGAGCGTGTTCTACGTGCTCAGTTCAACTATTTTGAGTACGCAAAATAAAATACAAAGACATTTTGACATTTGTTTAAGATTATTAAATTACTTGTAATTTAATTAAATTTTTTGAAAATTTAAAACTTAACTAAAATAAAAATGACAGTATTTTCAAATCTTGTTTTTTTAATATATTTGAGCACTCTGAATGTACTCATTTTGTTCAAAACGTGCTCAGATTTATGCTCAGATTTAAAAATAAAAAAAACGCCTTAAATAATTTTATAGTTATCTAGAATGTTGGTAACACTGTTAAAGAATAATTGTAATCATATGTTGTTTTAGAGTTTTGTTTCAAAAATTTGTAAGAAAAAATACTCCAATTCTATTGAACTCTGTTTAGAGTTTGTCTTTTCATTTAAAATAATCTTTTATAATTTATTTTATTTAATTTAGAAATGTGTAAACGTTAGTAAGTGTTTAGTAATTAATTTTTGTCTTTTATTGACTTATTCCACAAATTTTATACGAAATTCTGTACTATTGAATACTTTTAATAATTTTGTACAAGAATTTATTTAAAAATTTATTAATCTTTCTTTGAATTGAAATTCTTTAGTATAAGAACAACTTTCTATTTTAAAGTGTAATTTTCATATGGTTTTTGTTTCGACTCAGCTACAACGACTATTGGGTTTAAATTAATGGTATAATCGAAACATATTTTTAATACAACCAAAAACAATCCTGATAAGAGTTTTGTTTTTTCATCCCAGTCAGTATCAATGTTTGAAAATAATAATGTGGTTAACTCTAATAAAAAAGATTTTGATTTAAAATGTTGACTACCTTAGGGTGCATTTATATTGAAGCTTCGGTAAGTGATAAGTGATAAGCATCGAAAGGAGCATAGCGTAGACAACTATTAGAGCATCGCTCTTATCACTTATTGCAGCTACAATATAAACCCACCCTTAGGTAGGTTGAATTCGAATATGAAAATGTCAAATATGAAGTGTCAAGTGTGAAATTAGCATTTTATATTTGTTTATAGATATGTAAATTTTTTAAAATTTTATTTATACCAAAAAGTATGTGTGCGCAATTAAATATAACCTTTTTTATACAGATCACAGATCTTAACCCACATAACTTGGGTTATGTTGTTGTTATTTTTACGTGTTATAAAGCAAATCTTGATCTTGAAACCGAAAAAAAGTAAAAACGTCCTTTCAGATGCACTATTTGCTGCGAATTATAACTGATAGAGCTATCGTTCCATATTTTAACTAAGCTAAGTGTATCTTACTCCACTTTTTGACCCAAAATTAATGCTTTAAGCACTGAATTAAAAAATTTCATTTTGGTCATTCTTTTAAACAATTTTCCTCAAAAAGCTTATCATAAATAAAAATTCAAAGTTGTATAAAATAATAAAACCCTTATTTTTGTTATTTTAGGCTGTTAATTTTCGCTATAATTAAATAATAAAAATTTAAGCCAAAGACCAGTATATGGCATTTAAGTATTCCCAAAAATTTTGAATAAGAAAAAGACAATGAAAAAAAATGTCCGGTAACTTTTGATTTTTTTTTTTTTATATTTGTCATTAAAACTGAAATAAAACTGTTCTAGGTTCTAGGTATGATGACTTATTTTTAAGATAAACTGTCCAGTTTAGGAATATTTTATTTACTATACTGATTCCTTAGAAGATTTTTGGGATGCATTGGGCTACCAAATACAATTCATAGTCATATAATTTTATTAGTTAAATTATAATAAAATTCAGGGTAGTTTATTTGTTTTTTCTAGTCCTTCATTGAATTTAAGCTGTTTATCTTTTTATATAAAAAGAAATTTCGAAAAAATGCTAACAAAGTAAATTTTTTTTTAATTTCCAAGAAAGAAAGGCAGTAAAAAATTTTTAAGGACAATGTAATTTGAATGAAATTTATTCATTGTTTATTTTGGGCAATAATTTGCTTGCAGATGGAAAATATTTTGAATACAGTTTAACAAACAGCTTACCGAGTTAAGAATTTGAACAAATAATCAAATATACGTTTTCAGTGTCTTATGAACTTTGAATCGCTTCAGAGAATCAAAGTTGTTCAAGAAACTCACTGTTTTGGAACTGTTTTAAAAAACAGAACTTTAAACGAACGAACTGAGCCCAAAAGATTGGTTTGAATGGTAAGAATGAAAGGAATAAAGAAAATCTCAAGGAAGTAGAATCCTAATATTTTTGATTTTTCTATTTTTTACTTTAAACTGGTAAATAAAATGAGTGAAATTAAATTAAATTTGTTATAATTTTTATTAGTTATTTATTCATCCAATTCTTTTATTAGGATCCGTTTTTTTTTTGCTGCATTGCAAAAGTTTAAATTTTCTTTTAAATATTTTTCATGGCTTCCAATTTCAATGACTGTTTCTTTTGGATCTTTGATCTCAGATTTGTGGATAAATCTATTTTTATAAAATAAATTTAATAAAAATTTTGCGGAAAAGGTTTTCTGTATCTTAAATCATATTTTTATTTTTCTTTTGAATTTAATTAAAATTATTACACAAGAAGGACAACAGAAACTGGTTTTTCATTATTTTATTTTTTAATAGATCAGAATTGAAGAACTTAATTAATTTAAATTGAAATAATTTGTCTGAAAGCATCTTCTGTTTTTTTTTTTGAAAATTAATTAAATTCAAATTCTTTTTATAAAAATTTGCACAGAGTGGAGAAACTCGAACTGGCTGATTTGAATTTCTTATGATATTTTAATTTTTTAAATGATTATTACTTTTATGCAGTAAATGTTAACTTTCTGAACAATATCAATATCAGTGATGTGCAACATTTTCATTTAAATATATAGGTCAATAAAAATAATTTGTTGTATGGAGATTATGAGACCAGTTCATCAACGACAATTATACTCCTTCAGATGCTCTAATTGATGTTAAAGTATGGCAATTCATATTAATTTGAAAATTGGGCATCCAGAAACAGTCTCTGCAGCGGTATACCCGAACATGATGCAAAATTTTTTGCGTGCGATCCATCTCATTAATCATGACATATGGTTTTAGATAGTGCGAGGGGCAATGGCTATTCTACGAGAATTTTTCCATGACCAAATAATTTTGAAACGGTGCGGCCAATTCGATTTGCAGATTTGACGCCAACGGACTTTGTTTTTGTAGGGTTTCTTGAAGAAAAGGGTTTAAATCAACAAACCACAAAGCCTTCAGGAACTAAAGTAGAATATGGGCAAACAAGAAATTGCCTTTAACTGCCTATAAGAAATTTGTAGTTATTAAAGGATGAAATTTTTAAACTTATCGTGCTGATGGTTGAACAAAAAGACAGATTGACAGACGGACAAAGGCTGACAAAAGCTAATCTGGACCATACACTTAGGTTTAAAAATAAGTGGCAAAGCACTTACAACAAAATTTTTAAAATTAAATGGTAAAGACTTCCTGTCTCCAAACTCGAATTCTTTTACTAATCGTACCATCTTTACTTCAAATTATTGTCAAGTACAAGTAGGAAAAGAAATTGTTAGACTTATATTTTAAATTAAACAAATCTTTAATATATTTTTAACAAAGGTTTTTCAATTTATTTTACGTATCTTAAGATACATGTGTTCTACATTGAAAGGTAATTTGAAAAAAAATATTAAAACAAAAAAAAAAAATTCTCAAAATTGTTATTCAATCAATTTAACAAAGTAATTTTTTTTTTTTTTGTATAATTCTTTTTATTTCAGATTTTTTGAATTTCATTTCCTTTAGATTAGTATATGACTAATATTAGTATTCTAGGGTAAGTATAGAATTGATTCGGGATAGAAAATTCTTATTTTAAGATTCTAGTCTTTAATGGTAGTAAGCAAGAACAATACAATGTATATATATATATACTATATATAAATATAGTATATACTTATATTAAGAAACCCAATAACTTTTAATGCACGATTGGTTAAATGAAAGGAAAAAAAAAAAAACAAAAAATTGGAACCGAAATTCCTTTATTTTGTTACTGTTTTTTTTTAGTGGTGGTTATGAAGAACATGATGTTTATTGAATCACGTAGTTTTTGTTTTGTAATCGTTGTTTTTTTTAAGTGTTTGTAATACAAATCAGTTGGGTTTTTCAGTTTATTCTAAAGATATTTTTGTGTATGCATGCACGATATAATAAAAAACCTAAAAGGGATAAAAATAAATACAGTTATTTTTTTCTTTAATAAAAAAAACTATTTTCAATATCATTGAAATGTGAAATTATCTGAAAATATTTGGGGAATTTTTTGTAAATAACCCTAATATTGTTAATAGAAATTCTTTTTTTTATGTCCCTCGGACTCAATTGTATTCTCATATGTGTATGCAGGTAACCCTCCTACAACGTGGTAGATAGGTTTCTTAAAAGTACCGCGTTGTAGGAGACATTAACTCCATACAAAAAGCAGAGTTTAGGTGGTTCCAAATCACAAAATTGGTTCTTATATGGTGTAAGCTTAATTTAATTTTGTATTTATTTATTGAATCATAACCACATAATATGATAACACTTCATCCAATCCTCAACTTTCAACAAATCTTACTCTCTGCATAGATATATGTATGATTATAGTCTGTTTTGATCATTTTGTTCGTGGTCATGATAATTCAAAATCTTAGCTATCCACTATCAGATTCGAATACCCTTTCGATGATTACTTGTTTTAAAAAATCTTTTATTGAAGTCTGTATGCTCTTGTATAGTAAATCTTTATAAATTTCTTCATAGGGGAATAAGCTATTTTGAAGATTCTTCTAAATATTTCTACTCTATTTCTAAGAGGAGCGAAAATGTATTCTTCCAACAGCTTCGTCTTTTTTAAAACTTGCTCGATACTTTTTACTGATTCTTTTATTTTCTACATCAGAAAGATCATCAGAGCTATCTCTAATCGATAATATGTATTTCGTTTGTGTTCAAAAAAATCGCGTTGTAAGAAGTAAGAGTACCGCGTTTTGGGAAAAATTCCGCATTATGTGAACCGCGTTAAAGAAGTATCGCGTTGTAGGAGGGTTATCTGTATACATATGTATGATTTTGTATTATTTATTTTTTTGTTCTAGTTTTATTTTTGTAATTGAAAATTTTGAAATGTGACCAATTTTCGTAAGTGAATGGGTAAAATTATTTAATGAAATGTAATATAAAATGTGTTACAAAAATTAGAAAATAAAAAAAAAATTTGTGAATCTAATAGTTTGAGAACTTTTGTTTTTACTCGAGATTTTGTAATTTCATAAATACTTTTGTCGAAAAAAAACCCAAAAATATTGATTACAATATTTTTTCCATATTATTACAATAAAATATTAAGTTAAACAAAGTAATCGTTAGAAATAATTTTTCATAAATACTTAATTAAATTTTTTTGTTTCTTTTTTCAAATTACATGTAGATGTAATGGAGATTTTTTGTGAAGTTTGAGGTGAAAATATTTGAGAAAATTTGATAAAATCGCTTTTCTAAATTTTGTAATTAGTGTAGTCCTCAATTTTATTGCAATTTGAATTCACATGAGAATAAAAAACACTCAAAATATTTTATCCCATCTCTTATCAGTTTGTCTGTTTTAACTTAACACAAGTAATACTTTCATAAGGCATTATTGCGGAGACTGAGCCAAAAGTCTTCTAAAAATACGTGATCATTAGTTTATATAATTAAATTTTTACATTTATTAATTTTCGAGGTCCTCTATTGCTACTAGACTCATCAGTAATAGGCATAATATAATAAGCAATATTATACTGCTTAGATAAACTTTGATTGATTTTTATAACTTATAAAAAATTTATTAAAATCTCATTTTATTTATTTACATAATTTTTATTATAGTAATTTACTTTAATTTTATACACCCTGTACAAGCTCTTAAACTCTTCTCGAATATTGCTTTAAATAAATAAATAATTAAAATTAAGTTTTGACTCCGGAACTTTTGTCCCTTCGCCGAAATAAACATTTGTTTTAATACTGAATTTGAAATGCCAGTTTATGAACTTTTCAGGAATTTTTTTAAATACAGTCTGTTTTTGCACTCCTCCCAGTTATGAAAAGAGTTATAGAAAAGTAAATATTGCAAATTTGATAATTTGACGTATTTGACAGATGTAAATATTAAAGGTAAAATAAAGTTAAAAAAAGTTTTTGTGTAAATATTATTTAAATAATAAATCATAGTAAATACGTTTAATTACTTTTCATCTAACGATTCTGATTTTATTTTAAATCAAAGCAGAACAAAATTGCTTCGTAATATTTGTCATTCAAGACTTATTTCCATGTTTTTATTTTTTTTTATTTTTTACTTAATCTGGAAATTCTAAACATTATGAAATATTATATATTGTAGTATTGTAGTAATTTTAACTTAATATATACCGGGTATATTAAATAATCAAATAAACAGGATGTCTCTAGTAATGCTACAGTAATAACGGATATTAAAAAACAATAACTGAAATATTGGTCATTTGACAATTAATATACACATTTATATTTTTGGTTCTTAGAAGTTGAAGATCTTGAATTTTAATGGAATAACTTAAAAATTTAATTTGAACTCAATTTACTGGAAGTTGGTTTCGTAATTTTTTTTGTAAAATTTTATAAAATTTATTTTACTTCATTATTTGTAGACACGTACCTTTTATTCTTTTAGTTGTCTAGTTATCACATTATCACATCACATAAAAATTGATTATGGCATGTTGAAATATGTCTGTCAAATTGCATTTTTTTAAAAGGTTGACTTAGTGTGATGTTAAAAATGTTGGTAATTTTATTTAATGCTGGTTCTAGATTTATCTTTACATATTTTTAGGATGTCCATATTTTTTTTATTATTTTCAATTTAACTTGATTGTGAATTAATTTTTGATAATTTGTTACGAATTCGTTGAATTTAAAATCATTTGTTTATTGTAAAGTTTAATTAAATGTTTTTATCTTTATCTTAATGAATTACTTAACAAGTAAATAATATATATAAGTATATATATTTACATATACATGTATTTATAAAATTAAAAAGAGTTTTAATAAGGGATTTATATTTTATTTAATAACTATATAAGAAAGAATATTTTATAGAAAGAAAAGCTTTTCCCCTTTTTTGTTTCAACTAAGATAAACATATTTACACAAACAGGATAACGAAAGTTTTGTTTGTGCATATGTTCCTAAATATTTTAATTTTAAAATAATTTAATATAATAAATTTTCATTTAAAATTTTTTAAAATGTCTCATAAATTTCAAAACTTTTTTGAATATATGATTGAAAAAAGTTAATTTTATTTTATTATTCCTATGTTTTTTTCTATATATATATTGAATTATTTTTATATTATACTTTTGTATATACAGAGTGTCACATAATTCTAGGTTTCAAATGAAAAATGTTGATTGAAATAATGATAAGGAAGATTTTAATTTAAATAGAAAAGTAAAGTAACTTGAATGAAAAGTTTTTACAGCAATTAATTGCTAATATTGCATACTTTTAGGTGATTTTTTTAAACCTATAGTTTTGATATAAATGAAATTATTTGAAACAGTTCCTTTTATTATTATTTAATGATAAATTATATTTTTAAAAAATTTAAGTTAAGATTTTTATTATATTTATGTTTTTGTTTTATACTTAACTTTTTCAACACTATTAAATTTTGAAACACTCTGTATAATAGATATAGATTTGTTATGTGCATTGTGCTGAAATAATTATTTATATAATTATTTATTTCGATGGTCACTCTTTATTTATGAATGTGTTTATAATCTATATATATATATATATAAATATATATAGATAAATTTAATACTACATTTTTAGAATAAATTATTTGTGTAAATATTCTGTATTTTACAGTTTGTTTTTTTTTAACTTAATATAATTTACAGGTTTAATTGATTATGTTGCATCAGATGGACTTGTGTATTCTGATGTTGTTGCAGTCGTTTCTATACAATCTTTTAAATTTGTTGTTGCACTATTTGATGTTGATAAACCACCACTAGTAGCTGATAATGATGTTGTGGCCCGTGTTAAGAACCAACATTCCATTGGTGTTGGTTTACCTTTCATAATAACTGGACCTCGATATTCTAAATTGAATGAACTGTCATAATTTATTTCTTGGCATAATAATCTGTAACGAAATAGAAATAAATTAAATATAATGAATTTTATATTTCAAATAAATATATATAAAATAATTTTATGTTTAAAATATATTAATATGAAAGAAATTTAAGGAAATTAACATGCCGAGGAATTATATTTGTTATAATTATTACTTTATTTGACTCAATAATAATTTACTGCACCAAATTGCAAGACCTATTCAAATTTAACTATAATTCTATTATGTATCAAAAAATTTGACTTGTTTAGACACCCGCCACACTTGTTTGGAAATCAATATTTTTGAAATTGTATTTTTAGGAAAAGTCACTCGTCCCATTTCTATGTGGAAAAGGACTTAGAGGTTAAAACCGATGATCATTTAAAATTTTCGAATAAAAAATATTAAAAGCAATTCTAGGGTAATTATAAAATTAATATTCGAAGCGCGTGATAAAATTTATCAAGCAGTATCGTTTAATACTAGTGTGAGCTGTAGTAACGGTAATATATATTTAAGTTACTTTCGAAATTTGTAATGGATCAATCTAGGTATGAAAGATATAGACTAAAGATATAAAAGTTATGTAGCTGTTCAACGGGTTTCATTATAGTGCTTGACGAGCCCCTGATGTTGTTGGAAGCCTAAAAATGTGACCAACACATTTCCCATGTCTTTTGCCTTATTTGCACCCATATCTTGTCACTACCTTAAGTTCTTTGTTTATATTTCGCCTTGGCTAGAATATTGCGACATATTATTCTCAGACTTTTATTTAACAAAGAGTCAGTAGTCTATCTATATATTATTTCTTGATACAAGTCATTTCTCGCTGCCAACACATTTCTTGATATAACAACATTGATATGATATACGCTTCGAAGATCCTAAATTTTGTTCCGCGTGCTATGTGTGTTGCATGGCAATTCTGACTTCTTTTCAATATGCGAATTCTGCATGAAAACAGGTGTTCAGTTTTTGCTGTGGACTCATATTTGGTCTAATTTATATTTATTCGAAAACGTTTAGAGGACAGCTTTTACTGCCACTATCATTAAGGTATTCTGAATTTCTTTCGCTTGTGACTTAGTACAAAGATGTCATCGGTATATTCTAGACTTTCCAGTTTTGTGAGAGCTGCCAAGTAATTCATAGTGAAAGTCATGCATAGTGATGCCTTTTTCTCATACAATTATCTAGTACCGTGATGAATAGCAGGGTTGATAAAAGACTTAAAACAGCTGTTACAAAAATTTAGGAACATTTTCTAGCAATTATTTCATAAGACATAAGTATTTATTTAAATAAATAAAATTTAGACAATAATATCAGTAAAAGTAAAAAGGCAATATTTAAAAAAAAATATAGGAAATTCATACGGCGGGTTTGCAAGAGCATTTTTTATTTTGTATATATATACATAAAAATGTATCTGTTATTTTCAAGAGTTAATAAACTTAAAATTTATTTACTGCATTTTTCCTTTTGTTCTCTAACATTCTATTTTTAATATAATTTTTTTTTCAATATTATCTTGGAATTCAAACTTAGGTAGGCTTCTAAAATGTTTTATACTAAATACATATTTTTTGATATTTTTTTTTTAAAATTGATGTAACCTGTGCAGCACTGCTTTACAAATATAACAAGAAGTTGTTTTGAGGAAACCTAACAAATGCAATAATTTATGTAAGTAAAGGTAACCAATATTCAATTAAAATTTTTCTTCTCTTTCTTTACCTACGTTTAAAACTAAAATCAATAGAGATTTTCGAATTACGACTTCCCATTCCTTAGAACTACTAGAATAATTTTAAAAGGTAATCACTAGAATAGGAAACAAATTTTCAAAACCAAGGAAAACAATTTCAGTTAGCACTTTAGTTTAACAAGTAACACAATGTTTTTAATTAAATAGAGCGTTTTTTTTTTTTGATATTTCAAATAAAATTTAATTTTGATATTAATTAAATTATGACATTTAAAATAATTTAAAATATCAAAATATTTTGAAAAGTTTAGTTTCAACAATTATTAAAATAATAAGATATAGTATAAGATATTTAAATATTTAATAATAAAAAATTGTGAACCCTAAATTAAAACTGAACTAACTAATAATTTCAAAAATTTATAATTTGGTGAAAAAAAAGTGTAAATAAATTTTTCAATTAGTGTAAAGTAACATAATTTAGTTTAAGAAGATGAAATATTAAATTTAGAAAGTTTATTAGGAAACTTGAAAACAAATTTCAAAAATATTTGGTAATTTGGATAATGTCAAATACATTATAAAAATGGAATTTGTTTTTGAATGTTTTTTTGAAGAGACTTTTGCAAGAATGGGTCGAAGTGGATTACGCGACCGTTATGCACGTAAAAATGTTTTGGATCATTTAAATGCAGTAATAGGTGGATGTAGTGAAGGTGAATTTATTAAAAAAACGAAGATTATAGTTGTCAACTTTTAATTTAGGTACCTATGCCTACCTACTATGTTGTATACTTAAATGTTCACAATAAAATAATCCATTTCTTAATTTACCCCACAAAATTTGAACCACTCTACTTTATTCATTTTAAAAAAACCACAAAACAAAACATAAAATAAAAAATTTGATCCGCTTAAAAATTGGTTTGGGTCATGTTCAACTTTGCCCAATTTTTAATTTTAGCCACGTAGCTTTATTAGATTCACTAGATTCATTAGATTTATCCTATTGACAACTTTGTATGGCATTTTTCGATAAATGTGATCCAAACTTTTTAAAACTGCTCGCCTAATGCTCGCCATATTATATTACATACGGATTTTAATTTTCAACCATCTAGTGTTATTAGTTGCGAAGATATGCACTCTGGTTCCAGCTATTAAGCTTTGAAGATATGTAAGCAAGGTTCTAAAACTCGTATGGCAGCTGCTCGAAAATGAAGCCTTGATATTTTGAAACTTCATACAAGTTCTTGCCATATTATATAATTTTCCATGTGTATTTCTAATGCTCCCATTTTTTTTAATTTTTGAAGAAATTTATATTGGTTTATAAAAGTTGTATGGTATCTGCTTGAAGCCTTGGTCGGGTCTTAACCAAAAAAAATAAAGAACTTAGAAATTCTTTGAAAAATATTTTGTTAAATTATCAAAACTGTAGCTCTTCTAGGTTTTGAGTTATTTTGCTGACACACAGACGGAAGGACACACTCTGCAGGTTCGATACACTCTCGATGCTGATCCGATACATACCTTTGACAATATATCTAGCTGATCTAAATCGATGCGTTACAAACGGAGGAGTAATTTTAATACACCCATGGACTTATTGGTATGCACGGGTATAAAAAGCTGTATATTACTATGGGTTAATATTTTGACAATATGACTGTGTAATAAAAAGTTAGAAACGGTACTTTCAGAAAAGTAAAATAAAAAAATTGAATCACTTTGCAACAGCAAATTTGACAGCAACTTCTTACTATTTACCGTTAAAAAAAATATTTAATGAAATAAAGAAGTCTAATTTTTTAATTTTATAAATACGCAGGAGGAAATATATTACCCGAAGAAGCAGCACGTCACGCGGTAGCATCAGCTATTCAATATCATCAATTAAAAAAGCATGGAAATCATGAGGTTAAAATATTCAATTAATATTTCAATGTTTATGTTTAATACCATCAAATTATTTTTACAGATATGTTTAATGGGAAAATTTCACAATATTCTTTATATTGCACTTAGAACATGTTGGGATTATGGTGTCAGAGATTCTGAGCTTGTTGTACAATTATTAGGTAAGTAGAGTTGGAAGATTTAGTTGGATTTTATCTAAATTGATTACTCTGGGTTACTTTGAATATACTGATTTGTTTTTCTGTGCAATTATAGTTCATTGTGTTCTAATGATTTGATAATAAGAATTTTATAATATATATTTCATGCTTTGCAGAAGAAATTTATTCATGTGAAAAAACATTTGAAAGATTATTTTTGGGAGCGTTATTTGGACCAAATGCTCCACATTTTATAGCTGGATGGAAAAGTGATTTTAATGATCAAGTGATTAAAATTAATATGAAATTTATTAAAAAATTTTTAAATTCTTTTTTTTTTTAAATTATTTTTAGGAGGAGAATACAAAAGCTGTTGTATACTTTTTAGAACATGCTACTTGGTTAAATTTTCAATTACCTTATGTTTTAAATAATTATGGAGATGAAAGAATACTTAAGTAAGTAAAGTACAAAGGAAAACTAATTTTTAATTAAATTATTCCAAATTAAATTTTTTTTAATCTCTTTGTAGAGATCATATTTTATAATAAAACCATAAAATTCGTTCTATTCAAAAATTTTTCAATAATTAAATAGTTGAGTTGAATCTTTCATTAAAGATAATCGATTAAAGTTTGCGTTTTAATTAAATTTATTTTTAGAAAGGGTTTTTTCTTTGTTAAAAAATCTATAAATAAGTTTTTAAAAAAGGTATACATATATTTAGATGTATGTTCTATTTATACCCTACATCTAAGAGGGCATAGGAATATGGGGATTAACAATAGTTTGGTGTTTTAACCACCAAAAGATATCAGGTTGGAAATGGACAAGTACAATGGGAGGGCAAAATTATTAAACCTACAAAATCATTAACGATTGAACAAGCGGAATCAGAATGGTGATTTCCATATTGTCGAAATTAATACGGACAAAAGCTTGAAATTTTGTACAAAGATATTCTATATATAATTTCAAAGAAAAAAATTTGGTGAAATTTGAAGCGGATTAAAAAGGATGAGGAGGCATTTCGGATAGTTACCACCCTACCAACACTAAATGTTCCAATTTTCAACATTAATATTCACTTATTTTACCAATTACACGAATATGATGGATTCACCGCTATTAATTGTTTGTGGTTTATTAAAGTGAAACAATGATTTAAAATCTTAAGGTGAGGTGATCATAATCAAAGTGACCAGTTCAACTCCACAACTAATTTATGGAGATTACGCGGTCATTAAGCTTTTCCCCTTAATAAATTGATTTTACTACGGAATGCATGGGTATTGCACCACTCTATTGAAATCACAAATGGTCAAAGTCGAAATCTAATTCATGTCGCAAAAACTTAATTGTGTTTCTTAAGAATTCCCCATTGATTGTAATTTCAGTTCCATTTAAATTTTTAAAATATAATTCTTTTCCAATTACATTCCAGACTATAAATTACATCAAACCGACACTTTTTGTTGATGTAAGTGAGATTCATGAAGATCATATGGGGTTTCTTCCAAATTCAATAAATGTGGTTATACACGAAGACATTTAATCATAAATGATTTTAATCGGTTAAGATTATTACATACGTCTGTATTTTTGTAATAAATTTAATTCTACGCTGTGCAACTGTATATGTTTCCACGGTGATTTGTCAGTCAATACTGAATGCAAATTTCATTATTTAAATTAAATATTAAATAGTACTTATTATTAATTACCATTTACATAAATAAATGATGCGTACATCTTTTATATAATTTTAATTTAATATATTTAATTATTTATTTCAATAAAAATTTAGAAACTGTTGTTTATTTTTTATTAATTAAACAGTATTTGGTTTTTGTTTCACTAAAATTTTTTTTAATATTATTACAGATTCGTTGATATCCCAATAGAATCATGCGGGAAATCAACACCATTACGTGTGGCACTACAAGCTACTTGTCCCGATATTTTGATGATTCTGTTAAGGTATTTATATATTTATAAGTATGTATTAATGTTTACGCTTAACATATAATTTAGTAAATAGAATATATATTTGAAACCAAAGCATATACCGTTATTCTTATCAACATATTGTTTGTTTGTATGCGGGATGCGATATTTTTTACAAAGTAAGAGTTCTCATTAATCCTTTACTTCTTGAAGGAATTGAAGATTTAGTAGTTAAATTAATACATTCAAACCATAATAATAATGTTTTGAGTTATATTTAATATTTAATATATAAATGTGTAGTTAGGAATAAGAGAACTCCATATTACATTTCAATATAAAATATTCTGAAAAAAGAAATTTAGTTAAGTTGCTCTTCATCATTTTCAATTTTTATAATAAAAACTTTAAATGTAGCTTATATAACTGTAAAAGCTTTAAGGGTAACTCCTTAAGGGTAATTAGTTGCAATTCATATTGGAAATTAGAATGCTACAATCTGTGCTATTAAGTTTAAATAAAATTACATGAAAACTTGACACAATTATATTTACCCTAATTTTTTTAAATTATTTCGGAAACATGGTGGCAACATTTTTTTAAAATTGCTTGAATTGTTGCTGTTATTTTCATTATTAGTTACATGTAATTACTTTAATTTCCAATAATTATAAATACATATACTTTTAAGGTTTTTATGGAATGAAAAATGTATGTAGTTAGTGGGAAACTTTGGATTCAAAAACCAATATACAAAATTTTAGTGTTAATTGTATGGGTAATTAAAACTTTGTATGTTTTTTTTCTATTACTTTCAATTGGTTAAAACTTTAAATAAAGAAACCAAAATAAAAAATATGATTACTAATTACTAATTAGTTTACATAAACACAAATTAATTTAATTTGTTATTTTTTTGTTAAAAATGCTTAGATTTAAATCAATTAGAAATGAATATTTTTTTAAATTTACATACTAAAAAATTTACCCATGAATTTTACAACATTTATTTATCACATAAAATTTAAGTATCCACTGTTATAAATTTATTTTTTTTAGGTACGGGGCTGATCCAATGCCAGAGGATGGAGGAAGTTCAACTGTTCTATCATTATTGGATAAATTAGTTGATTGTGATAGAAAATATGTTTGCCAAATGGTCATATGTTTACATATTCTTTTAAAAAATGTTCCTTTAATAGAAATGCCATTTAAGGTAATTAAAGTGAAATTTTATACATTAATAGTAATAATTTTTTTTGTACGGATTTTAGAAATTATAATTGTTGTTGTTGTTTAGAAAGGGGGGGAAAGCAAGTCTCCCTTACACCTAGGCCTTGCGGCCCGTTGTGCACCCCTCATTAAATACTTTCTATTTATTTATAACTACTATATTATTTATTTTGTTTATATTATATATTTGTATAGAAATTATAATTAAGACTCATTTTAAATTTCATATTTTTTCTAAACTTTCTTATTTAATCATAAATTTTAAAACCAAATTAATAAAAAAAACCACTCGACAAAATTCAAATTATGAAATTGCATAAATAAAGGCGCTTTGTTAAAAAATGAATGCAATAAATTGTATGTGTTAGTTAAATAAATAAATGTTGTGTCAACTTCTGTAAAATATATGACAAAAAAAGTTATTTATTTATTTTGAGCATTTTTGGCACATTTACAACCAAGTTTAGAAAAATGCGCCTAATATCTTAATTCAGTCCGTCCATATGGCTCTAAAACTTTTGTAAATTTTTATTACATACAAAAATTTCAAAAAGACCTTTAAAAAAACATTGAAAAAACAGTTTTTATTTCTTCAATGTTTTGAAGCTATTAATAAGGGCTGTAACTAATTGTTTTCTAATTTCAACTAATTGTTGAAAATTGTTTTTTCAAAATTTTTCTGATACATCCATATACGTATGTATTAAACAAACGTATATAATTTACTTTTATATTAGATTTTTTACTTAAATAAAATTGAACAGGAAATGAATACTCTTTCTTTCTCTATTTTATCGTTTTTTTTTAACATGTACTCTTCTGTTTTTATACATCTATATTGCACATACATTCTATTGTATTTTGGTGGGAAACGTGGAATTTAAAATGGCTGACGTACAAAAATTTAGCCATACTTGTTTGAAGACCGAAAGGAAAGATTTAAAGAAAAATACGGAAGTCTTCTTATAGACAGGATCATAAAGAAGGAACAAGTTTTTGGTGTTATGAGTTTAAAACATTTATGCAGGTTTGTGTTAAGTTACTGATACATAATATAATAATACATAATATATAATATGTTTATAGTATTATATAAGATGAAGTACAGTGTAAAAATAAATTGTTGCAAATATTTGTTTACCCTTTTGATGTTTGTTTAAAAAATTTGACTTAAATTTTTAAACATTTAAATTAATTTTTTAAGTTATAAAAATGTTAATCCTGTTTTTGTATTAAATGTGTTTTTTTATATTATCTATCACTACCAAGCTCGATCTAGGAAAGTGTGTTTAATATTTTTTTCCTATTACTTCACTTGTGAGCAAAGGACTTCAACTTGAACGCGATTATGAATTCGTTATTACATTGCAGTATTTTAAACAATTTTTGTATTTTATCTTTACTTGATAGGTTTGATCAAGTGTCATTCAATTTTGGAAATGTGGAGCTGGCTAATTGTAGACTTCAATTTTCTTTAAAATTGAGAATTCGTCGACCTATAATCGCCCTATGATTATAGAAAAATATTTTTTTCATGAATTATGTTTGGTTTTAAAAGAAAGTTTCCATAATTTTTTGTATTAATTAAAAGCAATAGGATTTAACGTTTTCCACGATTTTAGATTTTAAAATACAACTATTCGAAGGGAACTTCTTAAAATATATTTAATTTTCATACTCAAAGTTATAAGAAAACTATTTGTTTGAAAAAAATAGTACTTTGCTGGGATTACTCCGCATAATATCATCATTTCATATCCCATCCCTGTAACCAAACTGTACATTTGTATCACAGGTTCCTTCCTAAAGTTTGGTTCAAAAAGGGTGTGGTTTTGGTGCGTTAAAGTCTCACACTACTCAACGTGAGACTTGAGTCAAAAAAAAAAAAATCGTACACCAAAATTTTTTAATTTAGGTGCAATAATAATAATAATAAGATATTTACGAATTGATGCAAAAGTGAAAATTTTTTTGCAAGTTAGCACTTATTTCTACCAAGTCTTGAACGACCTCTATTATTTATATTATAAACAAATAATTGAGCTGCCACCGGCAGTTTTATGACCGAATAAGCCGACTATTATGTATGATTTTTTTTTTTTTTGACTCAAGTCTCACGTTGAGTAGTGTGAGACGTTAATTTGTGGTAACATAGATTGATGAACTTGAGTTGATAAAGTTCTGTTCACCAGGATTATATTGAGCACTCTTATTTGTCTCTGGTCATTGATAAATTTGTCTTCTCAACTTTTATAATTTTAAAAAATGATGTCTTCATTTTCAGACACAATTGTGAAAATATTTCTTACTAAAGTTTTTTAGTCTAAATGTTAAGTTTATAATCTTTAAATTGAGTTCTTGTTTTCTTACTTATCAAATATACACGTGCTGAAGTTTTTAAAAGAATGCTTATGAAATGGTTTTATATATACTAATATTAAAAATATTAGATAGTAAATTGGAATTTTATTTTATTTTTATGGCAAATGATAGAACACTTTATTTTACTTTTCTTTTATCTTTATATGTATTTGTTTTGTTGTTATAAAATTGTAATAAGATTTGTGCAGCTGATATTGGGTTATATCTGATGTAAGTGAAGTTGACTAAGAATAAAATAAGGAAAAGTGAAATTATAATTTGATATAAAATTAAATAAAATTTAAAGTAAAGTAAATTTAATATTTTATAATATCCGAAAATGGGAAAATAATAATAGCTTATTCTATTTAACCAATTTTTTTGTTTTAGAATGTGGATATAAGAAAAAAAGTATTCCCTGTCTATTATAGTTCTATAACTGTTATTGGGTACTCTGTTAATAACTGTAATCAATTGGAATTTAATAATACAATTTTTACTTTTGTTAGGCTCCAGGTTTTACTTACAAATTAAAATCTTTTAAGGTTAAATATATTTCTACTGAATTTAATATGAATTCTTCAATTTGTACATTGAAAGTTTTTCTACTTCCATTTGGCACTTTTTAAGTGGCCTTTGTTTTTCAGGGTCTTTTCAGTGGTCTGTGAATGGAATTAGTTTTTCAGAATTTTTTCTGTAGTGAATAAAAGAAGTTCCCTCAGTTCTGTATTCAATAAACTCATATTAATTTTACTATTTGCTAAAAATGATTAGAAAAATTAAACAAAATAGATAACTATCTAATTAGTAATTCTTTTTTTATTTAAAATTTTTTAAAGCATAAACTTAATAATAACAACTTCCGCATTTTAAGTTTTAACTCTAATTAAATTTAATTACTAATGATGGAATAAAGTAACATTCTATTTGGTAAAAAAAAGAGCGGTAAAGAGAATAATTATAATATGTTGTTTTTTCATTCATTTGGTGGAAATTCAGTAGGGATTCACTACAGGGCAAATTCCGAATGGTGTTGTTGTATTCTTACAAATAAATAAAGGCAGAAATTTTAAAATTTATACAAGGGTATTTTGTCAGCTTCTTTTTAAGTGGTCTTGAAATGTTAAGTCAATAAGGAATAATAAAGGTGTTAGCTACCACGCGTCTTCCAATCCCAAAAAATTAGTTGTTGAAAATTAGAATGAATAGAGTTGGCCATTAAGGTAACCATCACTAGCATAACTCGGTAGATTGGCCAATAATAATGGTAAAGCAGTTTTAATATGATGTCTTAGAAATTTAAGATGATTTTGCGAAGCATTTCGGGTTAATACTATACATCTTTCAAATCTAGAGAACCATATCTCCAAAACCAATGAACCTACAGAACATTTAATTCGATAAGTTTCCTTTAATTTGTTTAAACTCAAGATGATCTTAAGAGTTGGTTCAAGTTGGTTCCACACGCCTTGCAAAGCCACTAAAAAATATGTCTGTAACTAATAAATAATAAGTATAGAAACTTTGAGTTTGGTCAAACCATCTTATCTTATGCATTCCTCAAAATTGAATGCCTATGTATTTTAGCTAATTAAATTACTTAATTCAGTTTTATAAAGTTTTTTAAAAAATTATTTTATTTATTTTCAGATGTCGTATTCGTGAAGTTCTTAGAAAAAATTCTCAATTACCAATAGGTATTGATACATTACGTTTACCATTAAAATTACAACGTTATATAGATTTAACAGAAGAACTCGATAAATATTAATATTTAAAATAGTTTTTTTTTTTAGTTAATTATTATGTAAAAATTTATTTAGAAAAAAACTAAATTTTATTTAATAAAATAAAAAATAAAACTTACCTGTATGTTTCTTCGCTAATATTAATTTTCCCTGGTACACCTGTAGTTTCTGTTCTACTTGTTAAATTAACACAATTACCAAAAAGACAATAACGTGGTACACGATTTCCAATTACACCTGTTACAACTTCACCTGAATGTATTCCAATTGTGATTTGCTATAAAAAGGTTTGTGAAATAAAAATTGGATTAAAGTGTATGTTATTATTTTTTATTGTTTTAGTTAAAACAATATTTTTATTTTTTATTTTTTTTTTAAATTTTGTGGTTACAGGTGTTAAAAAAAATTTTTATAATTTTTTTGTAAAATAATAAATTGTGACTAGAATTTTCATTTTTCATAGGTGATAAAAATAAAAAGTTTTTTTTATTTGGAATACATGGAATACATGGAAAATGATTTTCTTATCTTGTTTGTATTGTATCTTATATAAGTTCGTAAAACGTTTGAAATGTTTATTATATGAATAAAATAGATATATATATATATTAAATTATTAGTATTAATCACTTTGAAATTACAATGTGCACCTAATACATCTTATTATTCAGATATTGGAAAATTTCGAAACTATTGAAATTTAATTTGAATTCAAATGTATGTATGTAAGAAAATTTATTTGACTTTAATTTTATAAAATTATATTTGTATGTGTAGGTATACATGTTTCGAATAATATGTCAAATTTTAAACTAGTTATAAGGGTTATATTCTATGCACTTGCATGAAGCCTGTTTATGATAGTGTCATAAAATAGCAGGACATGCTCACGGTTTTAAATATACCCTTTGGAATCGAGGTAAGTAAAGTGATATGGCAATTAAACTCATTTTTAAACTTTTATAATAAAACCATCATTATATGGTAATGTTTTATATTATAAAAATAATATATATTTGATATTAAACCATATTCTAATTAAAATGTATGTGTACATACTTTCTAATGTGTTAAATGATCTTTCAAAATGATTGTATTCAACTTTTGTTAAAAAGTTATCGAATCTTATTATATTTCCTTTACGGTACAAGTATTTATTGGAATAAAAATGTTTGTAGTTCGTTTCTACTCTTCTATGTATAGTTTTTATAGAGCCTTTTATAAATTTTTTTTTCACATAGATTGCATTAATATTGAACCAAAGATATCAATTATAATATAAATTTCAAAAAATTCAGTTTAATTTAATTACTCTATATACTCTATAGAATTAGATAAATCAACTTATCTGTTTCTGCAGTTACAAATTGTAATTGTAATTTATTTTATTTTAAATCTTTAAATTGATAAATTTTCCCTTAGGTACCTAGTTAAAAGCATTCCTAGATTTTTGTTCAGAATAAATTTTTCGAAATAAAAATGACAGCCGCAATAAAAAACAAACAAACAAAAGTGGAAATACATGTTGAATAATGAGAATTTAACACTTTTCACTCAAAATTTTTGGAATTATACTTTATATTTGTGTGTGACTATAAAAATAAAAGTATACAAATGCAAATGTGAAACATGTGTTGAATATGAATAAATTTATTAATAAAATTTTATAAATTGAATTTTTTATTTAAATTTTTATTTATTTAAAACTTTTTCTATTATTTTTGTAAGAATGTTTTGTTTTTTTTTTTAAATATTTTATAAAATTTTTTTTAGGTTTTAATATTTTATACAATTAATCAATATTTGATACTAGCAGATTTACCCGGCGTTGCCCGGAAGCTTGAAAATTGTAAAAAAGCAAGTTTCAGCCAATTTTTTGAGATACTACTTTGCCTATAAATGCCACAAAAAAATATTTGTGGAGTTCCGTTAACCCATCGTGGCCCAACAGCTTTTTATAGGTTTTTTCGTTGCTTTGCTATATATTAGAAATGATTTAACAGATTAACTTCAAATTTCGTATATGTGTTCTTCTTTGAAAATGAAGTTCAATTTACTAACAGACTTGAAAGTTGTTAACCCCTGCCGACGATTGTTCAAAAAAAAATTTGTAAGTAAATTACGTCCAATTTTTGAAAGTAGGTACAACTTCTTTGAATTAGGGGAATACTTAAAAAAAAGGTTTGTCGAGTTCTTTTAATCGATTGCGAAAAAAAAACTTTAAAAAACAGTTTGCAAAACAATTTGAACGATTATCTCTAATTTTTCTATACATGCTGCTTCTTGACAATTTGGTGCTCCTTGACGATATAGTTGAGGATGGTAGGTTTCCGGTGAACAATGTTAACTGAATTAAAATGACTATAGGTCAAAAGGGGATTTTCTTGAATTGCCAACGCTTGAATAAAATATAGTCGATGGTTTAGAAAAGGTTTAAAAATTCGCTTTTCAACTTATATTTTGTTTAGTACTCACCTGAAAGTTGTAATACGCTCTTCCTCGTTTTTTTATGATTTTATGAGAGAAATGTAGGCTTATTTTTTGGAAAAACTGTTTTAAAATACTATGTATTTAAGCATTATATATAACAAATTGAATTTTTTGATTTTTAGATTTCATTTGAAGAAAACTGAAAATTTCATTGAATCTTTGTTCAAAACGCACAAACAGGTCAAAACCAAATTAACCCTGGGGGTTTTAATTAAAATGCTGCTACAAAATTTTCAATAAAATACTTTTAATCGTATAAGAAAATAAAATATATAGAAAACTTCATATCATCGTCGTGGAAAATGGGTTAATCGAACTTAACTAAAACTTTTTGCAGCCTCTCTTTTAGACTACAAAATCAACCTGTAAAATTGGACACAAATCGAAAACACAAAATTTTTTGAAAGTCCGCCAGGCCGAAATGGGTTAATTTATTCCAACCAAATTTATACAACTAAATGCGGTTGCTAAGAGGAACATTTGTGCAAAATTTCAAGTCAATCGGTCAAACAGTTTTGACTCGACATCAAAAACATTGAAAAAGCTTCTTTGCACTCTCGTGCCCAAACGGGTTAACCGAACTCAACAAAAATTTGTCCCAGACTTTATTTTCGACTGCGAAACCACCTTGTAAAATTGGACACAAATCGGAAACACAAAATTTTTTGGAAGCCCGCCAGGCCGAAATGGGTTAAATTATTCCAACCAAATTTATGCAACTAATTGCGGTTGCTAAGAGGAACATTTGTGCAAAATTTCAAGTCAATCGGTCAAACCGTTTCGACTCGACATCAAAAAAACGAAAAAGCTTAAAACGGCTCTGGAGCCGCAACCTGCTGACTTATAAAAATGCGACATAGCCTATGTCACCCCCCGGACTCCCAAAATTATTCCTCTAAAATTTGGTGTCAATCGGACCAGTGGTTTTCACGTGAATCCTGGACAAACAAACAAACAAACAAACAAATAAACAAACAAATTTTCTTTTTATTAGATTTGCTAAATAAAAAAAAAAATTAAATGATGAATTTGTAAAATATAACTAATAAATATTTAATTTTTAAGTAAACAAAACTCATTGGTACATAACAAATACAATACATAGTATTAAAAACCAAAAACATTAGGGGGGGTCTATTTATAATATCGAAGCAAGTATTTATTGGGAAAAATTATTAATAGAAAACGCATATTTGAGGTTTTTTTTAAAAATCGAAAATTAAAAATATTAAAGTAGTAAAAAAAGTCTTTCTATCCCTAAGTTTTAAGCAGTTTAAAAAAATGTTTCTACATTCAAAAAAAAAAAACTAAGTAAAATGGTTTTTATTTTTTTTTTAAAGTTAACTGAACTTCTAATATGGAGCTATGGACATCATCTAAAATTAAAAGGTATTTCTGGGAAAGATGGGAAAATAAACTTTGCACTTATTAATTGAAGATTTTTTTTTAAATTAGACTTTAAATTTAATAGAATATTGGGAACTTTTTAAGTATAAACTAAATTATGAAGGGTGAATTTCTAAGAAAATGAAAATAATTAAGGTGCCTATTAAGACATAAAAAATTTATACACAGGATTAATCTACCTTGAGTTTGGTATTTAATGGGCTTAATGTTTTTAAGGATCTGATGTAATTTGATTATATTTAAAAAATAACTTAAGTACTATTTTTATTAAGCTTCTTATTTTTTAAGCTTTTTCTAAAATAGCTAAAAACAAAAGTTGGCAAATGATGGGAGCAAAAATAATTCTTTTAAAGAATTTAAATATTTTAACAAATATTACTCTATTTTTATTTTAAAATGGTTTATTCATTGCTTTAATATAAAATATTACAACAAAGAAATTCTGTCCCTAATTAGCATATTTCACTAAGAGAAATATACAGAGGTCTCACAGTCTGATCTGATGTTATTTTCAAATTGCCACTTAGCGCCAATAAATTTCATAAATTTAAATGTTTTTGTAAATTCTAAAAATAAATTTCATCTTCATTTGTAATTTAAAACGTCAAGTAATAATAATGACAATTCATTCTCAATAATTTTTTTTATTACTTCTGAACTCTGTGTACTTTATGCAAGCTTCGCTCAAAGTGTCTGTCCTTAGTTTACTTTAAACTTGCAAAAGTCGTTGCTTGAATATTATAATTAAATTGGCAGATGCTTTTGGCCCGATATTAGAATGTGGTTTTACAGTACTGCAGTAAGAAATGAATCCAGAATGGTGTTAGAGGCAAACATATTTTTCGAAAAAGAAAACTGCGTATTCTTGTGCAATTATTAGCTAACAAAAAAGTAAAATTTTGATATTTTTGTAACAAATTCTTAAGAAATAATAATTTTAACATTAGTATTCATATAAGATGTAACTAATATATTCATAACATGAAGATTATCACAAACTTAGAATTTCTTGTTTGCTTTTTTCATTTTGAATTTCGAATACATTATTACATACCAAGAAAATTTTTAAAAAGTTTTACTAAAAGTTTATATTTTTAACTTTTCCCAACACTAAAATATTTTTCTATTTTTCGGAAATATTGATTTTTGTTCTTATTATTATTTTTATCAGGCTGTATTGCGTGGAAAATTTTTTTTTTTTGGTTATTAATAAAAATAGAAGTTTTCTAAGAAAAATTAAGGAAGCGTTTTTAAAAAGAAAAATTATATTAAATATTTTTGATAAACCAAATAATAAGTTTTTAATGAAAATTTTTAATTAAAAAGAAAACGAAAAGAAAAGCTAATTTCAATTTTTATAATTCATAACTTTGTATCGAACGGAAAAGTTAAATTAAAATTTGAAAAAATAGAAAAGAATTTAAAAAAAAATTATATTTTGTTACATTATAAGATAAAATTGATGTTTTGTTAATTTAAGTTGGGTTCAATGACAAATTCAATGATCAACCAGATAACAAATTGCTGAAACCGCTTTGTATTATAACTTTTTATTAAAATTAATGAGTAATTTAAAGTTAATGCAAAATAGTTGAAAATCTGAGACATTAGAAAATTATTTAAATATACAGAGTGATTCATTAGCGAGTTCCACCACATGTAACTTATAAGGAACAATTTTTGTAGGAAAGAGATCAAGATTGTCGGCGCAATATATTTGGAACAGTGGTTCATTAAAGGAAATTTAGTGTCTATTTTCTTTTGAAGATTTTGTCTTGATAAGTTCTGAACTCAGAATTTTCAAATTTTTTTATTTTTGCTAGTGACTTAATATGATTCTATTTTCCTAGGCTTCAGGGTTTTTAACCGTGCATATATATGAGGACACGGGTATATTAAAATTACTCCTCCGTTTGTAACGCATCGATCTAGACGAGCTATATATAGTGTCAAAGGTACGTATCGGATCAGCATCGAAAAGTAAATCGATCTAGCTATGTGTGTCTGTCAGTCCGTCCGTCCGTTTGTCACCACGATATCTTTAAAACTAAAAGGGCTATAGAGTTTTGAAATTCACCGAGTCATTTTTAGAAAATTTATCATTTTTAGACAATTTGTAGGTTCCCTATTGTTTTTGGTTAAAATCGGATCAAGGCTTCGGGAAGCTGGCATACAAGTTTTTTGAACCAATATGAATTTCTTGAAAACTAATAACCCTGGGAGGTTGATGATTACACACGGTTAGGTTAGTTATATGAAAATGATTAAGAAATATTCATAATTTTAAAAAATAGTATACATTTTCTGGAACTTTATATTGGATTTATACTCTAAATAAAATACAATTTAAAAATTATTTATTATTTAAGCTTTGTATTGAAGGTTTTTTTTCGGTATATACTGGTAAATTCATACCAGTAAAATTTTCCAAATTTTTGTCAAGACTAGCTAACACCAACATTTTATTTATATTTTTATATACGTACAACTGGATTTGGTCCCATTTTAACATTTTTTGCTATATCCATCATATCTAAAGCTAATCTACATATAGATTTTGCATGGTCTTCACATGGATGTGGTAAGCCAGAAACAGCCATATATTTGTCTCCAACAGTTTCCACCTAAATAATAAAAAAATAGAATTTTTTTTTAAAAATTATATTAAATTGTGTTTAAAGATATTAGGATATTGTTTAAGGGTAAAGACATAAGACAACTTGGTCTTAATGAAAGTTTTTAAACTATGATAAATTAATATTAATATTTATTTAAATATCAGGAAACTCGTTTGTCGCCTAATAACTTGGTGAAGATTTCGTAATATTCCGAAGCTTCAGTAATGTTTGATAGTGGATAGTTTATGCAACTTCCTTTAATGTTAGAAGATTTTAATTTATTAATATGGAAAACAATAATGATATGTTTCGGAATATTTAATTCCTCAGTTATGGTATCAAAATAGTTAATTTGAATTTGGATGCCAAAATATACAGAAATTAAATTTCATAACATCCTGAGATAAATAGTGTTTAAGTCCAAAAATGTTATTTTAAAACTAAGGAAGCCTTAAATCTTTATATATAAGATTTTGTTTTTAATTTTTTACTGAAGTTCTTATTTGGTTTGGAATTGTTGTAAGTTGGTTGAAAATTATTTCCTCAGAAAAATCTAGGAAAATAATTATTTCATAAATTTACCTTATAAACATTCGAATTTCGTTTAGAATCTGTTAAGGCATCAAAAACTGTATACAGTTCATTTAGCATTTTTACAATTTTCATTGCACCTTCAGCATCTGTGTTAGCTGCACAATATTGTCCAAAGCCAACAATGCCAGAAAACATAAGTGTAACATAGTCATATCTGAAAATAAAAGAGGAATTTACTTACAAATGTTTTTGTTAATATTTTTTATTAATTATTTATATTTATATTTAATAACTCTGTACAGGTAAATACAGGCATTGAAAAGCTTCCCTTAAATTCCTTAAATCAAGTTCTACGACTCAGAGTGTGGCAAATTAATTCCATTCTTAGAACACAAAACCTTATTTGTAGGAGAGGTAATCAGTGAAGGGCAGTGTTTACAATGAGATATCGTTTGTCCTACTAAGTCTCTTAATTTGACTATTTTTAAGGTTTTTTATATTCATTTGTATATATGAATATAAAAATATTCATCTTTTTTCTGTTTAAAAATGGAAAAATTTACAAATTGGGCATTATAAAAAAATTTTAAACATTAATACAAATTAAATATTAAGAACTAACCTTGAAAGTAATCAAATTTGTCTAAAAATAGAGGCCATTTCATCCTAAAATTAATCTAATGATATTTCTAGTAGATTTTTTAAATAATAAATTTGAATTGTTATTATATACCTACAAAAGTAATCCTAAAGGTATATTTAATTTGCAATAACGTTTGTGACGCTGTAAAAGAGGCAAATAAGATATACAAGTATACTCAATTGTAGATTCGGATCAAAGTCGAAAAGTAAATCTATCTAGTTATGTGTGTCCGTTTATAATGTTAACTCAAAAACTAAAAGACTAGAATTCTGAAATTTAAAATTTTTTTTTTTTTTTGCCGGCATCTCCACGTGCTAACTGTTCACTGTGATAGGCTAAACAGCCTGACTCTATATGTGCATGTCGGAACAGGGGAGACATATTCATATATTAGAACTGATCAAATGAATTCCACATACAGTTTAAACATGAGATAGTACTACGCCTTATAACATGTAGAAACGTCTTAGATTTTCTATAGATTAAGTTCTATTTTGTTTATATTTTAATAATTTTGTATTTGAATTATATGGTATTCTATATCAGTGAGTTATACTATTTAATTGAATTATTTGTTTGCATTTTTAATTTTTTTATATTTATGTATTTTTTATTAAATATATATAATTATTCATTATTAATTCAGCCTCTAATTTGAACCCATAGGCGCAGTGCCGGCGCTACGCTTTTTGGCGCCCTGTGCACTTTTTGAAAACGCCGCCTTAACTTATATTATTTTCTTATTCTATGGAAAGAGTTTGATAACCACAATAAGCCATATGAACACCAAAAAATCGCTGTTCCTTAAATTAGAAAATGTAGTACAAAAATAAAAATGTTATTTTTTGGTCTTATAAGATTTTGTTGTTGTATAAGGTGCACTTTTTTTAAATTGATAATTTTATTCAATAGCTTGTTGATATGAATGTTAGGAGGAATGTTATTACTTATTAGAAGAATTTAGAAAAGAGAAAAATAAATTACTCTTTCAATATTTTTATGATAGCTGCTGTGAAAGAGAACTTATATTATTTCATTTTCTTATTCTCTAATCTATGGAAAAAATTTGATAACCACAATAAATACAAATGAACACCAAAAAATCGCTGTTCCTTAAATTATAAAATGTAGATAGGTAAAAAATAAAACATGCTTTATTTTATATGATATTGAAAAAAAAAATTTCGAATACATTTTTTCAATACTTATTTTATTATTATATAATTTTTTGTTAGATAAAAATTTTTTTTTTTTAATTTCAATTGAAAATTTGCCGCCCTTAAATTCTGGCGCCCTGTTTTACTGTGCATACTGTGCATATGAAAGCGCCGGCCCTGCATAGGCGAATGGTAACTGAGTCGTGTTAAAAAGCAGATTAAAGTTTTTTCACTTTCACTGGGATTCGAACCCGGAGCCTCTCGCATGAAAGGTGGCACTCTAATCACTGTGTCACCCAGCCATTGTACATATTCAAGTATAATAGTTTTGAATAGATGCCTGTTTTTGTATGTATATTTTAGGATCTTAGTTGTATATCTAAGACATTGTCAAAATAAGTTTAGTTAATTCGAGTCGAGCGGAATATCCATAGTGTACACATTCTACTCTATTCTCTTTTTTGTTTTAATTTAAATGTTTACCTGGTTTTTAACCTCCAGTATTAAGGTCTTCTTTTGATTATAACACATTATAAATAATATTTTTCTTGCCCCTGAATAATGTTAAAAAGTCTAATTTAGTTTTTGGAATTAAAAAAACAAAGACATGTTCTTTTTTAATGGCTTTCGTTTTATTTTTGGGATATTTTATTTCGGGGCATGATCGTATGTTTGTATGCGTATGTATTTTCGTAACACCTTGAAAAAAAACTATTTAACTATGAATTTAAGAGAAAAATTTTTTGGGTACTGTTTATTTTACCTAATTAAACATAGGAGTTTGATTTAGTTTTACATAATATTTTAGTATATATATGTATATGTATTATGTATCTCTTATATATTAAATTTTACAAAACTGGGACTTGAATCAAATTAACGTTCCAACGTTTTCGCAAATTGCTTATTTTAGACAATGTTTGAATAATAAGCTGTTTATTAGTTATTTCGTTTGTAGAATATCTTCACAGTTATTGTTAATTCTAACAGTTTTTGTGGGTTTACCCCTAAAGAGATTAAAACTTTTAATGTATATTTGTTTGTAATATTGGAAGCAAACCTAATTAATTTTAGAACGATTAGAAGGAGATTAATATTCATCTTTCTTAATGAACTATTAGGTGTCGAAAACTTATGGAATATCCTCTATTTGGGAGATCCAAAAACGTAGGTGGCTCAAAAAGCTACTAAGGTTCATGCATCAGATTCTTGCATCTGAATAATATTTATTGGGCTAAAGAAGTTTTCTAGCTCTTGTAAATGCGTAAAAGTTAAAAAATAAATCAATATATGGATATTAAATTTTCCGAAGAAAGGACATTCAAGGCCTGTTAGTATTTCCCTAGAAATTTTTATAAATTTTATTATATTATATTAAAGGCTAACTTATGTTAAGAACATTTTACACAATTTCTTCTATTTTCTAGTATATATAGATATTATGTATAAATGTATGTATTATGTAGATAATATATACATCCTAATGTTTTTGTATAAATGAAATTCATTCAGCTGCACAAAATAATAAAAATAAGCAAATTTTTTAAATAAAATATATTAAAATTGGTTTTTACCTTTTGGGTGGTACTGGCCTTTGATGTCGTAATTCATTTGCTACACTCTGGGGAAGAACCGAATATAATAATCTGAAAGGAAAAGAAATATTAATAATTTTGTTTTTTTTTCGGAATTTAATTTTAGAAAAATTTTAACAAAAAAAGAATAAAAATAATATAAGTATCTTTTTATAAGTATCTTTGCATACGTATATAAATTATTAGTGTTTAATTAGGATCAAATTTAATTATAAAGAAGAATATGCTTTATATTGGTTAAGCAAGGGTCAGCTCAGGTTTAATTTTATATTAAAAAGAAAAAAATTAATTAAATTTTAGTTAAAAATCAGGAAAGAGAGGGAAAAATCTAAATAAATGTTTATTAAAATAATAGAATTAAGATGGTCCTTATATTCGTAAGTTTTTATAAAAATTATTAACAGAATTAAATATTTTTGTTGAAATAGGTCTACTGATTTTGACTTTAATTTGAAAAACTAATTTATTTAAATTACATTAAAATTATATAAACAAATATTAAAAATTAAATAAATGTACTGAAGTGGAGTTGACTTAGGATATGAAAATTTGATTTGTATTCAAAAAGATTTTATCTTTTAATAAATGTGTTTCATCCAATACCAAATTATCCTGAATTAAAATGTCAGTTTATTACAATGTCAATTACCTGTCAGTTTTTTGTTTTTCACTTTCCAATTCTCTATACGTTTGTTGAAGTTTATCTGTAAGCATTTCTAAATTTTGTGTTAGTTTATATTCAGCTTCGAATTTTTCAGACAACAATACTAAATCTCTTGTTGCGTCGTGTAACGGCACGTCCGATATATAAAGCCCTTTTCTGTGAAATATTTTAAATGTTTCATTTTAATTAAAGCTTTCAAATAATTTTAATTTTATAAATTGAAAAATTTGATATTTAAAAAATATAGTTTTTTAAGAATAATAAATTACTTTCACAATCTATTAATTTTATAAAATCAAGTTGATATTGTAAATTAAACGGATTTGAATCTATATCAGTTTCGTTCTATATTTTTCCAAAATCATCTCAAAACTGAGTTCGTTCATGAAATTTGTATTGATTATTAAAAAAAAATTTCACAACCCTTGTTTTATTTAAATTTTATATTTGTTAATTGTCATATGTCATAAATTAAATTGATATGTAAAAATATTTCATTTGATTTTGAGAAAGGTAATCAACTTGATTTTTCAAGATTGAGAACATACTTTAAAAAATATACATGTATGTATGTATATTAATAAGTGGTTTGAATACATACTTTGTTAGGTCATCTAAATTCATAACACTTGGATAGCATTGAAATAAAATATGTTCGGATTCTCTTACATACATCATTTGGCCCTAAAATTAGAATAAAACAATTATTATATAAAAATAACTTTAATGAAATAAAATAATATTATTTTAAAAATGTTAAAAGTTTTACATGCATAACATATATAATTGCAGATTACCAATTTGAAGCACTTTTGATTACTTAAATTCAATTTATTTTACAGGGTAAATTTCTTTTGGTTTTGAGTATTTATATTTTTTATTTATTTATTTGCACCAAAACAAGGTTTTTACAAAAAAATTCTTAAAACTAAAACTTATAATTAACATGAAATTTGATTACATAGCCAAAAAAATTTTAAATACATTAAGAATCAAAAGTATAATTATTTGTTTATTTGTATAAAATGCATACAAAGCAAAAACACAGTTGAAATTAAATTTATGAATACTAACTGTATTAACTAACTGTATAAGGTAACTAAATTAAAAAATAATATGAACTTGAAGTGTAATATGTTATAATGAAGGTTAAAATTATTGTCTTAGGTTATGAATGAATTTTAAGTTTAATTTATGTTTAAAAGTGTATCGAGAAATTTGTGTAGAATAAAGATGACTGTGTTTATTGAATGTAATCCAACATCTATTTATTGGTTAATTTTTTCCATATTCAGTTCTATGAGTATTTTCAACTAAGTATTTAGTGCTTCTCGTATTTCTCGCACTCTCCAAATAAAAAACTAAATAACTCCAAATAAATTGTTCTGTAAAGTGAAAGGGTAATTATGTTCTAGAGTTAATGAAGGTATTATTATTCATAATTTACTCATATCTCTAATATTACCCAAGTACTTATTTAATAATAATACTTTTTATTTTTAAATAAATTCTTTTTCATATTTCTTCTACATTTCTTTTGAAAATTATAAACTTCATAAATATTCAAGACCAAAAAAGAATCACCCTGTTTATATATAACTGAAAAAAAAAAAATTAAAAAATAGATGACGCTATACTTTATGAGTTCTTTTTCCGCGATGACAAACTTAATAAAAACGAAAAAACTATATTTTTATTTTAAATTAAAATGACTACAACAAAAAATGTAATTTGAAAATAGTTGTCGAGTAGAGAGAGATAAAAAAATAGGAATAAAGTGGAAAAACATAGAACAAAAAAAACAGAATTAAAATTTCATATTTGTTATGTCTTATGAAAATAAGTAATAAAAAAAACCATAGATTTTTAAAATAGCACATTTTCAAAATTAAACAATGTTCCATAATTAGTTTTGGGATATTTTATTAAAAATTGTTATATAAGTAAAATTGTAAAAAATTAAGAAGGATTTTCTTTAATTTTAGGAAATCGTTAAATAGTTGAAAAGGTTTAGCACGTATTAAAATATAATGGCGGAGCTTGAATATTTGTCAATTACTTTGAACAAGTTTTTAGGTTATGGTTATTTAAAAATGTTCAGTTTTTGACTCTCTACCAGCTCCTAATCGGAAAGCCAAACTAAAAGATTTTTACCAATTTCTTAAGATCTATTACTTTCAACAAAATTTCAAGTTCCTAAATGTACTGCATGCAATTAACATGATGAGAATATTGCTAATAAATCAAGTTTCACATAACGGTAAATTAAAGAAACGTATGGTTAAAACTGACATTTTTTAAAGCATGTAAAAGTAATTATCGTTTAGCGATTATCTAGATGAAATATATGCCAAATAAAATTTTGGTTATAACCATTTAAATATAGAGCTTGTCCAGACCTTAGAGGCTGAAGCTTCATGACGGGTGGGGATGCAGAAAAAGTCGTTTCATGATATCAATTTTATAACAATATGTACTTGTACTACAGAGTCCCCTTTTTTATTTTAAACGGTATAAAACTTTTGTCAACACACTGACTGACGGACAGACGCACATTCAAAATATATAGAGTTAATGTTTTTCTAAATTTTTTTGAAAATGTACTAAAAAGGAACAAAACTAATCGCAGAATATTAATGCCTAGCAAAAATTCTGTTTATGATTATTCTGAGATACTTTTCGTTAAAAAAAAATACAAAAATGATTGTCAAGAAATGGAAATGGATTATGATAAAAAAAATGAGATAATATTAAATTTAGAATATTAATATTTGTACATAGTGTTTTAATTAACTACTAAGGACGATATCACTGTGCTTAAATTTACTTTAAGTAAAACTAAATTTGTGATCTTAGGTTTAAACATTTTTTTAATAAATTTTAAAGTCTGAGTTGACACTTAATTTATATTATGACATTAATTATTATTAATCTTAAACGGCAGCACTGTCGAAAATGAAACTTCACATTGTATTTCTCAAAAAAAAATGGTAATATTTAATATAAAATTAAAAATAAATAACAGTTTAGAAATGATGTTGAATTATATAGAACGTAAAGAATTAGACAGAAATGATAAGCTTAAGCTTTAAATTTCCTAGACTTTAACTGAGTTGAAGGTTAGATTTAGAAAGTGTGCTCATTATTGTTTTTCGTACGTCATTTTCTTCCATAATCAATGGTTTTAGTCCCTGTACTTTTGTTAAAACTTAAAAGTGGATCTGAGGTAGGATGAAGGTAAAAAATTTGGATAATTTTATAAAATATTGATAATTTTAATTCTCCAATTTATATTCATACATTGTAAATTTTGTATTTATATATAGGTATAAATAGATTCCAATATACAGCACTTAATCTATTTTTAATTTATTTTTCTTAATATTTAATTGTACAAACCTTCAGTCTTAAATATCTTTCATGTTTTCCCATAGCACCTTGTCTTGTTTGAAGAACATAAATAGTATTGATGTGAGCTAAAATATTATCAAAAGTTAATAATAAATGGGGGCGTATTGCTTCCAGCACTTCAAGTAAAGGACAATTTTCATCAACAACCCTGAAAAATATAAAAAAACACAAAAATTGCAAATTAAATAAAAAGAAAAGCAAAAATAATTTTTTGATTTGAAATCTACAAAATATTTTAATAGCAGAACATTATTGAAATAAAAAAAAACTTACCTAGGTATTAATCTTGCTAATGATTTTCCAGCTTGAACAATTTTCATCTGCCGATTAAACATTAAATGAAATGGAAAAATTTTACAGAATGTATGCAGGGATAACAGGGGTTCTGTGAAAAGTAAATGCCAAATATTAAAAAAACAACACGTTTAAAATGTTAATTTGAAGTCATTTCACCTTCACTTACAAAATCCAAATCATCTGGTTGTTCTTTTTCTTCTTTAACTGCAGCAGTTTTTGTACATGAAATTTCTTTTATTAAAAATTGAACATGATCCGAACGTTCAATATCATCCGATTTATTTTTTAATAAACGAAGACATTCACTTTGTTTGGTTTCATCAAAACTAGCACCTAAACTTATTTTTTCACCTAAACAACTACTTGGATCTAAATTTGCTGGATTACTATTATTTACATTATTACTATTAACACTATCTTTAGTATAAGGACAATTTGATGTGGAGCTATCTGGAAAAAAGAAGAATTAACTTAAAAATTTTTAATAAGTGGGACATGTATTTGGTAAGTAATAAAAACCAAGGATTATTTAAATTAGTAGTGGGTTAGTTTGGGTAAAATTTATTTCGGGTCGTGAAATGGGCTCGAGTGTTGTTGTCAATATGAGTTAATTTTAATGGTCAACGTCTGAATAAAATATAGTCAGTGTAGTGGAAGAGGTTCGAGGACCTGCCTTTCAACTAACTTTTTTTTTTGTAAATAACTGAAAGTTTAATAAGTTGTGTAATTAAAGTTTAACCAAAATTAATTAACCAGATGATAAAAGGTCTATATTAAGGTCAAACGGGTACCCAAGTGTTGACACAGTTTACACCACTACCCTCTTCCTCGTTTTTCCAGAATTTTTTGTTAAAATTTTAAATCATTGGGCATTTTTTCAGTTAAGCGTCATAGAGCCGAATTTAAAAATATGGGGTTATAGTATAAATATTTTATAAAACTCTAATGAAACTTTAGTAATAGCTCTAGGCCTTGAAAAAATTTTTGAAGTGTTAGAAATGATCATTTATGTCCGAGCATAAAAATTTCTTTACTTATTTCAACGTCCTGATTTTCGTTTAGAAATCTATTAGACCCTTAGCAAATTTGCATGTATTCTAAAATTTGATTTGCGGTTATAAGGAACAAAATTGATCCTAATCAAGGATTCAATGATCAAATCGAGAAAGGACGAAAATCAGAGTTTAAATCCTAATATTCAATATATATGTTTTTCAATTTGTGAGACTTCTTCAACTATAGCCAAAAATATCTCTTCAATTTCATTGTTGAATTTCTTTGTTAGGACATAAATTTTATTTGAAACTTTTGAAAAAATATGAAGTAAAATTTAAAAAAACAACATAATATTGGCACGATGTTATTAGAAGTTTTTGCACAATAATGCAAACATTTATAAAAACTTTTATTTATGAAATCCAGGATTTTAAATTTGAAAAACAAATAAAAATTGCTGTTTTTTATAAAACTTTAAAGTTTTTATAGAAAAATAAAACTTTAAAGTTTTTGTAGAAACATGGAGAATAATTTCCATGATAAGTTTTACTTGAATTTAAATTATGTGGTGAATCAGTGCTTCCTTTAGAAATTTATGATGCACTGCAATTATGAAAGAATTGTTGAAGTAAAATCAATGAAAGTTTTTGATAAGTTTTATGCTTCATCGATTTTCTATATTGAATTAATAATTCCAATTCAAATCTTACCTTCATTATTACTATGATTTGGATGACTTAAATTCGATATAAACTCGATATCATGACTTGTATCATTTTTAATACTACAAATTTCTGTACTACTTTTACTATGAACATTATTTTCTGATTTTTCTTTAATAATTTGTTGATTGTTATTTTCCTCTTCTTCTATTCTTGATTTACAATCTTTAACATCTGTTAATTGTTCTCCTAAATTTGATTCATTTGGTTGTTGTTGTTGTTGGTCTTCTTTATCAATTGGTTCACCTTTACGTTTGATAATTTCGATGTCAACTTCAACGCCATGTAATTTTGAGGCAACAGCCTACCCAAACAATTTAAAATATTTCAGCTAAAATGTAAGTTGTGTTTAATAATTTTAAATAAATTTTCACCTTAACTATTCCTATCACAATGTGTTCTAGACCTGGTCGTTCTGAATAATAATGCAATATTAATTTGCCATTATCTTCTGTACATCGAAATGATGGCGCTCTCATACCTGGATATAATGTACCTAAATGATCATGTAAGGCGTCTAAATTCTGTAAAATAATAAAAATCATATTTAATAAATTATTTGAAAATTGGTATTATACTTCTGTCACACGCTGTACTCACCAAATTTAATTTTATATGTTAGATTTTATAATTACATAACATTACCTGTAAAAAATCTCTTGGCGTTGCTCCCAAAACCTGCAATATTTTGTCATAACCAGAATCTTGGCAAAATTCAAAAAAAGTTTTGCCAAAAAGTTCAAGGATTGCGTCAGCTGGAATATCTTTTGTTATTTGTTTAAAAATTAAGAAGTGAAAAAGATATAAATGTATAATTTTATTAAGTTAAAATTTATTTGGGTAATGAAATTTTTCACTCACTTAAAATTTCTACTGCAGCTCCTATTAAATTGTAGGTAATTTCATCGTCATAAATTTGTCGTACTAAGAATTGCCCTTCCATATTTACTTCGGCTTTTTTTCTGTAAATTAAAATAAAGTGACACAATTATTATTTAAATTTTAAAAATTTAAAAAAAGGCTGAAAATTTGTTAGTAAAGTTTTAGCTTGTAAGTGATAACTTGTCGTGCATATAAAGTGTTTCATGATTTGCACAAGTACTCTGAAGATTTTTAACTAGTCTAAACAAATTAAGAGACTTGATTTCAACTAAAAGTGAGAATGAACTAAAAACTTGGTCTTTGGAATGGCATATATTGACTTATCAGGAGTAAAGATAGATCTTCTTATTATTTTACCTTTTTTATACCTTTAACATTTTTTACATTTCTTCAGCTTCAGAAAATCTCTAATAACAAACAAAACTAATAGAATTTTTCAAAATTTTCTTAAATCCGCATTGGTGGATCAAGTTTCAAGTATTCACAACATTAAGTCGTGCTATTTTTTCTAGAATAAATATCTCTCCGATATTTTTGGTTCTTTCTTTGTTTCCTTTCGTGTCCTGGTGGCTTTGACTTTTTATTAATTCAAATGATGTTGTGTTGCATACTTTTAGCAGTTGTTTTAGATTGCTGTTTTACATTAGTAACTACCTAATACCCCGTGCGCGTTGCTGCACCTCTAAATGGAAGTTTAGTTTAAGTTGGTGTTACTGCAAAAAGTTAACATAAAAATTACACATGGTGTAAATGTTAATTTTAAAATCCAACCAACCGTCGGGCCGATATGGGTTAACAAATGTCAAAACTGTTAAAAGTGTCAACTTAAATCTCAAGGAGCATCATATATACAAAATTTGAAGTCAATTGGTCAAACTATTTCATTTTAGAACAAAAAAGTTTAAATACTTGCACAGCCCCAACTTGGCGGTCCGTTAGAGCAAAGTTTTAGTCCACCATTTCGTTCCGTACCCAAAAACCCCAATATACAAATTTTCATGAGATTCGGCTGAGCAGTTTAGAAGTCTATTCGCTACATACAAACAAACAAACTTTCGCTTTTATATATAGATAAGATGACTAATTAAGCTAATAGCTAATTTTCTGTACAAGTTTTTTCATATTTATACTTTTATAATAAAAAAATTAAATTAATTTGATTATGTATGAAATACTTTTCATAAAATAAGTGAACAGCTTTTAAACAGAAATTTTTAAGAATCAAAGATAAGTTTTTCCTTTCAAACGCTTTCTTGCTTAAAATCGACTTCTTTAGAATTTTTATTAAAATGGATTTATATTAATTTTAATTGTTATTCTGTTTTTTTTTTTATATTTTTTAATTGAAAAATTATCAACAAAGAAGTATCTTAGGACTGTTTTGGAAGCTTTTCAAATGTATGTTTCTTTGATTATTTTATTGTGTTTGTTAATTGTTTTGGAATTTATTTAAAGTGTTTTTCACAATAAATTAAAATATTAAATAAATAATTGCGTCAAATAACCCAAAATAAATATATTTAAATAAAAATTATTAAAGATATGTATATTATTAAAGTATAGGAGAAATGTATACTTTCGTAGTGTGGGAGTTGCTGTTGGGCAATTTCTTTAGGACAACCAGGATTTCGAGGGTAAATTTAAATTTAAAACTTAAAGATTAAAAATTGGAGGGTATTTAAGTTAAATTTCTTTTTCATCGGTCTTAAATCCAATTCTGCTAAATTTTATATTTAGATTCAAATTAATTAATAAGTTCTAGTTTAATTCAAACATATTCTTTTGGTGCTAAAAGACCTAGCGTTCGCATTCTAAAATTATTAACAGATAAAACCAAGTGATGAAAAATCCAAGGGTTTTTAAAATCCACATTTTCAAAATTACGCAAACTTATGGTAGAAGAATCTAGAATCTAATCTCACTTCCTCAATTCTAGCACATGTTAAAATATAATTTTGAGGCTTTAAATTTTGTATATTACTAAAAAAAAGCTTTAAAGGTTATTTAAGTTACAGGTGCTTTAAAATAGCAAAATTTCAATTTTCGAACAAATACAGCCCCTAAACAATGGAAATGATAAAAAGATTTAACCGGCTCGTACTAATTTCTGAGGATCTAACTTCTCCCAAAATTTCAAGCTTTTTCTCAAGCTTGAGCTATTCGCAAGATATGAGAATAAACTTAAAAGATCAATTGTAATAATAATTTAAATTTAGTGCTTTGTCAGCCTTTGGGCTCTAAAAAGAAGCAGTTATCTCAGTAAAAACAAATAGTTATCTTTGTAATATTCAGTAAAAATTTATCATATTCTTTGAAAAAATTTAAAGTCTTGTAAGTTTTTTTGGCTAAACTTTTCGCTAATAAAAAATCTTCTAGAATTTTTATAGTGAAAAAGATTTGTTTTTAAATTGTTTGTAAATAACAGGAAATGTTTTATAGAATTAAATTTATAGAAAAATGTAAATAAAATTAAGTGAACCTTATTTTAATCTTATATGTATTGATTAAAGGGACATTTATTTCTATTAAATACTTTTTTTTGATTTTTGTAGTTCCGTTTCTTGTAATTATTTAAATTGAATTTCCTCTAATCAAAATATTCTATTTAATTTTTAATTTAACTTTAACAGGACCTTTTTATTTGACATTGTTAAGGAAATGACCGGAAACATAAATTCAACATTTGAAGAAATTATATATGGCTTCGCTATAAGAGTTCCCAAGAAAAATGTCCCTAAACATATTTCTAGAAAAGTTCACAATTTAGGTGGGGCTTTACATTCAAAATTTCTGCCAAAATTTCATACAATTTTTAAAGGCTGATTGAAAATCAGGATTACCCCCTTATACAAAGTATTGGTATATATGAATAAGTGAGGTTATGAATTATAAGCAATTTTACATCTGAATTTGTAAATCTAAATTGCAGCAATCCCTATTGCAAAAATTTAAATATAAACGGGAAGAGAAGATTTTTTTGCAACTTCGTAGTTGACCCCTGATAACTTATGATTAGTGAATTTTCTATAAAATTATTACGGATTCTATTTTGGAGATTTTTTACATATTTTTTTAAAAGTCCTTAAAATAAAGCATAAAAGTTTTCATCTTTTTGGGACTTATTTCATGAATCCTTTATATTCAATCAAACTATACTACAAAAATATCTAAGATAAGATAAAATTTAATAATTTAATTTAAAATTAATGTTGTTTTGATAAATTGCTTCTTGTCTTTTAACTTTATTTATCTAGCAAAATTTCCTTGTTTTTTTAATTCTTTACCTAAAGTTTCCCAGTCTTTTTTTGAACTTTTAGAAACTTTTCAATAATTCATTTATTTGTTTTTGAAAAAATTGATATTTTTTTTTTTTAAATTTATTAAAAGAAAACTTTTGAAAAATTTTGAAAAATTTTCATATTTTAAATTATTTATTTCAACTTATTTAGTTCAGTATTTACTATTTTTTAATGATAGTTTGATGAAATTTGCGATT